>CM056050.1:490731502-491931502 GCA_029574335.1 Rana kukunoris | reverse complement strand
TAATTCCCGCAGTGATAGAAACCGGACGCCACATTACTGTAAAGGTACTGTACCGAATCTGAGGAAAAAAAAGCCTGTTTTTACTATATTTGATAGCGGCAAGGTTATTAAGATGATGTTGTAAATAGGGTGGAGATCCGCTTTAATACAACTTTTTTCTTTATTTGTACATTTGCGGTATAACACACATTTGAGTTCATTCCTGCTTCCGTACTCTGTTTTAATCATTGTAATGAGAGCACCGCAATCCACGTAGTGGTATGGAATGCAAATAGTTTATCCAAATCGAAGCTTGACCCGCATAGGAAGTGATGTCTGAGGCATGTTCACACTTCCAGTAGAGTTTTTTTTGGAACGAGTCTTGGAAGGCATGATGTTCCAAGCAGGGCTGCGGAATGTATGTATTTTACTACACATCTGTTCTATCTGCTAGGATGACGGCGTGACACGGTGAGCTGGACTCTCATTATTGGGGTCATTATTTCTATAAATTGTAGAGAGCTGCAGTGGAGGGGCACCCCAGACAAAGTGTATTAACATGAAACGCGTCAGGAGGACTCCACTGCCACCTTATTTTTATACAAGCGCTTGAAATTCAGCTAAATGTAATTTTATTAGCTGCAATAAATTTTGTTTTACCTTTTAAAAACGAGATTATGCGATGTGGCTATCTTTTCCTTTTATCTCCTTATACCATATACTTGGGGCAAGCTCACATCACGTACCCAAAACCATTTTCCCTGTGGATTTATTGCTTCTGTTCCCACGGATGTCGGGAGGCCAAGAGATACATCCATTGAGGACTTTTCAGCTTTCACGTCATTGGTTATAACAACCTATGCCTGTTGGGCTCATGGAGACGCAAGGACCCCCGAGTCCATTCTCTCTAGTAAGCTCACACTTTTTCTGGTGGTGGGTTTGCACATCTAAACACAAGGTGTCAGGATTTTTTGCCTACAAGAGTCACTTGGAAGTCATTGATGCTCTTTCTTCTCAGTATAAAGAGATTGAGACTAGCGTCCCCAAACCAAAGAGCCAAGAGTTATTGTCACAGTGAGTACATCACTTTTCAGTGGTATATCCACTCACCATCATATATTAATTGTGTTTTATTTCTCATTTTGTATAAGCACTCTACATAATATATGCACTTATTTTTTAGCTTTTTTTTAATCAGCCGTGTTAGCAGCTAATCTGTATATTGGCAGCACAGGGTTATTTACATAATTACCTTTATAAAATACATCTGACTTGTTTTTTTTAAGGAGTAGGCATCCTCCATCTTTTCTCTTCTACTTTGTTATGGTCATAGCTGAACAGGGGGGGGGTTCATTCCTTCCTTTAACAAATCAGAATGCACAATTTTGCAGAATTTAGATGTCTTTTTATTGATGTACAGCATATTTTGGTGGGGATTAAATTGTTGTGGAGGAAGGAGTCCCATGGCATGTGAAAGCCAGTGAAATGTTGGTAGATCTCATGTACATATTGCCAGAAAGTAGCAAGCTTAGGGCAGGACCAGAAGATGTGGAGAACTGTGCCTCCTTCCTGTCCACATATATTTTTTGGTTTGCTCTTTGTCGCAAAATTTGTAGAAAGGTCATATTCCCAGGCAATGATAAACTAAGAACATTCCTCAGCCATTGGGGTGGATAAGGGACCATAGAATAATGAGAGGATATGTCTAAGAGTGGCATTCTTGCAGTCTTTCATAGTTTGGTAATTGGCATTGGAAGTCTGCGGCAGGAGAAAGAGAAGTTAGAAAGTCTCAGAGCTGAAATGTATTCCAGAACGGTAGCTTGAAAGGTCCCATAGGAAAGCCATTAATAGTCTTGGCAAAAATGAGAGGTGTTATATATTTTAGCCATGTAGGGTCTCTGAAAACAGGGGTCTGTCAAACCCGGATTATGTCAATTTATTGGTACCATTCAACCATCCTTACCAGATAGCAAGTTTAATGATATATTGATAAATCAGGGAAGGCAATATCTCTTTGTGTTTTATTGTTGGTGAGAAGTTGGAGTCTGTTTCTGGGATTTTTATTGGCCCAAATATATTTATGGGATAAGGGGGGGGTCGATTTAATGGCGCTAAGGAAGCTAGGAGGGAGCATGACAGGGAGGGAATTCAAGAGGAAAATGAATTTCAGGAGGATTATCGTTTTGACGATTAGGTCATGCGAAAAGAAAATAGTCCACATTTCTATTTTTTAAAGTGTTTGTAAAGTAAGCTTCTGTGTGATATTGCCACAATCTTCTCTGTTACGTTAAATGATTCCCCTTTTTTTTTTTTTTAAATAAGCCCCCGTATACCTTGCTCACATGACTGCCCGTCGCTTTCTTCTCCAGGTCTGAGAACTACAGTGGGAGGGACTGAGAATCCCCCGCTGATGTCAGCTAGGAGGAGAAGAGGAGAGAGGCGGTCGGTAACATGAGCGTCGAACGATGCTATGAAATGAGGTATACAGTGGCTTATTTAACCACTACAAAGAAAATATGTAGCGCTTAAATATAGATGAATGGCAAATAATAACATAAGCTGAATATTAAACACCATAGGTGCACTTGAAGTGTCTCTAAAATGGTGATATAGTCCAAAAGGATCAATATAAAGTGACTGGGTGCAAGTGAGATCTGAAAGGTCCACCACCGTAGATGAAGCTGAGGAGGCTTAAAAGATGGATAGCGACCACAATAAGTATACACCTATTAGGTCAGCTAAGGCTTAAAATTACACCAAGGACTGCTCACAGAAGGACTCAGGTGGGAAGAGGAGTGGTAAAGGTATCCGATCGGATGAAGGATCAAACTCAAAGATTTTCACTTTTCTTCTCAATACATTCAGCCGACAAGGTGACTCAGAAGGCCCAATGACGAGGCAGGAAATAATAAAACAGACATAGCGTAACTCCGATAAACAAGTTTACTAAGATAAAAAAAAAAAAAAGTAATACACTCACATTTGGTATGAACAATCATGGGCATATAAGTATACAGGCAGTAGGGTCAATCGGTTCCCGACGCATTTCGTTTCACAAACATCTTCATGGGAATTGTCCTACTGCATAGAAAGACCCTTAAATATATAGTGAGCCCCCACATATGATTAGCAGTGAAGCGAATGGGACGAAGTCATCCATTACTGAATACTTCCGGGTGGGGGAAGAAAGATGGCCACTGCAGCGTGCGTGCCAAGCCTTACTTCCGTCCCATTCGCTTCACTGCTAATCATATGTGGGGGCTCACTATATATTTAAGGGTCTTTCTATGCAGTAGGACAATTCCCATGAAGATGTTTGTGAAACGAAACGCGTCGGGAACCGATTGACCCTACTGCCTGTATACTTATATGCCCATGATTGTTCATACCAAATGTGAGTGTATTACTTTTTTTTTTTTTATCTTAGTAAACTTGTTTATCGGAGTTACGCTATGTCTGTTTTATTATTTCCTGCCTCGCCATTGGGCCTTCTGAGTCACCTTGTCGGCTGAATGTATTGAGAAGAGAAGTGAAAATCTTTGAGTTTGATCCTTCATCCGATCGGATACCTTTACCACTCCTCTTCCCACCTGAGTCCTTCTGTGAGCAGTCCTTGGTGTAATTTTAAGCCTTAGCTGACCTAATAGGTGTATACTTATTGTGGTCGCTATCCATCTGGTAAGCCTCCTCAGCTTCATCTACGGTGGTGGACCTTTCAGATCTCACTTGCACCCAGTCACTTTATATTGATCCTTTTGGACTATATCACCATTTTAGAGACACTTCAAGTGCACCTATGGTGTTTAATATTCAGCTTATGTTATTATTTGCCATTCATCTATATTTAAGCGCTACATATTTTCTTTGTATATTCTATGTTTGCTAAATTGATCATTTAGTTGTGTTAGCTGCTGTATTGTTTTAGTAGCTGGGTGAGTGTATATACCTAGGTATATACCACATTTTTCCAGCTTATTTAACCACTTCCTTACTGGGCACTTATACCCCTTCTTGACCAGGTGAAATTTCAGCTTCTGGCACTGCGTCGCTTTAACTGACAATTGCGCGGTCGTGCGACGTGGCTCCCAAACAAAATTGGCGTCCTTTTTTCCCCACAAATAGAGCTTTCTTTTGGTGGTATTTGATCATCTCTGCGGTTTTTATTTGTTGCGCTATAAACAAAAAAAGAGTGTCAATTTTGAAAAAAAGTCAATATTTTTTACTTTTTACTATAATAAATAGCCAATTTTTTTTTTTTTAACTTTTTTTCTCAGTTTAGGCCGATACGTATTTTTATACATATTTTTGGTAAAAAAAAATAAAAATAAAAAATCGCAAAAGGCGACTGGTTTAAGCAAAAGTTATAGCACTTACAAAATAGGGGACAGAATTATTATTCATTTTTATTATTTTTTTTTTTTACTAGTAAAGGCGGCGATCTGCGATATTTATTGGGACTGCGACGTTATGGCGGACACATCGGACACTTTTGACACATTTTTGGCGCCATTCACATTTATACTGCGATCAGTGCTATAAAAATGCACCGATTACTGTATAAATGTGACTGGCAGTGAAGGGGTTAATACTAGGGGGGCATGGAAGGGGTTAAATGTGTATCCTGGGTGTGTTCTAACTGTGTGGGGGGAGGGGGGTGACTGGGGGAGGTGACCGATGCTGTGTCCCTATGTACAAGAGACACAGATCGGTCTCCTCTCTCTCCTGACAGGACATGGATCTCTGTGTTTACACACAGAGATCCACGTCTTGTCCCTGTAGCCGCCGATTGCGAGTGCCTGGCGGACATCGCGGCCGCCAGGCACGCGCATCGGTATCTCAGGGATGCAGCGGGCGCGCGCGCGCCCTCTAGTGGCCAGGAATAGCACAGGGCGCATATATGCGCCCTGTCAGAGATTCAGAACCACCCGACGGCCGCATATATTCGTAAGGCCGTCGGGAAGTGGTTAAAATAAAATAAAAACACATACACTGGGACACATCATTTAATATAACAAAAGTGATTGTAGCAATAAGACTCAGAAATGATAGCAGCATGTAAACTGACCAGTGTCAGGGCCCAGCAGCCATGATAAACTGTGCTCAGTTTACAGAGGGGAGGACAGAACCAGGCAGATCAATGACACAGCACAAGCAATCTGCTGTATAACATGCTTTAAAGGAAAAGGATCTATATCTATATCTTTTTTTTTTTTTAGGGTGACAACCACTTTAAATAGGAAGTAAACCCTGATGAGTTTTACTTCCTTTATTTTACCCAGCAAAGTAAAAGAATAATGTGCCATTATGCATTTCATACTACACTATTATTGAACAACAACCATGTTCTCAATGAACCCAAGAAACTCATTAATATCAAAGCTGAATATTTTTGGAAGTAGTTTTTAGTTTGTTTTTAGTTTTAGCTATTTTAGGGGGATATCTGTGTGTGCAGGTGACCATTACTGTGCATAATTATTAGGCAACTTAACAAAAAACAAATATATACCCATTTCAATTATTTATTTTTACCAGTGAAACCAATATAACATCTCAACATTCACAAATATACATTTCTGACATTCAAAAACAAAACAAAAACAAATCAGTGACCAATATAGCCACCTTTCTTTGCAAGGACACTCATGCAGCCTGCCATCCATGGATTCTGTCAGTGTTTTGATCTGTTCACCATCAACATTGCGTGCAGCAGCAACCACAGCCTCCCAGACAATGTTCAGAGAGGTGTATTGTTTTCCCTCCTTGTAAATCTCACATTTGATGATGGACCACAGGTTCTCAATGGGGTTCAGATCAGGTGAACAAGGAGGCCATGTCATTAGTTTTTCTTCTTTTATACCCTTTCTTGCCAGCCACGCTGTGGAGTACTTGGACGCGTGTGATGGAGCATTGTCCTGCATGAAAATCATGTTTTTCTTGAAGGATGCAGACTTCTTCCTGTACCACTGCTTGAAGAAGGTGTCTTCCAGAAACTGGCAGTAGGACTGGGAGTTGAGCTTGAATCCATCCTCAACCCGAAAATGCCCCACAAGCTTATCTTTGATGATACCAGCCCAAACCAGTATTCCACCTCCACCTTGCTGGCGTCTGAGTCGGACTGGAGCTCTCTGCCCTTTACCAATCCAGCCACGGGCCCATCCATCTGGCCCATCAAGACTCACTCTCATTTCATCAGTCCATAAAACCTTAGAAAAATCAGTCTTGAGATATTTCTTGGCCCAGTTTTGACGTTTCAGCTTGTGTGTCTTGTTCAGTGGTGGTCGTCTTTCAGCCTTTCTTACCTTGGCCATGTCTCTGAGTATTGCACACCTTGTGCTTTTGGGCACTCCAGTGATGTTGCAGCTCTGAAATATGGCCAAACTGGTGGCAAGTGGCATCTTGGCAGCTGCACGCTTGACTTTTCTCAGTTCATGGGCAGTTATTTTGCGCCTTGGTTTTTCCACACGCTTCTTGCGACCCTGTTGACTATTTTGAATGAAACACTTTATTTTTGATGATCACGCTTCAGAAGCTTTGCAATTTTAAGAGTGCTGCATCCCTCTGCAAGATATCTCACTATTTTTGACTTTTCTGAGCCTGTCAAGTCCTTCTTTTGACCCATTTTGCCAAAGGAAAGGAAGTTGCCTAATAATTATGCACAGTAATAGTCACCTGCACACACAGATATCCCCCTAAAATAGCTAAAACTAAAAACAAACTAAAAACTACTTCCAAAAATATTCAGCTTTGATATTAATGAGTTTTTTGGGTTCATTGAGAACATGGTTGTTGTTCAATAATAAAATTAATCCTCAAAAATACAACTTGCCCAATAATTCTGCACTCCCTGTAGTGCATAATGTGACACTAGGCTTACCTGTAGGTACAACTTGCAAAGGGAGGTTTACAACTTCTTTAAGCAAGGATTAAACTTTAATAATGGAGGGAAGTTTATCTTATGTCATATATGTGACACTGCGTCCCATGAAGATCTCTGCATATAATAGTGCAGAAATATTGGATAGTTGTTAGTCTCTATTTAAATATGAAATTGGATTGAAGTTTGGAGGAAGGGATAGTGACATTGAACACCTCTGATTTTTTTTAAATCTATTTTAGGGTTAGTCAGTTTGCTATAAGATTGGAATTTGGCCATTAGGTTAGGAAGTGAAACAAAGAGCATATTGTCTGCATAAGCAGATATCTTGTATTCTCTATACTGTATTTGGAGCTCGTTTATGTTGAGATATTGTATACAAGAAGGGTTATAAAGGGAGTATGAAAGGTAGTGCAGATAGAGTGCATCCCTGATGTGTGTTAGAAATTCTAAAGGAGTCTGAAAAGATGTTGTTTACCTTTACTCGGACTGTGGGCTTAGAGTAGATAGCTCGGATCCACCATAACATATTGTCTACCAGGCCTATATATTTTAAGACCGCATTCATAAAGGACCAGTTGACCCAGTTGAATGTCTTTTCTGCAGTCGTCGCTAATAACATGCATTGGTTAGATGAGGAATTTGCAAATTATTATTTTTACAAGACAAAAAATGACCGTGTGTACGCGGCATAAGGCTCCATGCACACTGAAGCTGATAAACTGTAGTTTATCGGTGTTTTGGCTTTTTTTTAAAGCCCATAAACTGAACTCTATGTTAGCCTATGCACACCTAAGCGTTTTTTAGTGTAAATGAGCTTTGGTGTTTATTGGCTTTTTTCTGAACGCTCGAAATATGCGTTCAAAGTGCCGTTTTTTGGCAGGGAGAAAACGCGAAATGCTCAAAAACGTATCCTTTGAAAAAAAAAAAAAGGTAATAATAATAATAATAATAATAAAAAAGCTACACTAAAAAACGCTTTTTCAAAAATGCTAAAAAAAACTTTGAAAGGCTCCCTGCAAAGCTACTGGCATTTTTTTTATAGCTTTTTTTAGCTTCAGTGTGCATGGAGTCTAATTGCTCAACAGTCCTGGGTTTACTTTGTTTTATTCTTAATTTCAAGATGCACCAAATATTTTCAATTGGTGAAGGGTCTTGACTGCAGTCAGGCCCATTAAGCACCCGGACTCTTCTACTACAAAGCCATGCTGTTGTCATAGATGTAGTATACGGTTCAGTATTTGTCCTGCTTAAATATGCAAGGCCTTCCCTGAAAAAGATGTTACCTGGATGGGACCATACAGTTGTATTCAAAATTATTCAACCCCCACTGAAATTGATTGTTTTGGCCAGCTTGACATTGATTTTGATCATTCAGTCATCCTGCTTACAATTAAATCAAAGAGGCACGTGTAGGTCAGACAAATATAACATAACATTTATAATGAAATAACCACAAATGTCTTTTCTGTGCTCACATCATTATCAGTTTTATTCAACCCTCAAGTGACATTCAATCTTAGTACTTAGTACAACATCCTTTTACAGTTATAACAGCTTTTAACCACTTAAGGACCCCCGCACGCACATATACGGCCACAGAATGGCACGTACAGGCACAAGGGCGTAAGTTTACGTCCCCGCCTAAGTGCGGTTCAGGGGTCCCATCGGGACCCCCTCCGCGGCGTGCGGGGGTCCCCCTGGCTCCGGGAGCGATCCGGGATCAGCGGGCGGATGTCGGCGCTTACCCGCCCCCCCGCGATCGCTCCCAGCCAATGGGAGCGCGCTCCCATCCTGTCAGTTCCTCCTCCTGTGTTTACACAGGAAGGAGGAAATGATGTCACCTCTCATCGCAGCGCTGTTTCCCAGAGCTGCTGATGAGAGAAGACATCACAAGTAAGTGTGCACCAACACAACACTGACACACACTCACATAGGCATATTAACCCCTTGTGATCGCCCCCCCACCCCCCTGTCACAGTGTCACTGAATGCAGTGATCTAATCACTGCATTTAGTGTCAGTGTAAAAAACAGTTAGTGTTAGGTTCAGGATAGCCCCCCCACCCCCCCTAATAAAGTTTTAACCCCCTGATCACCGCCCTAGTTAACCCTTTCACTCCCTATTGCCAGCGTCACTAAGCGATCATTTTTCTGATCGCTGTATTAGTGTCGCTGTTCCCGCTAGGTAGCTATTTTTTTTTTATTGCGATTTTTTTTTTTTACTAAAGACATGTGGCTAAATAAATTTTGGCCTAAATGTTTGACTAAAATTTAGTTTATTTGATTTTTTTTTAACAAAAAGTAAAAAATAGTGTTTTTTTTTCAAAAATGTCGCTCTATTTTTGTATATAGCGCTAAAAATAAAAAATCGCAGAGGTGATCAAATACCACCAAAAGAAAGCTCTATTTGTGGGAAGAAAAGGACGCAAATTTTGTTTGGGAGCCACGTCGCACGACCGCGCAATTGTCTGTTAAAGCGACGCAGTGCCGAATCGCAAAAACACCTTGGGTCATTTACCAGCGTATTGGTCCGGGTCTTAAGTGGTTAAACGTGAAGCATAGCTTGACACAAGTGTCTTGCAGCGATCTACGGGTATATTAGCCCATTCGTCATGGGCAAAAGCCTCCACTTCAGTCACATTCTTAGGCTTGCGCACTGCAACTGCTTTCTTTAAGTCCCACCAGAGGTTCTCAATCGGATTTAAGTCTGGTGACTGTGATGGCCACTCCAAAATTTTCCAGCCTTTAATCTGCAACCATTCTCTAGTGGACTTGGAGGTATGCTTGGGATCATTGTCCTGTTGAAAGGTTCAACGTCTCCCAAGCCTCAGGTTTGTGACGGACTGCATCACATTGTCATCCAATATCTCCTGGTACTGAAGAGAATTCATGGTACCCTGCACAGGCTGAAGCTTCCCTGTACCTGCAGAAGCAAAACAGCCCCAAAGCATGATTGACCCCCACCATGCTTCACAGTAGGCAAGGTGTTCTTTTCTTCATAGGCCTTGTTCTTCCTCCTCCAAACATAGCGTTGATCCATGGGCCCAAACAGTTATTTTGTTTCATCAGTCCACAGAACACAATCCCAAAACTTCTGTGGTTTGTCCACATGACTTTTGGCATACTGCAGTCGACTCTTCTTATTCTTTGGAGACAGCAAGGGGGTGCGCCTGGGAGTTCTGGCATGGAGGCGTGTGCGCCGTATTGTCTGAGCAGAAATTTCAGTACCCACATCTGACAAATCTTTTCTCAGTTCCTCAGCAGTCACACGGGGACTTTTCTCCACTCTACGCTTCAGGTAGCGCATAGCAGTCGAAGTCAGCATCTTCTTTCTGCCACGACCAGGTAGCGTTTCAACAGTGCCCTTTGCCTTGAATTTGCGAATGATGCTTCCTATGGTGTCTCTTGGTATGTTTAACATCTTTGCAATCTTCTTATAGCCATTGCCCTTCCTGTGAAGAGTAATCACCTCTTCTCTTGTCTTCCTGGACCATTCTCTTGACTTCACCATGTTTGTAACCACACCAGTAAATGTCTAGAAGGAGTTGAGTATCTCAGTCATTTTAAAGCTGCCTAATTGGTGCTTATTAGGCTTTATTGCTGCTCCCTGACATCCACAGGTGTTTTTAATACCTGATTGAAAACACTTTAATGAACCTCTGTTCTTCAGAGTGGTAGTCTTTAAGGGGTTGAATAATTGTGTAAATGAAGAATTCACAAAAGAAACATTTACTACTGTATTACAAAACCAATTGATGTCATTTTAGTTGCATATGGTTCTTTAGGAAGTCCTTGTAGGATTTCATTCTGAATCCAATTACAAATGTACACTAAATTCCCTAAAACCTTTTACAGCATTGGGGGGGTTTGAATAATTTTGAATACAACTGTATGCTGCTCTAAAATCTTGATGATGTCTTTTCAGATGTTCAAGTTGCCCATTTCATACGCACTATTGTACCCCCATACCATCAGATACAGGCTTTTGAACTCAGCGCCAATAACAAGCCAGAAGGTCCCTAACCTCTTTAGTGAGGTGTCCATGGTTGCCAGAAAGAATATTAAATTTAAGCTCATCTGACCACAGAACAGTTTTCCACTTTGCAATAGATCATTTTAAATGAATCATGCCTATTTTTAATGCGGACCACCTAAGGGCCCGAAAATCCCCGGCATTCAATATTGTGTTTCGGCCTTGTCCCTTGCACACAGAGATTTCTTCAGATTCTCAGAAACTTTTAATATTATGTATGTAGGCGATGATATCATTTATGATGTATTTTTTCACAGATTGATAAACCTCTGTCCATCTTTACTTCTGAGACACCCTGACCGTCTAAGTGGCCCATTTTATACCCAATTATATTACGGACATGTTGCCAATTAACAAAATTAGTTGCAAAATGTTCTTTCATCGCTTCCATTTTAGCACCACTTACTTTGCCAGATTTTAGTTGCCCTGTCCCAATGTTTTTGAGACATGTTGCTGCCATCAATTTCAAAATTACCTTATTTTTTTAATATTTGATATGTTTTCTATTTATTATTGTCAATAAAATATGTGTTTGAGATTTGCAAATCATTGCATGCTGTTTGTATGTAGATTTTACACAGTGTCCCAACTCCTTTGGACTTGGGGTTGTAAAAATACCAAAATTAGTCCATCCCTTGAAAATGGGTAAAAGAAAGGGCAATGACCAGGTTTCTTTTTTGCTGTCATCATATAAGTGTCACGACAGTGTATCTCTTGTAAGAAAGAGTTCGGTCTTACCTGGTCCAAGAAGAGGATATGCTCTGATGTCAAGGTCTTCATTGTTCAGGTATCCAAATAAACGTGTCCTGGTTGATTAAAAGTAGGGCCCTTGCATATGTATTGGTGGTATCTGAGATGTGGCGTATGCACAAGCTCAAATAGAATAAGAGTAAGTCTTGAGAGGTGGACTTCCAAATGAGACAGTCATAACCTCTTTGGTGCCTGGGGAAAAACTAGCCCTAAACACGATAAATATATGTTGAATAAAGAGGTCAGGGCCAAGGTAGATTTCCCATTTAAGTGTTAAGTGACAGACAGCCCAGAAGGAACTGTATGACAAGTAAGAAGGCATTAATTTGGCATCATAGGGTATCACAAAATGTCTGCATGGGTTGTAGAAAGGGTCATTGCATATTTCACATTATGTTGGAGAGTAAGTCAACTTAACGTAGAATATGAGCGTGTTGGGGTAGGCAAAAATTAGGTTATGGTTCACTGTGGAATGGATAAGAGGCTTTCTGTTGGCTCACGCAGCTGGGGCATCAGGAGGGGTTTAGGGGTCGATCAAAGCCAGTCTGATACTTGAACACAAATAGGCTGAGATCTTCTGTTTGGGATTTGAGAGTGAAGATCCAGTTAAGTGTACAGGAAAGGCCCATTTATAATTTTATTTTGATGGGGATTAGGGTTTCCAAGTCTACTCTAGTTTGTGGTTGTTTATGGAAGGCTTAGATAATTCTATCAAGCAGTTGTAAAGCTGAGGGAGTATACCTTGTTGTCTGGTCATATCTTGCAAGAGGGAGCATGGGGAGCCTGAGGGCCATACGTTTAGAGATCTCTCTTCAGCAGTATATGCTGTTGGAAAAGTCCACTGTTCCTCAAATGGGGGGTGTCCCCTGATTTCTTGCTGGTGAAGAGAAGGGTCTTAGCAAGGTGGGGGAGGGGTATTTCCAGCTCTAAATACTGGTTATTAAGGAGATATACTCATATATTATGAGGGGACCACTATTGGAAAAGGGCTGGCGTCTGAAAAAAAAAACTTCCTTGCAGGTGGCAGTTGTTGAAGCAGGGGTGCTGCTCTCCCCTGTGATGGGTTCGGTGAAGGAAACATGGATGCTGGGTATCCTGTGTCCGAGTTCCTGCCTGGATCCAGCACAGTGGACTGCAGTGGCAGGTTTTCTCCCATCTGGTATGTGACGTCAGTGCTGGTACTCTCCGTTTCTTGGCTGGCTGAATTATGACTGGGAAAAGCGAAGGGTATCTGCACACCAGGATGGTGATAGAAAGTGCTGAGGGAGTGGCTGCTGGAGCATCTCCAGGCATGACTGCACTCAAGGCCAGTGCTTTACTTAATGCAGGCCGTTGGTCAGTGCAGTGGGTCTGGATTTTAAAGAGTAGCTTTAAAGCTGCCTTGGGGGTGAGAAGTGGGAAAAGAGGAAATTAGCTGCTGTCATAACGGGGGTACCTCAAAATATAATCTTCACAAGGGACAAAATATCCAATTTTTATCTGAACCAAGAGACAAATCATTGCCACATAAGATCGCTCATGGAAATAGTTTTGCATGTGTTATAAGACATTCAACAGAGAGAATGGTCCACAAAACCCATTGTACGGTCAATCCCTAAGCAATCATCAGTATTGACCCAAGATGTCTGTCAGACAATGAACAATATTGCAAGGTATACGACACCCAAAAGCTGAACAATCTAACGGATGAATAAGACCAAGGCTGAATTGCCCAAACAGCTTGATAAGAGGGATCTGTTTGGACAGCTGAAGACCTATAGCTCCCAGTCCAAAAATCAAGGTTGAACAGATACAGAAACTGTCAAAATGTCTCATGCATTAACTAGACAGGCATTTTTGTATAACTCTAACGAATCAAATCCACATCTAAGGGTTGTATTTTGTATCAGTTATTAAGTAGCAGGGTAGACACATATTCATGTGCCCAGGTATAGGTATATATAAAAGAATTAATAATAAACATAAAATAAAAATAAAATAAAATAAAAACACAATAAATTTAGAAAAACATTTGTAAGCCTCTGATGCCCCCCAGTGGCTGATACCTGGCCTATCGTAAAATAATTCCTGGCCAATAGAAAGAAAAGTTACAACCCATGGGAGGAACTCAGAACAATTTTTATGAACCTATTGTTCCCCATAAAATAAAGGTGGGAGAGGCCCATAGAAAAGGGAGAGAGACCAATACACCAGAGGCACCCCTACCTTCCATGAAATCTGCTGATCTTGGACCCCCCACTGGGTTAAACTTGTTGACGTAATCTTCCCCTTGGAACTCGGTAAGATACACATCTCCCATATGATACCTTATTTTCTTTTCAAACTTGTAGAAATTTATTTGAGGGGTTATGCATTAATGTTTTACTGATTGCCTTAGGGTGCATTGTTTAAGAGGTGTATTAAGGATTTGGGATACATCTATCTGTGAATTTTTAGTTCTGAACCCAGGGGAAAAATCCAGTTATTCCATAAAATCCAGGTATTCTGTTGGTTAAATAATTATCTAAAGTTAACAATAATCCTGCTAGCTTGGTGAGACACATTTCGGATTTCTTTCCGGCCGGGGGAAATCTGAAAGACTGTCTCCTTTAAGCGGTCAGGATATTGCGGGCTGATATTAAAGCCTAAATCACTATACCTATTTTTCCAACAGAACACTAGGGGCTCCCCTGAGTTATTATATTATCCCTCGTCCAACCCTAAGTTGAAGTTTGGTTTTTGTTTTTGTAACGTATGTGTAAAGGGTCAATCACCGGTAAATCTCGTTCTGTACGAAATTGTATGATTATTCTTGATTATTAATAAAGTCAAATTATTTACTTATTGATTTGTAAGGAGATAATTTATACATTGGTATGAAAACCCCATAAATAAATGAACCCAGGAAAGATCATGGTATGCACTAGAAGTCTGAACTAAATTCAGATTACCGCAAGGTTGGAGGCACTGATTAAAAGGATATAGCATAAAGATCTAGATAGAGATCTCATACCATACTCACAACATAATTGGAGGCACTGCTGAGATATTTTGTAAGAGGGAATCTTACCACATTACAGAACATACTGGTGATTGAACTTGCATATGCATTGTAGAAAACATACAATATTTGTGTTTTAATATGGCTGATAGCGATAAGGAATCAGGGTCATCAAGGGACAGCCAGGATGATGCTACCGCCTCAACTGGAAATCCCTCAACCCAGAAAAAGGCCTCGGGGCATAGAGAAAAACTATTAGGGATCCTCGACTACGGGGTGACCGACCACATTCACAAAAAATTTGAAACAGAAGATGATTTAGAGGAATTTATTAAAAAAGAGAGAGAGCAGGCCCAGAAGTTAAAGGATGATATTTTGATTGAAGACGGTAGGGTTTCCCAATTTCTGAAGGATTTTGTAAACTCCAAGGACACAAAAACCCGAGACCGAACCATTATAAGGTCTTGGCCAGTTCTTTGGTTTGCAAATAAAGAAACCACCGAGCAAAATACAGCTTTAAGAAGAGAAATACTGGCCATACGCACCACCCTAAAAGACAAAATAGAAGCGATAGAATCCCTGACAAACGAAAACCAACAGGCTGAGAGTAGACTTAGACGATGTAAAGAGGGCCAGGAAGAATTAATGGACCAGGTACAAAAGGTTAAAACTTTATACGAAGACGCCTGCAACCGAATTAGAGAACTGCAAAGGAAATACCAGGAATGTCAACAAGAGATAGAGAGTTTCCAACAAAAAAAAAAAACACCCCAAAGGAAGCAGACTTTGCTGACAGGAATAGAGAGAGTGAGGCAGAAATAAAAAAATTAAGAATTGAACAGAAAACAATGAAGGAACGTATAGAAAGACTAACGGAACAATTAGAATATGAATCCATGACCCGAAACCATCTAGAGGAACGGGAAATAGAAAAACGGAAATCGTCCTATTTCCAAGAGACGAAGGTAAGTCACGATGAAATAGAGTCAGAATACAGGTCACCCCCTAGGCTCCAAAGATATTCCCCATCCCCCGAGTACACAGATGATGAGGTAGAGAGGGTTTCATATAAAAAAAAAAAAAAACATAGGATCCAGGCAAAGAGGCAGGATACCCCTAAAGTGATAAAATTCTTAAAAGAAACCATTCCAATTTTCGCCAAGAAAGGATCCCCAACCATCACTGACCATCTAGGAACGTACGAACGTACCTTAAAAATACTAGACATTCAGGACGATCGCACCAAAATTGAGTTACTGCCATGGATATTTGAAGAAAAGTACAGGCAATTCTTTGATTCATTACAGGCCCTGTATGGTCAGTCATGGAGGGAGATTAAACACAGGTGCCAAATGGAGTTTGGACCCTACAAAACTGTCACCGCTGCGAAGGCAGCAGCCTACAATTTGAAATGTGGTCACAATCAATGCCCCACAGAATTCCTGGCAATATTGAAAAACGCTTACTTTCTGGCTGAAAAGGATCCCAATCCGGATCAGCCAGAATTCCAAACCCTATTTTATGAAGCATTACCTGCTTACATAAAATTAGGACTGGCAAGGGAATTCAAAAAGGGATGCTCCCTGGACTGGTTAGTCAGAGAGAGTGATTATTTGTACGCGATCCAACAATCTTGCGAAGTGGGGGTAAAGAGAGAAACCAAACCCACACTCAAAACGGTAGCAGCCACCACTATGATTCCCCAATCTCTTGATCTGCAAACAGAAAGGAAATCATATGCTGAGGTAGTCCGAGATGGTAAACCCTCAGGAAACGCCGAGGTTACGCCTCGACCTCAGCAGATGATGGGTGAGAGACAGAGGTTACCAGGTTACGGTAGTGAAGGCGAAAGAGGCCCCAGGTACAGAAACCACCAGAGAGGACACCACAGGCACCAACAATCAAATAGGCAACACCACTATAACAGAAACCCCAACGGTGGCAGGAACCCACATTTTAATAGAGACCACAACCCTCAAGGGTACTCGCGTTTTAACAGAAATGCAAACTTCCACAGCCACTCGGGTTATTACAGGGACCCCAACGTTATAAGAGATCCAGATTCTAACGAGAACCCTGATGATCACGGGCCACATCTAAATCAGGGTCAGGTCAATCACCCCAGGGTGGGGGAAGTTCCTCAAATTCCCTCAAATCGAAGGGAACCACAGGAAACCCAGAGAGACAGGCCACAGCACCAGGGACCGATAAGTGAGGATGAATCTGATGCATCAGTACAGTCCCATCCAGAACACCGCCGGTACAGGCAAAAAAGGGCAAATCACCAGGACATGATGGGCAGGCGAATTGAACAGGTAGAGGCGCAAATTAACCAAATGTGCCAACAAATGACCCACCTGATGAATTCCCAGCCTACCAACCCGTCTTTTTTAGGGGCCACTCCTGTGATCCATGCAGGATCACAGAAGGCTTAAAAACCCTGATAATACAAACAAAAAAAAAAACCCTGGGAACAATGATTGGAGATGCGCAACACACCCCTGACAGACCCCTAAAAAGGGGAGATCGGGGTGGGATTGTTAATTGTATTCCTATTCTTCCGCACCCATCCAAACCTTCTGACATAACTGATCCCCTTAGAGCCGTTGTAAATGACCAATCTGGCGAGATGCCTAAAATTCCATGTGCCTCCGTCTCGAGTAAGCCCCGCAGGCCACCCCGCAGGAATCGTGAGCATAAAGAAACCGTGACAGGTGATGAGGCAAAGGCCAAAAGTAAATTGTTGGAAATTCCACAGATTCGCAACCACGCTCATTACATGTGCGAGTTGACTGAATCTGATGGGAGGTACTTCACATACGTAAAGATACATGAGGCAAGCGATCACCACACTGCAGGTTTAATTGACACAGGATCCCAGGCCACCATCCTATCACAAGTACAATTTAATGAAGCAATAAAAACAATGCCCAACAAACCAAGGCTTAGGAGCTTTGACTGCTCACTAATCGGGGTGGGGGGTGAGCCACTACAAGTCATGGGTACCGCCTGGCTTAAGCTTAAGTTAGGTAATAAGGAGATCAGGCACCCTGTTATCATCGCTGATCTCCCACACCATCACATGATCATAGGCATGGACCTCCTTAAGAGGCTCAACACCATAGTTGACTGTGTGAATCAAGTGATGTGGTCACAGGTCAAAGCCCCAATCAAATATGAAAGACTTCAAACTCCCCACGCCCGGCGACACTGTCACTTAGTGGAAGAAAGGCCAGGCTCCCTAGAAATTCACTTTAGGAATAGCCAGTTCCCTGATGTCACGGTCATCCAACCCGACAACCCTGGCCTTGAGGTAGGGAATGATGAACATACTTTTAAAATCCCCCGAGGTAAAATAAAAGAGATCTCCCTCCAGGATAATGTGCTGACCATATCCTTCCACCAAGAAGACAAAACCAGAAAAGGGGGAAATCACACCCAGTTCTTGACCGAAATAGAGAAGGTTAACAATGACCTCTTTATCCCTATCCAGATAAATGGTCTTAACAGGGCAAAATACGCAAAAATTGATCTGAAACAAGAACATAGCTTTGTAAGCCTCGGCCTTGTTGCCCACCTTACTGAAGGAGAAATGATTCGTTTCTCCACTCCTCAGAGACATTGGATGACAAATGCCTTTGATGACTCTGAGGACCATAATTCAGTGGCAAAATGCCTCTTGCACATCACCATAGGTCAGAAAACAACCACCCACGTGTTCATAGTGCTGAATAACCCACAAGCCCAAATTTACCTCGGCAACGATATACTACATCGGTTTGCCACGCAAATTGACCTGATAAACGAGTGTTTATGGAGTCGACTAAAGGGGGACCCTGAGAGATACCAGGATATGACTTCAGCCCTGAAGTTCCGGCAACAGATGCCTTATGCTGTTGAGGTTCAGGTAGCTCATGAAGTTCTCATCCCTAGGGACATAAAAAATTTCCTACTACCCATCAATATCAAAAAGGGACAAAGACTGAAGGGATCAGATGCAGTAGTATGCCTGTCCCAAAGAATACAAGAGGAGGGAATAAAAATTACCCACGCGCCTTTGATCAATACACATCAGTCCACGATGTCTATTTACATACACAACCTCTCAAATCAGGATCTTAAACTACCCAAGGGCACCCTTATCGGCCTTGCCGTAGAGATGGGGTATCACACGTTTGGGGTTACCAACCAAGTAATTGGGCTCATACCAGACGAATACTTATCGGAGGAGAAGTTGATTGAACAATCCTTCAATTCCACGCCCGAAGGCATATTCACCATAGAATCTATTTACCCCTTTGACTCTAAAGATGGCACCTGTAGAATTGAGGAAACATCTCTCATCTTTGAACAGCCATTCAAAGAACAAGAGTACCCCGAAGAACCTGATTGGGAGAGAAATAAACCGGGCACACTCAATGACCTGACCACCAGACTTGAAGAGGCCTACGAGATAGGAAAACCGGAAAGCTTTCCGGGATTCAAGGAGATAGTCGAAGGGATCATAGCTCTAGCCGATGCCTGTACCAATGATCTGGAGCGACAACTGCTCCGTGAACTTCTTTTCGAATTCCAGGAAATCTTTGCTCAGGATTCCTACGATTGTGGGAATACTGATCTCCACATAGCCAAGATCCAAACAGACCCTCAGGCCCCACCGGTATTTGTAAAACAGTATAGACTTCCGTTAGCCTCCTATGAGTCCCTCTCGGAGATCATCAGGAAATTACTCGAACGGGGCATAATCAGGCCCATCCACAGTTCCTACAATCACCCCATTTTGGGAATCTTAAAACCCAACGGACAGTGGCGCTTGTGCGCCGATCTCCGTCAGCTAAATAAGCGTGTCTACATGTCAGGATGGCCCGTACCCTACATAGACCAATGCCTGGCCCAACTTCAGGGATCTCAGGTCTTCTCGGCCCTCGATTGTGCCCAGGGATACTGGACCATAAAAGTTAGCGAAGAAGACCAATATAAACTAGCATTCAGCTTTGGAAACCAACAATACTGCTGGGTGCGTATGCCCTTCGGCTATATCAATTCAGGCCACGAATTTGCAGTGTTCATGCACAAAGCCATGCCAGATGCCTTAGAACGAGGAACATTAGCATATGTCGATGACGTCCTCATTAAAAGTACTGACATGACCAAACACATCACAGAGCTCCGACACATTTTAGGCCAGCTAAGGACCGCTGGAGTAAAACTGTCACTTCAGAAAGCACAGTGGTGCCGCACACGGGTAAACTTCTTAGGCCATGAAATTACCTCAGAAGGGTTAAACCCCCAAAAGAAGAAGGTTGAAGCAGTCTTTAATTGTAAGGTCCCTACTAATCTTAAAGAATTGAGATCGTTTCTAGGAATGGTGAATTATTCACGTAAGTTCATCGACGATTACGCTGAGATCAGCAAACCACTACTCCATCTGCTGAAGAAAGACACTGAGTGGTTGTGGGGCCAGGAACAAGCCGACGCTATGAAGGAACTAAAATTACGACTTACCCAAGCTCCCTGCCTAGCATACCCAGAAGGAGGTAAACCCTTTTTCCTTGAGACTGGGTACACACAGGTAAGTATGAGTTCTGTTCTTTATCAAAAACAAGAAAATGTCAATAAGATTATCGCTTACGCCAGCAAAACTTTGTCCCCAGTCGAGATTAAATTCTCGGACTGCGAAAAAGCTCTATTGTCCACTGTCTGGGCATTACAGAATTTCCGCAGTTATGTTCAAGGTGAAAGAATTATTGTTGAGACCGCACACCAGCCTTTACAGTATTTGCAGAGTGGACGTATCAGGGATGGGAATGTATCGAATAGCCGCATCACTGCTTGGACTCTGTCCTTGCAAGGATGGCCCCTAGAAATTCGATATAAACAAAACAAGAAAAGTCCAGTGGCCCAGGGCCTTGCTGAACTGCACGATTGCTCCACCCCTGATCCCTGCGTAGGTGACCCAGACTCTGACTGCTTAAAAGAACAAATGTTGTCTCCATATAAGGTTTATGATGATGAATACTGTAAACAATTGCCATGCGTTTTTGTAGATGGCTGTTCTTATCACCACACGGACAAGGACCAGCTTCAACTAGTGTCTGGCATCGGGATTATTTGGACCCAAGGTGTAGCCCCGACTTCGGTGGGATACAAACTGGGGCCAAGAAGCAGCCAAGTTGCTGAACTTGCTGCAATCCTGAAAGCTGTTGAGATGGCCATAGATTACGGCCTTAGAGAATTTGCCATCATAACCGATTCAAATTACGTCAGGAACAGTTTTGTTGAGTATCTCACCCGATGGAAACGGAACGACATGGTAAAAAGCAACCATAAGCCTGTAAAACACGGCAAGTTATTTTGTCAAATTGACCAATTGGTAAGGGAACATGAGATCACTCTATATTTTAAGAAAACCAAAGGCCACTCCAAAGTCATAGGTGAAGAGAAGGACGGAAATGACCAGGCGGATACTCTCGCCAAAGAAGGGGCCCTAACAGGTGAGTTGCTAGATATAAATCATCTCTTAGGGTCAGTACAGTCAGAGGCTGTAACCAGACAGCAAACTAGGATGACGGAGGGTGCAAACATATTGCAATGGTGCCATGATAACCCCAGTGAAGATTTAATCACTGCCCAAAAAGAAGACCCAATAATTGGTTTGTTTTATAAACACTTGGAGTGCCCAAGCCAGAATCCCCTTAGTCAAGAAAGGTATACTGGCGATGAAGACTTACGTATCTTAGTGAAATCCAAATCCCAGTTCAGGTTACATCAGGGATTATTGATCCGCACCTCCAAAGGGGGTATCCAACAATGGCTAGTCCCCCTCAAATTCCGTGGTTTAATGTTACAGCATGCCCATGACGCCCCCACGTCTGGACACCGCGGAGAACAAATCACCTATGAGATACTCCGGGATTATGCCTATTGGCCTCACATGCTGCGCGATGTGAAGGAATACTGTCAAGGGTGCCTAATATGCCCTCAATTCCAACCGACTTCACCAGCCCACAGGGCACCACTCCAGAAAAGGGGGATATGCATGCCTTGGTCAGACCTCCAAATGGACTTCATCGGGCCTGTAATTAAATCTTCACGGGGAAATCGATATATGCTAACCGTAACATGTCTATTCACCAAATATGTCGAATGCATCCCCGCACCAAACAACAACTCTGACACATGCGCCGCCCTTTTGATAAATCACATATTTTCACGCTTTGGCCTTCCACAGAGGTTAGAATCTGATAGGGGGACACATTTCACTAGCGAGGTAATGACCAAACTATGGAAGATATTGGGCGTAAAAAGGAAGTTACACATCGCCTATCGGCCCGCCTCTAGTGGCGGAGTAGAACGATACAATCAGACCATCGTTAACATACTTAAGAAATTTGTTAAGGAAACAGGCAGGGACTGGGACGTAAAACTTCCGTTAGTCCTAATGGCATTAAGGGCCACCCCGAATACCGTCACAAAAATGTCACCTTTCGAACTCATGACCGGGAGGCGAATGGTTCTGCCACAGCACCTCCTGTACCGCACCACTGATCATCACTTAATCAATGCCATCACCACTCACCAATACATTGAAGATTTGCGGAAACACTTACAATACGCATTCTCATTTGCCCAAAAGAACATTGAAAGAGCTGCTACAAGTGCAAAAACTTACTATGACCTTAAGACAACAAAGAAAGAATATGAGATTGGGGACAAGGTATACCTGTACAATTTCATGAGAAACCAGGTAAAGGAACGGAAATTTCTGCCGTCCTGGAGAGGTCCGTTCCCCATCGTGGACAAAATCTCCCCCGTGGCGTATAAACTGCATATCACACGGAATGGTGAGGTCAGGGAGAGGTGGGTGCACATCAATCAATTACGTGCGTGCCACCCCAAGTCCCAATTACGGGTACTGGAGGACTGACCCCAGCAACGCACACATTCTAGGGGCAAATAAAAGGGAATTATCCCATAAACATTAAAATTGTAGGGTACATCTATATGACACTCAAATTATATTTCTCTCCTTTCAACAGGGTCCACGCTAGGGAAATGATAACCCCATCGAAATCCAAACCTGGGATCGGAGGTGACTGTATCGAGACATATCAGGGAAAGGACCCAATCATCAGACCGTTCTGCAGAACCGCTATCTGGATATCCCTTGGTGCTATGCTATGGATGTGCATACCAGGCCAGGCCAGCCTCATCGCCCGACCAGGACCTTCCTCAGGAATTCTGGTCCAAGAAGCCCCCGGGTTTATTTTAACCGACAAGAGAATCACCACCCAGAAAGTATGCATCAGTGTGGATCCAAAAACCTCTATAGAAAGGCTGTTTAACCCACAGAGGATCCAATCCCCTGAGATCAAAGAATGGTATACCACACACTTGAAAGCGGCAAGAAATCGGGCGGACGAAATACTGACACAAGCTCGCAAACCGTTTGTCCCAGTAGCTATAACACGCGAGACGAGACCACAGAGGTTCGTGGGGATCCTGATAGCCGGACTTGTATTCACCGTTCTTGGAGCTGTAGTGTCAACTACCATATCTGCCGCTAACTCAGTTTCCGTAAAGACCCTTACAGCGGAAATTGAAAACTTACAAATGAATATCCGAGCCATACACCATGAACTCGAAGTACAAAAAAATGAGTTAACCGATTTTCGAACCATGATAAATGACACAATGGTCACCGTCAACCTGCACTCAGAACTGATCACCCGGTCCATCAACCTCCACCAGAGTCACGAACTATTCAAGAGAGAACTATTGTTCATTCAGGAACCGATCCTGTTCCATACCTTAGCCTATCTAAACGAAATACAAAACGGAATGAATGATCTCTCCCACGGGTACATTCCCCTTTATTTTGTATCTATGGAAATGATAAAGACCTTACTGGCACGGGTCAATGGAGGCGAAGTAGAAGACTTCCAAATCAACATGGCCTTTGAAACAGGAAGCGCTATGCCACTGTATATCAACCCAGAAGATCTTGAAGTATGCTTCTTATTGGCCATACCCTTCGTCTCCTCTAAAAATATTTTCCAGATGAAAACAATCCATAACGTCGGAACCTGGAAAGGCGATATACACGTACAGATCAAGACCCCCGACCTGATTGCCTACCAACCCTGGGTACCGGATCTATACGCTATACCCCTCCTAAAGGAATGCACACGGTTCAAGGATATTAATTATCAATGTAATGGAAACCCATTTGTATATGACACCACACATGCACTATGCGGCATGGAATATGAAAAACACGGTTCAGAAAAATGCGAAGTACAGATGCGAAAGACCACGGATACCTCAGAGGTACGGGAAATACTTGTGAAAGACGAATGGCTAGTAAGCACCCCACTAAAAAACATGAGCATCTTTTATGAAAAACAAATCATGAGCCGTGTCATAGCTCTGCCCGCCACAGTCTCAATTATAAAGGTCCCGACCAACGCGAGAATCACTATTGGGAAAACCACATTATATCCGATCGGAACCGAAGTCTGGGAAGGTGAAGTTGAAAGTGTCGATGCATTCCAACATCAGGACATACCAATGAACCCGGACCTCAAATTCCTGTTGGAACATAAACCAAATCACACCCTCCGGATGTCCGTCAAAAAGAACAACTTGTCAATTGAGGACTTTGACTACACCGAAAAGGACCACCTCCTGCTAGAAAACAGATCATATTTCTCCATGACAGATATAATGATTCTAATCTGTATCGGTTTGCTCATACTATGGTTAGTGATTCTAACCATCCACCTGGCAAAAGTATCCCGAGAAACTCGCGGGCAATTACCAACGGTCCTGAGGCTCATCAGCGGGGGATGCCAACCACTGTAACGTGCAACATCCCATAACCAACACCGAAACCCCGCCATGTTGTAAGATGAATCTCCGACATGTCTCCAGGACATGCCCGGGATTCAAAAG
Organism: Rana kukunoris; assembly: GCA_029574335.1. NCBI lineage: Eukaryota > Metazoa > Chordata > Amphibia > Anura > Ranidae > Rana > Rana kukunoris. The sequence goes on along the minus strand of CM056050.1, from coordinate 491,906,931 downwards.
GGGGATTTTGTCATAACGGGGGTACCTCAAAATATAATCTTCACAAGGGACAAAATATCCAATTTTTATCTGAACCAAGAGACAAATCATTGCCACATAAGATCGCTCATGGAAATAGTTTTGCATGTGTTATAAGACATTCAACAGAGAGAATGGTCCACAAAACCCATTGTACGGTCAATCCCTAAGCAATCATCAGTATTGACCCAAGATGTCTGTCAGACAATGAACAATATTGCAAGGTATACGACACCCAAAAGCTGAACAATCTAACGGATGAATAAGACCAAGGCTGAATTGCCCAAACAGCTTGATAAGAGGGATCTGTTTGGACAGCTGAAGACCTATAGCTCCCAGTCCAAAAATCAAGGTTGAACAGATACAGAAACTGTCAAAATGTCTCATGCATTAACTAGACAGGCATTTTTGTATAACTCTAACGAATCAAATCCACATCTAAGGGTTGTATTTTGTATCAGTTATTAAGTAGCAGGGTAGACACATATTCATGTGCCCAGGTATAGGTATATATAAAAGAATTAATAATAAACATAAAATAAAAATAAAATAAAATAAAAACACAATAAATTTAGAAAAACATTTGTAAGCCTCTGATGCCCCCCAGTGGCTGATACCTGGCCTATCGTAAAATAATTCCTGGCCAATAGAAAGAAAAGTTACAACCCATGGGAGGAACTCAGAACAATTTTTATGAACCTATTGTTCCCCATAAAATAAAGGTGGGAGAGGCCCATAGAAAAGGGAGAGAGACCAATACACCAGAGGCACCCCTACCTTCCATGAAATCTGCTGATCTTGGACCCCCCACTGGGTTAAACTTGTTGACGTAATCTTCCCCTTGGAACTCGGTAAGATACACATCTCCCATATGATACCTTATTTTCTTTTCAAACTTGTAGAAATTTATTTGAGGGGTTATGCATTAATGTTTTACTGATTGCCTTAGGGTGCATTGTTTAAGAGGTGTATTAAGGATTTGGGATACATCTATCTGTGAATTTTTAGTTCTGAACCCAGGGGAAAAATCCAGTTATTCCATAAAATCCAGGTATTCTGTTGGTTAAATAATTATCTAAAGTTAACAATAATCCTGCTAGCTTGGTGAGACACATTTCGGATTTCTTTCCGGCCGGGGGAAATCTGAAAGACTGTCTCCTTTAAGCGGTCAGGATATTGCGGGCTGATATTAAAGCCTAAATCACTATACCTATTTTTCCAACAGAACACTAGGGGCTCCCCTGAGTTATTATATTATCCCTCGTCCAACCCTAAGTTGAAGTTTGGTTTTTGTTTTTGTAACGTATGTGTAAAGGGTCAATCACCGGTAAATCTCGTTCTGTACGAAATTGTATGATTATTCTTGATTATTAATAAAGTCAAATTATTTACTTATTGATTTCTAAGGAGATAATTTATACATTGGTATGAAAACCCCATAAATAAATGAACCCAGGAAAGATCATGGTATGCACTAGAAGTCTGAACTAAATTCAGATTACCGCAAGGTTGGAGGCACTGATTAAAAGGATATAGCATAAAGATCTAGATAGAGATCTCATACCATACTCACAACACTGCCATCTGAGGCAACAATGGAACCGGAGCCAACTACTGAGACTCCTCACACCATCATAGCCAGGCCACACCCCTGGGAGTTGGGCTTTAAGCTTCATAAACATGATAGATCAGCAATGCTAACCTAGAAAATGTATGTTGATGCAAAAAGAGGTGAAAATCGTGGCAGAGTCTAACCCCTCTTCTATTAATTAACAACTAAAACAGAAAAAAAGTTTGTGCTGGAGAATCAATTTAGTTTCTTAGAAGCAGGATCATTTTAATTTTATAAAAATAAACCTCAAACATAATATGATGTCAGCTGCTGGCTTACTGTGGCCAAGTTCAGGGTGTGCCAAGATGAAGGCGACCGCTCTGCCCACTGAGGCCGCCCGCCCACTCCACCCGATCTGCTTACTGACGCCGCCAGCCCTCTCCGCTCGTCAGGCATCAGGAGCATTTGTACTCGCAAAAATGCTCGGTATCGGTCCTGATACTAGTATCCGTATCGGGACAACCCTAGTTGTAACCTCTGTCACTTTTATTTTTGCCACCCGTGTCCCATTATTTCCTTTCATATCCTCTCCCATAGCCAAAACACAAAGCGAGGGTAAATCTCTCCAAAATTAAAAAATCCCTGGTTGTTATCCCCATTGAAAGATTTCTTCACTATTCTATTATTCTGGTGAAAACACAAAATGTTGTACTTTTGTACAAAGAAAAAAAAAAACACAAAATTTGGGATTATCTTTCAGTTTTTGGTAACGGCAGTAAACAGGACAAAAAGAGGATGACTCTCCAAAGGCAGCACTAAAAACTTGACGAGGTTCTGATCTCCTTCCACTCTATCCAAAATAAAAATAAATAAGTTTTGCTTTTAGTTAAAATTAAAAGGAAACTTATACTAACAGAAGTATGATATAGGATGTATCTTATACATCGCCAATAGTTTGCGTAGCGCCGATATTGCTGAACACCCCTGATTGAAATCCTAGGTTAGCATTGGCGGCCTACGTAAAGTTTTTTTTGTAGATTTCATTTGATTGTAAATTGGGGGTAGTAGGCTGATGAACTGACAAATCTCTTCACCGATTCCTTCTACCAGTATACAGGAGGAGATTGTGCAAGGAACAGAAGTCTGTGGGTAGAATGACAGAAATCGAATAGATTGTTCCATCCACACTAAACAGCTTAGATGGAAGTCTCTCTGCTGCCAGCTATTGAAAAAAGGGGTCACAATATGGGGCCACTTTTATGAGATTACGGCCTTCCCAACCCAGGTTGAAGGTTAGGTTATTAAGCAGCATGTGTTGGGTTTAGCTAGTGCCTGCCCCCTTAAGGGGCTAGAATAGAGCTATTCAGGAACAACCAATGGGGCCCCAGGGAAATTTCTGGAAGCAATAGGATAGGCTATAAAAGGGCCAGCAGGTGAGGGGTTCTTCCTCTTTTCCGGTGGACAGTGAAGAAGATTGGAGCTCCCTCCCTCCCTCCTGCCCCAGGCTCTAAAACCTATTATGTGGTAGGGTCACCCTGGATTCTAGGGGGGGCTGTTATTTATATTTAAAGGTTGTGCTACTGCTCGAGTTCCAAAAACTGAGCAGATAGAAATCTGTTAATTGTTATATAAGAAGTTATGAGTCATAATAAAGAGTTTTGGAAAATGAATTCTTAAAACCAATAAGAGTCAATTCACACTGGGGCGATCCGACTCCGGGGGCGGCTCTGCAAGTCGTCCTGAGGACGACTTCAGAGGCGACCTGCAAAACGACTTCTGTATAGAAGTCAATGGAGGTCGCCCCGAGTCACCCCCAAAGTCGTACAGGGAGCATTTTCTTTTTTTTTTTTTTTTCACTTCAGACTCCACCTCAGAGTTTTCGTAGAAATTACGTAGGACGCTCCTTTTATCCCTTTGCAGCTGTCTAGAGCGTCTCTATTTTGGTTTCGCATCATCAGTGAAGGAGTTGTTTTATTTTATTTTATTTTTTCCTTTTCATTCATTTTTTTTTTTTTTTTTTTTTTTAAACAGACATATGTCTAGGCCGTCAGCATGTATTCTATTCCTTTTACAACACATTAATTTTTATTTATATATATATATATATATATATATATATATATTTTTTTTTTTTTTTCCCCACAATTTAACCCCCTAGTCCTTCTCCCCCCCCCTTCCCTCCCCTTTTTTCTCACCAAATTTTTGCCACCTCTCTTTTTTTTCCTAATTGACCTTCTTTTTTTTCTTATATCTCTTCCCTTAAATTTTCAGCGTAGCTCCAGCTCCTCTTAAATCTCTTCCATTTATCCCATTTCTGGTTTTGATTCTTTTTACTGTCTTCAATACTATTTTTTAAATCTTCCATGATGTACGTCCCTTCAACCATGTCAATCCACTCCCATATCTGGGGACATTGTCTCTTGCCATTTACTGGGGATCAGCCTTTTGGCCGCATTGAGCAGGTGCGGAACTAAGGAGTTTTTGTACTTTTTAATACTGTCTTTTCCTCCATGGAAAAGAACTATCTATGGATCCATCTTGATTTTTTCCTCAGTAATCTCCTCTATGAAACCTATAATCGTCTCCCAATATTTTCTGATTTTGGGGCATTCCCACCATAAGTGGGCCATTGTGCCTAAGGTTCTGCACCCCCTCCAGCACTCTGCTGATTGTTCTTCTTTATATTTACTTAATTTGTCTGGTGTAATGTACCATCTAGACAGACATTTGAAATTCATTTCTGCCGTCCTAATATCGATCGCTGAGGTGTGTGTCAGTTTCAATATTTTCTTTATTGTGCCCTTGTCCCTTTGTGACCCTAACTCTCTTTCCCATTTTTTAATAAAAGGGGGTACCTCCTGCTCTTCCGCCTTCAGTAAGATCTTATATAATTTTGAGATCGTTCCTTTAGGGTTTTCTATAGAACATAGTTTTTCCAGATCGGTTAACTGTTCTCCTGTCCTTAAGGGTTGTGGTAATTTTAATGTGAAGTGTCTGAGCTGTTGGTACCTCCATTTATTTATATTCATAAAATAAATCTTTTTTTCCATTTCATGCAGTGGTATTAAGTGACCATCCTTTATAATTTCTCTCAATTGTGCCGTGTCTTTTTTTATCCAGTTTCCTCCCACTGAGACTTTACCTGGTTCAAAATAATCGTTATCCTTTAGTGCTATAAAAGGTGAATTATATTCTTTGTCAATTCTTTTGTGAATAGTGTCCCAAATATTAAGTGCGTTCCTTGTGATCTCGTGTGTGGTTAAACCCAGAACCCTGCTTTGAGGGGGGTTCCAGATTATTTTTTCTAATTTTACCTCTGATAGTGCATTTTCTATAGTGATCCACCGTTTTTCTTTGTTTCCTCTAGCCCATTCCACTACTCTCGATAACACAACAGCGTCATAATATTTTTTAATATCAGGGACTGCCAACCCCCCCTTCTCTTTTGGTTGTTTTAAAACCTGGAGCGATATTCTATGCTTCTTATTCCTCCAAATGTATTTCATAATCAGATTTTTAAAAGTTTTGAGCAATACATTTGGTAGGGTAATGGGGAGCATCTGGAATTTATATAAAATTTTAGGTATGAGAACCATCTTGCAGAAATTAATTCTGCCAATCCATGATATTGGCCTGTGCTTTACCCTTGTTATTTCAGCTTTAATTTCATCTAAGAGAGGGATATAATTTATCTCATAGATTTTTTTAATTGAGTTTGTTAACTTGACCCCTAGATACTTAAGATTTTCTACCCACGGAAATTGGTACTTGGCTCTAAGTTCTTGTTCCTCTGCTCTAGATATATTTACGTTTAAGACTTCTGTTTTAGTTATATTTAGTTTAAAGTTCGATATTTCTCCGTATTGGCTACATATTTCCAGTAAATTTGGTATTGATGTTTTAGGATTAACTACGTAAAAGAGGACATCGTCCGCAAAGGCAGAGAGCTTATGTTCCTCATCTTTTATTTTTACTCCTTCAATTTCTGGGCTTCCGCGTATCCTGGCCAACAGGGGTTCAATTGATAATACAAATAACATTGGTGACAGGGGGCATCCTTGTCTTGTTCCGTTTTTCATTTTGAACGCTTGGGAGAGACTTCCATTTATTTTTATCCTTGCTGTCGGGGCTTGGTATAAAATTCTAATCCACCTCATTATCGTCTGTCCAAAGCCCATTTCTTCTAGTGTGTTTAACATGAGTCCCCAGTCTACCCTGTCGAACGCTTTTTCGGCGTCTATCGACAGGAGCAGACTGGGGAGCCCATTTTCTTTCATTTTTTGAAGGACAAGAAGAGCCCTTACCCCATTGTCTCTTCCCTCTCTCCCCTGAATGAACCCCGTCTGGTCAGGATGTACGAGTTTTGTCATCTCCTGTTTCACTCTTCCGGCCAGTATCTTAGCGAATAGTTTGGTATCAACATTCAGCAAAGATATCGGCCTATATCCTAAGCAAGTTTTGCCATCATTTCCTTCCTTGGGGATGACGGTAATAGTCGCCTCTGCTGCTTCTTGGCTTAGCGGGTAATCTTTCCCCAGTCCATTAAAATACTGACAGAGTCTAGGAATAAGTATCTCCTTACATTTTTTGTAGTATAAGACAGTAAAGCCGTCCGGGCCTGGGCTTTTTCCTAACGCTGAGTCTGCAAGAGCTATCTTAATTTCGTTTTCTGTGATGGGCCTATCCATCGATAATGCGTCATTTTGACTGCATTTTGGGACACTCGCTCTTTTTAGAAAATCTGTTATTTTATTCTCCTTCTCTCCCTGTTTCCATTCCCTCTGTTCCACTGCGTATAGCTTCTCATAGTAAGCTCTAAAGGTTTCTGCAATTTCTTTTGTTGTGTGTACTGTCTCCCCTTTTTCATTTTTAATTTTTTCTATATAATTTCTTGTTTTTTTTTTCCGAACCATCCTGGCCAGATGTTTATTTGTTTTATTTCCCCACATATACCTTTCTTTTGCTATTAGATTGAGTTCTCTTTTTGTTTCTTGGTCTATTAGCTCTTTTAGTTCGTTTCGTTTGATCACTAGGGCCTGGAATGTCTCTCGTTGCTTTACTGATTTTTTATGTTTTTGCTCCAAGTTTAATATTTCTTCTATTATTTTTTCTTTTTTGCAACTTCTTTCTTTTTTTTTCCTTGTCCCTTCTGAAATCAAGATCCCTCTTATCACCGTTTTGTGTGCGTCCCAGAGTGTTGCTCCCGATATTTCATCTGTGTCGTTAACCCTAAAATAGTCCTCTAGCTCCTTTTTGATCCTCGCTAAGCTACTTTCGTCCATCATTAGTTCCTCGTTAAGCCTCCAACTCTGGAATATTTTCTGGTTTCCTCGTATACTAAGGGAGACACTTATTGGGGCATGATCCGAAAGTGTCATAGCCCCTATGTCCGCCCCCTCCACCATCTCCAAACAACTATGATCCACGAAAATGTGGTCTATGCGGGAGTAGCTACCATGTACTGGGGAATAGAACGTATAATCCCGCTGTCCCGGGTTGAGGACTCTCCAAACATCTATCAATTGGCTTCTGTAGAGACTGTTTTTTATCTTTTTTAAGAGTGTTTTTTTTTCCCCTTGTGTCTGGGTGGTCTTATCTATCCTCGGGTCAAAACAGAAGTTTAAGTCTCCTGCCAAAATTACCTTCCCTTGTGTGAAGTCTTTCAGTTTTACTAATGTTTCCACAAGATATTTTATCGGATGGGCATTTGGAGCGTAGATATTCGCCAATGTACATTCCATCCCTTCCAGTTTCCCTTTAAGGAAGAGAAATCTCCCGTCTGGGTCTACCGACCGGTCTACTAATGTGAACCGAACTCCTTTGGCAAAGCCAATAGCTACTCCTCTTGCCCGTTTGGAGATGGTATCTCCATAGTACCAGACAGGGAAATCTGGTGAATATAGCTTAATGTTGGATTCTATTGAAAGGTGTGTTTCCTGCAGGAAGGCCACGGTTGTTCTTAAGCTTTTCAGTTCCTTTATGATCTTGTGTCTTTTTGTTGGACTATTAAGACCTTTCACGTTATATGACAAGAATTTAATTATCTGCATCTTTTCCTTTTTTTTTATTTTTTTATGCTTGCTCTTTCTCTTTTCTCGGGAGACCCTTCTATCCTTCTTCAGACAGTACTTTTTCCTTGGCTCATTTGGTGAGATGGTACCTCTACCCACCCTCCCTCCCCCTCCCTTCTCTCTTGTTCCCTCCCCACCTTCCCTCCTCCCCTCCCTCCCCACCCTCCTCCTCTCCCTCCCCACCCTCCTCCTCCCCTCTCCCCCTCCCTCCCTCCATCCCTCCCCCCCTTCCTCCCCCCTCATTGGCCTTCTATCGGCCTCTGGGCCAACCTCCAAATTGGGTTTGGCTCAGATCTCTCTAGGTGGGGCCTGGGATTGAACCCCCCCCTCCCCATTTCTGGGGGGGAGAGAGATGCCTGTCGTCTCCTCGTCGGTTAGTAACATCACCCAGCCCCTCCTCCTCTCTCCCTCCTCCCCCCCTACTCCCAGCCAGGGAGATCCGGGATTTGAATGTCCATTCTGCTGCAAAATGTTTTAAGATCTTCCGGGAATCTAAGAGTAGCAGATTTTCCTTCTTTGATTCCTATTAGGCAGGCTGGGAAACCCCAATTATATTTGATTTTCTGAGTTATCAGCTGGGTCAGCAGAGGTTTTAATAGTCGACGTCTAGCCAGTGTCTCTGGCGCCAGATCTGAGAAGATTTGGAGTTCTGATCCCCTGTAAACCTGCGGTGGTTTTCCTCTTAAGTTTTTCCAAATCTTTTCCTTTTCTTCAAACTCCCTAAATCTCACTATAACGTCTCTTGCCCTCTCAGTGTCCGTTCTTCGGGGGTTCCCCACACGGTGGACTCTATCTATCCTAATTGGAACCTCTGGAGATCTTTCCAATAATGGGTTAAATATTTCCTGCATCTTCTTTCTCAGCTCCTCTCCCTGCTCTTCCGGTATTGATTTAATTCTTAAATTTTTTCTCCGATTTCTATTTTCCTGGTCTTCCAGTTTATATAGGATCTGTCTCTGCTGTAATTTTATCTGATCTATTTGCTCTTTTAGATGTATTGATTCTTGTTCTTGCTTTTCCGTTTTTTCTTCCACTGACTCTATTCTGGAGAGGAGGTGTCCTAGGTCTGTCCGTAATGATTGTATTTCTCCCTTGATGGCATTTTCCAGGCTCAGTAACATTTCTGCCATTTCGCTCTTTGATGGGCCTTGTTCTTCTGATCTTTGTTCGTCTGCCCAGCTATGCTCTAGGTCTTTATCCAATACTCCTTCTTCCCTTAGTTCCAGAGGTTTTTCCTTCAAGGTCTTATTTTGAGGGTTCTTGTTGTCCACCTTTTTGTCTTTGGTTATTTGTTGTTGTTGTTTTTTTGTGTCCTGCGTTCGTGGGCTGTCCTCTTTAGTCATATATTGTCTGATAGAGCTTGTTGCTGTAGAGTTCGTTAAGGCATTGGGAGGAGTTTTTGGGGGGCCCCCCCTTGTGGACCTGCTCGTCATCCTGTGCATAGTATACACTTTTCTTCGAATTCTCTTCCCCAGTTTGCTCTCTTGAGTCTTCCACTCCTATTTCAATCTGTTCGGTCTTAGAGATCTTAGAGGGTCTTAAGGCCTCTTTTGATCCCTTTTCGCACTTTGTTTCCTATAGACCGGCAGGGGCGGGCCCCTCTGATCGTCCTGAGGGACCAGGGAGAACAGGGGGGGGCTCTAGGGGGTATCTCTTGTTGTCCCTTTTAGGTTTAACTCCCCGCCTCTCTCTTCCCTTTTTTTTTCCCCCAAATCCCTATACGCTTCCCCTATGGCTCTCAGCTTTCCCCTTCTTACTTCTGGATCAGACTCTAAATAATATTTCCCCCGACTGCGACTATGGCAGGGTTTTCTTGGCCTCCCCTTCCCTTCGGGTTAAATACTTCCGCTCTGTGTTCAAGAGTTCAGCATGTGTGTGAGATTAATATTGTATATTATATTAATGTGGTAATACCGTTTGGGAGTGTCAACAAGTTTCAACAAGTTCAGGAAGTGACTATAAACACGGAACTTTCAAAAATACCTGAGAACATTTCATATAATAGTATTTATATTTCTCCTTATGATTCCAAATGATTCCATATATGCAGTAGGGTGTTATTTCCCTTCTTCTGATCACTTTTCATTTCATGTGTCATCACTTTTATATTTCATTTGTTTATAAGCGAGTATGGAGAAAATGACATACCTTCTGAGCAGGTCAGCGACTTATGGAGAGAATAACATACCTTCTAAGCAGGTCAGCGACTTACAGCAGCCCGTGTTGATGTCTTCCAGGGAATTGTCTAGGAAGCTTACCTTTCCCACTTTTCCTGCGAGACCTTCAAATTATGGCTCAACCGGCAAGGCAGCAGTGAGAGGGAAGGGGTTAAGTAAACATCCTGCTCTGTTCACTATGTAGCCTGCTGCTGCTCGTTTGCCTGGATATCAGCGATTTTCACGGGGTTTCAAAGTGAACTAGGCGGCTCCTATCTTCTGGGAGTCCCTGGTCTAAGCACCGGGAGTGCTCGAGGGGGGGAGGAGAGGAAAAGAGGAGGTCGGCGTGTGGGCGATTCGCTACTGCAGCGTGCGGCTCGGCTTGTCCCTCTGCATGCCGGGCAGCTAACGGGGCCGTCTACTAGGAGGTGTCGGCGCGCGGCTGGGCTGCACGGTAGCTACGGGTGAGGCGGTGCTCTTCGCTTGCGCTGTTCGCATCTCTCACGTCTCTCCCGGCTGTCCTTTGCCCCTCCGCCCGGTCCATCCACTCCTCTGGACGGTTCCGACCCGGCTATCCCGTGGCTCCTCCCACCTACAGATGCGTCACGTCCTCACGTGCACGCCATCTTCCCTACTCTCTGCACAGGGAGCATTTTCTAAGTCGGAGCGACTTGCGTCGCTCCTATTAGAACGCTCCCATTGCATTCAATGGGAGGCGACTCGTCAGGCGGCTGAACCGGGTCTAAAGGTGTTGCCTTTATTTATAATTTTGCCAAACAAAATGTTTCAAGTATTTATTTGTATCTGGGGAAGGTTGGTCTGGGTGGGTGTGGCCTGCAATCTCATGCATTCAAGCAGCACACACAGCTACTTGAGTACACCGACATCTGATAAGATGCATTCACTTTTCTTCTGACGATTTACCCCTACCTCGGCTCCTTTGATTTTTTACTCTTGATTGTGGAGCCAGGTGGTGCTGACAGGGTCACCCAAAGCTCAAATTTAAGCCGAATCAGCAAGAATTGCCCAAAGTTTTAGCCATTTATGGCCAGCCTAATTCCATTTAAAACAGTTTTTTGTTTCGGATAGAGAGCCAATACTGCATTAGCATCTGTGACTATGTTTGGCAGATTTCTCCTCACATCTGATCTATTTAATTGGTGTTAGAGCAGTAAGTGAGGAGAAATCTCCCCAAGGGGATAAAGGCAGTAATAAAAACACACATTTTTTCAGTAATGTAAAGAAAAGTAGAGGGACGATTTTCCCTTCCATTCCAATGGCGTAGTCAAATAGAACAGGAAAATAAATCTGTTTTGTGTAGATGCAGGCAGCCCAGCTGATCAGTTCGAGGGGAGCACACTGAGATCCCAGCATAGCTAGAGAACTGACCACAATGTGCTCCCCCTGCTTAGTGTGGCCAGCTTTTAATAGGAAAGCAGTGGGACTGGAAGGAACACCAGGGATTTCACACAAAGGAAGCAATACAAAGGGAACATAATACTTTCTTATACAAGTACATGGTACAGCAGGGACATATATGGAATATGAAGTGTTTGGGTAACAAATTATTTAAGGCATATGGGCCCACAGAGTAATTTATGTCTGTAATTGAGGAAAACGAGAACCACATTTTTTGCCTATAGTCATAACGCTAAAAAAATGCGGTACCTGCCTATACATATGGAAATGCAGGGACTCGTGTTTATACTGATGAGAGAAAGAACTGGGAACACAACGCTCAAAGCCACCTGTGAGGATCTGGTAAGCTTCTGAAGAGATCTGGGTGAATCATCAATTCAAAAAAGGTGCTCAGTGGACACGTTTCACACAGACGTGCTTACTCAGCACCCGTGTTTATACGTTTTGAAAAATATGCTTGTGTGCATGCTGGTATTTAACCACTTGCCAGCCAGCGTTGGCTCAGCTGCGCAAATTGCCTACAGTAGGTATATGTCGGGCTCGTACACAGCGATCTGTGGGCAGCACGTGCTTCTATTGGCCAGTGGGGGGGCCAATCAGCCGGTCTGGCAGCCTTAATGTCCGTCGGCTACCTGTGACCATTTTCCACAGTGACAGAACAGGGATCTTGCTGTGTAAACAAGGCAAATCTCTGTTCTGACAGAGGAGATCACACAGATCCCATCTTTCTGCCAAGCAGGAAGACGAATCTGTGTGTCGTGCCAGTGAGCCCTAACCCCATACAATTAGAACACACAGTGAGGGAACACAGTTAACCACTTGATTGCCCCTGATGGTAACCCCTTCGCTGCTAGTGTCATTAGTACAATAACAGTGCATATTTTTTTAGCACCGATTGCTGTAGAAATGTTAGGGGTTCCCAAAAAAGTGTAAAAAACGCTAATTGTCCGATCTGCCCACCGCAATCCCGCTGAAAATCACTGATCACCGCCATTACTAGTAAAAAATAAATAATAAAAATGCCGTTAATTTATCCCCTATTTTGTAGATGCAGTAACTTTTGCAGAAACCAATCAATATAAGCTTATTGGGATTTTTTTTTACCAAAGATGTGTAGCAGAATACAAAATTGGCCTAAATTGATCAATAAAATCGTTGTTTTTTTATATTTTTCTGTCATTTTTTTATAGCAGAAAGTAAAAAAAGTTTTGTATTTTTCAAAATTGTCGCTTTTTTGTTTATAGCGCAAAAAATAAAAACCGCAGAGGTGATCAAATACCACCAAAAAAAAAGCTCTATTTGTGGTCACAATTGTCAGTTAAAACAACGCTTAGACGTATTGCAAAAATTCGGCCTGGTCATTAAGGGGGTAAATCCTTCTGGGGCTGAAGTGGTTAAGCGAATGTAACTGCATACAGTGTTTTTTTTGTGATGCCCGTCTATGAACACAATTCAGCTGCAGCTAGGTGTCACAACAACAGCCGTAATTTATTCTGTATGCCCATGTGCCTTGTATACGATCGTGTGCAAGACCCTTAATGATACACCCCATGGTGGTAAAGTGGGGATGGGTCAATTGGGGGGGGGGGGGGGGGTGGGACAGAGATGTGTAGAGTTTTAAAACAATGTAACTTCAATAATAAAACAATATAGCGCATTGTTTACTTTCCTACAAAGTAGAGCAAAAATTATTTTGCTAGATGGTGTGAATCTGTTGTAATGATTGTGTACAACTTTTTTTTTTCCACAAAAGTTACATGTGGAGTGAGGACACTGACAACACCAAACTAAGTAAACAGCGATTATCCTAAACCAAACTACTAACTGTAAAGTAAACTTAACCTTTAACCTCATCCTAACCCCTAAAGGGAATGTAATCCCTGTTACTAATACTATGAAGACAGAAGTCCATTATCATGATGAAAAGAAAACAATGACACCAATAATAGCACAACGATATCACAAAACATTTATAACACATTTAATTACACAAACTTGCACAAAAATGAACAATGCTGAACGAAGTGGTTAAAACCTCTGCACCCAAACCGTCACAAAATTAAATGATCCACCCTGAATCGGCTGCTTGTATTATAGCCCCTTGCTCAATATTGAGATATGATGAGTAATCATCTGATGTGGATACATATTACATATTGTGTATATATCTTTCAATTTAAAATCAAATCATTTAAAAACATTTTAGGCTGATAATCTGAAAAACTTTGCAACTGTAAAGGATTTGTTTATCGAGAGCAAATATTAGTGATTGGGGCACTTTCAGACTGGCAGCAAGTTTATTGTTGTCTGAAAATTGGTCCGTGGTGGATCTCTTTTTAGAGGGCAGTAAAGCAGCAACTGGCAGTAGTGCCTCCTGACATCTGTTTATGTTTCCTATTTATTTTTTTAATTGTTGAATGCCAATTTTACATTGTGTGACCACACTGCAACTGCAAATCAAGAGTTTGGATTGCGATGCGGCCCCATTGATCTCAATGGGCAAATATGACAAAGCATGGCATGTGTACATCCCAGTTAGGCTCTAACATAACACTGATGCAAATTGGTTGCAGGTTTCCCTGCATCCAATTCGCATAACAGGAGACTGTGACCGGCTCTTAATGGAGCTGCTTTACACTGCTCCGGGGTGGCCTGTATTGAAAACGGTCCTGTGCGTCTTTGGCTCGTTTCAGGTGCGAATTCAGGCAAAAAATTCAGACCTGATTCGGTGTACAGGGACGCACCGGACCCCCTGCCGCATCAGTATGAACCCAGCTTCAGTGGCTTTTCATACCGGGGTGCTACATTAAAACTGGTATGTACACATGCCATGGCAATGATTCTTTGCACCCCAGGCACTGCCTGTCAGATTTGAAGGACGATCATTATATGGGGCAGCAGGATTGGCAAACCTGGTTTCTCTTCTTTTGTGGGTCATTTTTTTTCTCTTATGCCACGTCAGAAATTCTGACAAAAAAACGTGGATAATTTTTTTAAGGAATTTTGGCTCAAACTTGTGTTGCATACACATGGTCACACAAAATTCTGTCCATCAAGAACTCTTTGAATTACTACACTACGACGAGACGAGAAAAATGAAGTTCAATGCTTCCGAGCATGCGTCGACTTGATTCCGAGCATGCGTGTTTTTTTTGCGTGTCGAAATTGCATACAGACGATTGGAATTTCCAACAAGAACTTTTACCGTTTGAAAATTTGAGAACCAGCTCTGGAGTGGAAATTCCAACAGAATAATTTCCGATGGAGCGTACACATGGTCGAAATTTCCAACCAAAAGCTCACATAGGACTTTTCTTGTCGGAATTTCCGATTTGTGTGTACGCGGCATTAGTATTCAATAACAGTAATTTAGTGAAAGACTGTTTTTCTTCTCCAAATTATGATCACTGAATTTTGTTATGTATAGCAAAAACATGAAGTGCAGCTAAAATTGTTTAGAATCCTTCAGACCGTAAAGACAGCAAACAAATAACCTTTTTCTAGCACTAATATTAGACAAAGTAGACATAATCCTAATGTTTTAAGACCAGATATAATTTGAAGATCTTTTTTGGTTTTATGATTGTGAAATATATCAGAGGGTATTCAAAAACACAATTAAATAATGGCTTAAAAGAGGTTAAGCTACCATGAGACACCCCAGAGGTTGATGCATTAAGGGTCTCATCTGTCGATATGAATAATGTAGCAAGGTGTCTTTTTCGGGACCCGCAGAAGCTAAATTATTGCAGCAGGTACCTCGGTTTGCATACATGTGACTATGTGGTGGCGTGGAAGCCATTATTGCCTACAGTTACTTTTAAGTAAAATTTTAGCCAAGCTGGCCCAAACAAACCATTTCCATTGCAAAATGATGCAGCCAAGGTGGAGAGGCAGTCGGATGATGTCAAAACTTCCCATCTCAGCCAATCAGAGGAAGTATTGTTTCTCATTTGTAAAAGTACAAGTTTTCTACTTGAATGGCAGGAAAGCACTTAGCCCGACTCTCTTTAAAGCGGTTATAAACCATAATGTACTAGTATACATCGCATACTAGCATGTTATGTGAAACTTACCAGAAAACTAAGCCTTCCAGAGATGCTCTGTCATTGCTGGAGACGGAATCCATCTATACCCAAGCTTCATTCCAGGTTCGCGGCTCCGGCTCTAAGCTGGCCGGAGCTGTGATTGCGTAAATTCTGCCACTGGTGATGGGCAGTCGTTCCTTCAGAGCACATTCAACAGTGACTTAACTAGATGCTAGGACAGTAAATATCTCCTAAATGGTGCATGTTTAGGAGATATTTACACTACCCATAGGTAAGCCTTAATATAGGCTTACCTATAGGTAAAACTTAAAAGGGGTGTTCCAGCCAAAAAATGTGTTTATTAAAAGTCAGCAGCTACAAAAAGTGTAGCTGCTGGCTTTTAATAAACACTCACTTACCTGCTCCTGCGTTCCAGCGACGCGCCCACCGGGGCTCCGCTCCTCTCCCCCCCTCCACAGCCGGCGTCTCCATCCCGACTGTGGGCACCCAGCCGTGACAGCCTTCGGCTTCACGGCCGGGCACCCACTGCGCATGCGCGAGCCGCACTGTGCATGCGTGCGCGGCTCGCCGCTGATTGGACAGGCGATTGCCTAGGACCTGTCAGTGTCCTAGGCCATCGCCTACAGGGAGGGGCTGAAATAAGGCGATTACGCCTAATCGCCTTACCAGCCCCTCGGCGGAAGCAGGAAGTGGGACAGGAAGTCCCACTCCTACTGAAGCCCCCACTCCCCCCCAAAAAAAATGACATGCCAAATGTGGCATATAAGGGATTGAGGAGTGGAACAAGAGGAAGTTTCAAATTTGGGTGGAACTCCTCTTTAAAGATGGAAGTTTACTTGCTCTATAATCCTGTATTCTGTAATTCTGCATTCTGGCAGCAGTATGGGCGACTTCCTGTCTGCTGCCACAGTAAAGTGCAACTTACTGTATGAACCCAATTCTACTTCAGTATATTACAGCACAGCCAGCAGCTGCATAGTTTTGTAATGGAAATGGTTAGTTTGTGTCAGCGTGGTCCAAACAAACTAAAAAGATAAAAAAAAGCTGGAATTCTACTTTAAACCCAAAATCTAAGCATCATTTTTTCTGCACAGCTACATCTATACGTTTGGTCCAGCTTGGACCAATGTAAGTATGCACATCTCATATCTGAGCGATGACTTTGAAAACTGCAAAATGTAATTGATCTTCCAGGGCCTATCCCAAGCACCTACCCTTCAGCCTGGCACTGCTACTATTCATAGAACTAATGAACACAAGGCATTCTCTTTTCAGACAACGTGGAGAGGCGGGGTGGTTACATCATGATCCACACCTACAATCATAAAACACCTTGTTTTTATTGAAAAAAATACAAGTCATTATGTGAATAATGTCAGTGCCAAGCAAGTTACCCTCTGTGTTTACTATGCAGAAGAGACGCCACTTGGCACTGGATCTGGAAGATTGTTGGTATCACTGTAGTAGCCCACAACTACTTCAGTGATTTGCAGCTTCCACAACAATTTCTCAGGTATTAGATATACATACTCACATTGGTCTGGGTTGGCCCAATGTAACTATGCAATAAAAATCATATCCAGCGTTGAGCTTTAAACAATACGTCCACACAAATTATTTACCACAAAAACTTTAACAATGACGAGACTGTCCATCAATTACATTTTTTGGTTTAAAATAAGCAGTTTAAATCATTCTATACAACACATTAAAACTTCTATCCCCTTTCTTTGCAATGGAAGAGCAACACATGACATTTTGACTTATGTTGGGTCTGTGCCCACTCATTATATCAATTCATACTGTCCAAAAGTAGAGCTTACATGCATTAAAAGTAAATAAAAATCCCATTGCAATACTTTTACTTTTTTTTCTTAAGCTGATTATACACTATTCGAATTTCTAACACAAATTTTCAGTTCAAAATTGTTCATTGACTTTCTAATCATTAATGGGTTAAAAAACAGCATTAGTTTTCGACTGCAGTTACAAGAAAATTTGAAGGAGCAGGATGGAAAACTTTTCTCGAAACAAAAAAATTCTAAAGCTACGTACACACGTTTTTCTCGACGTGATTTCTCTCAAGTCTGCCTTGCATACACACGATCGTGATAAAAAATGCTCGAGCAGAGACGTACAACTGCACTATAAAGGGGAATTTCCATTTGAATGGCGCCACCCTTTAGGCCGATTATGCTAATTTCCCATCTCATAACTTGCGTCTGAGCATGCACGTATTTTCCCCGTCGTTAAAGCGTACACACGACCGTTTTTAACGATGAGAAAAACGGCAAGAAAAAGAGCATGTTCTAAATTTTTAATGCCCATTTTTCTCGTCGAGAAAAATGCTCTGGAGCCTACACACGACCATTTTTAACGTCCAATTTTAAAAATTGCATTTTTCTCGTCATGAAAAACGGTCGTGTGTATGCGGCATAACACTTCATGTGGGTTTTCATTTAGTAAAGTCAATTACACATGCTAGAAACAAACATTTTGAACTATTTTTGAACATTTGTCCAGTCGTCAAATGTACTGAGAATTTATGTTCGAAACTCTACTAGCATATATCAACCTTTGGCTCAGATCTTCTAATTTATGACATTCTAAAAAGGACCAGTGGCCACACATAAGATCATTTTTTTCATCCTTCTATAGTCATCTGTTGCAGGCATGAAGACTCTGAAAAATGTTTATCTTATAATCAGTACAAAAGTGGACGTAAACACTTTCCTATTTCCAGTGAAGTCAACAGGCTCAGACGATACACAGAGATGAAACAAATCTCCCTACATAAGTTTTACATGTATAACTTACGTCTTTCCCTTTCTACACTCCTTGGAAAGTGCAGATCGTGTTACAAATCTTTTTTCCTCTTCTAGTGGGCATGGAGTCGGGGCTTACACTGTGTGAGAGCTGAATGGAGTAAAGGTACGCACACCCCCCCTTCCACATAGGAAGAGAAACAAAGTAACATGCAGAGCTGTACTGTGAATAGACAATCTCTCTGCTTATCTACCTCTAAGCTCCCACTCCGAAACTCATTTTCAGCTGCTTTTATCTTGTGTGTCCGAGAACTTGTCTGAAGTTATCATGCCGATAACAGAGGAACGGAGCAGCAGAAAGACACGGCACTTAGAGCTTTGGAGAGAGATAAGCAAGCACTACAGATATACGTGGTCAAATTTTTTGACCTTTCATGAACACTTTAGGTTCAAGAGCAGATATCAATGGCAACCAATCAGAATCTTACTTTTGAAAGGATTCTGATTGTTTTTTGTGAGTAATGCTTGTTCCTTTCAATTTAGATGCACTCCTTTTTTGGAGTAAAACGTTTTTTTAATAAAACTGCATTGGGTATTGTATTATGTGGCCAGTTTACATAGTAGACTTCATTAGTTGTCAAAGTGCTCCATCCTTGTCTCACTCGGTTGCTAAACTCAATGTTCGTATGTCATATGTATCTGCAGGGGTAATACCTATACAGACATAAAAATCCTTAGCCTCTAAACGAGGTCAACAATATTTGCTGTTTTGGTCCAATTTATTCTCCATTAAAAAAATTATAATAATTAGCCGTTCATTTTTCATAAAAGTAGTTCTCATTAAACTGAGTAAGATTATCCATCAATTACAGTTTCTTAAAAGCTGCCATTGAAAACTGAAACAAGGCTACCGAGCCGTCACCATCCAGAGTCCGAGTACCACATTAGCAGTCAGTAGGGCGGTGCCTCCGAGCAGGATAAAAAACCCAAAAAGCTCTCTGTTCTCCTTTTCCACTATAACAGAACTTAATGTGGCTTCAAGGAAAGAGTTCAGTATCCATTGTCCATCTAAAGCAAAGCACGGCACTGCATTGATCACCGCCAAGGCCCCAGAGAGGGAAATTATATATCTGAAAGCAATTAAGCATAATAACAACTAAACTGGATTAAAAAGAAGCAATACAAATAAAATAATAGATCTAGGCATAAATCAACATAAAACAAGGGAACAGTTTAAAAGGACATTGCCTAAAGCCAAGTTCTAGTTTGAACATTTAATAAAAAGTCTGATCCCCCAGCAGTGGCTAAATACAAAAAAAAACAGCTCTGACTCCTATATTCACTATTCACCCAATCTCCAAGACTGGCCCTCACACACTTACTCATCCATCGATGTAACACCCAGGGGTGGACTGACCCTTGAGGAACTCGGACACTGCCCGAGGGCCCCATGCCACTAGGGGGCCCCATCAGGGTTGCCAGCCTCATTAAAACCAGGGACAGTATGTAAAAATCTGTGTTTTTTTTTACATCTGTCCCTGTTATGTCCAAAACCTACATGCTTTTGATGTGAAAATCCCGAGATTTTAGCTGCCCCGCCTCTGTACTGCCACCTGGCTTGGTGGCCATCTGTAAGCCTGGGGGCCCCATAATCTTCTATTGCCGGGGGCCCCATGAGTTGTCATTCTGCCCCTGGTAACACCATTAATCCTATCGATAGAAAAATGCCCAGTGCCACTGAAAATAATTCCTGTGAATCAGAGCATTAAGGCTCCACCCTTCCGACTGTGGATTGACAGGAGAATGGTGCAGAGATCGGTGCTATGTCAATACGCGGTGCTGCTATCTGCGGAATTTAGGATCTGTTGGAGGAACAACAGGGTGAAGAGAACCTGTCAGGTCACCAGTCTGACACACCTGAAAAAAATGGTATGTATGCAGGTTTTTTTTTCAAAATCTAAAAAGGTAGCAGGGGTGCTCCATGGGGTAAAGGGGGGGCCAGCAGGGGGAAGAGAACCAGTGCCTAGAATTGGGATTGTCTAAACACTGGTACCACTGTTATAATATGTTTAGATGTGTTATGATATTGTGGTCTCCCCAATGTACCTTTTTATCTCTTATTTATACAACCTTATAAAAAAAAAATCTCTACAGCTTTTTTATTAGTACAGTTTGCTTACTGGTTCTGTCCCTGTGTGGACAACAGTGTTGCAGCTATGATCCCCCCACCGTGCATGTTGCCCATTCACAAAAACAGTTTGCAAATACACTTCAGCTGTGTGTTTTGTAAACAGGAGGATAAGAGCACACAGGGTGTACACAAACCTGCAAGAGTCAATAATGCAGAAATGGCATCAGTGGGGCGCAGAAGTACAATGCATCTTGTACGAACACACAAAAATCAACACAATTAATTTTGTCGTTAGAAGAAAAGGGAAAAAAAGGTGCACAGCGGAAGAAAACAGATTACACCACATCCAAACATACAAAAATAATGGTGCCTAAACTTCAGGTTCTAAGCTTAACTCTGGGAAAGAAAATGTTGTGGCTACTTGTAGTGTAAAAATAAATGTGTGCAATGTGCGGGTCCTGCTTTGTTATGGAATACTCCAACTTTCATTCCCCCATACAGTACAGTCAGAGCCAAACTTACAGTTCCAACTGAAATACACAGATCACAGCGAGCTGGTTGCTTGCTCAGCAGCTTGTATATTCCGAAAACATCATACATTCTTTCCAATGAACGCAAGGTGGTCTGTGATTAGAGGAGGTGTGGATGAGCATCCCAACCTTCCCTCCTCCAATCACATTAACCACTTGACTACTGGGCACTTAAACCCACTTAATAACCAGACCAATTTTCAGCTTTCGGTGCTCTCACATTTTGAATGACAATAACTCAGTCATACAACACTGTAACCAAATGAAATTTTTGTCCTTTTTTTCCCACAAATTGAACTTTCTTTTGGTGGTATTTTATCACCTCTGCGGTTTTAATTTTTTTCACTGTAAATGAAAAAAGAACGAAAATGTTGTAAAAAAATGAATTTTTCTTCATTTCTATTATAACATTTTGCAAAAAAGTAATTTTTTTTCATAAACTTGGCCTAAAATGTATACTTCTACATATCTTTGGTAACAAAACAAAAATTTTTTAGATATTATTTAGTCTGGGTGAAAGTTATAGGGTCTAAAAGCTATGGTACCAATTACTGAAAATTGATCAATTTGATCACACCTGATGCACTGACAGCCTCTCTCATTTCTTGAGACCCTAACATGCCAGAAAAGTACAAATACCCCCCAAATGACCCCTTTTTGGAAAGAAGACATTCCAAGGTATTTAGAAAGAGGCATTGTGAGTTTTTTGAAGTTGTATTTTTTCCCACAATTCTTTGCAAAAATCAAGATCTTTTTCATTTTTAATTTCTTTCCACAAAATTTTCATATTAGCGGGTTATTTCTCACACACAGCATATGCATACCACACATTACACCCCAAAACACATTCTGCTATTCCTCCTGAGTATGGTGATACCACATGTGAGACTTTTACACAGCATGGCCACATACAGAGGCCCAACATGCAGGGAACGCCATCAGGCGTTCTGGAACACCCAGACCAATTCTGACATTTCTCTCCTACATGTAAAAATCAACACTTATTTGCTAGAAAATTACATAGAACCCCAAAACATTATATATGCTTTTTTAGCAAAGACCCTAGATGGTGGTTGCTGCAACTTTTTATCGCGCATGGTATTTGCACAGCAATTTTTCGAACACATTTTTTTTGGAAATAAAACAGTTTTGTGCTTTTAAAAAAAAAAAAACATTAAATTTAGCCCAATTTTGCATAATATGAAAGATGAAGTTACGCCGAGTAAATAGATACCAAACATGTCACCCTTCAATATTGCACACGCTTGTGGAATGGCGCCAAACTTTGCGACTTAAAAATCCCCATAGGTGACACTTTAAATATTTTTACTGGTTACATCATTTTAGTTGGAGAAGAGGTCTAGGGCCAAAATTATTGCTCTCGCTCTAACGTTCGCAGCGATACCTCACATGTGTGGTTTGAACACCGTTTTCATATGTGGGCGGGATTTGCGTATGCGTTCGCTTCTGCATGCGAGCTCACGGGGACAGGGGCGCTGTATGCCCAGAGTATTGCAGAGTATGCCCAGAGTATTGCAGACTATGCCCAGAGTATTGCAGAGTATGCCCAGAGTATTGCAGAGTATGCCCAGAGTATTGCAGAGTATGCCCAGAGTATGCCCCCCAGAGTATTGCAGAGTATGCCCCCCAGAGTATTGCAGAGTATGCCCCCCAGAGTATTGCAGAGTATGCCCCCCAGAGTATTGCAGAGTATGCCCCCCAGAGTATTGCAGAGTACGCCCCCCCAGAGAATTGCAGAGTATGCCCCCCAGAGAATTGCAGAGTATGCCCCCCAGAGAATTGCAGAGTATGCCGCCCAGAGTATTGCAGAGTATGCCGCCCAGAGTATTGCAGAGTATGCCGCCCAGAGTATTGCAGAGTATGCCGCCCAGAGTATTGCAGAGTATGCCGCCCAGAGTATTGCAGAGTATGCCGCCCAGAGTATTGCAGAGTATGCCGCCCAGAGTATTGCAGAGTATGCCGCCCAGAGTATTGCAGAGTATGCCCCCCAGAGTATTGCAGAGTATGCCCCCCCAGAGTATTGCAGAGTATGCCCCCCCAGAGTATTGCAGAGTATGCCCCCCCAGAGTATGCCCAGCATTGCAGAGTATGCCCCCCCAGACTATGCCCAGCATTGCAGAGTATTGCAGCAGGGATGGCTGAGGAGGGAGGGATGGATCTGTGACTGCATTTGTCACAGATCCAGCCCGCAGCACTGGCGCTGTCATCCGCTCCCTCCCCTCTCCTCTCACACTGTACCGATCGGTACAGAGAGAGGAGGGAGGAACCGGCGTCATCAAATGACGCCGGTCTGTTTACATCTGATCGCGCCGTCATTGGACGGCATGATCACGTGGTAAACCGCCGCTATCAGCGGCGATTTACCGTGATCCGTGACCCGCCGGGTCCAGAGGACATTCCCGTGTGCGCGCCCCAGGGGGCGCGCGGGAGCGCGACTCTGGAATCACGTTATATAACGTGATCCCAGAGTTAAGCAACCACCTTGCCGCCGTTATTTTTCGGCAGGTGGTTGCTAAGTGGTTAAAAAAGAATGCAAATTCTTTAAGTCTCCTGCCGCTTGGTTGCCTTTTCGACTCACACATTGTGCCTTTCCTCACTCTCTATCCCAATTGTTAGTAGTAGTCAGACAGCCAAAGCTCTGTTACATTCAAGCTTAGCAACAGAAAGGGAAGCCGCTCAGGTGCAAATGTCTTCAAAGTAATTACTTCAGCAAGAACCACGGGTGCAGGCAATGCACGTGTAAGGCAAAACAAAAACAGATTCTTCTGGACAGCCGCACTCCAGATAAAATATGGCTTTATTGTAAAATCCAAAACCACACTACAGGTCACAGCACACTGGTCAAGCTGACGCATTTCACACTGTACTAGTGTTTAATCATAGATCATTAGCTATGATTAAACACTAGTACAGTGTGAAACGCGTCTGCTTGACCAGTGTGCTGTGACCTGTAGTGTGGTTTTGGATTTTACAATAAAGGCAATTTTTATTTGAAGTGTGGCTGTCCAGAAGAATCTGTTCTTTTGTTTTGCCTTACACTCACACTTAGGTCATCAACTGTGATGCCAATGGAACCATTCACACTGCACCTCCTCAAACTCCCAGTCTTCTGGGAGCTCTGTCGTCCAGACGCTTGACTAAATCTGGGTTTGCCTAAACGTATTTTCACTCATATGTGGTGCCACTTCCATATACAAATTCTTGCCCATTATCTCTGGCTTTATAGTTGTACTGTGTTGACTGTACCCTTTTTGTTTATTCGCTTGTATTCCATAAAAACATCTACAACATTCATTACACAATTAGTTACTCTATTCCTTGCATATTGACTCATTTTGTTAATAAAACAAACAAACACTTTTCTCCTTAGACTTCCCTTCATCGCCCGCAGGATAGGGTGTCAAGAGAACTTATCACTTTACCTATTTAGATTCCCTTTAACATATTCTGTCTCGTGGTCATGGAGGAGTATATAGGGGACGGGACTCTGGTTGACACAAGAAGCCAGAGTTGACATGTTCATAGGAACAACACTAGGACATTTTCAAATGCCCTATTTGCTAGTATAGTATTGTGTTGTGCTAAAAAGTAAGCAGCATGTCACTTTCGTGAGGCATCAACGCTTCTCAACCACTGCCATTGATTTCAATAGTAATGCTCTGTAACCGCACCTGAACAGCACATAGAGCATTTATGTTGTGTTAGTGAAGTGTTTATGGCGTGTTAGCTGGGCATTGGGGGAGAGACAGTGAAGGCTTCAGTATCACAAAATGCACTTGGTTAGAACAGAGATCTAGAACAGAACAGCTCCAGTCACTTACTGGTTGTACAGAGCAGATGTGTGGTAAAACCATTTGCTTCTGTGTGCAGGTAAAATCATCAACCAGCCAGCTGACAGTGGCAGGCAGGAGCAGAGGCACTGATCATTATTGCCAGAGCTTTTTGTGTCAGCAACATTGACCCTACAGGTCTAGTTAAGCCTTTTATATATAAGTGACTCCAAACTCCAAGGCAATGAAATCCTTTCTTCTGGGACATCCAGTCAGATAGATAATAAGGCTTTTTTCACTTGTGCTGATAATCTGTTTATAGGTCCTCACTCCCCTCCATATAGCGTTCACATGCAACACAAGAAAGTCTCCATGGTGCAGTAATCAAGTAAACTATTTATTTAACAAAGCAGCACACTTACAGTTTAAAATAGTGATATTCAGCATCAAAAAACAACAGGACTTTTGGTCCTGTTGGGCAGGGGAAGTGTCGTCACCTGGCTCTTCCCGACGGATTGTGTCACAGATCACACAACTTCATCAGGACTAAGTCATAGCAAGATTTCAACCAATATAAATCTGCCCTCCAAAAATACAATTTCTGCCTCCACACTGCCAAACAGATCAACTTTATCACTCTCATTAACACCCTCTCACGCAGTCACTGTCAACTCTCTTCTACCTTTACTACTATACTTCATCCTTCATTACCTCCACCCACTAACTTACTCACTGCCCAGGAGATCTCTAATCACTTCAAAATTAAGATTGAAACAATTCATCTCGAAATCTCCACTCTACAGATATTTCCCTCACATTACACTCCTTGTCTTCTTGCACAATCAATACTTCCCTCTTTTAACCCAGCTACTATAGAGGAAGTCACAAAACATTTTTCCAACACCCACCTAACCTCCTGCCAACTGGACCCTGTTCCTTCTCAAATACTGCGGTCAACCCCTGGTTTTATCCTACACTTAACTGAACGATAACTCAACTTGGAGACCTCTGTAATGCAATTATTGTCCCAAATTTGATTAAAGCGGAACTAAACCCACCAAATGTAACCGTTCCCCAAAACAGGCATGCCTTGAACGTGAACGTGAACAATCCAAGTTACTAGTGTGCATATGTTAGCTCTCAACTTAACAGTCAAGATATCAAATAGTCGGTGCCATAGCTGATCACACATACAGCACCATGAAAGCTGCACATCAAACAGAGGCTAAGATGACAGCTTAATTTAAGTCCTAGAAGGAATCAATGTTGTGAAAAATATTTCAGTACCTTACATGGTTGACCAAATACGCATTTACAACATCTATATATAATAATATATGCTGGTCTATTAAAATGAACATCAAAAGGATACTTGCAGAAGGTCTCAATCATCACTGGAAGGTCTATGCTAAGGATCTCGTATCGTGGAATGAAACTGCTTAGACTCACTGTGGAAACAAAAACAGGTTACATGATACACTTACCGGTCTGTTTAATTATACAAAAAGAGGCAGCATTTACAGCAAGGCAAAAAGGTGAAACTATTCTATTACCTACATCATTAATGGGATTATTAGGGAGGACCTGGCACACTTGCAAGCACATACACAAAGCTTTCCATAGTCTAATGCCCTGTACACACGACCGGTTTTCCTGACATGCCAAACCCAACGTTTTTCCTGATGTGATTCCTGTCACGCCTGCCTTGCATACACACATTCAGTCAAAAAAACACTCAACCAAAGCGCGCTGACGTCCAACACGTACGACGGGACTATAAAGGGGACGTTCCATTCAAATGGCACCACCCTTTGGGCTGCTTTTGCTGATCCTTGTGTTGTGCAAAAGTTTGGCGAGATACGATTTGCGCTTTTCAGCCTTGTGCTTTTCAGTCCCTTACAGCGTGACAAATGTGCTATCTCCATTACGAACACTAGTTTTACCAGAACAAGCAATCCCGTCTCATACTTGATTCTGAGCACACACGTTTTTTCCCCCTCGGAAAAGCATACAGACAAGCGGTTTTCGCGATGAGAAAAAGACTGACAGGAAACACGTAGGGAAAAAATAGAGCAGCTTCTAATTTTTTCGCGGGCAGTTTTCTCCTCTGGAAAACTGCTATGGAGCATACACACGACCGGTTTTCCCGACCAATCTAAAAAATGGCAGTTTTCTCATCGGGAATATGAGAAAAATGCAATTTTTTCAATTGGTCATTAAAAACGACTGTGTGTAGGCTTCAGGGCATTTTTCTAGACGTGAAAAATGGGCAATTTAGAACATGTTCTATTTTTACTCATCGATTTACATGTCGTGAAAAACGGTCGTGTGTAGGCTTTAACGACGGGGAACAAAACGTGCATGCTCAGAAGCAAGTTATGAGAAGGGACATTTGCATAATTAGCCCAAAGGGTGTCGCCAATCGAATGGAACTTCCCCTTTATAGTGTTGTCGTACAGTGCTTTGCTCAAGCATTTTGTTTTTCACAATCGTGTGTAGGCAAGGCAGGCTTGACAAGAATCACGTCAAGAAAAACATAGGCCCAGATTCATAGAGAATTAGATTCTCGTAGCGTATCAGAAATACACTACGCCGCCGTTTTTTACCTGGCTCTACGTGGAATCCAGGTAGATTTTGTCCAGTAAACGACGGCGGCGTAGTGTATTTCTCCCGTCGCAATCCATCTACGCGAGTAGGGGGCGTGAAGGATTTAAAATAGGCGCGTTCCCGCGGCGATCGAACTGCGCATGCTCCGTTCGCAAATTTCCCGCCGTGCATTGCGTGAAATCACGTCGTTACGTCATTCGTTGTTTGAGTAGCGTCGTTTACGGACATTTCTATTCCCGAACGAGTTACGTAAAAAATAAAAAAAAATAATTAAATTCGACGCGGGAACGACGGCCATACTTAACATGGGCTACGCACCGTTCGACCAGCAAAAAGCTGGTCTAACAGTACGTAAAAAAAAACAGACGTAAGCGATTGCGAAGACCGCTCGTATCTTCGTGGATCGCCGTAAAAACACATTTGCATATCCCGACGCATCAAAACGCCGCAAACTCCTCCCAGCGGCCGCAAAAATATCGCAGCGTAGATCCGAAGGCTTACGAAGACGTAAGCCTCTCGGATCGAAGCCCGAAGCCGCCGTATCATGGTTTGAGGATTCAAACTAGTGATACGGCGCGCGAAATTTGAAATTACTCCTGTCAAACACCAGTTAGACAGGCGTAATTGCTTTATGAATCTGGGCCATAGTTTTTTTCCATGACATTAAAAACGATCGTGTGTACGCGGCACTAGATTTCCAGAGCTGCTTGGAAAGACAGAATCTAACCTCTGTCAATTGAATTGGAAGGTTGAATTGAACAAACACCCCTGCCTGACCACAGTACACTAGAGGTCATGGAAGTGTTCAGGCAAGATAGCAAGTCAGGTGAGTGTTTACTGTACTTATAAGTGTGCCTCCTTGGTTTGGAGTCCCTCAGAGGCTCTTAAAAAAATTGAACCTGATAAATTAAAGCAAAACAGCTAAAACATACAGATTAAAAAGCATATATGAGAACTGTTTGAACTGCCAAAGAATTGGTATCTATGTCCATCCAGTCCTGATTAATACATAGCTCTGCCACATAGCACACCTCTGTCTGGATCTTGCCTCTCTGTCAGCTTGTGCCTGAGCTCATCTCTCAGTTATTCTGGTCTCCTCTTCTTTTAGCATGTTCCTTGTCAGTACAGATGCATGCAGTACATCTGACTGACTTCAAGTCACCCCCTCCCTTCCTCAGTCTGAGTTCTCTTGAACAGTGGATTGCATGAGGCTGATACCAAGTCAAATTCAGGTACTTGCATCCCTTGACACTTAAGTGGAGAAAAGCCTAAATCAAACCAAAGATAATGCAATTTTCTTTAATGCTACCAAAGACAGCCTCCATATTATTCTCGAAAAACTCTCAATAAAAGGCCTTCTTTAAACTTACCTAGTGCAAACATCAGGACAACTGTAAAACATAACACACACCTGTGCTTTGCCCATTTAAAGAGATTGTAAACTCTTAGGCCTCGTACACACGAGGCAATTCATTTGTTCAAATCGGTCGGACCGACCGATTTGAACAAATCTGTCTGTTTGGATTTTGGTTTGCTCGCGTGTACACACGAGCAAACCAAAATCCCCGCCAGCAGACGGCGCGCTGACGTGTCGGTGACGTGGCGGTGACGTTGACGCCGCCACGTCACCGCACCAGGAAGTAAAACACTTACGCACATGCGTCGAAATCATTCGGCGCCGGTGCGAGAAGACATGTCTGCTAGTTAGCGTACTAACCAGCAGACATGTCGGGCGAACGGGTACACACGACAGCCGACAGATTGGTAAGCATGCTTTGAAATCTGTCGGCTGGCCAAATCCGTCTGCTCGCCCGTACACACGATCGAATCTGTCTGCTGGGACGGTCTAGCAGACCGTTTCCAGCAGACAGATTTGATCGTGTGTACGCGGGCCTTACATATACCCAGTGAAGTGACTGGTCTCATGCGATACACAGAAATTAAACAAATGTTCCTACATAAGTTGTACATGTTTATTTGAATTCTTCTCTACGGCTATTCAATGTGTATAATTTTCACCACTTGTTTGAGCAGTCAGAAAAAAAGGGGGCAAAGAGCTAAAGTTACACTCTGCAGAGCTCAGTGAGGGAAGTTATAAAAAGATGAGGTTGTCAATTCCTCAACCCCCTTCTGAAACACTCTTAAATTGAATCTTCAGTCATTTTTTATCTTTCCACCTATTAAATTAAATAAGTCTGCACACCACTGTTAAAAAGTCAGACCTATCAACTGGACAACTCAACACCCTTAACCCAATACTTTGTTGAAGCACCTTTTGATTTCATTACAGCACTGTCTTTTTGGGTATGAGTTTATCAGCATGGTAACTTGACTTGCCCACTCTTTTTTGCAAAAACATTAAAAATCTGTCAGATTGTGAGGGCATCGTGAGGGCATCTCCTGTGCACAGCCCACTTCAGATCACCCCACAATTTTTTTTTTTTTTGAAGATTGTTTTTCTCAAAACAAAAGAAAGAACGGTACAGATACAGAGCCTCTGGGCATACCCCGGCTCAAAACAAATAAAGAAAAAAATTAAATAAAAAATAAATGCGTAACTTGGAAAAACTAATTAGAACTTACTTAACAGCAACAACATGTATCTTAACATCCCAAAACTTGTTGCTTGGATAATAAGGATGGAAGATGCTCACTCCCGCTTAACGGTATGGGTGTCGGGGGGAAAAAACCCTCGTCAACCACCCCCTAAGCATTTACTTGTGTCCACTGTGTCAATCCCTCTAGGTGCGTAGGGCATGCACTGTGTGGCCACTGGTATCATATCTGCAGATTATATGGACTCTTACTTTCACCTGCATAGGACTTAATTAGGGTAGAATAGTGTCAGGGTCTCGCTGTTGAGTCACCATGGTATCAGATTCTAACAATATATCCCACACCTTGTTACAATTTTTCGGGGCAACCTCTGTATGTGTAGGTTTCTTTATACAGTGTGATGGTCGAATTGACCAGTGACTTCCACATATTGAGAGTAGGGGCAGAAGAGGCTCTCCACCTGCACTTTCTAGCGTAGAACAGAAGCAAACTGAGCAACGTGCGAAGAGCTCTAGACGGGGCCAGGGCATTTATCAGCCCTAAAATACAGACATCCACCGTCTGGGGTACAGGGACAGTAGTCAAGCTGGTGATAAAAGTGAGAACATTAGTCCAAAAGACCTGTAATAAGGGGTAGGACCAAATCATGTGTAAGTAATTGGCCGAATGTGACCCCACAATGTGACCCGACCTCTGTCTGGGCCTTTCCAAAACTTTAATCTTCTTCTTGTGAAGCCATTCTTTTGTAGATTTGGATGTATGCTTTGGGTTGTCAGGCTGAAATATGAAGTTCCTCTTCATGTTCAGCTTCATAGCAGAAGCCTGAAAGTTTTGTGCCAATATTGACCGGTATTTGGAAATGTTCATAATTCCCTCTACCTTGACTAAGGCCCCTGGCCCCATAGCATGATGCTGCCACCGCAATGCTTGACTGTAGGTATGGGAATCTTTTGGTCACGTGCAGTCTTGTTTTTGCGCCAAACATCAGACCATAACACAACACATTTTCCCACATGCTTTTGAGAAACTTTAGATGTGTTTTTGCAAAACGGCTTGCGTCTTGCCATTCTACCTCATAGCCCAGACATATGAAGAATACGGTAGATTGTCCTCACATGTACCACATACTTGCTAGATATTCTTGCAGCTCCTTTAATGTTGGGGTAAGCCTCTGGGCAACCTCTCATATTTTCATACATTTTGGAGGGAATTCCAGTTCTTGGTAAGGGCACTTTTGTGCCATATTATCTCCACTTGATGTCTTCACTATGTTTCATGGTATATCTAATGCTTTGGAAATTCTTTTGTACCCTTCTCCTGACTGATGCCTTTTAACAATTAGATCCCTCTGATGCTTTAGAAGCTCTCTGGAGACCATGGCTTTT
This sequence comes from Rana kukunoris, assembly GCA_029574335.1. Classification (NCBI taxonomy): domain Eukaryota; kingdom Metazoa; phylum Chordata; class Amphibia; order Anura; family Ranidae; genus Rana; species Rana kukunoris. The sequence continues at coordinate 491,875,901 of CM056050.1, read as the reverse complement.
GCTGTAGGATACGACTAAGAAAATGTCAGGAAAGACCTACTAGAACAGCTGAACTTTATTTGGGGTTAATCAGAGGCACTTTAAATGAGTTTTCAAATATTTTGGCTTTGTCTCTTTTTTACATCACAGAACACTCACATTTTAACAGGGATGTGTAGACTTTTTATATTCACTGTAAATCTAATGTATATTAGGATTTAATATAAAAACAGTGTTCTTCACATAGAGCACAACAAAATTAGAGTAATTGACTGTCAGCATAAAACCATACATCAAGTATAATAGGGTGCTGCTAAATATCACTGCAAGTCTGTACAGTATATCTAAGCAAGAGTCATTTGATGATGCTACTGGAGACATGCCTGCCATCTGCTATATTATCACCAAATATGGACATTTTGTCAGAAACCATGAAACAGATGGAGACAGAAAATGCAAAATCGCACCTTTTAATAAAATGGTACAACTGGTAAATGTAGTCAAAACATAGCCAGGGTTCGGTACTCAAATCGGGGATTTTCAGAACAAGCCGGGAAATCAGGAAGCCAAAGATCAGCACAGTCAGAGGCAGCAGACAGGATCAGGAACCAAAAGGGACGTCAACCAGACAAGTCTTCAACAGGAACACAGCAGAGTCTCTAAATATGTTGACCAAGGCGAAAGCATTGAAGAAATGAACCAGGCAGTTTAAATAGCCTGAAGGGGCTGGCTGTGGGCTTGACTAACGAGCAGAAGATAATCCACAGGTGAGCCACCGTTGAACGATGAGTACTGGCAATTAACCGACAGCTGAGCAACCTGAGAAGTAAGGCCTGAGGGCCCAGCCTTGACACATTTCAGCTATACATGAATGAATTCTATGATGGTAGATGCAGCAAAATTCTGTTTTTCAGCTAAGTTTATGCCTAGGTTATGGCAACTGAACCTGCAAGATACTGTACATGCCAAACTGTGCCCCTTTACACCTGAATCAATGACATTCTAATCTTCATGTCAATCTGCAGTGCAATAAAGATGTAATACACAAAGATGTAATAACTGTGCCCGCAGAGTGCTTGCCATATTCTGCTTCCCAATGATTGTGCCTATTGTAGTTCAAAACAATTGCTAATTCACAAGTAATTGTGATGTTTAGGGCATGGCAGCCATACCTGTATGTAGTACAGCTGGCAAACAGTACATTCAAGGCACAGCAAACGTAACACAATACATCTGTCAGTTGACTCTGTTTCAAGCTAAATCTGTTGTACTGAACATCAATAGCCATTCAATAGTCTAATTGATGTGAGCTGCTGTGCCTTATTTATACACACTACATCAAACTTAAAAAGAGTTTTGAAGGCGGTATAAGGCGATAGTGTTTTATATTTTACACTATAGTTTTTAATCATGTGAGGCTTTCCTTTGTGTGCTATACAGTATATAATAAAATGTGTCGTAGGATGAGGGAAGTGTTTTTTCCCCCCATTATACTTTTTATTTTATACATTAATTGGAATTTTGTACTTTTGATATATACAGGATTTGCAGGGTCAGGAATTAATGGGTTCTCCTTTGAGTGGTTTTAATCTTTAGTTTGTTGTCTTTATGATCCATTTCACATGCCTTTTCTCTGTTGATTAAGGTACGATAGAAATATCTCTCTCTCTCTCAGAAATTTCTGCAGAAAATCAAGTATTTCTCACAGAAAAGTATTGCAGTAACACATGTTTATTCCCTTTGTGTGTATTGAAACAAAACAAAAAAAGGGAGGGAAAAAAACAAAATTCTTGGCAGCCCTTAACTTATTATTTGTTTGCACACCCTTTGGAAAAAATAACTGAAATCAATCGCTTCCTATAATCATCAATAAGCTTCTTACACCTCTCACCCGCAATTTTGGACCACTCTTCCTTTGAAAACTGCTCCAAGTCTCTTATTGGAAGGGCGCCTTTTCCCAACAGCAATTTTAAGATCTCTCCACAGGTGTTCAATGGGATTTAGTTCTGGACACATTGCTGGCCACTTTAGAACTCTCCAGCACTTGCCATCCATTTCTGCTTTTTGACGTATGTTTGGGGTCATTGTCCTGCTGGAAGACCCAAGATCTTGGACGCAAACCCAGCTTTCTGACACTGGGCTCTACAGTGCAAGCCAAAACCCTTTGGTAATCCTCAGATTTCATGATGCCTTGCACAATTCAAGGCACCCAGTACCAGAGGCAGCAAAAAAAAAAAAAACTGTAGGTACTGTGTTCTTTTCTTTGTAGGCCTCATTCCATTTTCGGTAAACAGTAGAATGATGTGCTTTACCAAAAAGCTCTATCTTGGTCTCATCTGTCCACAAGACATTTTCCTACAAGGATTTTGGCTTACTCAAGTATATTTTGGCAAACTGTAGTCTTGATTTTTTATGTCTCTGTGTCAGCAGTGGGGGTCATCCTGGGTCTCCTGCCATAACGTTTAATTTAATTTAAATGTCAACAGAAAGTTTGCGCTGACACTGATGCTCCTTGAGCCTGCAGAAAAGCATGAATTTTATTGGAACTTGCTTGGGGCTGCTTATCCACCACCATCCGGACTATCCTGTGTTAACCTTTTATAAATTTTTCTCTTCCGTCCATGCCCATAGAGATTAGCTACAGTGCCATGGGTTGCAAACTTATTGATAATGTTGCGCACTGTTGACAAATGCAAATCTAGGTCTCTAGAGATGGACTTGTAAACTTGAGATTGTTGATATCTTTCTACAATTTTGGTTCTCAGGTCCTCACACAGTTCTCTTCTCCTCTTTCTGTTGTCCATGCTTAGTGTGGCACACACAGACACACAATGCAAAGACTAAACGGACTTGTAATGAGTGGACGAACGGTCCGCTAGTGTGAAAGGACCCTAAGTGAACTTCTCTCCTTTTTACCTGCTTTCAGGTATGATTTTTATATTGCCCACACCTGTTACTTGCCACAGGTGAGTTTAAAGGAGCATCACATGATGAAACAATCTTATTTATCCACAATTTTGAAAGGTGCCAAGAATTTTGACCAGACCATTTTTGGAGTTTTTGTGACATTATGTCCAATTTGCGCTTTTTCCCCCATCTATCTAAATATATATAAGACCGTGAATTTTGTTCCTTTGATAATTTCTTGTGTTTTCTTTCAGCTATTTTCTTTCTGTCAGCTCTATGTATATTGAATGATTTAGATGATATATATGGTCCTGATGAATCGGGTGTTCCAAAGAAACATGTAGACCAACTATCTATTGGATCATAGATCAACTAAGTCAAACCTCATAACCATTATACTTTCATGCTTTGTACTGCATGGTATACATAATGATTTTTATGCTTTTGTGATATACATTATATTTATATATATATATACACACACATACATACATACACATACACACACACACACACACACACACACACACACACACACACACACACATTTGTTTAAATGTGGTTCTCAGGAGGTATATACAACCTCCCTTCTCTCTCTCTCGGCCCTTATCAATTTGAGTTTATTACTAGCTTGAGAGGCCTGAATTTACCAAAGATATCAGCATGTGTTAGGAGAGTGGTTATCAAGGCCCTGTACATTTTTAGATCCAAGGATTCTAGAGCACCTGGCAGGCCAGTTTAAGGAATGGAGCCATTTGATTTTATTTTGGAATGAGCATAATGGTCATAATTTTTTCCCCCCTGCTTTATGGATCAGAAAAGAAAACGCCTTCAAAACTGTAGATACGATGACATCTATTGCTTGGATGTTTATGGTAATCACATGAGTACTCACCTCCATATTCTAGGTGCACAGTAAAGCCTATAAACAACATGTCAAGTTGTGGTGGATGCTTGACTCTGATGAAACGAGTTTGGTTCTCTATTGATGGGATGGCACAGACACTGTTTGGAGCTGCCTTCTGACAGTCTATATTAGATCGACACTCGAGGCTTGCTTGGATTGCCTTCCTTGCTGGCAGACAAGAATACTGTCAACAGCAGAATCAGTAATCAGAAGTCAGGACATTTTCGAAAAAATATCATAAAACCAATGCACAAAATCAACAATTAAGAGATGCAATACTTGTTAACTTTTTTTTTTTTTTTTAAAAAGGCTCAAAACTTTACTATTATAGAGTCATTGTATGTCCTAATGTTTGAGAGACATTTTAAAGTTTTTATTACATAAACATATAAAAGAAAGGTTTCATGTAAATTATCTCATTAATATACAATATGTTGATGTTTTAAAGACCTTTTTATTTATAATGTTATATGTGTATTTTAATTACACACTTTTTTTTATATCAAGTGGTTTACAGTATTGGTGTTCTCATGCATATGATGGATCTCATTCACTGTTCTGCATTATGCAGGATGTGGCAGGAGATGTGAACTACAACAGAGATATTAAACTGCCAGAATCTTTACAATTAGGCCTATTATTGGTGAAATGCATTCAAAGGATGGTCAACTGGTGGGGATGCCAATGTCTGCTGCATTGGGTCAGTACAATTTTATTTGGAAGTGACCATTGATCAGATTGCTATTACTTTGGATCTTTGGAGATGCAGTAGGTGCACGGAACGTGGATGGGCTCCCAAGCTGCTACCTGAACACATGCCGCGTACACACGACCGTTTTTCGTGTTGTAAAAAAATGACTTTTTTTAATGTCATTAAAAACGATCGTGTGTGGGCTCCAGAGCATTTTTCACAATGTAAAAAATGGGCATTAAAAATTTCGAACATGCTCTAACTTTTCACGTTTTTAACGTTGTCGTTCTTAACGTCGTAAAAAAGGTTGTGTGTGGGCTTTAACAACGTGAAAAAAACATGCATGCTCAGAAACAACTTATGAGACGGGAGCGCTCGTTCTGGTAAAACTAGCATTCGTAATGGAGTAAGCACATTCATCACACTGTAATAGACTGAAAAGCGCGAATCGTCTTTTACAAACACGAAATCAGGAAAAACAGCCCAAAGGGTGGCGCCATCCGAATGGAACTTTCCCTTTATAGTGCCGTCGTACGTGTTGTACGTCGCCACGCTTTGCTAGAGCATTTTTTTTTCACGATCGTGTGTAGGCAAGGCTGTTTTAATGATCGGGTTGAAAAAAAAAAAACAGTTTTTCTAGACCATTAAAAATTTTATTTTTTACAACCCGAAAAATGGTCGTGTGTACGCGGCATAAGGCATTTTGATGACTTGCAGCAGTGAGAGTTGTCTTTCTCTCAACTAACTGAAGAGAGAGAAGGTAGAAACTAATGATTGATTATATTCCATAAAGTTGAAATGTTAGTTGTGGATAGACAGGAACTTTAAGAAATCTGGACTCAAACATACAGATTTGTATAAGTACACAGAAGATCTTATTTACATATAAATCTAGAAGTAAGGTCAGTATTGGCCCATGACACAAGCTTACCTGCTGACTTTCCTTATTACCACTATATGAGAAACAGACATCAGTAAGACTGCTGTTACTGCAACACTCAATAGAACCATCCAGGCGCCTATACACTAAAAACAAAGGAAAATGCAATTAATACAACAGTATACTTAAAGCGGTTGTAAATCACTTAAAAAAAATAAAAACCTGCAAGACAACGGCATAATTTGCTAGTAATGTCACCAACCATCCCCCAACAGACTTTTGGGGTTGTGCTGACAATGGCACACACTAGCATGCGTAACAACGGCAGCTAAACAAACTATAGTAAAGACGAAAGCCTTGAACATAGCAGCAACTAAAACACAGGGTTACTAAAGTTATGATACATGCTAAAATAGATGCCTTCAAGATAGATAGGCTAATATACAAATCTTTGGCAGCCCTGGGTTTGTCACTCCTTAACACCCTGCCCTCCTCCCCAACTTTGATGACTCTAAACACACATGCAATATAATGGCACTGCAACCCAATCATGCAATCAGGGCTGCAAGATCTCTCCGTTTCAACTCACCATGCCTGACTTGTGGACTCCACCTCGCAACGCAAGTGTCCTTCCATGTCGATAAAGTCGCCAAGCAGGTGAGGATAAATACATTTTTTGTTCATTGTGTTCAAGGAGCACATGTGTTCCAGAGCCAACATTGTTTGGAACATGTGTACCCCTTGGTACACCTGGTTGCTGACTATCTACATGGAAGGACTTGGATGACTCTCCCCACTCCCCTAACCCCCTTTTGCCCCTTCAACTCATACTCCTTACTGCTGGATTGTCCATGCAGCCCCCGGGATTCAGAGTAGCTCTTTACTTAACACTGTATTCCCATAAGTCTGCTAGACATATTATGTTTTATGCAGTCCACCACTTACTGTATGTTCACACCACTTTATTCTAATCCCTAGACCCTAAAACCTCAAATCCTAGTTCATCTTGTTATCTTGATTTTGTTAATGGTAGTGCCTCTACGTGCTTTTACAGTTCTCTGTTTTTTGAAAGCCAAGATTTTTAGCAGTGCTCTGTGTGAATTTGAGAGAAGAGCACTGTTAACATACCTGGATCTGGACTTTATCCATTTTTGAGTTGATTTGTGCACTATTTTGGGGTTTAATAGTGCACTCTTGAAGATTATTAGTTGATTTTTTTTTATCATATTTTGTTTGATGGAAAGCTGGTAGAATTGGTTGTATATAGTGGTTTCAGCAGCTGTTCACTTGATAACAATCCTCTTTTTCTCACAAAAACTTTTGGTTATACAAAGGAAATGCTGTATCTCACATTCCACTATAATTGTGTATATATTAGACTCGGCAATGAAAAACACGGAAATAACTTTTTTTCAAGAGCACTAACAAGAAACTATTACAAACTGGCTTGGTGTAATGATCTACTTCTTGCTATAATAAATGTTTGCTCAGTAAATAAATCGGAATTACTCAAGAGTCTACAAGACAGATTGTAAGCTCTAACAAGCAGGGCCCTCTGATTCCTTCTGTATTAAATTGTATTGTAACTGCACTGTCTGCCCTTATGACGTAAAACGCTGGCAAACTGTTGGCGCTATACAAATCCTGTATAATAATAATAATAATTGGCCATAAATGGAGTTAATTTCATCCAGTTTCTAATGAACCAAATTTTAGCTGTGGCTGGCCCTGCTGGCACCTTCCCGGGCAGAAAATGCTCAAACACTCACATCCAATCAAATGCAGTGTGTTGGCTGCCAGAACACTATGGCATGGTTAGGGGAATTAAAGTGTTACTAAACCCACAACAATAATATCAGTCTGTATATGCAGTAAAGCATGCTTGTTATACTCACTGTGGAATCTAATGGGTTAATCCTCTGCATTGTGTAAAAAAGCAGTCTTCTTTGTTCCTCCACTGTCTTCAAAACATCTCCAGATAGTACAGAAGGTAGGGGACAAGCTGCACATGCTCAGTTTGGTGTGTATTGCTGGAGAGTTTTTTTTTTCTTGGGAAAGTGCATGTGAACAGCACAGGGCCAATCAGCACTGTTCAGACAGAAGGTCAGGGGTCCTGGATCCTTATAGGATAGTCAGAGCAGAATCAAAACTCCTCCTAAATGCTTTAAGCAGTTTTTGGCCAGACACAGATAGAAGTCACAAGACTGTTATTTACTGCTAATGAGAAAAGGTATTTAACAGTTTATATTTACTAAAATTCAGTGGGCGGAGATTCAATCTGGATTCAGTGGGTGGGGAGGGTGGGCTGCATCAGTAGGTGGATCGGGCGGGTGGCCTCAGTGGGCGAAGCGGTCACTGTCAGCTTGGACATCCCGACGCCCATCTAGGCACAATCTGCACTTGGCCACAGTAAGCCAGCAGGTGACATCTTGTTACACCCAGCCCATATAGTTTGGCTGGGTGTAACAAGATGTCTGCTGATACTTACTGATGCCGAGTGCAGGGTGTACCAAGATGCGCGCTGCAGCATAGAATTTCCTTTCCTTTTATTTATTGCTGCATTTCAGTGCCTACCTGTCAGTGCCATCTAACAGTGCCAGCCACCTATCAGTGCCCATAACTGCCGCCTATCAGTTCCAGACACCTGTCAGGGCCATCAGTGCCGCCTGTCAGTGCCAGTTCCTATAGGTGCCACCTATCAGTGCCCATGAGTCAGTGCCATCCATCAGTACCCATCAGTCAGTGTCACCTATCAGTGCCCATCAAACTGTCACATGGCATTAAAAAAAAAAAGGCATCGGTACTTGTACTCGGTCCTAAAAAAAAGTGGCATCGGGACAACACTACAAAAAAGCATAACTTATAGTCAGTAGGAAGTGTCCCTTGTGTTGATTCGTCTGCTGTTAGTAGTAATTCTTCTCAGTCCTGCCGCCAAGCTCCCCACCACCACCATAAGCTGGGCATAGGATGGGAATACTCAAGCTCTTTTGAGAGCCTGTGGCAACTCTTTAGTTGTATTAACCCCTGCTTTGTGTGGGTGGAGGAACTTGACTGGCCTTCACAAAGACCTCAATCCAATAGAACACCTTTGGAATGAATTAGAGTGGAGACTGAGCCAAGCCTTCTCGTCAACATCAGTGCCTGACCTCACAAATGCACTTCTGGAAGAATGGTCAAAGATGCCCATAGACAAACTCTTAAACCTTGTGGACAGCCTTCCCAGAAGAGTTGAAGCTGTTAAAGCTGCAAAGGGTGGGCCAACTCAAAACCTTACAGACCAAGACTGGGATGCCATTAAAGATCACATGCGTTTAAAGGCAGGCGTCACAATACTATTGACAATACAGTGTATAGATTTTCATATACACATGTTCTCACACATTTTTTAATACTTGAAATAGGCTCTACCTCTGCTGGGGAAATGCAGCTGCTGTAGAGTTAAAGTGCTTATGCAATAACCAATCTGAGGCTTCTGTGAGATGTCAGCCAGGCATGTGTGCCAGTCATCGACCTTAGTAATAGTGCAGTCCTGTACTTGAGTAATGATGTCACGAATAAACAATCCTCTTGAACCACTTGCTGGAGAATCCTATGAAAAAATTAGAGCACAATGGAACTTAAAAAGACAACACTAATTGCAAAGTGTATAAATTAAAAAAGCAACTGATAAATAGTTTCAGAGTACTTGCGAGGAGTTTTACTTTGCGATCCTCTCATTATACAGAAGTCTAAATTATGAAAATTTGACAACATTCCTATGAGGTGCAATTCAACATTAAACCATAACAGATCTCAGCCTCCCAGGAGTCTGGGAATATAGTTTACAGCCTCAGCAGGTGGCATCGCCTGAACCTGACCCATTCAAGTGAATGGGGCCTGCCGAGACACTGCTGTGGTGTGGCATTTTGAGGGTTAAAGAATTTCTGTTTAAATCACCTAGGTGGTCAGAGCGGAAAGCGAGAGCGGATACCTGCTAAACCTGGGTTCCCGCTCCCCAAAATGAAAACAAACCTCCAAAAGTGAGAGAGGATTGGAAGAAGAAGGTATTCAAGCAGAACTTCCCTTTTAGGGTGAAATTGCAATTTAATTAGTCAAAGTAATATATTTTTGTAAAGCAATAAATTATAAAACTCATAACAGAAGTTAAAAATGAAACTAAAAGCATATATAAATAAATAAAAAACGGTCCTCATACCTGCATCAACCATATTAGGCACCTTACAATCATAGGAAATTTATATTTTCCATTTTTTCTCTAAGGCTTGGTTCACACTGCAGCGATGTGGGAACCCTGCGAATCCACTGCGGGTTCCCGCATCACATGTCTCCAGGCGGCAGTTCACACTTCCCTATGCAAACTACTGGGAGTGTCAATTAAAAGTTAATGACACCCCCAAATCAGCTGGTATATCGCAGTGCGAACTGCAAACTGTGTGAACACCCATGCGATCTGAGTCTGCTGCGGACCAAAAAAAGGGTCCTCTGCGAGTTTGGTCCGGATGTGATTACATTTCAGCTAGGGTTGTCCAGATACCGATACTAGTATCGGTATCGGGACCGATACCGAGTATTTGCGGGAGTACTTGTACTCGCGCAAATGCTCCCGATACCTAAATAGAATACTTTTTTTGTATTTATCAACATGTTCTGTGAAAATTCTTTGAGTTTTTTACTACTGCGCGACAAGAAAATAAAACATTTTTATTCATTTTTACTCATTTTTATTCTTTTATAATGTCTTGAGTTAGCGTTCTTCATAATTCTAAAGAAAATATCCTTAGTCTGTATTGTGGTTTGAAAACTGTCACATGACATTTAAAAAAAGTATCGGTATTCGGTATCGGCAAGTACATGAAAAAAAGTATCGGTACTTGTACTCGGTCCTAAAAAAGTGGTATCGGGACAACCCGAATTTCAGCCATACTATCTGTATGACTGAAATCGCATAACACAGACATTGCATGTGATTTGCACTGCAGTGCGGAGCGAACACATCAAATGTCGGACATCACACCAATGGGAACCAAGCCTAAAACCGAAGTGTATGAAAATAACCCTGGGGACAATAACCTGGTGGTTGTCCCAAGAAGAGCAACTGCATGCAATTGTGTTGTATGAAGTATTCCAAAAAATTCTCCAGAATGCAATCGGATTTCAGCAAGGTATAACACCACTCATCTCCAATCCCCTACCCCAGGGCCTTCCATCATAAATTGTAGGCACAATGCTCAAGGGGATACCCCAGCTGGGGTCTCTCAGTGCAGAAGCTCCAAGAGAAACACACAAAAAAATGTATTTGCATGCCACAAAAATAATAAATCTAAACCCAAATTCAAAATTAAATACAATGGAGCCAGTGTTACTTTTGACGTCAAATTTCCGCTTCCTTCGTTTTAGTCTTTTGACTAAAATGCCATTTAAGTTTAAGTTGTATTTAAGTCATCTGAATTGTTTTAGTTTTGATTGTAATTTTCTCAAGTTTCTCTAGTACATTTTAGACAACTAAAATCTCCAATTCATTTTAGTACAGTTATTTCTAATGGGTTTAGTTACATTTTAATGCATTATTTAAGCATTTTTTTTAGAATTTTTAAACTCATTTTATCAACCTGGAGTAAAAAAAATCGAATAACATGTCATTATTTATGGCATTAAGGTTCGAACATGCACTACAGACACAGTTTTAACCCTTGTAATATACAAGTTATATATCACAAGGGCAAAATCTGTGTCTGTAGTGCATGGATTTCGATTTTTTTAGTCTGTATTTTAACTAAAATTTTATTTTAGTTTAAGTCGTATACTAGTCATCCGAAAGTTTTTTGTTTTAGTTGACTAAAATAGTGTTGATTTTAGTCTACGAAAATATTTATGTCTACAAAATTAAAAGAGAAGTATAAGAAAAAAAAAATTCCCAATATCATACGTACCTCGTGGATGCAGTATTTGTCCCCAGACGCCTCTGCACTGAGAACCGAGCCATCAAATATTGATGGCTCGGTTCTCACAGCTCAACAAGCAGAGAGCTGCTGACTGTCAATCAGAAGCTCTCCTCCTCCTCTCTCACTTTAGAGCTGAGCTGTGCCTGGACTGAGTTCTGTGACATCAGCAGAGAGTGGACTTTAGCCCGCTCTCTGTTGAAAACAGGTCACAGGAGAGAAAACTAATTGCATTCCTGTGATCCATAGGAGAAGCCCAGCCAAACAAGCCCAGGCTGGATTTCACCTTTAACACTGACTACAGCTTACTAGTCCTGGGTAAGGTGGATAATTATTTTTCCCCTTTTCAAAGCTTTTGTTTTGCTTAATATCCACTTGGTAATCCAGCAAATAACACAACAGTCCTTTCCCTGGGTGACTACAGAATATAGCTAGGAAGGAAGATCATATTTTGTGCAACAGGAAATGACAATATTTTCTGTATTTGCTAAAAAAAAGAATGCATCTAAAATTGTGTGCCCTGTGCCAGATGGTTTTTACAGCCTGGCTCTGTTGTATTCTTCAGATTATACTCTTGTCCCTATGCATGTCCAAGCATAGAGACTTTTGGCCACCAGACCTGCTACACGCTTACCAACCCTTCTGTATATTTTTTCCTAATCAAAAGCCATTCTAATCACATATGTTTGATGTATATATAAGGAACATAACTGCGCTACTAAAGTGAAAAGTGACCTGCTAGCACAGTTGAAGTCCTGTAAGACGAAACGCGCCAACTTACTGCTTGCCAGCTCTGCACACTGCGCCTGTTGCAAGTTGATTTGTGATAACATTTTATTGTACACATCAGAAGCAATGTTAGTATTTTTAAATAAATCCATACGTTTTTGATCTATGCCATGTGGAAGACCTCTTTTTTTATGACTCCTGTTCCCATCAATTGATGGATGAGAGACCGTGGACATTGTCTAATTTGGAGACCGTGGGTAGTGTTCCCGCTTGCAGTCCTTTCCTGTCTGCCTCACGGCCGCGGACGTGTTTCCCCATCTTCCAACTTCCGGGGGTTCGTAGCCTGGGATTTCCTATCCATGCTCATTTGACTCACCGCCCCTGGCGTGTGTCCACATCTTCTGGTAAGAGTACTTACCCCTCACTTGGGTGTTGGATGCACAGCTTTGGGTGTTTCTTCATAGAACATTTGATTAATAATCAGATTGCACAAGACTACCACCCACACTTACAGAGTGTTTTTTGATTACAGTGCAACACAGATGTTGGTGGACTTATTGCCTTGGTACAATCTATTTGTGCTGGGTTTTTTTTTGGATGATTCACTAGTTCCTAGCACGTGCACTTTACATATATTCATTTTATATATACTTATATTTATGTGTTTGAATATCACTGGTGCATTTATTTGCATAGTTATGGTTTTACGTTTACCCATTTAATTCCCATATATTGTGTTTTCACTTACATGTATATGTTCACTTAGCGCTGCACTTTTACTCTCACATAATCATACATGTACAAGCTAATGCACATTTTACATTTGCCTCATCTATACAATAATAAATTATATATGGCAAATTATGAATTATGCATAAAAGAGCACTGACTAAAATGAGTAGGGAAAGTGAGTAGCATTGATTTATATTGATTCAAGTTCCAGAAGTGCCATTCATGTTGACAACAAACGGATCAATTACAAGTCTATACAGCTCAGCTGTTATTGTACTGTACATATTTGCTAGGTTAAAGTGCAAGTCTGCCAAAAAATTGGAAAAGCTTTATTCCAAGTCTGTTATCTGACAATTACCCAACCACACCCATCGGGGTAAAACGTGTCAGAGAGGTGTGGCTATGGGCAGGGACTGTCAGATAACAGACCTGAAATAAAGCATTTTTGAGAAAATGACGTGATCAATGAGAACACTGCGGCACAATAGAGCAAGGACAGGCTCTTACGGCCGGCACCTGTGAAAATTCGAGACTGGGGAGAAAGAGCGGATTCTGAAGCAGTGCTCACCACAGTGGATGTTATAACACCAAAAATTTGCCAAGCCTTTACTAATATCTGCGGTTCCATTAAAGAGACTGCTCTAGTTTTCTCTTCTATCAAGTCCTGCAATTCTTCAGCAAAGATAAAGTGAAGGAAAATCTCCAACAGCAATACAGCCTTTTGTTTCCTTTTTTTAGTGTAACGGTAAGGCTAGAACCCCACTCAGCTTTTAAACCTGATAAGGGCTTTAATATTTCCCTATTCTATACACAACACAATTTTATTTTTGGGCTGGATACAAAGTACTATCAAACCCGTACAAGTTTCCATAACCCGTACAAGTTTCTCATCACTCTGAAATATCGAAATGTACAGCATCCATCCACTCTAGTCCTCTTGCACTAAAATGTTTTATAAACCCCACACTATAAACTACTTATTTAATGAAGTCCTGAGAATGACACATATACATTTTCAAAGTCTGCTGCTTCAGTGTTTTTATATATTTTTGTCAGATGTTACTATGGTATACTGAAGCATAATTACAAGCATTTCATAAGTGTGAAAGTCTTTTATTGACAATTACATAACGTTTATGCAGAGAGTCAATATTTGCAGTGTTCACCCTTTTTTTCCCCAAGACCTCTGCAAATCGCCCTGTCATGCTGTCAATCACATCCTGACTGATGGCAGCCAATTTTGCATAATCAATGCTTAGAGTTTGTCAGAATTTGTGGGTTTTTTTTTGTTCACCCGCTTCGAGGATTGACCACAAGTACTCAATGGGATTAAGGTCTGGGAAGATCCCTGGCCATGGTCCCAAAATTGCGATATTGTGTCCCTCAAGCCCCTTAGTTATCACTTTTGCCTTATGGCAAGGTATTCCCTCATGCTGGAAAATGCATTGTTCCTCAAACTTTTTTTGGAAGGTTGGGAGAATTTGCTCTCCAATGATGTTTTTGTACCATTCTTTATTCATGGCTGTGTTCTTAGGCAAAATTGTGGGTGATAATACTCCCCTTGGCTGAGAAGCAACCCATCGGGGACTTGGGACTAGTGTGGTGGTTATTAGGAACACTGTGACTGTTGCGGCAGTAATTAAAGAGGAGGTCCAGAACCCCCCCCCCCCCCAACACACACACACCAACAATTTAAAAGCTACAATTACTGTAGCTGCTAACTTTTAATATTAGGACACTTACCTGACCAGGCATCCCGCAATGTCGGCACCCCAGACGATTTCCCAATCGGCTCTCGGGTGCTCCTGCCGTCATTACTGATAAGGGAAAACGGCAGTGAAGCCTTTCGCTTATACAACCAGTTCCCTACTGAATGAAGCTTTTTCTAACTGGCCTGGCGGCGGAGGAAGGGGGCCGAAGTTCCAGCGGACCCTGCCGCATCCAGGTCTCCCAGAAGTTTGGAATGGTACCTGTCAAAAACCAGTACCCATTACTATCCTTCCCCCAAAAGGTGCCAAATGTGGCACCGGAGGGGGGGAAGCAAACAAGCGAGGCTTTTGAGCGGAACTCCGCTTTAAGGACACTGTGAGAGGGCAGAGATGATTAGGGACACTGACTGGTGCGGCAGTGTTATTTTAAAAATTAGAATATTACTTTATGGAAAACTTGGCATTGGTACAAAAAGTACAGAGAACCATAATTGGCAGTGATATAGGCCGAAATCATTAAAATAGGATACAGAACAACAACATAAAATCCACTTTCGGTACAGAGAGCAGCATCCATATATCCCACAAAGAATATAAGATATGGGATTGCAGTCGTGTCAAGACCCAACAAAACATGGCGCCAAAGAGAGAAGGGCTCTCTTACTGGGCCATCCACGACTGCCACCCGCTATCAAATTTCCATGGACAATACCTGGTAATATAAGTCAGCTTATACATTGAAAGAACATTGTTAACAGCTTTCTCTCATGAATCCACAGAGAGGGGGGAGGATAGTATAACAAATATGAGATCAGCAGTTTAGTACGATGTGGCAGAGTTTACTGTGAGGCCGCGTACACACGACCAAATATATCTGTTCAAATCGGTCCGACAGACCGATTTGAACAGATATGTCTGCTGGCTGTTTTGGTTTGATTGCTGTACACACAATCAAACCAAAATCCCCGCCGGCAGACAGCGCGGTGACGTGGCGGTGACGTTGACGCCGCCACGTCACCACACCAGGAAGTAAAACACTTCCTCGCATGCGTCGAATCCATTCGACGCATGTGCGGGCATATATGTCTGCTGGTTAGCGTACTAACCAGCAGACATATCGGTCCGACGGGTTCCCAGCAGACAGATTTTAAAGCAGGCTTTAAAATCTGTCTGCTGGCCAAATCCGTCGGCTCGCCCGTACACATGATCAAATCTGTCTGCTGAGACGGTCTGTCAGACCGTTTTCAGCAGATAGATTTGATCGTGTGTACGCGGCCTCACTGACTGGTGCAGTGGTGATTACGGACACTGATTGGCAGTACTGGTCAGGTGACATTGTACTGCTGTAGCGGTGATCAGAGACAATGGCTGTAGGCAGCGACATACAGTGATATCAGAGCAGTCAGCCAATGTACACAATCACAGCCAGAGCAGTACAATGTTACAATGTATGTATAAGCAATCATTGTTGACCCAGTTGAGCTGCATTCCTGTAGACATTGAGTAATTGGCCACAGCCATCACATGGTACAGGCATATACAGGCTGTTGTAATTGTCTCTGTATCATGTGATTACTGTTACCAATAAAGAGCGTCATGAATGACAGCCATTATTTACTATGATCAGTCACAGTGATTACATGGTACATGGTCAATCACCAAGGCCACACACCAGCACCCAGACTGGGAGGAGGTATTGGTATGTCCTCTTAGAATGGGCCTGCCCAATCTGGTAATATATGTACAGTGGCTGAGCAGGAAGCCGTTAAAGAATAAGTTCACTTTTAAAAATAAATAAATAAATGCACATTTGTTTGCAGGTAAAAAAATATGCATTTTTTTGAGCCTGTAAAGCATTGCACCAGCGATTAGCAGATTGTTGGTGCCTTGCAGGTCTCCTGCAGATCTGTCAGCATATCTGTGTGCCTGTACATCCTGTACGGGTAAGCAGATACACTGACTAGAAGAATCAATGAACTACAAGCTGACATCCACAAAGGAAGTCAGTACTTGTAGTGAATGAATGAATGAATGAATGAATGAATGAATGAATGAATGACGTGGGCGTGTGGGTGGAGCCTCGCACGGCCATGCCGATTTAAAAAATTGACAGCTAGTACGCAGGGCGAATCGGGGAGCGGCTGCAGAATTAGGAACATGTTACAAGTTCCACCCTAAAAACAGGTGGAACATGTAACATGTTCCCAAAGGTGAACTTATCCTTTAATGCAGTCACTGCATTTAAGGATTGGTAAGCTGCAATATATTACATTTTTTGTTTTGGGGTTTAATACCGCTTTAAGTTCACCACACATATTACAATATTACTGTCCAATCCCCTTTATATTTACCAAAGCTATATAAAATGAGGACCCATATAAACTATCCATTACATTTGAATCCAATCAGACTGGTCCTGGTATTACATAGCTGTACATTCACCTTCCAAAGTTAACCACACATTACAATCTGAGTGCGTCTCTGGCAAATCAATGGACATTTTTCTGTACTTGTTGGGTCCTTAAAGGATTATTTTTTATTTTACTTTGACATACAAAAAAGTTCAGTTACCTAACTAAAAATATTTTTTTAAACATTTCCTTTTAGGAAAGCAAGCACATGAGGATGGAATTCAAATTCCCTTTAAGGCATCTGCAGTTTAAATTACTTAACATAAAATCTTTCGAAAAAGCTGTAAGAAAAAGAACTTGGTTACAAACATGAGCAAATATTATTGAACAAATGTTTTATTCTTGCATGTATTCACCATATGAAGATTCCCCAGAATTAAAAGGGCATTCATTGATGCAAAGATAATCTGACCACCCTCAGGGAAGTCACACTGCAGAGAGAACAGTCAGGCAACAGTCGCAATGGGTACCTTAAAGTCACTGTATAGTATTAATTTCTGCTCTGATTCCCTATTACTTCAAAGATCAAATTCAAATATATAGGGGGGGGGGGGGGGGGAGTGTCACAGGCATAAACTATTATGATTCTGCTCCTAATCAACAAAGGGTATGCAAGGCTTTCTTCATCAGGAGTGACCCGCTCCTTTTTCTATTCCTAGACACAGCTGGAGCTGTTTGCTCTGGTTCCCTTTGCCTGAGTAAAGCCAATAATCCTACCTCCTCCCTCTCTGTATATAGGTAGGAAAAGGAGTTTTCCTTACATACATGCAGGCTCTGCTCATGTAGCGTGTTCACTGCACAGGCAGAGAGAGGCATGTTAGCTGTCTGCCAGGTGGACAGTTCACATCCTATGTGTCAGAAACAATCTGGCAGGGATCTGCAGCAGTTTTCTATATTAAAAACTGCCATGTTTTCTTTTGTCAAGTAGGCACATAACCCGTACAAGTTTCTCATCACTCTGAAATAGAAGCTGGCATAGGTGGTCCTAAAACAGGTCTATCATATTATAATGGTGCTGGAAGCTTCCATGAATGAAAAGCACTTAATGAGTGAAAGAGGTAGACCTTTCATTCAGCTGCCTGTCCTCTCTTCATAGATCACTTTTCATTCATGGAAGGTATAGTAAAGCTTTCATGAATGGAGGAGGGGGCAGAAAAGGGCAGGCATAGATGGCACACTTGATAAGTGCCTGTGAGAGGTATCTTGGCTCCATAAACCCCAGCAGCACCAGGGTATGCGAGGGAGGCAAAGGATAGCGGATTGTCCCTTGTACTAATTAAAGGGGTTGTAAAGGTAATTTTTTTCCCCTAAATAGCTTACTTTACCTTAGTGCAGTCCTCCTTTACCTACCTCATCCTTCGAATTTGCTTTTAAATGTGCTTATTTCTTCTGAGAAATCCTAACTTCCTGTTCTTTTGTCTTTAACTCCACACAGTAATGCAAGGCTTTCTCCCTGGTGTGAAGAAAGCCTCTTGAGGGGGCAAGCAGGAGTGTCAGGATGTGATCTACTTTGCAGATAGATAAGGAAGCTGTGTGTTAGTGGGCTTCCTGACACTCCTGCTCGCGCCGCAGAGAGGAGGGGGAAAAGGAGTGGGGCTTTGTTCCCCCGCATTGCTGGACCGTGGGACAGGTAAGTGTCCGATTATTAAAAGTCAGCAGCTGCAGTATTTGTAGCTGCTGACTTTTAATTTTATTTTTTTTGTCGAAACTTAATCTGCTTTGAGTGTTTCCCAAGGTATGATAATGAGTCGTTCCAGCTAGACACATTCATTATTGTAAAGAAAATTTTATCCAACTTTTTTCCCCTTTTCTCATAGGCTAAAATAGTACAGATGATTGTGGCCGGTTGCCTCATGCCTAAGGATGGGAAGATGTTTTACTGCCATTCTTTTTAGTGAGGCATCTGCTTTAATACTGTATATGGCTGTCTTTAGCATCACTTAGAAGCAATTGAGAGAATGCGGCTCTGTAATTATTAAGAGTCCTCCAGCAATCAGCAACCACAGCACATCTGCAGAGAGCAGTTGCCAGGCAATTTGCAAGTAAACCCTAGGGCTTCCTGGCATTTAAAGTGAAATCAATCCTTCAAAATGAGGAAGACAAAAAAACAGCAACAGGTACCAAACTGCATGCTGCATGTACTTTGTCAGTGTCTGGGACGGCCCACAATAAATGACACAAGCCAAATAGCTGTGCAACCATGCAGGTAATGACAGACAGAAAAAAAAAATGTTCTAAAAAATGCTACCAGCCTTCACCGATACACAATATATTCATAACATAAAGGGGTATTGTGCCTGACTTGATATACATTTAAAAAGGTTTCTATATTTACATTGTCCTTTCTTAGTATATTAACATGCATTACTTCATTTTACTAAGGAGTTGAACATTCCTGACAACTCATGAATGAGCAATTGGCTTTGTTCCTTACCCACGCACACACAGTCTGCTTGTTTTCTCTCTCGCAGGAGGCTGAGCTTTGAAATAGAGCAGAATGCGCATGCATGGTTAAAAAACAAAGCTAAGCACTCATTTGCGAGTTGCCGGGGCCGCACATCCAACAATCAGATTTTTCTGCAATCTGCAGGACATAGAAGGAAGAGCAATAAAATACGCATCTTAAAAACAAATAAGCATCCTTTTAAAAAAAAAAGAGAATTACATGTTAATGTACTAAGGACGACGTAATGCAATGACAATTGCGCGGTCATGCTACACTTTACCCAAATTAAATGTTAATCATTTTTTTCCCCACAAATAGAGCTTTCTATTGGTGGTATTTGATCACTTCTGCAGTTATTTTTTTTCGCTATAAACAAAAGAAGAGCGACAATAAAAAGAAAAAGGCAATATTTTTTACTTTTTGCTATAATAAATAATATCCCCAAAAATTTTATATATATATATATATATATATATATATATATATATATATATATATATATATATATACACATATACATACATACATATACACACACATTATATATATATATAAAGCCTCAGTTTTGGCCGATACTTATTCTACATATTTTTGGTAAAAAAAATATATGCAATAAGCGTATATTGATTGGTTTGCACAAAAGTTATAGCGGCTACAAAATAGGGGATCGATTTATAGCATTTTTTTTTTTTTTACTAGTAATGGCAGCGATCAGTGATTTTTATCGTGACTGTGATATTGCGGCAGACACAGCGGACACTTTTGACACTATTTTGGGACCATTAACATTTATACAGCGAACTGTGCTCCAACTGCGAACTGGCAGGGAAGGGGTTAACAATAGGGGGCGATCAAGGGGTTAAATGTGTACCCCTAGAGCGATTCTAACTGTAGGGGGAGGGGACTGACTGGGGGAGGTGACCGATCTGTGTCCCTATGTACAAGGGACACAGCATCGGTCTTCTCTCCCTGACAGGAAGTGGATCTCTGTGTTTACACACAGAAATCCACGGTCCTGCTCAGTTACTGGGCAATCGCGGGTGCCTGGCAGACATCGCAGCCGCCGGGCACGCACATCGGGTTCCCAGTAACGCGGCGGGTGCGCGCGTGCCCCCTAGTGGCTTTGCAAGGCGAGGACGCCATATGACTTCCTCTCAGAACAAGAGCACTATCGTGTCGCTGTAAATTGATGGCGGTCGGTAGTAAAGTGGTTAAAGGTTAAAGAGGAACTGCAATAAAAAATATCTTTGCCTTCCCAACCACTTTACATATTATTTTATATATACTGTGATACCGTACTTGCCAAATATGCTCCACAGAGTCTGGCTGCAACCATTTTAACTGTGAGCAGCTGAAGCCACTGCCTGTTCACTTCCTGGATTTACACAGACTCCACACCTCTTATGACTCACCCCCCCTTCCTGGCACTCTCTCACAGAGTAAGAGAGCTGTGCATGATGTCATAAGCCTAGGCCAATGACCAGACAAAAAACAGGAAGTGCGCTGTAAAAGGTATTTACTGGCAGAAAAAAATGATTTTTTTTGTACATGGACGGACACCACTCCTTAAATCTTGACATTTGGGTTATGTTCCTGTTCATAGGAGAGGACTTCTCCTATAGAACAGGAACATAACCCACAAGTCAAGAATATAAGGAGCTGTGTCCGTCTATGGACAAAAAGAGGGGAAGGGAAGAGGGGGGTTGGGGAAGGAGGGGCAAGGAAAGGAAAGGGAAGGAGAGGGATGGGGGGGGGGGGAGGAAAACAAGGGAGGGGGAGAGGGGAAGGGAGGGAGAGAAGGGGGGAACATGGAGGGACCATGTTCCCTTCTCTATCCCTCCATTCCTCCCTTCCCCTGGTTTTCTCACCTTGCACTTTCACCGCCCTCACTAATTCACCTTCTTCATTGATTTATCACAAATTTGTGCACCTTCCTCTGGAGTTCAATTTGCCATTACATTTTTACGGTTACTTTATATCCCTTTTCTTTTAGTTACTTTGCCTAGATACGAAGTCCATTCACACATATGTCCCCCCTGGTTGCCATAGGAGACCTCACCTCCTGTCCCCGCGGACTGTGGGGGTTGTAGGTAAGCAGCTCAACCCTTCTCCCCTCCCCATATATTATATCTTTAAGTCAGGCTTGATTGTATCTCTATGCCTGTCGCCTGTTCATTTATTGATTGTTTGTCAATTTCAGATTGTTCTCCTGACGAAGCGGCAATGGCCGCAAAACTAGTAGAGACACCCTCAGTGACCCCTATTCCCATTGTGACCTTCCCCCTCCTAGGGGTTGATTACTGTGGTGATACACATGGATTGTCACTATTTTAAATTGCATCTTTGTATTTTATTGTTTGTGTTAATAAAATGTATACATTCCTTTACACGTGCATTTTTTACAATTGCTCATCGCACCGCAATAGTCCAATTGCCCACAACCCCCCCTTTTTTTGGTTTGGGGTCCAAAATCCAATCTCTATTCAGGTCTAGATACAACTTTATTCCATTAAAAGTTAGGAGTACAATTCAAAAAAGTATCCAACGGGTTTTAGTGGTCCAAGCACCCACTTCATAATGGCTTGACTGGTAACCATTTGGTGACCAAATCAGAAGTGAACTGGACATGCAATTGTATTTCTTCCAGTGTGAATTACAAGCACAGGTCTTTCCAGCAGCTTGTTTGCCTAACAACACGTTTGGTGCACAAGAAGGATTCCCTATTGCAGGTCTCAGCTGCTACAATGAAACAGGGAGGCTCAGCATCCTTAACCTGTACAGACCAGTAATCCTTCCACAGACTGGAGCTTCACACAACATAAATCTACAGATTACAGTGCAAAAGGAGTTAAATGATCCCTCTCTAAGTGGACTGAGATGTGCACAAACTGTAACCTAGGAATTACTATAATTGGCAGACAACGGTTAACGACAGCCTGTAATTTGGCCCCCAGATATAGCACTCACTAGTATTGTGTAAGCACTTAATTGGCTCTTATATAACACATTTTTATAATGAGCTTTCGGTACACCGCCACGTATACTAAAAATTAATAATTTAATATTCGGATCATGTCTCTTTTTTTTCCCACATGCATTAACATGTGTGACGTAGTCCATCAGCTCCAAATTTCTCCATATTACAACATATATAAGGCCAAGAATTTCAAAAATGTTTCAATTTTTGTAGCTGCCATTTGAAAGAAAAATACTCTACTTGTATGATCCCACTCACACCACTTGCAGCGCGGTAATGTGTTCCCACATATTGTGAGTGTTTTTGCACTGCGTTTTGAACAGCACCCCAACACACCTCCAAAACCTATATGCGCTGCAATGCATGGTGGCACGGTGTCCTGTGTGGGGTACGCTGAAAAAGTGCAGCCTACATAATATTTTGGTGCATTTTCGCCTCAATGCACTTTTGCATGGATGTTACAGAGAACTGTGTTTTGGTGTGACTGGGCCCAACAGTAATAACGTTTTTTAAAATTTTATTTGGTCATCGATATGATGAAAAACACAACTGTGTGGTTATAGTCAGATTGAAAGAATACCAAGTACTCCTTTGTGAAGGCTACATTTTTAAATGGCTTCCACTACTGTAGACACGCTCTCACGATCTACAACAGGGATATGCAATTAGCGGACCTCCAGCTGTTGCAGAACCAAAAAGGCCCATGAGGCATAGCAAGACTGACAGCCACAAGCATGACACCCAGAGGCAGAGGCATGAAGGGACTTGTAGTTTTGCAACAGCTGGGAGGTCCCCTAATTGCATATCCTTAATCTACAGCAACAAATTCCAAGAGAACACACAACAATTCACAGTAAACCAACAAAGAATAATATCATGAAAGTTATGCCTCTTACACACGATCGGAATTTTCATCAAGAAAAGGTCGATGTGAGCTTTTTGTCTGAAATTTCAGACTGTGTGTAGGCCCCCATTGGACATTTTCTGTCGGAATTTCCAACAGCAAAAATTTGAGAGCTGGTTCTCAAATTTTGACGGCAAAAGTTTGTCGGAAATTCCGATCATCTGTATACAATTCCGACGCACAAAAATCTTACGCATGGTCGGAATCAACCCCCCGCATGCTTGGAATCACTGAACTTCATTTTTCTCAGCTCGTCGTAGTGTTGTACGTCACTGCGTTATTGACGGTCGTTATTCCCGACAACATTTTTGTGTCTGTGTGTATGCAACACAAGTTTGAGCCAACATTCCGTCGGAAAAAAAATCCACGGTTTTTGTGTCGGAAATTTCGATCATGTGTATTGGAGTATATATAAACCCGCCTTTCTAAACTTTATCACCCCAGAGGATCCCTTAAAATAGTTTTCAGGTCTACGGGAACCCCCTGCTAAAACCAATTCATTGTTGGTCTGCGAGACAAATGCCCCTTGTGTTGGAGGTCACTAATTTTTCACTTATTCACTTATCTCGTTTGGTAGTGTTAGTTTTTGCGCATATCCCCCTTTTTATAGTTTATCCCACCTGTGTATTGTAAACACTATTAGGTTTTGCTGCACTCACCTATTTGTTATTGACACATCATTGATACATAGTAGCGCGGAAGCTACCTTACATTATTGTCTTAAAAATAAAGGGATTTTTAATAAACAGCTTACCTGTAAAATCCTTTTCTTGAAGTACATCACGGGACACAGAGCGCATAGCCATTACACTTGGGTTATATGGGTACCTTCAGGTGTGGACACTGGTGTAATCAATTTCACAGGAAGTTTCCTCCCTATATAACCCCCTCCCACTGGGAGTGCTTCAGTTTTGTAGCAAGCAATTCTCCCGAGGTTACACAATGTTCCCCAAAAGAGGGGTGGGAGCTCTGTGTCCCGTGATGTACTTCAAGAAAAGGATTTTACAGGTAAGCTGTTTATTAAAAATCCCTTTTTCTTTATCGTACATCACGGGACACAGAGCGCATAGCCATTACACTTGGGATGTCCTAAAGCAATGCTCTATGAAGGGAGGGAGACCGTAAGGCCAAGAATAGCCAAATAAAAACATTGTCAGGAGAAAACATGGCTCCACCAACAGAAAAACAAGGGGGCGTGAACCGGGCCAGAGGATTCTATACTGCTGCCCGTAGGACCGCCTGCCCAAAAGCTGCGTCCGTACCCTTTGCAACGTCCAACTTATAAAATTTAGTAAACGTATGTACGGAAGACCAGGTTGCCGCCTTGCAAGCCTGTGCCATAGAGATCTGATGGTGTGCCGCCCAAGAGGCACTCATGGCCCTCGTAGAATGGGCTTTAACTGATAAGGGAGGTGGAACACGCTTCAGACCATATGCCTGAAAAATCAGCTGCTTAATCCACCTAGCCAAGGAAGACTTGGCAGCCGGCTGACCCTTCTTGGGGCCATCCGGAAGAACAAAAAGCACATCTGTTTTCCGAATCTTCTCTGTAGCCTTGAGATAGACCCTCATGGCTCGAACCACGTCCAAAGTATGAAGCCGTCTTTCCTCTCTGGACTGGGGAGTAGGAAAGAAGGATGGTAGGACTAGGTCCTGATTCAAGTGAAAACTGGATATGACCTTAGGAAGGAAAGAAGGTTGAGGCCGCAGAACCACTCTGTCCTTATGCAGAATAAGGTATGGCTCCCTGCATGACAAGGCTGCCAGCTCGGAAACCCTTCTGGCTGAAGCCATAGCCACCAAGAAAACCAACTTTCGGGTTAGTAGCACAAGAGGGATTTCTGTCAGAGGTTCAAACGGCTGCCTTTGTAAAGCTGACAAGACCAGATTTAAATTCCAGGGGCAGAGGGGAGCTCTAATAGGGGGATTCACATGCAAGACCCCCTGCAAGAAGGTTTTCATAAGCGAATGGGTGGCCAAGGGTCTTTGAAACCATATTGATAAAGCCGACACCTGCCCCTTTAGAGTACTAAGAGCCAACCCTTTGTCAACGCCAACCTGGAGGAATCGCAAGATCCTGTCAATAAAAAACTTTCGAGGATGCCATTTTTGAGACTCGCACCACTCCACATAGGTTCTCCAGACTCTGTAATAAATATTTCTGGAGACCGGTTTCCTAGCCTGAATCAACGTAGATATGACCTGATCTGAGAGGCCTCTGCCCTTAAGAATTAGGGATTCAGCTGCCAAGCCGTCAAATTTAGCTGCTGTGAAGCAGGATGGCAGATTGGGCCCTGAGACAGCAGATCTGGGCGCAGGGGGAGCGGCCCCGGCGCCCCGACTGACATCTTCACGATGAGTGCGTACCAAGCCCTCCTGGGCCAGGCTGGGGCCACCAGGATCACAGGCCTGCGCTCCACCCGGATCCTCCGTAGAAGGCGGGGAATCATCTGCAGTGGAGGGAACGCATACAGAAGAGAAAACTGGTGCCAAGGGCAAACCAACGCATCGGTCCCGTAGGCCGAGGTATCCCTGGCTCGGGATATGAATTTGTCCAATTTTTTGTTGGATCTCGTTGCCATAATGTCCACATCTGGGACTCCGAATCTTTGGCAAATCTCTTGGAATACCTGGGGGTGAAGAGACCATTCCCCCGGGAGCAACTGTTGACGACTCAAAAAATCTGCTTGAGAATTGTCTATCCCTGGGATGAACACCGCCGAGATGCAGGGTACATGGGCTTCGGCCCATGAGAAAATCAGGTTTACTTCCCTTTGAGCCCACACGATCTTTTCTTGATAGGCAAGAAAGAACTTTTACCACTTGATATGGTCTGGATATATTTATCTAGGTCTTCACCGAATAGTCTCCCACCATGAAAGGGAAATCCTGCTAAAAGCTTTTTGCAGGGTGCCTCTGCTGACCAGTTTTTTAGCCACAAAAGGCGACGCATATGAACCAACAGCAGAGATAAACGGGACGCCTGTTAAACGGAGTCCTTAATAGCATATACTGCAAAGCAGAGAGCTCTTGGGAGGTCAGCCAATTCACGAGCTTGCTGAGCCGGTATGTCCCTTAATATCGGTTTAGTCTGATCCTTTAAAGCCTGACAAACGCCAATGGCTGCCACTGCTGGCTGAACCACGGCACCTACTGTGGTAAAAGAAGCCTTCAGTAGGGTCTCCAATTTTTTGTTGACTGGATCTTTAAACACCTGGACATTTTCCACCGGACAGGTCAGGAATTTATTTACGCAGGAAATGGCTGCGTCCACGGTAGGGAGTGCCCATTTCTTTTCAAATTCTTCTTCCATAGGATAGAGAATGGTGACCCTTTTAGGACGGATAAAAATCCTATCAGGTCGAGCCCAATCCTGAAAAATCACGCTCTCCAGAAGGGGGTGAACCGGGAAAGACGCACCACTCAATGGTGCCTTCAAGGAACCTAAAGAGGATACCGCGGGGGTTAATTGTTCTGACACTGGAAGTTTAAAAGCAGTGCGAACCATATCCGTCAGAGACTGGATCCACAGACTCTCTGCTTCAGAAGCCGAAAAAAAATTCATCTATAGTGGATTCTTCAATGTCTGACCCGTCAGGACTCAGGTCCGCTTGATCCCCCTGTGGGTCCAATTCCTCCGAAGAGAGGACCTCTGCATTCGAACACACCGTTCTAGGTGACGGGGATCTAGCCCGTTTGCCACCCGGCAAAGAGCGGGCAATTAAAGCAGTTAACCTTTTCTCTAGCCCACCCAGGGTGGATTCTAGCATTTCTTCCGTAACATAAACGGGAATGGGTTGATTGGGGGCCGCCTCTGCCCCTAGCACCCTCAATGGCTCCTGCATGATGCTGTTCGGTGGTCTATCTGGTGAGGGTGGGACCACTGGAGCCTGGCCCAAATCCTCTGACCCCGTTGGAGACCCCTTTACTTTTTTGGCACCTTTTGCAGCCTTAGCTGGTCCTGATCCCCTGGGAGCCATTGCACAACCTTGAGACACCCCTACAGCCAACACCCAACTGTTGTAGCTAGAAGTGAAACATTAATAAGGACAGGCTATGGTAAAAAAAAAAAAAAAAAAAAATTAAATTTTCATACGCCTGAGAAGGCGGCAATACCGAGGAGAGTCCTGTGAGTATTGCCACACCAATGCCCGTTAGCTGGAGTCCAAGGTTGCACTGACTCAGATACTGCCAGATCTAAGGCTGAGTCCCTTTAAGAAAAAAATCTTTTTTTTTTTTTTTTTTGGTCAGTGTGGACTAAGTCCAGACCTGAAGATCCACAAACCACCACTGGGTGTCACTGTTAGCCAGAAATGGCTCAGCTGCGCGCTCTGTGTCCTCACTCTCCACTGCTCTCAGGAGGGAATGACCAGCCAGGAAATGCTTTTTTTTTTGCTTTATCTGAGACCTGACGCTGCTGGCCCGCCCCCCCCACGCTGAAACCAACATGGAGGATGCAGAGAGCAGAGGAGAAGCCTGGACCAGCGCTAGTAACACAGACACCCGGTAAGCCACTAATCTTATTGTAGTGCACACATAGAGGAAGCTGTCCCCATAGGCTTCCTAGGAAACAGGAGTTTTGTCAGCACTTCCTCTCTATACGCGGGGGGCTGCAGTATCATGCTAACAGGCAAATCTGGGGGGAGTAGCAAAATACATATCTTTAAAAGCATATATATATCTACATGTTATCTGGGTAAACATTAGTACATCCCATCCTGCCTCAAAAGACATAGTGGAGATAGTGGCTGATGCACAAGCATACCATTAGCCAACCCAGAACCCCCAGGGGGATACCTACTGTCGAACCAAGTCCCGCAGGTTCCCTCTTACCTGCTCCACGCCGCAGGGTATTGCAAAATGCAAGAGGCCCAGCCTTCCCCCATCTCCGTGGGTATTGTCTTGGACCTTCAGGGACCGGGGTCCTGTGTTAAGGAACCCACACCCCTGGACCTATATAGCATCCTGGCATCAGTAGCGTTTAGTTCTTGGAAGAGACTAAGGCACTGGAGCCCAGAATCCAGCCCTCCAAGGAGAGGCATTATAGGCAAAACCCCACTCCAGCAGGGCCCGGGTACCGTACACCTTGGCTTTGAAGCACTTCGGACGGATCCGGCTAGCTATCCTGGGTCCCGAGACCTCCGAGGGACAGCTAGACGTGACCAACACCTAAGACACTGGCGAAAAAACTGAAGCACTCCCAGTGGGAGGGGGTTATATAGGGAGGAAACTTCCTGTGAAATTGATTACACCAGTGTCCACACCTGAAGGTACCCATATAACCCAAGTGTAATGGCTATGCGCTCTGTGTCCCGTGATGTACGATAAAGAAAACTAGGGCTGTTACTGATTAAAAAAATTGATCAGTCGAACACAAACATTTTAATCGATTAATCGACTAATTTCGATTAATTATAACTTACATACATTTTTCTGGTCACCGCCATATATAGTCCCCACTGTAATATCCACAGACATCTCCCCCACTGTAATATGGTCCACATCTCCCCCACTGTAATATGGTCCACATCTCCCCCACTGTAATATGGTCCACATCTCCCCCACTGTAATATGGTCCACATCTCCCCCACTGTAATATGGTCCACATCTCCCCCACTTAGTGCTTGCTTAATCTTACCAGAGAAGCTGGCCGAACACGAGCAGTTGAGGCTGGGTGATGACGTCAGCGTGCCGCTCTAGGCTCACCTAGGCCACCGCCGGGTGGACCAATATGGCGGCCGCTACGGGGGCCGATCCGCATATGGTGACCCTTTTCGGATCACGGATCATTTACGATCTGTTACACTACTAGCACCGATCAAAAGAATCTTTAATTTCCACAGCCCTAAAAATAACATATCTGAATAGAAACATTGGGGCCATCACTGAGAGCTTGGTTTTGAGGGTAAAAACTCATTATTCTTTTCTTTCTTATTATTTTCTCTCCTTGGTGAGTCACTAACCCAGAGCAAAATGTATGTACGAAAGAGCCTCACCTCACTGGCTGCATGATTGATCTTGGTAAATGACCCACAAAAGTAGTTTTTTTTTTTTAATCCACTTATTTTTATTTTTCCTTTTCTTATTTCATACATAGATATGCCTATTCGGCATCCATTGCAATCCAATTAGAGTACATTATACAACATTTTTACATTCACATAATATTCTAATGTACCTCTCTTTATTTTTATATCCCAGCCCCCACCCCTGTCCTCTGTACTCTACATAGAAAATCTATCCATCACCAGTTTTGGTGGCGCGACACTCGCATCTCCCAACCAGGAATGCCAAATCTCCTCAAATTTACCCTCTGCTTTACCACCAGCGATCGTGTTTGTTGTTGTCTCTGTAGAGCATGCCGGAGCTGGAGATACTGATAGAAGCCCAGCGGGGCTAATTGGTATTCCCTACACAGCTGTTCATAAGTTTTCAGTACCTCACCCTCATACAGCTGCGAAAAGAACCAGATTCCCCTCTTTTTCCAGGGGGTAAAGCCTGCTAGGTTCTGTAGCTCTGCATATCTAGGATTATTCCATATTGGAGTGAATGGTAACACACCCTCTGTCCCCAGTGTCTTTCGTAGCTCCCCCCATACCTTTCTGAGAAGGTGGGTGCTGAGTGTGGCATACTAGGCAAATCCATCTCAAGATGGGAGGCTGCCTTTAATGAGGGAACAGTACTAATCGCCAAGTTTCTATTCGGATCCTCTTTCTTCCTGTCCCTATCCCGCCAGCTGTTGTAGCTGTATCTGAGAGGCCAGAAAATACATTTTGGGGTGAGTTACCACCAGTCCCCCCCTATCCTTTCCACATTGTAGAGTGGTTAAACTAATCCTGGCTACCTTTTTCTTCCATATCAACTCCCGCATCTGGGTGTCAATTCTTTTGAACCATTTGTTCGATATTCATATTGGTGAGTTATGGAAGATATATAGGAGTTGTGAAGCCCATACCATTTTTATTAGGTTAGCCCTACCTACCACCAATAGGGGGAGTTTGCACCAGGTGTTACATTTCTCTCTTTGTTTTGCCAGTAGTGGACACAGATTCAGCCGTGTCCGGGGAAACCACCACACCCAGATAGCAAAAACGACTTGATATGGTAATCTGCTCTGCTCCTACAGGTAACTGTTCCCTCACCGGATCTATAGGCATTAATTTTGATTTAGACCAATTAATATTAAACCCAGAGAAGCCTCCAAATTCTCCTATTATCCCCATTGCTGTTGGCAGTGATGCTGCCGTATCACCTAAATATATAGGTAAATCGTCTGCATATAGGGAGATTTTTTCTTCCCTTTGACCCCTGCAAAACCTGACCACCTACGACATAGTTCTAAACCGTATCGTCAAAGGCTTCGACTGCCAAGGAGAACAGCAGTGGGGATAACGGGCACCCCCGACGGGTACCTCTATGTAGCTCAAACGGGAGGTAGAGGTTATTATTGACTCGGAGTCTAGCTCTAGGTTTGGAGTAAAGCACTCTTACCCATGCTATAAACCTGCTTCCCAATCCAAACCTAGTTAATATTTCCAGGAGGTAGGGTCACTCCACACTATCGAACGCTTTGGTAGCATCCAGTGGCAGAAAAGCCCTACCCCCCTGGATTATCCACCGGCACCTGCAAATTCATATATAATCTTCTAATATTATCGGCTGTGGAACGATTAGGTATCAAGCCAGACTGGTCTCGATGCACCAGCCTGCCTATAACCTGTGATAACCTTTTGGCCAAAACTTTTGCCAGAAGCTTGACATCCGTATTTAGTAAAGAAATTGGACGGTATGAATCTCGAGACAAAAGTAGTTAAATAAAAATGGTTACAGCCTGAGAGCATGCAGACACAAGTCAGCAATGGCAGTTTCCATATTATTATAATAACAGGTTCCCTTTCAATGAAAGGGAAAATATAAAAATGTATACATGTTAAACAATGTTCTATATCCAATATTATAAACAATACCCCCTAAATGTAATTTTTTTTTTTTACTTTTTAACTATGAATAATGGACTTTTCCCAAAAAAATAACAAAGGGGGAGCCTGGAAAATGTAACAAGGAGCCTAAAGCCTCACCCATTAAATCAAAAGGAGAATGAAAATTATTAATGTGCAATATATATTTTCCCCTAAATAATGTATTTACTGTATTTATCGGCGTATACACGCACCCTAACTTTAAAAGCGAAATTTCAGGAAAAAAAATTTGAGTGTTGGTGCAAATAAAAAACGTATCACGGACACTAATACATTTTGTTTGTTGCAAGTACTGTACATTATAGAGCACTGCATGGGCAACATGACAAGCAACCATTCCCCTCGTTTACGGTATATCACCAGTCTCTATCAAAGACTGAAATTAAGACTGTCGAACTAGCTGCTATGACCAAAATATGTTGTCCTCTCTGATAATATTGGGCCGGGCCTCTCACAAAAAAAACAGATTTAACCTACAATAACTGTACTTTTTAGAAATAAGGTGCTACAGAGAGGACAGAGTCTCAAGCATGCTTATTAACTGTACTTTCCTTATAACAGAAGATTACTAAGCAACGTTAACATACAAGACTCCTAAACCTTGACAGCAGTTACCTGTTTAAATGACGTATGAACAAACAGTGAAAATGACAAACATTTGTAAAAACTATTTTCAGGTTGTACCTCCGAGACTTCAGTGACTAAGGCTCCGACTCCAGTGTAGTAAAATGGATACAGGAATACAGGAAGTGGAAACAATATCAGGAGGCCCAGAACACCAAGGATGAAATTGTGCCACACACCTACATAAAAAGTACAACATGACAAAGTTATATAAAGATCTCTACATCCACACAACTACTGTATACAAAAGGGTAATGACACACACATAACATTTTGCTTAAAGCAATAGTATTGTCAGAAAAGAAATTAAAAAAAGATTTTGCCACTAACCATAAATTATTCCTGCAGTCCACTGAGGGACACATGAATACAGATACAAACAGGTTATACTGCTGCCTACAGGAAGTTTGGACACTGGCAAACAGAAAAATTGTAAGCTAGCCCCCATATAACTCCTCCTCTAACCAAAATGCCTCAGTTTTGTGGAAATCAGTACCAAAGGTCAAAAGCAAAAAAAAAAAAACACACAGAAGTGGGACTTGTAATCCTAAATTTACTCCAAGTAAAAGATTTTATGGCAAATACAAAAATCTGATTTTATTTATCGTCCATTAAGGGGCACAGGATTTTAGATACAAATGGGATGTCCAAAAGCAGTCCCACCGAGAGGTGGGCAACAACCACTGAGAGGCCCATAGAGAGAGTGGGACCAGCCCATTACTAAGAACCAATGCCCAGATCTGACCAGATGAAGTAAAGCCCCCTGCAAAACAAGAGAGGCTGCCTACAATAAGTGGATGCTAAAGAGGATCAACCTGATGCACAAAACCAGGATATAAGAGATCAACACGAGAGAGAAATTATTCTACCCAAAGTAAAAAGCACTGTGCCCAAACCAGTGAGAGGCTATAAAACCAAAAACCCACCAAACAGGTGGAGCAATATAAAAATGATTAAAGAAAAATAGACCAAAACATGACGTAGCCAAGAGAGAACAAAAAACAAACACCGGGACAACCCCCAAGGAAACCTGGGGCAAAACCAATCCGCAAAAAGGACCTGCCAATCTACCTGGAATGCCCTAGTCTTATCCACACGGCAATTCGAATTTAGGAACAGAAATCTTCCATACCAAGGAGATGGTTGCCCAGCCAGAAAGCACTCTTGCTAATGAGATTTTCGAAAAATTAGAAAATCATTACATCAGAGCAACCCATAAGAGTTGTGAAGTGGCCCCTAGGTTTGGTAGGTGACTCAAATTACAAATCACACAAACCCTGGAGAAATATCTGGGATCCAACAGGATCTTCTGACTTGTTCTGGTCCACCAAAGCATCCGTAGCCATGAAGTGAGAGGCAGAAAGCTTAGACGTACTGCTACTTTACTAAGGTTAGAACAAGGGAAGGTATCCAGGGAACCTGCCTCAAAAGGCTGCAGACTAACTACAAAAGTAGGACCAATGTCTAGGCAAGTAGGTCCTACAAAAAAGTCCTCCTGACACACCATATCCTCAACATAAGAAACCTGCAGCAAGAGCCAAGGGTGTTCCACCTGCTGACAATTCAGGGGTGTGCAAAGCCCTCTGGTTATGGTATCTGCATGTTCAACAGAAGATGAAAAGCATCCAGATGCACAGAACTCACTCTTTGGTGAATTTTTTACCAGATAAGAAGAGACAGCTTCCAATGCCTAGTCCATACAGAAAACCGTGCTGTTGAGAGTAGCACACTTGGCGTTACCAAGCTTAGAGACAAGGTAACTAAAGAATGTGAATACCTCTATAAGAGTGGGATTTTCAGGGCAACAATAATATATAATGTATATTGTATAATGTATTCAATGGGGATAGGCAATCTATATCTGCCCCTGGGGAGACATGTGGCCAAGGAACATGGCTATCATATGCCCAAAGTCAACTTTACAGTCCTGGATAGACTACATATCCCTCTCCGTGGGGGGGATTGGAATAAGGTTCTCCTCCAGCGCGAAATGCGCTGGATTCGACGCCTTAAAGCCACAACCCCACCGGGACTTAACGAAATGGAGAGTTTCAGGCCCTTTCTTGAAGGCTTCAGTTCTGGCAAAACTGACTAGTACTAGTGTGGTGTTTGAGGTCCCATATATTCCCTTTATTGTTATTTATACCTCCTTTGAATAATGAGGTAACTACTCTTCCTCCGATCTCCCTCTTTTTCTTTCTTCCTCCCCCTTCTCTCTCCCTCCCCCCTCTTTCCCCTTCTCCACCACCTTCTTTACCCTGGGATGCTGTCCCTATCCTTCCCCAGATGGGATCTGTACGTCTGAGGGATGCCCCCTTTTTGATACCCGGACTTTAATTGGCTACATCATTCCCGGGACTTGAGAAAACTGGGATTTGTTATATATATGTGTGTATATAGATTTTTTCTTGAAATGTATTGTTTGGTCTACACTTCGAGTTTTTTTTAGTGCAACATATACTTAAAAATGTGGCTATACACGGTGCTATGTGGATGCATCCCATCTGACATTGAGGCTTTTCCCTATTTTGTAACATCCTTTGGATATGTTATGTCCCTTCCCGTTTGTGGCAGAGTATTGGTAAGTTCCCTTCCCTTGTGTCTTGGATATGTCTCCCTCTCAAGGGGACCTCTTTCCATCCACTGCCGGGGGAGACTAGCACTTTTTGTGCTTTTATAATCCTCTGGGCGATTTTCTTCCCGAGGGCTCTCTTCCCGGCAGTGGTGACGTTTTCTCTCCTTTCTTTCGAAAGATGGGGACTCCAATTTTTCCCATCTTTCTTTTTCCTTTTTTTAGGTGAACCTATCATCGTTCCCATGTCCTGGATACACAGGGATATCTATACCATCGTTGTTTCTCAAACTCTCCCCACTCAAATGTTGCATGGTATTAAGATTCCTTTTCCTTATTTTTTCTGTTTTCTGTCTCGTTGTCTTGCTGCAATTTGCAAGATAAATAAATGCCTGGTGTATCCTAACTTTCTGTGCAGACATTGATGCCTGCCGGATACACCAAGGATGACGCATTGACAGATAGTATTTTTGTCCTGCTTTAATCTGCAGGATAAATAAATGCTTTTCAGCTTGACCTTTTGTGCAGACACTAGTGCCTGCCGGATATACCAAGGATGACGCATTGACAGACAGGATCTTCCGGTCCTGTGGAATTCCGGAAATGTCCGTTTTAGAATCAGACACACATGGGCAGCGTCACACTGACGTGATTTCGGCTGGACGCGATGAGGTCGGCTGGACGCGATGATGCCTGCGTTTTGAATGTCGTATTTGATTGGTGCAGGGACGGGAAGGCGTTCCCTGCATCCATCATTACTAAGCTATTTCATTCACATGTGGGAATTCGATGTCTTCCTTTGTGGATAATGAGGTAAGGGTGGAGTTTGGGAGCTTATCACCTGTACCCAGGTAAGTATTTAAGGACGTCAGGGGGGTTCTGATTCAGCACACTTTTTTTCATCATTTGAAGAAACTTAGAGGACGGATGGAGTCCTTTCCATCCAGCTCTCATCAGCTTTTTCTTTGGAACTTTCTTTGCTGAAACTGCTTTTTGGCCAAACTTGGAGTGACTGGAGCATCCTTCTCTCCCTGTAATTGGTGAGTTTCCTTTCCCGTTTTTTATAGCCCCCCTTTTTGTGGTCTCTCTCATATATGGGGTGCTTTCTATAATAGACTTTTTTGTCTTTATATATACATATTCTAATGTATTTAGTGTCCAATAATTGCCTATATGCTTTTATTTGACCATTATAGCTGGAAATATCTTTGGCTTTAATGCTGATCAGGAAGTTGAATTTATTCATACTATTTTTCCACCCCCCATGGAGTGGGGGTCCCTGGAGATGGGAGACATTTTTTTCCTGGACGCATAGGGCACCATCCGACTCTGCCGCTACGGTGGTTTTTGGGACATTCATATCTGCACTGGGATAAATGCAGGAGTGTTGTATAGAAAGGGTGAGTCTTTTTTCTTTCCTTTTTTTTATTTTTAAGATCACATTCTTTTTTTCCTTATCCCCTAGATCCCCTGCTTATTATTATTTTTTGGCCCCTTGTTTTTTCTCATGCATGCATCCACAACGCATTTGTATCCATATGTTTAACTATGTTACTTTTTCATATTTTTTATTTTTTGTTTTTTGTCCAGCTTACGAAATTTGTTTCTCGTTTTGCTTATTTGTATTTATATTTACTTATGTGTTTTGTTGTTATAGAGAAAATAACTGTACAACTTTCCCTGATGAAGATAATTTTGAAACGCGTTGGAATAACTGTCCCTGCCCTTAGCCTTGTCCTGGGGCGTGGGATGATGTACAGTATTTCTCTACAAGCATGGTTTTAATTATAATAATCTTTTGATATTGTTCAAAGTATATTATTTAGTTTATGTAATTATTTTTGTAATAAATTTGTATTTTTCTATGACCTAGTTGTCAACCCTTATTATTGTTGCCCTGAAAATCCCACTCTTATAGAGGTATTCACATTCTTATGAATCAAGGGATGATGGCAACATCATGCCACCACATATGAGCCAACTGTTTTCGTTTAGAGACAAGGTAACTTGTCTATTCACAGAGAGGACTTACCACTCCTTCACAGAGGAGAATGCATTGCAAAACCAAAGTGATGTCTAAAGGAGTTCAGTCTAGGAAGCCAACTCAAGGCAGGATTCCCCAATGAAAAGAAAACCATCTGTTCTAGGCAGCCAGACTGTGGGCTAAGGAAATGGTTTTTAAATTCAAGGGCCAGAGAGGCAAACTGTCCAAAGCAGATTGGACAACATGCAAAGGATATTCAGAGCGGTTTACTGACCACTGGTTATAAGCCCTACCACCAGAGCTAGAGGCAAGCTCTTAAGTCCTGAAAGTACCAGTGGATGAAGGAAAGAGGTGGGACTATACTGAGGCCCATGTGAGGACCTCTTAGCGCCACTACTAACTCGTTGCATTGCTAGTCACAGTATTACTGTCAGAACCAAATAAGGTCATATCCCTCAAAGTATTCAAGTCAAAACTTCCTTAGAGGTAGAAACAGCATCCCTAATATGCAGCCAGAGTTCTCTACACATCTGTCCGGACATCAATAAAAAGTAAAACAGGAGAACCCAGGTAACTGGTTCTGATGAGGTTAGGGGTAGCCAGAGGTGACCAAATCGCTGTAAGCGGGCAGTTAAAAACAGATTTCAGATTTACATGGTGCTTCAAGAGCAGAGTTGCAGCGGGATGGTGCTTCCTATAGGCTGAATGGCGGAAAAGAGCAAAGAGCACACATGCACATAAACGCACCCAGTGGATGATGTCAGCCTGTGGCAAAGCTGGCAGTGGTGGGAAATTTAAGAGGGTATCCTGATGCTTCAGCCCAACTGGCCTTACTCTTCTGAGACAGGGTAACAACCGTGGAAAGTGCCATTACCCTCGACTAAGAAAACGAACACTCTCTCTAGAGTCTAGAAAATGCCGCAGCGCAGAGCCCAGTAGCCAAAAGATACGTTCCAGGTTAGTCCCCCGCCACACATCCTGTCAAGTGAAATCCAGGTACTGCCTTCAAATCTAGTGCTGAGGGAGCACCAATCCAAAAAACAGCTATATAAAGACCAGTTGAAGCAATGGTGTAGAGAGGAATC
Organism: Rana kukunoris; assembly: GCA_029574335.1. NCBI lineage: Eukaryota > Metazoa > Chordata > Amphibia > Anura > Ranidae > Rana > Rana kukunoris. The sequence goes on along the minus strand of CM056050.1, from coordinate 491,838,446 downwards.
TGGATTAAATATTCCAGAGGTAAAAATCCAACAAGAAAAAAAGGTTAGGAAGCAATAGTCAGACCAGGGATCCTAAAACTACAGCCCTTCACTAGCAAAAATTGAGGCAATGAGGCTAGCTGGTTAGAGAAGGGGTTATACAGGTGCTGTGTCCAATCCTGCTGTAGTCTGACTGTATCTTAATTCATGCATCTCACAAAAAAAAGTAAATAAAACAAAATGGATTTATTCTTTTTTTCTTTAGAAGAACAAAACAATATTACATGGATTCATCATGCCATCTAGTGGAGAAAGGATTACAACTTTCATTCCATCTGGGTACACATTTAGTCTTGGTTTTGTTTAGTACTTGTATGAAGGAACATGGACGTCAAAACATTTTTAGCTATTATTAAAAGGCCATCAGGACATAACGGTTAAAATGTACTCACCTGATTTACCGGTATGTACTTTTGGTGCAAGTCTCTTAACTACATTATTGCCATGTGTGTATTTTGTATGAGTTTAATATCTATCCTTAATTAGGGATGAGCCGAACACCCCCGCGTTCGGTTTGCACCAGAACCGTCGAACAGTCCGATCGTTCGCACGAACATTTAGAACCCCATTGAAGTCTATGGGACTCGAACGTTCGAATTCAAAAACGATCATTTTAAAGACCAATTTTCAAGTTATTGTTGGAAAACGTCTTTCAGAACCCGGGTCTTGCCCCAGGGAACATGTATCAATGGAAAAAAGTCTTAAAAACAATAGTTTTTTCAGGAGCAGGACTCCTGAAAAAACTACCTTTTTTAAACTTTTTTTACATTGATAGTAGTATCAATGGAAAAAACGTTTTAAAAAAACGGTCGTTTCGTTTCACTCGAATTTGCCGCGAACGATCGTTTTGTTCGAAATTCGACGAACGATCGAATGGACGATGTTCGAGTTGAACAAGCTCATCCCTATCCTTAATCTATGTGGTTGAATAAAATGGACTGGATAGTGCATAAGTTTTAGGCAGGTGTGAAAAAATGCTATAAGAATGATCCAAAAATGTATATTAAAAAAAACAATTTGTCAAATTTACAAAATGCAAAGTGAGTGAACAAAAGAGAAATTTAATGTAAAACAAAATCAACATCGGTGTGACTACCCTTTGTCTTTAAACCAATATCAATTCTTCTAGGTACACACAGTACTTGAAGGAACTCAGAAGGTAGGTTCTTCCAGACATCTTGGAAAACTAACCGCAGACATTCTGAGGATGTAGTTTACCTCAGATCCTTCTGTTTCTTCATGTAATCACAGACAGACTAGAGGATGTTGAGGTCAGGACCCTGTGGGGGCCAAACCATCACTTCCAGGACTTTTTTTTGTTTTACGTTCTTAATGACACTGGTTGTAATACAGAAATACAGACAGATACTTGGCCATCATGCCATACTATCATTTCATTGACCCCAAATGTATTCTGCAGCAGAACAATGACACCAAACATAGAGCCAATCTCATTAAGAACTATCTTCAGTGTAAAGAACAAGGAGTATTGGAAGTGATGGTTTGGCCCCCACAGAGTCCTCAATATCATGGAATCTGTCTATGATGACAGAAGATTTGAGGCAACCTACCTCCACATAAGATCTGTGTCTCGTTCTCCAAGATGTTTGGACAACCTACCAGCTAAGTTCTTTTAAAAATGGTGTGCAAGTGTACCTAGAACTGTTTTGAAGGAAAAGGGTGGTCACACCAAGTATCGATTTGATTTGGAATTTTCTTTCGTTCATTTTCTTTCCATTTTGTCAATTAAAAATAAACTATTAACACTTCTATTTCTGAAAGCATTCTTTCTTTACAGCATTGGTTCACACCTGCCTAAAGCTTCTTCACAGTACTGAATATATCCTGCATTAAATGTATATAAGCTGAAGGCTGTTAATTATTTGCACAATTCAAATCTGCAGATTTTAAGACATCTAAAGCATTTTAACATTTTCCCTATCAATAGAATGTTAAAGTAAAAGGAAGCACTGGGCAAATAGCATAATGCAGTGAAACCTTTTACTTAACCACTTCCCTACCGCCCTTTGTCATATGACGTCCACAGATGGGATCTCCCATCCTGGGTGGATGTCATATGACGTCCCGGGTTTCCCGGTCATCTAGGGGGCGCGCTCACACACAGATCCATGGTCCTGTCAGGTGAGGCGACCAATGTATGTGTTCCCAGTACAGAGGAACACACATCGGTCTCCTCCCCCTACAGTTGGAATCACACACTAGGGAACATATTAACCTCTTCAGCGCCCCCTAGTGTTAACCCCTAGGGTAAATTATCCATAATTACAAGTCTGTATTTTACTGATCATTAGGCATGAGTTTTTCCTCCTAGAAAACACATGTGTAATAACCGTAACATTTTTACGGCCATGTGAATGAAGTCTCACAATGACCAACTTTCCACTGGAAGCCCATGTGACTGGTGACAACCCAGGAGAACATTCGTGAGACAGGCAGAGATTGTTGTAACCATATATTGGGATCACCAGGTATTATTTTAACAAAAAATACAGATTTTGAAAATTTTGAAAATTACTTTGACATGTTATGCGATTGGGTTTACATATACCATAAAAGTGTATGACGCCGTTTCCACAACATTTACCTGCACAGAAAATCCTCAGCTGTTGGACAGGTGACACCAGCTGGAGATGCGTGGTGAAAAGGTCAACAAATGCTCCAGGATACACCACAAACACAAACATCCCAAAGCCATTAAATCGTACGGTTTCTCTGCAGTATAGGAGATAATATTTTTCATTAGTAATCATCTTGCATAGTTATGAACGTTAAAAACACATTTAACTCTCCTTTTGACATGCTTTAGAAACCATTCTAAAAACATCATGGCTCACAGATCTCTCTGCACAGCAAAAAGAACATTATGAAAGCGCGGTTGATTTACTTAAAGCGGACGTTCATCCAAAAATCAACTTTCTGACATTAGATCCAGCATACTGCTAACATCTGCAGTATGCTGGGTTTTTTTTTTGTACTTATCGTTTTATGAGCCGTTGTTATCCGGCTCCGAGCGGGGAATCCTGTGGGGAATGGGCGTTCCTAAGCCAAAAGGAGTTAATTGACGGGCTGCTAAGGCGAGTCACGCCTTCCGAAAATACCCAAGTGTCACTTCGGGTATTTTCGGAAAGGCGTGGCACGCCTTAGCAGCCCGTCAATCAACTCCTCTTGGCTTAGGAACGCCCATTCTCCGCAGGATTTCCCGCTCAGAGCCGGATAACAACGGCTCATAAAACGATAAGTACAAAAAAAAATTAAAAACCCCAGCATACTGCAGATGTTAGCAGTATGCTGGATCTAATGTCAGAAAGTAGATTTTTGGGTGAACCTCTGCTTTAAGGCAAATAGCCTGCTAAAGCAAGGAGGAAATGCACACAAGATCCCTCCGATTTTCCATAATAATCTGATATTTAGTGCATTTCTGAACCCTGAGGAGCAAAGGAATTGATGGTGGCCTTTTTGTCTGCTGTACCAATATACATAATTTATCTAGAAGCATGGCTGACCATGTGATCATATGCCAAAGCGAGCCATCTAACTGGACTCAACACTCCATGTACAAGTGGAAAAGAAAAACTAAAAATCAGGACTGACTGGTGTGATAAATCTGTAAGCTCGCCTCATCTACAGTACCTGCCAAAAAAAGAAGTACCGTATTTGCCGGCGTATAAGGCGACCCCCTAATTTTCCAGCAAAAATGTTGGTTTTAGTATATACTCGCCGTATAAGACGACCCCCTTTTTACTAGTCTGTCTGGAAGCTGAGGGGTAGCCAGAACAACCGCTGACAGGAACAGGCTTTATTCAGCTTTTTTCAAATCTCACTGTGCCATTGCATACCTCACTGTGCACATTGCATACCTCACTGCGCCCATTGCATACCTCACTGCGCCCATTGCATACCTCACTGCGCCCATTGCATACCTCACTGCGCCCATTGCATACCTCACTGCGCCCATTGCATACCCCACTGCGCCCATTGCATACCCCACTGCGCCCATTGCATACCCCACTGCGCCCATTGCATACCTCGATGATCCCATACCTTATCCCTGTCTGCAGAGTCAGACTGCGGACGTCCATTATTCAAAAGCCACGCCTCCTCCTCGTGCTGTTCCGTGATAGGCAGAACACTCAGTTTCCCAGCAGAGCCTGTGTCATGGACAAGTCCAGCCACTAGAAGACCCTGGGGTCTCTTGCTGCTGGATCTATGCTGGAGTAAATTCAGAGCGTTTAAAAACGCTTGTGAGCTCTACTTCGCATTACAGCCAAGGACCTTCTCATTAGAGACTACCAAGATGGGCTTTGTCATCTCCCTCCTGTCTGGCGAACCCCAAGCCTGGGCCCACTGTCTTCTGGAGCAGAAGGACTTAGCCATTAATAACCTGGACACCTTCTTCCGGGCCATGTCTCTGCTATACGAGGACCCGCACCAGGCTGCTACCGCTGAATCCGCTCTGAATGCCCTTCAACAAGGCCGCAGAGGATTATGTGTCTGAATTCAGAAGATGGAGTTCAGATACCAATTGGAATGACGCGGCTTTATGTTATCAATTCCATTTAGGACTTTCGGAGCCGCTTAAGGTTGAACTGGCACATGTAGAGGTCCTGGGAACCCTGGATGCCCTTATCAATTTGACCATCCAAATCGACAGGCACCTAAGAGAGCGCAAGTCTCAACGAGCCGCTAGCATGTCCCGTCCGACCTGCATGATGCCCCGGGTACACACCTTCTCCAACCCGGCACCCTTGATCCCCGACTACTTCCACCATGGATACTTCAGAACCGATGCAACTGGGCTTGCTCCGCCGCCCCTCACTGACACCGGAGGAACGTCAACATCGCCGCATCCACAACCTTTGCCTCTACTGTGGAGAGCCCGGGCACTATGTGAGAACTTTAAGTAAAAAATAGCAGGTAATGGCGCCTACTAAAAATAAAGTGCATAAGGAATGTGCAAATATAAATATAAGTATGAATGGTGTCTGTCCAAAAAAGTGCTAGTCCTAGTCAAAGTATAACATATATATATATAACACAAAATAAATGAATATTAATTGATTAAATTAATATAAATAATTCATAAAAGTCCAATTCCTAATGATAAAAATTTCCAAAATAGGTGTTGCAAAATTAAATGATGATAATAATAATAATCCAAGAAAAGTCCAGTTTTATCAAAAATATATATTTTTTCAGGATTGCTTCCAAAAATTAAAGTGATATGTGCTTCATGCAGGTATAGCCGTCAGTGGATCAATCAGTGCTCTCCCCCAATGGTCCCGCACTCACCGATCCAACTACCCCTGCAGGGGTAATGGGCTTCTCAATAAGTTTCCACACTTCAGTAAAATCTGCCTGGTTTCCTCACATGGGGTCTATCCAACCATTCAGCCGCTCATAGAGAAGATAGGATGAAACGAAAATGCCCAATAGCGTGATACCGTTTTGTAACAAGTAAAAATTTATTCTTGGTAAACAATGGGTACTCACAATTTACATGCAGTTAAAAAGCCTTTAGGAAATATGTGCTGTAGCTCTAAGGAACGTTCGCTCGACCAGTTTCGTCGTTCTGACGTCATCTGGAGCGTGCCTCTGAGTCTACAGCACTAGCTATTTATAATTGACGTTATGTCGGAAAATGCGGACGTTGTGTCGAAAAATGCGGACGTTGTGTCGACAAAATGTCGAAAAAACGGGTCCGACGTTACGTCGTAAAAACTCCGTTGTTCCGGTATCCTCCATGTTGGAGATTACTACAGACCGTAGTCCTAACACTAGAGGCTCAGTGTTATAGTCGATACTACGACGGATGTTCTGTCGGGAAAACAAACCCCCGATCCTACGTCGAAAAAGTTCCTAGCTTTCGAGCGTCCTCCATGTTAGAGATTTTTGCAGACCGGAGTCCGGTCACAAGAGGCTCTGTATTAAAAAGGAGAAAAAACGTTCGTTTTCATGTCGGGAAAACCCGGAAGTTAGATCGAAATATAGTAAAAACTTTTAAATCGAAATATAGTAAAAACTGATCTCATTATTACAGCGAGGTGATATTAATAACATAATCAGATACATATGGGATTGCAAATGGGTGAAAAAAATATATATAAAAGTTATATAAAATGTATAAACATTATGGGAAAACCCTTAGTTAATAAAATACAATTAAAATTATAATTATATGAGGAGTAGTTGATAGGAGAAAAAGGGAGGTAGATAAGTGTATGTCGATGAGGCACTCCGATGTATTATTATACTTAGATGTATGAAAATATTATATAAAATTAAAATATATTAAAATATATAAAAATATGGAATATGAAATTTAGTGTAAAATTATTAAAATTGTTAAAAATTGGTTAAAAAACAATTTAGATCCACATCAATATTCATACCAGACGGTTGGAGGGTGTCTAACGTGTAGATCCACCGGGTTTCATTTTGGGATACTTTTATAGTTTTATTTTCCCCCCTCCAGTGTTCTTTTATTCTGTCTATTCCATAGAAAGTCATGCATCCCGGATCTTTATGATGGTAATCTCTAAAATGTCGAGACACACTATGTTTATGGAACCCTTTTTTAATATTAGCTATGTGTTCTCTAATCCTGATATGTAGTTCTCTTTGTTGTTCTGCCTACATATTGTTTTTGGCATGGGCATTCCAGGACATATGTAACATGTGTACTACTACATGTTATCAGCTCTCTTATTTTGTGTGTGGTTCCATTAGTTGTAGATGTGAACTCAGTTTTTTTCTTATTTGTCTTTTTGCTAACTCGGCAGGGTAGGCATTTACCACATTTGTGGAAGCCTTTGAGGTTTTGAAAATTTGAATCTGTTTTGGGGGGTCAATCGCATTGTGGACTAATACTTTTTAGATTGGGGGCTTTGCGATATATAAGAAGTCGTTTGTTCGGTAATATTTTTTCAGGTGCTTTTATCTGGATCAGATAGTATTTTTATTTTTTTTTCAACGTCTCTATGTTGTATATTGTATCCAGTCAGGAAGGCTACTTCTGTGGTTTTCCTGTTTGCTTTCTTCCTTAGTGTTCCTGCTATGATGTTATCTCTGTTCATTTCTTTAACTTTATTTTTCAGAGTTTCTAGATCTCTACGTTGGTAACCTTTCCTTTCTCACAAATTTGTTAATGATTTGTGTAGCTTGTAGTTCGAAATCCTCCTCATTGCTACAATTTCTGAATATTCTCATAAGTTGTCCTTTAGGGATATTTTGAATCCATTTTTTGTGGTGACAACTGATTACTGGAATGTAGCTGTTCCTATCTGTTTTTTTGAAAAACGTTCTGGTGTGTATTCTGTTTTCTGCTTTGAATAATTGTAAGTCCAGGTAATCAATGGATTCTGCATTCCAAATGCCTGTAAAAGTAATCCCATATATATTGTGGTTGATTTCATCAAAAAACTTCTGTAATTCCGTTTCAGTGCCTCCCCATACTATTAGTATGTCATCTATATACCTTCTGTAGAATTTCAAAGATGGTCTTTCTGTTCCTTGAATCTGTTCTGCTGCCTCCCAATGATTCAAAAAGATGTTAGCTACACTGGGGGCATACTTGGCCCCCAGGGCTACTCCTTTAGTCTGGACATAAAAATTTCCTTTATTCCAAAAGTAGTTGTGGCTCATAGCTAATGTTAGCCCCTCTAAAATATAGTTTATTTGTTCCTGTTTTAATTTTGAGTCTTTGTGTAAAGCCCATTTTACCCCTTTGATGCCGTCTTCTTGTACTATATTCGTATATAATGAGTTGACATCTATGGTGACGAGAAGGTCCGTGGGTTCTATTTCCAAGTCCACAAGTTCCATTATAAGTTGTCTGCTATCCTTGAGATATGATGGTCCTTCCTTCACTAGTGGTTGTAGGAATCCATCAATATAGGCTCCAAGCCTTGAGAAGAGGGAGTCTATGCCACTTATAATTGGTCTTCCTGGTGGGTTTGATTGGTTCTTGTGTATTTTTGGACATAGTAGATAATAGGTGTTTTTGCCGTTTCTGGGTTTAGATATTTGGCTTCTTTTTTTGTAAGAATGCCCAACTTTTTGCCTTTTTCTATATATACATTTAGTTTCTTTTTGTATTCTTTTTTGGGGTTTGACTTTAATTTTTTGTAGGTGTCTGGTATGTTGAGTAGTGTTGTCATTTCAGATTCGTAATCTGTTTTTCTGAGAATGACTAGACCTCCCCCTTTGTCCGCGGGTCTGATGACAATGTTTTTCTTCTTTTCAAGGTTCCTAATTGTTTTCCATATTTTATTGCGTTTTGATTTGTTTATCTTTAGATTTCTTATATCCTCCTCTACCAATTTTCTGAATACCGTCAAGCTCTCATTTTGCTGATTTTTGGGGTTGAACGTTGAATTGTTTCTTAGATTAGAGTGTTTGGTACTGGGTGGTATTTTCATCTTCTTTGTTCTTCTTGTTTGCAAAGAACTTTTTAATATTTAACTTCCGTATAAATTTGTGCAGATCTATATAGGCTTCGAATTTATCTAATTCTTTATCTGGTGCATATTTAAGCCCTAAGTCTAAAACTCTCATCTCCTCCTCTGTAAAAATTTCGTCACTTAGATTAAAAATTCTCCTCTCCTAGTATTCTCTCCTTCTTTTTTGCTTGCCCCCCTCGTTTGCCTCGTTTGCGTATCCTCTTTCCCCTCTTTGGGGTCTGTATATCCGTTCTCTTCTCTCTTCCCAATTGTTGTCTTCTTGTTCCCAATTGTTCCCTCTCGGGTGTCTGTATGTTCTGGTACCCCACCCTTGTTGTTCTCCGTATTGGGGTCTCCTTTGTGGATACCGGAAAGGTTGCCTCCATCCTTGGGTTCTGAAAGGTCTGTTGTCTCTCTCATGACTGGTGGTCGACCTCTGTATTCCCTGGGAAAAAAATTCCCTCTATTTTGGGGTCTTCTATATGGAGTTTCCTGTGGGTAATTTCTCAATGGAGAAAATCTATTTCTATGTCGTGGAATTCTTGGTGTGTATGGTGCTTGTGGTCTTCTTTCTTCACTTCGAATTCTTTCCCTCTGCGTTTGTCTTATGGGACTTATTTCCTCTCTTCTCTGCGGTGTTGTAGCATTATTAATGCGTAAGGTTCTGTTTGGTCTAGTTGTTGTTGTTGTGGTTGGTTGCCATATGTTGGTTTCCATGTCTGGAGAATCCTCCCTTGATTCTTCCACCATGGAGTTATTCATATAGGTGTCATCAGTTTGCCACTTGTATACCTGTTGGTTCTTGTAGTCCAAAACATCCCTTTTAAATTTTTTCTGTTTTTTCTGTTGAATCTCTTTGTCATATTTTGTAATAATTTCTTGTAGTAGTGCAAAAAAACAACTTAGAGTATGGTGGGACATAGCCACTCTGGGTAAATATATAGCAGAAAAAATTACACCTAGGAGGCTGAGATGGGATATCTCACCTAATGATGCTATTAATGACAAAGATTTAATGGAAGAGTGGTAGAGATTCAACAGAAAAAACAGAAAAAATTTAAAAGGGATGTTTTGGACTACAAGAACCAACAGGTATACAAGTGGCAAACTGATGACACCTATATGAATAACTCCATGGTGGAAGAATCAAGGGAGGATTCTCCAGACATGGAAACCAACATATGGCAACCAACCACAACAACAACAACTAGACCAAACAGAACCTTACGCATTAATAATGCTACAACACCGCAGAGAAGAGAGGAAATAAGTCCCATAAGACAAACGCAGAGGGAAAGAATTCGAAGTGAAGAAAGAAGACCACAAGCACCATACACACCAAGAATTCCACGACATAGAAATAGATTTTCTCCATTGAGAAATTACCCACAGGAAACTCCATATAGAAGACCCCAAAATAGAGGGAATTTTTTTCCCAGGGAATACAGAGGTCGACCACCAGTCATGAGAGAAGACAACAGACCTTTCAGAACCCAAGGATGGAGGCAACCTTTCCGGTATCCACAAAGGAGACCCCAATACGGAGAACAACAAGGGTGGGGTACCAGAACATACAGACACCCGAGAGGGAACAATTGGGAACAAGAAGACAACAATTGGGAAGAGAGAAGAGAACGGATATACAGACCCCAAAGAGGGGAAAGAGGATACGCAAACGAGGCAAACGAGGGGGGCGCAAGAAAAAGAAGGAGAGAATACTAGGAGGAGGAACTTTTAATCTAAGTGACGAAATTTTTACAGAGGAGGAGATGAGAGTTTTAGACTTAGGGCTTAAATATGCACCAGATAAAGAATTAGATAAATTCGAAGCCTATATAGATCTGCACAAATTTATACGGAAGTTAAATATTAAAAAGTTCTTTGCAAACAAGAAGAACAAAGAAGATGAAAATACCACCCAGTACCAACACTCTAATCTAAGAAACAATTCAACGTTCAACCCCAAAAATCAGCAAAATGAGAGCTTGACGGTATTCAGAAAATTGGTAGAGGAGGATATAAGAAATCTAAAGATAAACAAATCAAAACGCAATAAAATATGGAAAACAATTAGGAACCTTGAAAAGAAGAAAAACATTGTCATCAGACCCGCGGACAAAGGGGAGGTCTAGTCATTCTCAGAAAAACAGATTACGAATCTGAAATGACAACACTACTCAACATACCAGACACCTACAAAAAATTAAAGTCAAACCCCAAAAAAGAATACAAAAAGAAACTAAATGTATATATAGAAAAAGGCAAAAAGTTGGGCATTCTTACAAAAAAAGAAGCCAAATATCTAAACCCAGAAACGGCAAAAACACCTATTATCTACTATGTCCCAAAAATACACAAGAACCAATCAAACCCACCAGGAAGACCAATTATAAGTGGCATAGACTCCCTCTTCTCAAGGCTTGGAGCCTATATTGATGGATTCCTACAACCACTAGTGAAGGAAGGACCATCATATCTCAAGGATAGCAGACAACTTATAATGGAACTTGTGGACTTGGAAATAGAACCCACGGACCTTCTCGTCACCATAGATGTCAACTCATTATATACGAATATAGTACAAGAAGACGGCATCAAAGGGGTAAAATGGCTTTACACAAAGACTCAAAATTAAAACAGGAACAAATAAACTATATTTTAGAGGGGCTAACATTAGCTATGAGCCACAACTACTTTTGGAATAAAGGAAATTTTTATGTCCAGACTAAAGGAGTAGCCATGGGGGCCAAGTATGCCCCCAGTGTAGCTAACATCTTTTTGAATCATTGGGAGGCAGAACAGATTCAAGGAACAGAAAGACCATCTTTGAAATTCTACAGAAGGTATATAGATGACATACTAATAGTATGGGGAGGCACTGAAACGGAATTACAGAAGTTTTTTGATGAAATCAACCACAATATATATGGGATTACTTTTACAGGCATTTGGAATGCAGAATCCATTGATTACCTGGACTTACAATTATTCAAAGCAGAAAACAGAATACACACCAGAACGTTTTTCAAAAAAACAGATAGGAACAGCTACATTCCAGTAATCAGTTGTCACCACAAAAAATGGATTCAAAATATCCCTAAAGGACAACTTATGAGAATATTCAGAAATTGTAGCAATGAGGAGGATTTCGAACTACAAGCTACACAAATCATTAACAAATTTGTGGAGAAAGGTTACCAACGTAGAGATCTAGAAACTCTGAAAAATAAAGTTAAAGAAATGAACAGAGATAACATCATAGCAGGAACACTAAGGAAGAAAGCAAACAGGAAAACCACAGAAGTAGCCTTCCTGACTGGATACAATATACAACATAGAGACGTTGAAAAAATATTCAAAAAATACTGGCCCATTCTGCAATCTGATAAAAGCCTGAAAAATCTATTACCGAACAGACCGAGTTTCATATATCGCAAAGCCCCCAATCTAAGAAATCGATTAGTCCACAATGCGATTGACCCCCCAAAACAGATTCAAATTTTCAAAAACCTCAAAGGCTTCCACAAATGTGGTAAATGCCTACCCTGCCGAGTTAGCAAAAAGACAAATAAGAAAAAAACTGAGTTCACATCTACAACTAATGGAACCACACACAAAATAAGAGAGCTGATAACATGTAGTAGTACACATGTTACATATGTCCTGGAATGCCCATGCCAAAAACAATATGTAGGCAGAACAACAAGAGAACTACATATCAGGATTAGAGAACACATAGCTAATATTAAAAAAGGGTTCCATAAACATAGTGTGTCTCGACATTTTAGAGATTACCATCATAAAGATCCGGGATGCATGACTTTCTATGGAATAGACAGAATAAAAGAACACTGGAGGGGGGAAAATAAAACTATAAAAGTATCCCAAAATGAAACCCGGTGGATCTACACGTTAGACACCCTCCAACCGTCTGGTATGAATATTGATGTGGATCTAAATTGTTTTTTAACCAATTTTTAACAATTTTAATAATTTTACACTAAATTTCATATTCCATATTTTTATATATTTTAATATATTTTAATTTTATATAATATTTTCATACATCTAAGTATAATAATACATCGGAGTGCCTCATCGACATACACTTATCTACCTCCCTTTTTCTCCTATCAACTACTCCTCATATAATTATAATTTTAATTGTATTTTATTAACTAAGGGTTTTTCCCATAATGTTTATACATTTTATATAACTTTTATATATATATTTTTCACCCATTTGCAATCCCATATGTATCTGATTATGTTATTAATATCACCTCGCTGTAATAATGAGATCAGTTTTTACTATATTTCGATTTAAAAGTTTTTACTATATTTCGATCTAACTTCCGGGTTTTCCCGACATGAAAACGAACGTTTTTTCTCCTTTTTAATACAGAGCCTCTTGTGACCGGACTCCGGTCTGCAAAAATCTCTAACATGGAGGACGCTCGAAAGCTAGGAACTTTTTCGACGTAGGATCGGGGGTTTGTTTTCCCGACAGAACATCCGTCGTAGTATCGACTATAACACTGAGCCTCTAGTGTTAGGACTACGGTCTGTAGTAATCTCCAACATGGAGGATACCGGAACAACGGAGTTTTTACGACGCAACGTCGGACCCGTTTTTTCGACATTTTGTCGACACAACGTCCGCATTTTTCGACACAACGTCCGCATTTTCCGACATAACGTCAATTATAAATAGCTAGTGCTGTAGACTCAGAGGCACGCTCCAGATGACGTCAGAACGACGAAACTGGTCGAGCGAACGTTCCTTAGAGCTACAGCACATATTTCCTAAAGGCTTTTTAACTGCATGTAAATTGTGAGTACCCATTGTTTACCAAGAATAAATTTTTACTTGTTACAAAACGGTATCACGCTATTGGGCATTTTCGTTTCATCCTATCTTCTCTATGAGCGGCTGAATGGTTGGATAGACCCCATGTGAGGAAACCAGGCAGATTTTACTGAAGTGTGGAAACTTATTGAGAAGCCCATTACCCCTGCAGGGGTAGTTGGATCCGGTGAGTGCGGGACCATTGGGGGAGAGCACTGATTGATCCACTGACGGCTATACCTGCATGAAGCACATATCACTTTAATTTTTGGAAGCAATCCTGAAAATATATATATTTTGATAAAACTGGACTTTTCTTGGATTATTATTATTATCATCATTTAATTTTGCAACACCTATTTTGGAAATTTTTATCATTAGGAATTGGACTTTTATGAATTATTTATATTAATTTAATCAATTAATATTCATTTATTTTGTGTTATATATATATATGTTATACTTTGACTAGGACTAGCACTTTTTTGGACAGACACCATTCATACTTATATTTATATTTGCACATTCCTTATGCACTTTATTTTTAGTAGGCGCCATTACCTGCTATTTTTTACTTAATATTCACTCCCACCCAGGTGGGTTTTTATGTAGGGGCAGCCACTTTTTACTTTTACTTCATTTTAATTTTTATCACACCACTATTTTATTACACCACTTTTTTATTTAAGTTGTCTGTGGCGCAGATTCATCTCTTTTTACCTTACTATGTGAGAACTTGCCCAGCGAAGCTCAGTAAGTGCTGTTCTCTATCTATTGTTCATATAGCCGTTGTTCCTTATAACTCTTCTCACCTGGCTATCCCCATTCTTATTCAGCTCCCAGGAGGGAATATCCAGGCCAACGCCATACTTGATTCCGGAGCCTGCAGCTCCTTTGTAGATTCCTCTTTTGCCACTCAACATCACATCCCTCTGCGACCCAGGGCTAAGGGTCTAGCTGTTTACCTTGCCGACGGGTCAGTTTTAAGATCTGGGCCGGTCGTACAAGAGACTCTACCCTGCCACAACCATTTCCAGTAACCATCGGGAATTTCTCTGTCTGGACTTCATCCAGTCTCCCCTGTTCCCAATAATCCTGGGCATGCCCTGGCTTCAGGCCCATAACCCTCAAGTTGATTGGTCTACTGGAGAGGTCAGCTTCTGTTCCCCCTATTGCCAGCAACATTGCCTACAAAAGACCTTGTGTCCTTCTTCTGTGCGCTGTATGGAGTCTGACACCGAAACCTGTCAAACCGTTCCGGAACTATAAAACAAAACAAAAAGCCGCGCCACGGAAACCAAGAGCCCAAAATGCTTTGGGGGATAAGAATTAAATTAAGTCCATTAAAACATATTAATAAAGATCAACATGAGTGTCCTTAATGCAGTTCATATAGTTGTACTCCTGGAGTATTCCCAGATTCTCACACCACCAAAGTGACAGGTAAATACTGCAAGTGATCCCTTCACCAATAATATGAGGCCGCTTACCAGAGGGCAAGCACAGTAAACGATCGGATATAGCCCAGCCACGGCCTTTATATTTCCAGGATGGATGAGGGTAACAGGTCTCAGCACATCACACCAGTGACAAACTCAAGCTCATCCGATGTGGAAATAAGAAAGAAGGTACACCATAGCGTAATTCAGTTTTGAAGGAAACAATTTATTTAAAACATGGATGTACTTACAAGCATCATAGTAAAAACAGCATAAAACGAATAAACAGCCGGCCGGCAGAATCTAGGAGCCCTTCCTCCTTACGCAGTGACGTCACTACGCAAGCACCGAGAACATGTCAAGAATGTACTCGATTTCGAACACACAAACTATACGCTAAACCTGAAAAATGCGAGTTCGAACGGCAAAGTATACAATTCTTGGGATTAATAATCTCCGTGAAGGGCATCGAGATGGATCCCCAGAAAGTCAAAATTCTCGACTGGCCGGTGCCCGCAGATGAGAAGGGCGTTCAGCGCTACGTCGGATTCGCAAATTTTTACAGAAAATGTATTGGGGGATTCTCCAACATTATCGCCCCTATAACCAACCTGACTAAGCAAACCACCCGTTTTCACTGGTCACCTGAAGCGCAGCAAGTCTTTGACACTCTCAAGAAACTGTTCACATCTGCATCAGTCCTCAAACACCCCGACGCAAGCCTACCGTACATTGTGGAAGTAGACCCGTCAGAAACGGCAGTTGGAGCGGTCCTCTCTCAAAGGCCCTTTTGCACCCGGTCGCCTTCTTCTGCCGTAAGCTGTCTGAAGCAGAAAGGAACTACGACGTGGGGAACCGGGAATTACTGGCAATCAAGGCCGCACTGGAGTGGTGGTGATATCTCCTGGAGGGCGCAGCACACCCGATTCTAATTTACACAAATCATAAGAACTTGGAGTATTTGAAAGTCGCCAAAAGACTAAAACCACGTCAGGCCAGGTGGGCGCTCTTCTTCACCTGATTCTCATTCCACATAACATACAGGCCCGGGTCGAAGAATACTAAGTCAGATGTCCTTTCATGGATGTGCTGCCATTCGGAAGGCACTACCTCTCCAGACACTATTCTGTCTCCAGGAAACTTCTTGCTGCTACAGGATGACCTCCTGTCACTAATCAAACAAGCCTCTGCAGGGATCCCTTTTTTAACCGTGGACCTTCAACTTCAACTCAAGGATGGTCTTCTGTGGCATAAAAACAATATCTTCGTACCGGAGGGTCTACGGGTCAGTGTCCTAAATGCCTGTCATGACCATGAATTGGCTGGCCATTTTGGGATACTCAAAACTTCCGAACTGCTGCAGCGGATGTTCTGGTGGCCTCAGCTCTTGAAGGACTGTAGGAGCTATGTGGAATCATGTACCATATGCATCCAGAATAAGGGGAGCAAGTCTAGAGCTTGGGGACTCTTAAAACCCCTGCCCGTACCAGAAAGGCCGTGGAGGATGATCTCTATGGACTTCATCGTGGAACTCCCTCCCTCCGAAGGCTTTACTACTATCTTCGCGATTGTAGACAGGCTGTCCAAAATGGCAAATTTTTTGCCCATGAAGGGTACACCCTCTGCCCCTGAGACAGCCAACATTTTTATTAAAGAAATTGCGAGGCTCCACGGCATACCTGCAAACATTTTGTCGGATCGGGGGGTGCAATTAACTTCTACGTTTTGGAGAGCACTCTGTGAGGCCCTTAAGATCGACCGGTCATTCTCATTTGCCTACCACCCGCAATCAAACGGTCAGACTGAAAGAACAAATTAAACCCTTGAACAATATCTACGCTGCTTTTCATCATTCTCACAAGAGGACTGGGTATCTCTGTTGCCACTAGCTGAGTTTGCATACAACAATTCAATTCATTCTACTCCTAAGCAATCCCCAATCTATGCAAACTATGGCTATCACCCGCTGTTTATGTACAACTGTATCCCGGAGTGTTCAGTACCCGCTGTCCAGGAGACTTTGAATTTATTCAACACCAATAATAAACTGTTGCAGGAGACTATGACAAAAACACAGGAACACAACAAGGAAGTGTTTGATAAGAACAGGAGGGGAGAACTCAACTTGGAACCCGGAGATCAGGTGTGGCTGTCCACCCTTAACCTAAAACTCGCCTGTCCTTCAAAGAAACTGGGTCCTAGATTTGTGGGGCCCTTTCCAATAAAAAGGAAGATCAACAGTGTAGCCTAACAACTAGAGTTACCAGATTTGTTCTGTATTTACCCGGTTTTTCATGTTGCTCTCCTGAAACCTAATGTCCCTGATCCCTTTCCTGGGCGAAGCACTGACCCTCCCGAACCAATCCTGGTTGATGGTGAGGAGGAGTTTGAAGTCGAATCCATCCTGGACTGCAGGAAAAGTTTCTGGTAAAATGGAAGGGGTACGGCCCTGAAGAGAACTCATGGGAGCCTGAATGCAACATACATGCAGAAAGCCTGATTCAATCCTTTAAGGACTCTCACCCACTTAATTTGGCCCAGTTGGGTATCCAAATGCTGCCCATTGGAGGGGGGCAATGTCATGGACAAGTCCAGCCACTAGATGGCGTGCGCAGGCGATGTAGCGGCGCGCAGGCACGTGTGGACGCCATTCTGGTGCCAAAAAAGGGACGACTTAAGGGTGCTAACCCTGGGGCCTCTTGCTGCTGGATCTACAGAGCATTCCTGAACCTAGCCCAATACCTGTTACCCTCTGCATACCTGTTCCTGAGACCTGGCTTGCCTCCGACTACTCTTGATCTCCTAACATATACAAACAGCGCTCATATGTGATTGATCTGCATAAGTGAACAAATAAATGAATGAATATATGAATAAATTAACCCGTGAATGAGTAGTGATTCAAACAAAAAAGTTCATAACATTTGAAAGCAGAGTGAAAAATCAAAATCAAATCAATGGTCTTCACAGTAGTCTTCCACCACACCCGATGTGAGAGTGAATCCTCCACCAATTAAGTTGGCAACTCACCAAAACGAGTTGCCCAACACTCACGTGCTTTGGCAAAAAGGGCATGTGATGTAATTCTCAACCCATCAGATAAATTCCAATTCCAGGGTAGTGATGATCGAAAAATAAAGAAAGCATATAATAGTGTGATATCATAATAACAATTTAATGCACACCAAATAAAACTGCAAAAGTTGCACTCACAAAAGCAAATGAATCAAAAGCGTGAATAAACAAAGCAGAAGTTCCTCAATATCCGAATAGCTGATGAACTGCGGTCACAGCGGACCTATATGAACCAACCAAAAGCTTCTCACCAATCCCTGGTTGGAAAAAAAAAAACACGATCGCTGACAGTTACTCTGATGTGTCTTGTAGAGCGATCTTGCCACGTTAGTTCAGTTATCCATATGTCTAAATGTAGCTGTGCCTTCATAAATTCATTTATTGATTTGTTGTTCACTTATGCGGATCAACCACATATGAGCGCTGTTTGTATATGTTTGGTATTCCAAATCACATTATTTAGATACATCATATATGCTATCACACATCTTTTTCTTTAAAAACAGCAGCTGTGAACCGTTATTCACTATTTTCACCTGAGCGCAGCGGTGGAAGTCATCAGGGCGCCTTTATTGTGACTACCATTTATTTTTCATACTCTTGATCTCCGCCTGCCCTATTTGACAGGTAAGGATACTGGCAGTAGTTTAGAAAGGATGAGAATGGGTTTACATCCACTTTAAAATGGTTGTAAACCTGGTTACACCACTTTCACCTACAGGTAAGGCTATAATATGGCTTCCAATGTATTTCTCCTAAACTTGCACCGTTTAGGAGATAGTCACTGTATCAGCACATGCGCACTGAAAAAAACGTCCCACCCAGTGACCCGCGGCTCCCGAGCACACGTCATCGCGTCTCTGGCCAATCAGCCAGCAAACGCGGAAATAACTCTGGGAGCTCTCATGCTGAGAGTAACGACACTAGAAAGGTTGAGAACCACTGCTCTATAGTGTGTACTTGTCTAAATTAGGAGCAGCTCCCAGAGCCCTCCTCACTGAGCTCTGCAGAGTGTAAATTCTGCCATCTGCCCCTTTTTCTAAATTTGCAGACAAGCTTTAAAATTCTGCACCTTGAATGGATGTAGAGAAGGGAGGACTGCAGATTAACATGTACAAAGTATGTATGAGCAGGTGCTCTCTCCCCTGATGCAGTAGCCCTGAGCTCAGCTATGTGATGGAGGAGATGAGCAGTAATGACTAGGCCTCACCTAGCAACGTCCTGGGAATATTCTCGTCAGGCTTTGGGAGGTATGTAAATGGCGTACACCTATAGTAAGGCCGTACTGCACGGTTTGTTTTTATCTACAAACACCCCTTATCTGGGCTCAACAGGAAGTGAAAGGATGTATTTCCAACGGAAAGGAGCTCCTTTTTTAGATCAGATGTCACTGAAACAAGTGTTGAAATTGATAGATTTCTCTTCTATTTCTGTTCTGGTGGCAACTCAAAATTTTGGAATTATCTTCGCTTTTATTTAGAACACTTCTAGATACAGGCAGTCCCCTAGTTACAAACATCTGACTTACAAACAACTCCTACTTACAAATGGAGGGAGATAACAGGAAGTGAGAGGAAATCTACCCCTAGGAAGGGAAATTCTCTCCTGTAAGAGTTATTATGAGAAAAAGGTACCTCAACTGAAGCTTTATCACCAATCCTTGTTTCCACAACAACCCAAAATTTGCAAAACCCAATAGTCATTGGGACAGAAAATGAGGTACATTTTCTAAACAGGGGCACATACAGCTAAACAAATTGTACAGGGGTAATAACCCTTCCCTGTGTTTTCCAAAAAGCTTAAAAATAGTTTTTTTGGCTGGAGCTACACTTAAAAATGTTTATCTGTTCCGACTTACAAACAGATTCAACTTAAAGGGGTTGTAAAGGTACAATTTTTTTCCCTAAATAGCTTCCTTTACCTCAGTGTAGTCCTCCTTCACTTATCTCATCCTTCCATTTGGCTTTTAAAATGTCCTTATTTCTTCTGAGAAATCCTCACTTCCAGTTCTTCTGTCTGTAACTCCACACAGTAATGCAACACTTTCTCCCTGGTGTGGAGAAAGCCTCTTGAGGGGGCGAGCAGGAGGGTCAGGACACTCTCTACTTTGCAGATAGAGAAAGGAGCTGTGTGTTAGTGGGCATCCTGACACTCCTGCTCGCCCCCTCAAGAGGCTTTCTCCACACCAGGGAGAAAGCCTTGCATTACTGTGTGGAGTTACAAACAGAAGAACAGGAAGTGAGGATTTCTCAGAAGAAATAAGGACATTTAAAAGCAAAATGGAAGGATGAGGTAAGTGAAGGAGGACTGCACTAAGGTAAAGGAAGCTATTTAGGTAATTTTTTTTATACCTTTACAACCCTTTTAAGAACAACATACAGACCATATCAGACCATATCTAGCATGTAACCCGGGGACCGCCTGTATAGTAAATCTACCTATTGGGGACCCACACAGCAATATAAACCCAACAGTGGTTGTAACCCCTACTGAATTGGACATCATAACCATAAAAAGTATAAAATAATGATAATTATATAAGCCCTAAAAACAAACACAAATTGAATGCCATTTTGAAAATATTTCACCAGTATAACAAAATACTTGAAAGGATATGCAGAGAAAGAAGGTTTCAGTGATGACACAAATCAGGTATAAATATTTTATCCTGTTTACACTGTTGGCCAACCATGTGTTAAAAATTCATGTGAATACAAAGACGCTTCGAGTTTTGCCCAGCACACAAAGGGGAAGATCGCATTACCTTACGGCTGCCACTCCATGCCCAACTTCATGTATTACACCACTGATGAAAATCGCTGAGAAGAAGTATGTCAGCTGGCTGATGGGAAGGTTCACACCCGGCACCTGTTCCAGTCAGGAAGGAGACAAAACATTAAATATGAGACGCTCCTATAGATACATTGTTCTGGACACAAGACCAGCTGCAATGACAAATGGACCTTTACATCTATACAGACAGTCTCCATCTGTAATGCTGCAATGCTGAACAGGCGAGGAATTTCAAACATCTGCAGCAAATTATGAATACATGAACCAATAAACATATTCAGTACTCCACCTAAAAACATAGTTCATTTCAAATCGATTATAAAAGAAAAAATGGAAATAAAAGAACACAGTATGTAAAAATAAAGCTGAGGGATGGATCAGAGAGAGGCGCAATTAGAACCTTCAGGGCCCTGGTGCAAGAAACCATGCAGGGCCCCCCTGATCCCATCCCGGAGCCCTTTCTTATGTTCTGGCACCGGCCCCTGCACTGTGGTAGAACCAGTGTTAATTTAGTTGACTAAAACATTTTAGTCTACTAATTTTATACAATTTTAGTCGACTAAAACAATTGCAAAGACAAAAATACGACTAAAGCCCTGTACACAAAAAAAAATGCTCGAGCAAAGCGCGGTGACGTACAACGGCAATATAAGGGGGAATTTCCATTCAGATGGCGCCACCCTTTGGGCTGCTTTTGCTGATTTCATGTTAGTAAACGTCATGAAAAACAGTCTTGTGTATGCGGCATAAGACTAAAACTAAATTGAACTTTGACGTCAAATACAGTATTCCTTTAGTTTCTGTACAGGTGGATGAACGACGCGTAAAGTCGTTTTTTTCTACTGTTATAATTAGTGATCTAGTTTTTTGTATGTCTGAGCCTGGGCATGCCCAATAGGCTCTGTTCTGTATTGTACTTCACCTTGAAAATTACAAAAAATAAAATAAAAAAAAACACTGGTCTGTAGTACATGTTCATACCTCAATACCATAAATAATAACATATTAGAATTTTTAACTCCAGCAGTGTATGAGTTTGAAAATTGTAGAGAAATGCTTAAATAATGCATTACTATTTAAAATAGTAATGTCCTGCAGATTTGGTCAACTAAAACAATTGCAGAAGACTAAAACAAAATTGCCATTTTAGTCACAAGACTAAATCGAATATTTCTGTCAAAATTAACACTGGATAGAACGCCTGGGCCCGGTCACAAATGCGACCTTGGTAGTTCCGCCACTGACCTCATTACTAGGGAGGATTTTGGGAGGATGTAAGGGGGCACTCTGAAGGTACTAAAATAGTACCTCCACAGTGCCCCCTTAATGCTCCCTACATCCTCCAAAGTGCTCCCTTAGTGCCTTCAGAGAGCCCTCTTACATCCTCAGGAGTGCCCCTGTCCCGTCAGATTAGACGACCCATCGGATTTTGTAACGGAAACGACGTTACGGCACGGCCATCTTGCTACACGCTCGGCAGGAGTAAAGATACTGTAAGAAAGCAGCAAGTGGACATCTTTTTACACCCACCAGAGTCTTGCATTTCACACTTATTTTTACCAGTAAACTCAGCTTAGATTGTGAAATACAGTACAGTAGAAGCTCAGAATGCGAGTAATGCGGTTAACCACTTCCATACTGGGCACTTAAACACCCTCCTGACCAGACCAATTTTCAGCTTTCAGCGCTTTTACACTTTGAATGACAATTACTCAGTCATGCAACTCTGTACCCAAATTATTTTTTTGTCCTTTTTTTCCCACAAATAAATAGAGCTTTCTTTTGGTGGTATTTGATCACCTCTGCGGTTTTTATTTTTTGCGCTATTAATGAAAAAATACCGAAAATTTGGGAAAAAATATGTTTTTTTCTTAGTTTCTGTGATAAAATGTTGCAAATTATTAATGTTTCTTCATACATTTTGGCCACAATTTATACTGCTACATGTCTTTGATAAAAATAACCCAAAGTTTTTGGAAATTTTTTGGTCTGTGTGAAAGTTTTAGAGTCTACAAGCTATAGTGCAAATCATTAAAAATGATCATATCTGATCACACCTGATGTACTGAAGGCCTCTCTCATTTCTTGAGACCCTAACAAGCCAGGAAAGTACAAATGCCCACAGATGGCACTGATGAGGCGGCACAGATGGCACGAGATGGGTACTGATGTGCTCCGATGAGGCATGTGTACTGGTGGACACAGGTGGGCACTAATGAGGCGGCACAGATGGCACTGAGGCGGCACAGATGGCACTGAGATGGGTACTGATGAGATGGGTACTGATGTGCACCGATTGACTGCGGCACAGGTGGGCACTGATGAGGTGGCTCAGGTGGGCACTGATGAGGTGGCACAGGTGGGCACTGATTGCAGTTGTGCTCTTAGGTGAGTGAGTAACTTGTATAGTGCAACTAGAGCTGCAACTAACGATTATTTTCATAATCGATTAATCGGCCGATTTTTTTTTCGATTAATCGGATAAAATCATTAAAAAAACGTAATGTGGAATTTTTTCGTTTATTTAACAGTAATAATGAAAAAACATGTTACACTCAAACGGCAGATTAAAAAACATTTAACATTACACAACTTTGCAGCAGTACTATTCCTACCCGGGAAAACCAATGCTGGGGCACTATTCCTCCCGGGAACACCAATGCTGGGGCACTATTCCTCCCGGGAACACCAATGCTGGGGCACTATCCCTCACGGCAGGGCTTGACAAATTTGCTTGGAATCTAGGAGCCAGCTAAAAAAAGTTAGGAGCCAGAAAATGCGCCCCGTCCCGACGAGCTTGCGCGCAGAAGCGAACACATACGCGTGAGGTATCACCGCGATTGTTGGAGCGAGAGCAATAATTCTAGCTCTAGACCTCCTCTGTAACTCAAAACATGCAACTTGTATTTTTTTTAAACGTCACCTATGGAGATTTTAAAGGGTAAAAGTTTGACGCCATTCCACGAGCGGGCGCAATTTTGAAGCGTGACATGTTGGGTATCAATTTACTCGGCGTAACATTATCTTTCACAATCTAAAAAAAAAATGGGATAACTTTACTGCTTTATTTTTTAATTAAAAAAAATAAAAAAATCCAAAAAAAGTGCGCTTGTAAGACCGCTGCGCAAATACGGCGTGACACAAAGTATTGCAACGATCGCCATTTTATTCTCTAGGGTGTTAGAATAAAAAATATATATAATGTTTGGGGGTTCTAATTATAGGGAAGGAGATGGCAGTAAAAAATAACATTACAGTTGCTGTTTAACTTGTAATGTCAAACGGCCACCACCAGATGGCGCCAGCTCACAGAAGGAAGAGCTTGGGACTTCACAAGGCCGCAAAGCCGCGGCCTCAATTAGCGTTTGCCGCGGACCCGCGGCGATCGCGCGGCGGAGGTGGTGGGGGCGCACAGAGACACAGGATCCTGTGCCTCCGTGCTCCCCCACCTCCCCCGCTGCTCGATCGCGGCGAGCCCGCGGCAAACGGTAATTGAGGCCGCGGATTTGAATGGGCGGACCGATTAATCGATAATGAAAATCGTTGACAACGATTTTCATTATCGAATATTATCGATAATATCGATTAATCGTTTCAGCTCTAAGCGCAACAAATGCGAACTTAATCGCCTCAAGGCGCTTCTTCCAGTGACGTCCTGATCCTTCAGAAGAGGTGGGTCTTTCGTTTTTTCCTAAAAAACAGATGGTTTTCTTCCAGGCGGATGGTCGTGGGTAGAGCATTCCAGAGTCGAGGTCCTTGGACTGCAAATCTGCGTTCTCCCTTAGATTTGTAGCGGGATTTAGGGATTTGGTTGGTTGACCGGAGCACGCGGTTGGTGACGTAGGGTTTTATTTTCTCACATAAGTATTGGGGGGCGTTTCCTTGTGTACATTTGTAAGTTAGGCAGAGTGTCTTGAAAGTCACCCGGTCCTGTACGGGCAGCCAGTGGAGGGCCCTCAAGAAAGGGGAGATTGATTCCCACGTTTTTTTTCCTGCTACCAGTCTGGCTGCCGTATTCTGGACGACTTGAAGACGTGAGATTTGGTATTTTGGTAGTCCTAAGTAGAGGGAGTTTGCGTAGTCGAGCCATGAGTTGATGATTGTTTCCACCACTACTGCGGTGTCTTCTTCAGGGAAGAAGGGGACAAGTCTACGTAGCATGCGGAGCAAATGATGAGTCCCACTGACGACTGATCCTATTTGTGCATCCATTGTCATGTCTGAGTCAAAGATGACTCCTAGACTTTTGGCTTTGTTGCTTGGCGCGATGATTTGTCCGAGGATGGTGGGTGGTGTCCATGTGGTCCTAGAATTGGAATTCCGATTTGCGTGAAGGATGAGTAGTTCCGTTTTGGATCCGTTGAGTTTAAGGGGGCTTTCGGTCATCCAATTGTCGATCAGTGCGAGACATTTTCCTAGTTCATGATATTGGTCTTTTTTGTTGGTGATTCGAAGGTAAAGCTGTGTGTCGTCGGCATAGGAGTGGTAGCGCAGGTCCTGTTTGCTGATGATTTTGAGGAGCGGGCGGATGTAGATGTTGAAGAGTACAGGTGAAAGAGGTGATCCTTGCGGGACTCCGCATGTAATGGTCCGTGTTTCTGATGTAAAACCCTCAATTTTCACTGTCTGAGTGCGGTTTTCTAAGAAAGATGTGAACCACGGCATGGCCGAGTCTGAGACTCCAGCTACTTCTTTGAGTCGCGTGAGCAATGTATTGTGGTCTACCGTGTCGAAGGCTGCACTGAGGTCCAGCAGCACTAGGAGGCCCCCCCCACCCCAAAGCACCTTGTCCGCATGTTGATGAGGACAAGGGCCTCTTCCCGACAACCCTGGCCATTGGTTGTCGGGGTCTGCGGGCAGGGAGCTTATCGGAATCCGGAAGGCCCCTTTAATAAGTACCCCTACCCATTCACCTGGAGGAAAAAAGCGTAAAAAAAAATACTACACAGGTTTTTAAAGTAATTAGGCAGCTTCAGGGTCTTCTTCCGACTTAGGGGGTCTCTTCCGACTTCTCCACTCTCTTCTTCCGATCTCTGGTGTCGTCATGCCTATATAAATCGTTGCGCACCGCGCACACGGCATTACAGGGGGAGAGAGCGTTGTGTCAACATTGGAAGAAGAGGAAAGAAGACGATGGAGAAGACCGGCCACCACTACTGAAAGAGCTGGAAGAAGATAGCGGAGGAGCCGGCAGAAGGTAGAAGGCACCGGAGAGTGGGGGAAGAACCAGAGAGCGTGGAGATGACACCAGAGAGCGGAAGAAGAGAGCGGAGAAGTCGGAAGAAGATCCCCGGAGCTGCCTAATAAATTACTTTTTGACGTCTTTTTTCCTCCAGGTTATTGGGTAGGGGTACGATGTTCCCAATACTCATTTACATAAAGTGGGGGGATTCCCATAAGCTCTCCACCCGCAGACCCTGACAACCAACAGCCACGGTTGTCGGGAAGAGGCCCTTGTCCTCATCAACATGGGGACAAGGTGCTTTGGGGTGGGAGGCCACAGGGCGCCCCCCCCCTGCCCCACCCCCCATGTTGAGGGCATGCGGCCTGGTACGGTTCAGAAAGGGGGATGCTCGCTCATCCCAACCCCCTTTCCTGAGTGCCTGGTATGCTCCTGGATGGGAATACATGCGTTTTTTTTAATTTAAAATTTGTTGTGGAGTTCCCCCTCATGATTCATACAAAACATGGTGCCTGGTATTGGAGGGTATCCAAGACGGACGTATGTCGGTTTCAACACATTTTTCCTTTCCCCATGAGCCAACTCGGTGCTGGCTCCCACGACGGGGGTCGTAGGTGGTCAATCTCGTCGAGAAAAGCAGTGAGATTGACACAATATCAGGTTCACCTACTGTAAGGGCACCGTTTTTTTTTCATTTTGGATAGATTAAATGAGCATTATAGCCCGTCAGATTTTTTTGTCCCCGTGTCCCATTGGGGACATTTCCCCTCACTTCCTGTCCCATAGCCAAAACAGGAAGTGAGAGGCAATCCCTGCAAAATAAGGAAATCTCTTAGGGAACCCCAGGTCACCAGAACTAGTGTCCTCATTGGAAGATTTCCCCTTCATTACTTTTCTGGGGACAACCCAAAATTTGCGATTTTCTTTTACTTTTACTTTCAGGCCTTATGCACACTGGACGTTTAAATAATGCGTTATGGTCATGTCTCCTCCTATTTTAAGGTTTTCTATCTATCTATACACAGTACACACCAAAAGTTTGGACACACCTTCTCATTCCAAGAGTTTTCTTTATTTTCATGACCATGAAAATTGTAGAGTCACACTGAAGGCATCAAAACTATGAATTATCACATGTGGAATTATATTATATAAAAAGTGTGAAACAACTGAAAACTAGGGTTGTCCCGATACCGATACCAGTATCGGTATCGGGACCGATACTGAGCATTTGCGGGAGTACTTGTACTCCCGCAAATGCCCCCGATGCCTCATCCGATACTACATAACCCCCCCCCCCCCACTGCAACGAAAGCCGCCGCCGCATACCCAAACAACGCCGCCACCACCTGGTTAAACAGCGTGCGGGGAACATTACAGCTTTCATTAGAATAGCTGTAGTGTTTAGGGACCAGGCACGTGATTGGACAGGTGGTCTGTCCAATCCAGAGCAAGGGGGAGTGTCTATACACGGCGCAGCGGGGAACACTACAGCTATTCAAATGAAAGCTGTGATGTTCCCCGCACGCTGATTAACCATGCGGCGGCGCCATCTAGGTATGGGGGGACATGGCTGCATATGTCGGGGGACATGGCTGCATATGTCGGGGGACATGGCTGCATATGTCGGGGGACATGGCTGCATATGTCGGGGGACATGGCTGCATATGTCGGGGGACATTTAAAAAAAAAGTATCGGTATTGGCGAGTACTTGAAAAAAAAAAGTATCGGTACTTGTACTCGGTCCTAAAAAAGTGGTATCGGGACAACCCTACTGAAAATATATGTCATATTCTAGGTTCTTCAAAGTAGCCACCTTTTGCAGCAGACACATCTCTAGAACAACTGTTAAGAGGAGACTGTGTGAATCAGGCCTTCATGGTAGAATATCTGCTAGGAAACCACTGCTAAAGAAAGGCAACGAGCAGAAGAGACTTGTTTGGGCTAAAGAACACAAGGAATGGACATTAAACTACTGGAAATCTGTGCTTTGGTCTGAGGAGTCCAAATTTGAGATCTTTGGTTCCAACCACTGTGTCTTTGTGCAACGCAGAAAAGGTGAACGGATGGACTCTACGTGCCTGGTCCCTACCGTGAAGCATGGAGGAGGAGGTGTGATGGTGTGGGGGTGATTTGCTGGTGACACTGTTGGGGATTCATTCAAAATTGAAGGCATACTGAACCAGCATGGCTACCACAGCATCTTGCAGCGGAATGCTATTCCATCCGGTTTGTGGTTAGTTGGACCATCATTTATTTTTCAACAGGACAATGACCCCAAACACACCTCCAGGCTGTGTAAGGGCTATTTGACCAAGAAGGAGAGTGATGGGGTGCTGCGCCAGATGACCTGGCCTCCACAGTCACCGGACCTGAACCCAATCGAGATGGTTTGGGGTGAGCTGGACCACAGAGTGAAGCCAAAAGGGCCAACAAGTGCTAAGCATCTCTGGGAACTCCTTCAAGACTGTTGGAAGACCATTCCAGGTGACTACCTCATGAAGCTCATCAAGAGAATGCCAAGAGTGTGCAAAGCAGTAATCAAAGCAAAAAGGTAGCTACTTTGGAGAACCTAGAATATGACATATTTTCAATTGTTTCACACTTTTTTGTTATGTATATAATTCCACATGTGTTAATTCATAGTTTTGATGCCTTTCAGTGTGAATCTACAATTTTCATAGTCATGAAAATAAAGAAAACTCTTGGAATGAGAAGGTTTGTCCAAACTTTTGGTCTGTACTGTGTATATATATATATATATATATATATATATATATATATATATATATATATATATATATATATATATATATATATATATATATATAATCTAAAAAACCTTAAAAAAACGCTGGTGAGCGCCGTTTGAGCGTTTATCGATGTTTATCAGCAAACCCACTAGTTTTGTTTGTTTTTTACTGCTCAAAAACGCCACTGCCCAAAACTGCCGATAACAGCCTATGGGGTCAATTCACAAAGAGAAACGTTATTGGTTTTCTTCAGGTGTTAAATTAGCACTCCTTATTTAACGCTAGCAAACATGGTATTCACGAAAGCTATAATTGTTATTCAACATAGTCGTTATGGTTTTCAAATGACTCTTTATCCAACTTATGCTAACTACTCAAGAGATATTTTAACGTCCCAAATCGTAATAACATCGAAGATCGTTAAATAATGCTGGAGAGATGCATTCTAGGAGCAGAAGGGGAGGAGAACAGCTGCATGTGGAAAAGAGGAGAGAGGGAGAGAGGGAGAGAGGGAGAGAGGGAGAGAGGGAGAGAGGGAGAGAGGGAGAGAGGGAGAGAGGGAGAGAGGGAGAGAGGGAGAGAGGGAGAGAGGGAGAGAGGGAGAGAGGGAGAGAGGGAGAGAGAGAGAGAGAGAGAGAGAGAGAGAGAGAGAGAGAGAGAGAGAAGCAAGACACATGTGAAGATTGAGCATGTGATGTGCAAAACTTCTTGTGTGTGTTTTTCTAAAGCCATGTGTATATCCTCATACAGAGAATAAATCAAGGGAGATGAGAATCGGAATTTAGCTATCACCTGGGTTTCAGAAAAGTCATCCAAAATAGTACGTGAACGGAATACACGTTTATAAATCTGAACAACATTCTAACGTGTTGTTCTTCACCTCTGGATAATCTTAAGTTCAAATAGAGCATGGTTCCATCTTGCCCAACACTACTAAAAACTTCACTACACTACAAAAATCGCCAAAAGCTTCCTCTAACAACAAAATATCGCCTGGGAAATGTCATAACGACACCCTGAGGGAGGTGTTCATTTAACGATCGATAACTGTCAAAAAAAATCTTTGTGAATTGCACTTCTGTACATGTTTAACGATTTGACTCTTTAAAATAACGATTTGACTCTTTAAAATAACGATCGAATCGTTAAATAATGCTCCACACCTTAAAATATCGGTTCTGTGTAGTGAAACGTTATTTGATGATTTTTCAAAGCGTTTAGTGAATTGAACTAGCTTCAATAACGTGAAAAAATCGTTAAAATAACGACCGAAATCGGGAAAAAAAAAGCTTTGTGAATTGACGCCTATGTGTACAGGGACACATAGAATAACATGGAAAGTTCAATGACCGTAGAAAAAAAAAAACGTCCACAGCCAAAAATAGCTGCTGTAAAAACATACGTACAGTGTGTATGAGGCCTCAATGATAATAGTAAATGTGACAAATAGAGACTTTATGGCCACAATTGTCTGATGGACGTGTTGTGTCGGATAATCCGACCGTGTGTATGCTCCATCTGACAATTATTGGCTGAATTAACAACAATTGTAGGGCAATAAATCTGTTACGTCGGTTTATCCGCTCGTGTGTACGCAAGTCCGTCCCACTAAAATCCAAAGTACAAACACCCATACTCAGAACCAATTCTAAACATCAGACAACAATAGCAGAAGTTGCCCAAAGGTTAGCGGTAAAGAGCTGAAAAACCACGTGATTTGGTGAATGTTGACTGAAAATGTTGTGCCGTCTGTATGCAGAACACGTCCACGGCCAACGCCCTTCGGACCAAAATCCACGGAAAAGTTGATTGGAAGTCTGATTGTGTGTACGAGGCTTAAGACAGCAAATAAAACGGACAGAGAATCAAATCCATTGCCACTCTATCCAAAGCTTAATAAAAAAAACTCGTTAATAACTAGAAAATGCATTTCCTTCAGAAAATGTGTGGGAATGCTGAATAGCTGAATTGCTAACGCTAACTGGATGAATAGCTTAAATCCGTAAGAAAAAGTTGAAGTGAGAATCAGCATTCCCACCAATTGGCATCTTTTTAAAAGTAATTACCTTTTGCAGAAGCTGTCCCATAAAATTGCCCCATCAAATCGGCCCCCATCAAAATGCCTTCATCATATTTCCCCCATCAAAACTGCCCCCATCAAATTTCTCCCATCATATTACCACCACCAAACTACCATCAAATTTCCCCCATCTTATTGCCCCCATTAAAAACTGCACCCGTCAAATTGCCCCATTAAAATTGGCCCCATCAAAAACTGCCCCATAAAAAGTTCCCCATCAAAATTGCCCCTATCCTATTACCCCATCAAAAACTGCCCCATTATGTTGCCCCCATCAAAAACTGCCCCGTCAAAATTGCCCCTATCCTATTACCCCACGAAAAACTGCCCCATCAAAAACTGCCCTATCCTATTGCCCCATTCAAAACTGCCCTCATTAAAAACTGTCACATGCTCTCATTGACTTCAATGTTAAAAAAGTGTTAAAAAGCTTAATATTTTAAAAAGTATAAATAGTATAAAAATGTTGAAGAAGTCCCATCAATGGTTGTAAGAGCTGAACATTTTAAAAGTTGAATGGTCTTAATACCTGAAAGTATGTAGAAGTTACGCAGAGCCAAAAAAACGTACGGAATAAAAAACGAATAACAATACTAGGAATGCTATTGAGCATTCCCACTAATTAATAAGAATAATAAAAAATGAATAACAATACTGGGAATGCCATTGAGCATTCCCACTAATAGGTAAGAGGGACCCAAGCTTACAATCGGGAACCTCTGTATTTATTACTGCATTTGCCTCTTATGATAAACTTAATTCGGAGCCTTTTAAATATATTTTTTTCCTCCTTTAAGTGCAGATGGCTTAACGCCATCCTCTCTCTAAATAAGTATTATCAGCCACCAGGCAATTCCATATCTAAAGTTTACAGGCCATTGACATTGTTTTGCTTCTGCATGAATTATTTATAGATTTCCTGCTTCATTTACTTCAGCATTAGGCAGGAGACTGCCCAGACAGTGTTATTTTAGTTATTTATTTTGTAAATTACAATAAATGAGTAACACAGCAATAACTTAGGTCCGTCAGTATTTAGTAGATCGCCTTTTCTAGAGTTTTTTGTGCAACGCCCATCAAAATACATAACACGCCTAAAGTGTTTGTAACCCTAGTATCTCATGTCCTGATATGTCCCTGCTGTATCATGTACTTCTATGAGAAAGTATCCTGTTCTGCGTTGTTGCTTTCTTTGTGTGAAATCCCTGGTGTTCCTGCCAGTCCCTCTACTTTCCTGGTAAAAAAAAACTGACCACACTAAGCAGGAGAGCTCACCCTAGTCAGTTCCATGGTTGTGTTGGAAACTCAGGATGCTCTCCTTCAATGATCAGCCTTGTCCTGACACACTGCATCCCCCCCCCCCCCGCACCACCTTTCACTGGGAAGATCAGTGTACTGCCGTCGTTTCTCCTCCTCCAGATTTTATGCAGCTGAGAACAGAGGGAATTTCATCACTTATACAAAAAGGGGAAATAAGGTATTTATAATGTTTATTTTATTTTTTTACACAAATGTTTGCCATTAATTTCAATCTTAACGGATTGTTTTACAAGATGATCATTTACAATCACTTTAAAGTGGTTGTAAACCCTTCCATATACCCAGTGAAGTGACTGGCCTCAGGTGATACAGAGATATGAAACAAATCCATCTACATAAGCTTTAACTGTCTATCGGCACTATTCTCTTCTCTACAGCTGTTCAAAGTCCAGAACTTATAAAGCTTGTCTGAGCCATCAGAGAAAAGGGGTGAGAAGAACTGTAAATTACACCCTGTAGAGCTCAGTGAGGAGATCTCTGAGAGCTGATTGGAGGGAAGGAAAGGGAAGGGACAACCCCCCACTCCCCCACTTTACACAGCTCAAAGGAACAGAGCTGTGGCTTTCAATCAGTTGGTGGTCCCTCCCGTCACCTTTTTTTCTCTTGGCATCAGGAAAAGTTGTCAGAAGTGATTCATGCCGATAGAGGAACGAATCAGCAGACAGAAAACAACACCACTTTTATTTTTCTAACAACTTTCTGCACTTTAAATGAGACATGATACCCAATGCTGGTAAGAGGTGCTCCCAATTTTGTGATGCTGGGATTGGCCAAGCCATAGTGACATCAGGAGCCTGTCCTATTTGACCATTAGTGGTTGACTGTAAGATGTCCGTGATGGCTCAGTCACAGTTCTGGAAAGGCCAATGGAGCTTGCCCCAGAAGAAAACAGAAGTTTCCTTAAAATACAATTTGTTGGGTTGAAATGCAACCTAGGAAACTATCTGTATTAGGGTCCTTTCACACGTGCGGACCGTTTTTTAGATCCGTTTTTTTATCATCAGTTGATCAGTTTTTCATCAGTTTTTCATCCGTTTTTTCATCCGTTTTTTTTTTGGTTAGAACTTTATTTTTATTACATATTTTGATGAAAAACGGATGTTAGCGGATCGGATGTTAAACGGATCGTTCGCTAACGTCCGTTTTTCGTCCGTTCCGTTTTTTTGACGGAAGAAAAATAGGGTTTTCTTCCGTTCAAAAAAACTGAGCTTAACGGAGATGGACGTTAGCGGATGCGTGTGAAAGGACCCATTGGAAAGCATTGCGGTCAAAAAACGGACGTCTAAAAACGGACGAACGGTCCGCACGTGTAAAAAGGACCCTTAAGGGCTCTTTCACATGGAGCGGTCCGTTTTTCGGTCCGCTCCGTGTGTCCGTCGGCTCAGCGGGGGGGTCTCCGCTGAGCTGTCGGGCGGACAGGGCGGTCCCCACACACTGTGCAGGGACCGCCCTGTCTCTCCTCCGCTATCCCCTATGGGGAATCGGATAGAAACGGACCGTCTGTCCGTTTGCATCCGATCCGTTTGGCCGGACGGAAGAAAAATAGGACATTCTTCGGTCCGGAAAAACAGATGCGGATCTGGGGCCCATTACAAGTCCGTTAACGGACTTGTAATTAGCGGACCGTTCGTCCGCTAGTGTGAAAGGGCCCTAAGTGTGTAGGAGATCCTAATACAACTAGAAAACACTGGATTGTTAGTTCCTACTGGGAACAAGAACTTGAGATTTTCAAAATATTGTGACATTACGAAAGGCGAGGTGATTGATGGATGTTGTGTTTCACTTTGCAAGCATTCATTTGCTGAGAACTAAAGTGGAATCCAGTCCGGATTTTACCAGCCACCTTGGCAGGGTTGGTTCCGGCCCCAATTGTGCGGTCCACTTGAGTCCACCAATAGGTGGTATAAATAAAGCAGGGCTGGAGCAAAGAATTTCTTTTGGCCTGGGACTCAGGAAGCCAAAACCTGAGAGAGCTGCCTATGCAATGTTTGCTTTGTAAGAGAAAAGGTTTGCAATATCTTTGTTTTGTGGGTGACTGGAAAAAGCCCTTCGCCTCCGAGTTAGGAACCCGCAATGTTCAGTTAGTGTCTGGATGGCAAGGATTTATTTTCTGCTTTGTTTGTTTAATTTCTATGCAAACTTTTTAAATAAAACTGTCTGCTAGTCAGATTTTTAAAGCGGAGCTCCACCCTAAAGTGGAACTCCCGCTGATCGGAACCCTCCCCCCCCCCCTCCGGTGTCACATTTGACACCTTTCAGGGGAGAGGGGGGGTGCAGATACCTGTCTAAAGACAGGTATTTGCACCCACTTCCAGCCACAATCTGCGGGCAGATTGTGGGCAGGACGTCACCTCCCGCCCCCCCCCCCCACACTCGGCTCCCAGAGCACAGCGGGAGCCAATCAGCAGGAGCAGCGCAACTCGCGCATGCGCCGTAGGGAACCGGGACATCCGCTTTAAGAAAACCTGCCTTTTTCCCCAGGAAAGGTGACCCCCTTGAGCTAACCTCTGACAATATGTACTGTTTTTTCTTTATTTTGGTCAGGACAATTAAAATGAAAAATATAAAAAATAAAATATTTTATTCTCATAGTGAGCCAGCAGGGGGAGCTCTGAACTCCCTTTTAAATGCTTTTTCCACTTTCTGCTTACCTCCTGTTGTAAAAGGTCTCCTTTAGAGAGTTCAATAACACAAGCTGAAATTCACACACACAGGTGGATGAGCCAGATCAGTTACTCCTCTGCCATCCCTTTAGATCAGGGATCGCCAAACTATGGCCCTCCAGCTGCTGCGGAACTACACTTCCCATGAGGCATTGTAAAACTCTGACATTCACAGACACGACTAGGCATGATGGGAATTGTAGTTCCTGAACACCTGGAGGGCCATACTTTGGAGACCCCTGCTTTAGAGGGATCCCAATTGGAGATTCAAGCAAAGATGGTGACTAAAAGGAAAAAAGCTACTGCTCTGCTCAATCTTTAGAAAACCCATAATGCTCTGGGAATCCTTTGTAGCGTATTAAATTGTTAACTGTAAAACACAGACTGTGTGGTGTATGTAAATATGTGGAGATATTTCTAGCGCTCTCCAAAACAAAAACAAAAAACAACCCTTCCCAATTTATTTAACAATATAAAAATAAGTGGGCCTTAAAGTGTATGTTAGCCTATAAAAAAATAATGGCCCGGATTCACATACATCGGCGCATACATATGCCGCCGTAGCGTATGTCTTTTACGCTACTCCGGTGCAGCACAGAGAGGGAAGCATGGAATTCACAAACCAAATGCTCCCAACGTTGCGCCGGCGTAACGTAAATTCATAGGCGTAAGCCTGCCTAAGTCAAAGTATATGGAAGTGGGCTGGAAGTGGGCGTGATACATTTAAATGAAGTGTGACCCAATGCAAATGATGGGCCGAGCGCCAGACAAGTACTTAAAACGAACTGCGCATGCGTCGTGCCTTTGACGCATCCCAGTGCGGATGCCCACAGACACGTCGAAACAACTGCCTAAGATATGTCGAAAACACTGTCTACGACGTGAACGTAACCTACGCCCAGCCATAATCACGTAAAACGTAAACTACGTAAAATTCGACGGCATTCATTCCCTGGTCCATACCTTTGCATGAGTTGCGCCTCCAATATGGGGAATAACTTTACGCCGGATGTACGACTTACGCAAACCGCGTATATAATGCGCCGGGCGCGAGTACGTTCGTGAATCGCCGTATTTGACTCATTTGCATCGAAAATCAATGGGAGCGTCCAGTGTAAATATGCGCCCACTATACGCCGGCGTAGGAAAGTTACGTTGGGTGGCTGAAGCCTATTTTTCGACGTATCTTGCTTTGTGGGTCGGCGCATAGATACGACGGTGCACATTTGTACTTACGTTGGCGTATCTGGAGATACGTCGGCGTAAGTGCTTTGTGAATCCGGGCCAATATATTGCAGTTAGATTCGTTTTCTTTTCCCTCTTTAATACATCTAGCGATGCTACCATAGACACACTCACTGTCTTTGGGTGACTACACTTTCTCACTGTACTGGAGAAGCAGTGTTGGCACCCTAAGACAGAATTACATAACATATTTTAATGGTAATCTAACTGACCAGAAGGATGCAAATAAGAGAGATTCTCATTGTTAGAATGTACAGACTCTGAAGGAAAATACTGTTTTACTTGGCAAAGCCTTTTTTTTTTTTTTTATTACTACTAAAATTACCCTTTAATTTCAGTTTGCAGCTGGGATGATGGTTATCCTAGGCCTGACTGGCTGCTGCGTAATGTACAAATTCATATTTCATTCAAGCCAGATACTACTATCAGTACCAAACTTCCGGCACTGAGGCAGCTACAGCTATCGAACAATGAAAGGATTGTGTTGTTTGCTCTCCCTTTGTCCATTCACAAAACACTTTGTAGTCTGTCCACATAATACAAGGTGCTCTGTGAATGAACAAGGGCCGATCCTATTATTTAACTGCCCCTCCTTTCTCCTTGTCCATTCACAGAATGCCTTGTAGTCTGCGGACAGGATACAAGACATTTTGTAAATGGACAAGGGAAGATAAGGAGAGGATAAATGACAGGATGCCTTCATTGTACAAGAGCAGCAGTGCCAGAAGTTTGAAGCGGACAGTAGTATTCGGTATAAATTAACTACTTCAATACCAGGCACTTTCACCCCCTACCTGCCCAGGCCATTTTTCAGCTTTCAGCGATGTCACACTTAGAATGACAATTGTGTGGTCATGCACTGTACCCAAACAAATTTTTAATAATTTTCTGAACATAAATAGAGCTTTATTTTGGTGGTATTTAATCACTGCTGGGTTATTTATTTTTTGCTAAAAATGTGCACCGATGAGGCTGCATTGATGGGCACTGATGAGGAGGCACTAATATGCAGCACTGGTGGGTACAGATAACTTATAAGTGGCATTGAAAAGCAGCACAGATTGGCATAACTGATGGGCACAGAGTGGCATCACTAATGGGCACTGCTAGGGCTGCATTGTGATCATCAGTGCCCCGATTACCTTTTTACAGCTTCCCTGAGAGGAAATGCAGCCAATTGGCTTTCCTGTGAGTTTAAGGCAAGGAGAGACAATAAACGGCACTTCCTTGTTTACATGTGGTTGGATCTGTGTCTCTTTGCTGAGATCAGGATTGCGCGGTGTCCTAGGAACACAGTGTGCAATCGCGCCTAAACTGAGCGACGTCATATGACTTTGTCCCAGGAGAGCCGCACCACTCCGCTGTCATTTGACGTGGGTGGGAGGCAAGTAGTTAAACTAGGATTTGTACTAGACATGTGCATTCGTTTTCGTTAGAATGCATTAACAAACGATAACGAAAGTGCAAGAAACGAAAACCGAAAGATCCGGCATAAAAAATGCTTTATTTTCGTTGCGGTAAAAATTCGATATAGAGTGATTCGACATTATAGGGAAAAGATTCGACATTATAGAGAAAAGATTCGACATTACAGAGATTAGATTTCGATTTATGAGAAAATAGATTCAACATTATAGAGAATAGATTCGACATTATTACTACTGTAGTCATACAACATTAGAATTCTTGTAGGCAGGATATTCGAACAGAACTGTACGATTCGACGTAAAGATTCGACGTTTCGTCGAATATTCTTTTTGACCATTCGACAGCAACCAAAAGATTTAACGTTCCGTCTAATATTCTTTTGACCATTCGACAGAACCCAAGTATTATTGGATTTTCGGATGAAAGCTATTCCCCAACGAAAAACAAAATAAATCAAAACGATTTTCGGGAGTAACTAAATAAATTTATTTTCCAAAACGAAAACGAAAAAACGAAACAAAATATTCCAGTCTGCACATGTCTAATTTGTACCTTACACAGCAGCCATCCAGACCTTGGAGAGCTACCAATAGCGGTAACTTATTTGTGCACAGCAAGTCACAAAAAGTTTTATCCTGAAGTCTCTCTTTAACAAAGCAGTAATTACAGTCATAGTGAACTGACCCACAGTCATTAGGATGGCTTCAGTTAAACAGACAACAATACACACACACACACACACAAACAGTTCCTGTTGAGCCGGTCCAAATTACAGTGGTTATGCTGTTCATACCACACTTAATCACGAGATTCCTTTTCTGCATTTCTGCGAAAACCTTGCTGTTCTCTATCTCCGCCTTTTGATTGCGTCCCCAATGCAGCTAGGGATTTTGCAGCTGTGGTGGCAACTCTGCACATGCTCAGTTTTCAGTGTGTTTCTATGCTGAGCATTTCCTCCCTATCACATCTGAGCGGCCCGTGCAACTATAGAGTCAAACATGTGGGTGTATACACAGTAGTAAATGACAGCCCACTCCCTCTCTCCTCTTCCACGACCACTAACCAGCTAAACACAGATGGGGGTGGGATATTACATCTTAACTGATGGAGGCTTCTCCTTCCTGCTATTCTAAGACACAGGCTGGGGGGCGTGACAGAGCCTGTGACTGGCAGAAATCAGCCATGTTGCTGTTAAAAAAGTAATTAACGTTTGATTTCAAATATATTTTATTGATATTATTTATTCTTACTCCTTATTCTAAAGGCTTTTTTTTAACATGCGACCAGCAACAGAGGACTAGAAGCTCCTCTTGCCTCTGTTCCCTGCAGACAGGCTGGGAAAGAGCTGGGTCAGGTGACACCTGTATAAAGATTAGGAAAAAGGTACTTCAACACATGAATCTTGATTGGCTACCCAGAGCTTATTTTGCCCTATTTTGCGAGTTAGTCTGTGTTCTGCTTCACAGCTCTTCTCCTGTGTACTGTTACCTTGTCTGTGATAATCCTGTATCCTTTTCATATTTGCAGCTACACTATGCACCATCTCTTCTCTGTCCCATTCATCAGTACTTTACTATTGAAATGTGTCTATGCCCAGATCCTATGTTCATTATTTTGCACTTGAACACAAGTAAATGCCTTATTGTGAGCCTGTCCCTTAGATGGCTAAATCATTAATCATTCACATCATCAGCATGAATCCCCACAATGATCTATTGACTACAGGGAAGCCTATTGTGTCTCTAACTACTGAACCATTTATCTTAACCTGGGGATAACTCCAGTCTGCCATCCTAACTAAAAGCTTTACCACCTAGCCACCCAGATTGACCTTAAACAAGAATGTAGCTAATGACATCTGAAAAGTTCATAGCCCAGATTCACAGAGTGTGAACGCACATTACGCCGCCGTATCGCAAACGCCGTACGCCACGCCAACGTAGCGCGGAGAGGCAAGCATTGCATTCAGCAAGCTATTGCTCCCAACGCTTCGTCAGCGCGGCGTAGGTTTCGAGGGTAGGTGGAAGTGGGCGTGACCCCATGCAAATGATGGTCCGAGCATGGTGCAGTGTTTTACGCCCGGCGTATCACGAATTGCGCATGCGCGGTGACGTGGAAGCATGCACAGCACCCTTATGCGCCTGCTCACAACAATGCCGGCACAACTGCCTAAGCTACGCCGGATCACCGCGTACGCCGTAATCTTAATCTACGCCCAGCCAGACACACGTCCAATGCACAATACGCCGGCGTGTGTTCCCTGGTGCAGACCTTTGCATGTCTGTTGCCGGGTTGAACCTCATCTATGGGGAATAACTTTACGCCGGACGTACAACTTACGCACACCTCGGGCACACGCACGTTTGTGAATCGCCTTATTTCCCTCATTTGCATGTTTGAATGCCTAATCAATGGGATCAGCAACATGCGTCCAGCCCATATGTGTGCCCACGCTACGCCGGCGTGTGCAAGCTACGTCAGCGTAGGGTGGCCAGTTTTTAGGCGTATGTTGGTTTGTGGGTCTGGCTCACATTTGCACTTACGTCGGCGTAATGTGCTATACGTCGGGTAAGTGCTTTGTGAATCTGGGAATATATTTCTGTTCTTCACGCAGTTCCATGTTAGAACGATAATTTTAAAGTGGTCGTAGACCCCATTCATGAAATTTGACCTAGGCGCATATATCTGTAGTGTTTTCTTATCCCTCTCCAAAGCTCTAAGTGCCGTATCTTTCTGTTGCTCTGTTATCAGCAGGGTCACTTTTGACAAGTTCTCCTACACACAAGATAAGAGCAGCTGAGAATTTGTGTGTGTGTGTGTGTGTGTGTGTGTGTGTGTGGGGGGGGGGGGGGGGGCTTAGAAGTAGATAAGCAGAAGTTCCTTAGCTCCTCTGCCTATGTGGAGGGGGGGTGCCTTTCCTCCAATCAGCTCTCATATAGTATAAGCCCAGACTCAACACCCACTGCTGAAAGAGGAAATAAGATTTCTAACACGATCTGCATTTTCCAAAGAATGTAGAAAGGGAAAGACAGCAGATATACATGCAAGGCTACTTTCACACTGGGGCATCACGGGCGTTGGCATTAAAGCACCGCTGTTTGGCGGTGATTCACTGTCGTTTTTGCTGCACCTCCAAACCGCCAGCAAAGCGCCACTGCAGCGGCGCTTTGCGGGCGGTTTTACGGTTTTAGCCCTTTTCCGGCCGCTACCGGGGGTTAAGAGCACCTCATTAGCAGCCGGAAAAGGGTTAAAACCACCCGCAAACCGCCACTGCAGTGGCGCTTTGTTGGCGGTTCAGAGGCGCTGCCCATTGATTTCAATCAATGGGCAGGGGCGCAGTAGGAGCGGTGTACTCACACTGGAGTGAGAGGAGCGGCTCTTTTAGGGCACTTTGCAGGAGCGCTAGAGCGTCTGCAAAGAGCCCCAGTGTGAAAGAAACCTTAAAATGACATAGGGAGATTTTCTGGCAGGAGTGCCTGAATCACAAGACTTGCTGCACAAAACCTTCAAACCTTTTGAAAAGCACATCAGCGCATATATAAGGAGTTTAGTAACAGCTGCAGCTAACTAAAAACTGATTAAAGCGGAACTAAACCCCCCTATCGTTTTCAGCCAAGGAAGTTGCCATCTTAGGGCTCTTTCACACGTCCGTTCAGTTTTTTAGATCA
Source organism: Rana kukunoris (assembly GCA_029574335.1). Classification (NCBI taxonomy): domain Eukaryota; kingdom Metazoa; phylum Chordata; class Amphibia; order Anura; family Ranidae; genus Rana; species Rana kukunoris. The sequence continues at coordinate 491,797,452 of CM056050.1, read as the reverse complement.
GTTTTTTCCCCCCTTCAGTTGATCCGTTTTTTCATCCGTTTTTCGTCCATTTTCCGTCCGTTTACATCCGTTTCCGTTCCGTTTTCCGTCCGTTTTTCATCAGTTTTTTTCATCCGTTTTTTTTTTTTTTTTAGAACTTTTTTTTTTTTACATATTTTGATGAAAAACTGACGTTAGCGGATCGATGGTAAACGGATCATCCGCTAACGTCCGTTTTTCGTCCATTCCGTTTTTTTGACGGAAGAAAAATAGGGTTTTCTTCCGTCCAAAAAAACGGAGCTTACCGCAGACGGATGTTAACGGACGTTAGCGGATGCTCATCCGCTAACGGACGCTAACCTATAGGGAAGCATTGAGGTCCGTTAACGGACGTCCAAAAAAGGGACGAACTGAACGGACGTGTGAAAGAGCCCTAAGGCTGGCCATACATGTTCAATTTTCTTGTACAATTTTCTTTTAGATTTACCAAAAACCATATAATATGAGGTCAAACTAAACAACACTTTCAATTGTATGCAATCAGGCAGGCCCTTGCACTACATAGTTGAAGGTAAATCTAAAGAAAATTGGACAGAAAATTGCATCATGTATGGCCAGCCTTAGTCTCTGTTTATTCTGTAACTGCCATGGTGCTGCACATGTGATCAGTTATGACCAGCCATTTGATGGTTTGACAGTTTGGTAGAGGACACAAGAAAACATGAGTTAGCATTCCTGACATTCCAGGAAGGTAACTGTTTTTTTAAACCGTTAAATCGATGGGTTTAGCACTGCTTTAACCACTTCAGCTCTGGAACGATTTATCCCCTTAATGACTAGGCCAATTTTTGCGATACAGCACTGCGTCGCTTTAACTAACAATTGCACGGTCATGCGACGCTGTACCCAAACAAAATTTGCTGATCCCTAAGCAAAATGATATATCACATTAAAGTTGAGAAGCGGGGGGGAAAGGGGGGGGGGCGCTGCTGACAGCAGTGACATGTCACATTAAGGATTAAAGTTGAGAAACGGGGGGAGGGGGTGTTCTGCTGTCGAAAATTACATCTTACATTAAAATGAGAAGCGAGGGGTGCCGACTTCTTACCTCTTCTCCCATGCAGCCAGCGAGTTGAGAAGCAGGGGGAGGGGCCTAAAATTACTTCTCACCAGGCGAGGCCTCTAGTAATTTGGGGGGCCCTCCGCAGCTTTGCGTGGCCCTAAGCAGCTTGCATAGTGAGTCTATAGGGCGGATCGGCCCTGACAATAATCATCATAGCAGGGATGCCCTCACAGGAGGATGTGTATGGGGTGAGGGCAACAGTAGGAAACACAGTTAATCGTAGCACTTTATTTATCATAAGCCAATCAAATAAATAGACTAACCACAACTTGCAGCATCCGATCATTCTGGTTTCCCGGACTCTCAGCCATCATTTGGTTTAAAGTCTGTATCAGGGTCTTCCCCAAAAGAATTATAGATCCAAACATGGCAATAATCCCAAACACCATTCCTAAGTTGAACCTGAAAAATTAGAACGCATGTAAGGACCTTGAAATAGCTGGTACAATGCTTATAGTATAACTAAAGGCAAAAACTTAAACCCCCCTGCCAGGCTTTATCGCTGTCTGTGCCCCTGTTTACTATGATCATTGAAAGTAAAAGAAAACATACCAAATTGTTGATACCAGAACACGAATAGAGGGGAAATGGAGACACTAGTTCTGGTGACCCTCTGGGATTCCCTCATTTTGGAAGGATTTCCTCTCACTTCCTGTTTTGGCTATGGGACAGGAAGTGAAGGAAAATCTCCTCAATGGGACACAGATGGCGAAAAAAAATAAAAAATAAAAAACTTACAGTGGTTATTATAACCCTCCCTTACTTAAATAATAACCTTACCTCCCTCCCACTAGATATATAGATAGACCTGTCTATCTGAAATATTGTGTCATACCCCTGAAAGCTCCTGTGTTAGATTACATGATACTTTATAGGGTAGCTCCATAATTATATATATATATATATATATATATATATATATATATATATATATATATATATATATATATATATATATAGTGGGAGCCCACTCGGGATCACCAGCCAGCTGTTTGTAAAAGTAACCAGTATTTAATGTGTACTCAAAAACTTAAAAAAAACAGCTTCTTTCAGCAAGACAGTCCATAATTCTGTATGAGGAGAATAAATATTGGCTCACCACCAGAATACAGATCTCACACCAGGGTTTAGAGTTCCCATCTGCCTTGCTTTGCCACAAAGAGCGCAGCATTTCAGCAGTGTCTCAGTTGCCAGACCGCCCACACTTGCTCGTATCTAAGAACCTCTCTGTTCTACCAGACACCTGCTGGCTGTTTCCTGTTCTTCTTCTAGACTTTTCTGCAGATAGGTAAATCTCTTCAGGACAAAAGTCCCTGTAATCATGTTTTGAGGCTCTTTACCACCTAAAGTGTCTCCAAGACTCCAAATTCCAGTTCCCAAATGAGGACTTACCAATCCTGAGAGCACTGTAAAGGAGTCCTCTATTTCCAGGCAGAATACCCCAGAATCCCTCACTCTGCATGGTTAAGAATCCCTGAATATGCAAAAATTGCATTTAAAGTGATATTAAAGTCTTAGTTTTGTCTTGCTCTGTGTGGTGGTTTTGCACAGAACAGCCCAGATCCTCCTCTGCTACTGGCCCTTTCCTCCTGCCAAGTGACCCCACAGCAAATAGCTTGCTATGGGGGCAACTAAGCCGTTGCTCTGTGTGTCCATTCAGACACGGCCCTGCCCCCTCTCTCTCTCCTCATTGGCTCACTAAATTTGATTGAGAGCAGCAGAAGCCAATGGCCAATACCTTCTGTCCAGGACCCATTCCTTGCATCCTGTACAACGGGGGACCCCTGGGCCACTCTCTGTGGGCTCTTTGAAGCCGGGCCATAAAGGCTGCCCTGTAAGAGGTGCGCCGGAAGAGCTACGTCATCTCCCCCTGCCCACCCTGCATTACTGTTGATCTGCCTTCACAGCCGGGACGTGAAGGCTGCTCCATCAGAGGTACAATGAGCAGTAGAGAGATTACATCATCATCATCATGTGAAACTGCACATTTGCTGGTTTACATGCTTGGGTCAGGTGCCATAGCGCTGGTGACTTGCTGCGTCTGGTGACTTGCTGCGTCTGGTGGCAAGCGGCGTTGACAAGTGACACGCTGCATCTGGCAGCAAATAACAGTGGCAGGTGACAAGCTGCAGCTGGTGGCAGGTGACAAGCTGCAGCTGGTGAAAAGGGGCAAGCTGCAGCTGGTGAAAAGGGGCAAGCTGCAGCTGGTGAAAAGGGGCAAGCTGCAGCTGGTGAAAAGGGGCAAGCTGCAGCTGGTGAAAAGGGGCAAGCTGCAGCTGGTGAAAAGTGGCAAGCTGCAGCTGGTGAAAACTGACACGCTGCAGCAGCTGGGGGCAGGCAACGGTGGCAACTGACACGCTGCAGCAGCTGGTGGCAGGCAACGGTGGCAACTGACACGCTGCAGCAGCTGGTGGCAGGCAACGGTGGCAACTGACACGCTGCAGCAGCTGGTGGCAGGCAACGGTGGCAACTGACACGCTGCAGCAGCTGGTGGCAGGCAACGGTGGCAACTGACACGCTGCAGCAGCTGGTGGCAGGCAACGGTGGCAACTGACACGCTGCAGCAGCTGGTGGCAGGCAACGGTGGCAACTGACACGCTGCAGCAGCTGGTGGCAGGCAACGGTGACAAGTGACACACTGCAGCTGGTGGCAGGCAATGGTGGCAAGGGACACGCTGCAGCTGGTGGCAGGCAACGGTGGCAAGTGACACACTATAGCTAGTGGCAGGCAACAGTGACAAGTGACACACTATAGCTAGTGGCAGGCAACGGTGACAAGAAACAAACTGCAGCTGGTGGCAGGCAATGGTGGCAAGGGACACGCTGCAGCTGGTGGCAGGCAACAGTGGCAAGTGACACACTATAGCTAGTGGCAGGCAATAGTGGCAAGTGACACGCTGCAGCTGGTGGCAGGCAACGGTGACAAGTGACATGCTGCAGCAGCTGGTGGCAGGCAACGGTGGCAAGTGACATGCTGCAGCAGCTGGTGGCAGGCAACGGTGGCAAGTGACATGCTGCAGCAGCTGGTGGCAGGCAACGGTGGCAAGTGACACGCTGCAGCGCTGGTGGCAAGCAACGGTGACAAGTGACACACTATAGCTAGTGGCAGGCAACAGTGACAAGTGACACGCTGCAGCTGGTGGCAGGCAATGGTGACAAGTGACATGCTGCATTTGGTGGTAGGCGATGGTGGAAAGGGACACACTGCATCTAGTGGCAGGCAACAGTGGCAAGTGATACACTCGGGGCTCCCACTGATTATAAATTAGTTAAAACTATTTTTAACTAATCACTGGATGCAAAGCACCTTGAGGCAATTTAGTTTGCATTTGTAGCGCTATACAAGTTATTCACTCACTCATTTAATTCTATATTACAATGTAGTAAATTAAATAATGCGCTTCAATCATCATAACACCATATCAACCATGATGTTGTGATAATTGAATCGCTAACACCAGCCATTCTCCTGGCAAATTGGCCACAGAGATCGACCCGCTGAATCCGGGGACCACTGTACGTACCTACCCCCCCCCCCCCCATTTTGAGAAACCGCTCCCTGGTGCCAAAAAGTTTGGGGACCGCTGCTGTAGAATATATACTAAACAGGAGAGCATAGTAAAATTAGAAGGAATCAGTACGGGAACCTCAGTGCCCACACCTCTCTGGGATGTCTAGAATAAGCTCTGTATAAACAAAACAACAGCAAATGACGACACTTACCATAAGTACAAGAAATGTGGCCTCCATCTTCCCCACTTATAAAACAGCCGATTGAAGATTGTGGTTTGCCAGCGAATATGGAACGGGGAGATGCTCAGTCCTCTAGATGAAAGCCATTCTTCATATGAGTTCTTGTATGATTTGGAGGACTACAAACAGAAGAAAAGATTTAATGTGTCATAAAACTGAGAGAATTCTTTGTTTTCTGTCATCTGTACACCTCACAGCCGAGTCCCACTTGTACCTTAGCGTGTTCCGGTGTCAATTATTTGGATTGACACTTCATTGAACCAATAAATTGCAGCTCTGATGTGCACACACCCGTTTCCATCATTTCTGGTCCTGATGTCACAGTAGTGTCACTGAGACACACAGCTTGGAGAAATCTCCTCAATGGAGTCACAGTAAGAGATAAAAACCTGACAGAGGTCCTAACCTTTCCCCACTCTATTTAAAGCTAGAAAAAATCTGGCAGACATCAAAAGGTGCACATTAAATGTGAATCACAGGTGTAGATATTATAGCATAGTATTGTATAATATATAGTATTACAGCATTGTCTATCAGCCACTCCGGAGGGATCCCAATAGAAGCGGTAATCACTGCTGCATGATAACTGTAGGAGGTCGCTCACTCAGCATTGGCACCATTTTATATTTTATTTACACTTTGTACTTTTTTCAAAACCACTCCTTGATTGGACGAAGTGGGGGTGTGAGATCACGATCTCCACCCCATCCAATCAGATAACGCTTTGCAACACTGAGAAGAATGCAAGGCATTCCGTGAATGGTAATGTCAAGCGAGCGACCCATCCTTGTAGTTACTAGGCAGAAGGGCAGCTCGGCTCCAGACCCAGAAGACAGTGCCAGAAGATAGGTATGCAAGGTAAGCCAGGGCTTGACAAATTCGCTTAGAATCTAAAAGTCAGCTAAAAAAGTTAGGAGCCAGGTTTTTAAATCAGCTGCCCAGCGCCCAGAACTGCAGGTCTGGAGCATCGGGCAATAAGAATTGCTCATGCCTGGTGCCAAGTGAAAAAAGACAGGAAAAAAAACTTTTTTTGTTGTTGTTATAAGACAAATAAGTCATTTTTCTCCTTCACTGATGGGAATTGATGAGGCTGTACTAATAGGCAGTACTGATGGCCACTGATGAGGTGGTACTAATAGGCAGTACTGATGGTCACTGTCAAGGCTGCGCTGATGGGCATTGATGAGGTGGTACTAATAAGCAGTACTGAAGGGTGCTGATGAGGCTGCACTGATGGGCATTGATGAGGTGGTACTAATAGGCAGTACTGATGGGTGCTGATGAGCATTGATGAGGTGAAACTGATGGGCATTGATGAGGTGGTACTAATAGGCAGTACTGATGGGTGCTGATGAGGCGAAACTGATGGACATTGATGAGGTGGTACTAATAGGCAGCACTGATCGGCATCAATGAGGTGGTACTAATAGGCAGTACCGATGAGTGCTGATGAGGCAAACTGATGAGCATTGATGAGGTGGTACTAATAGGCAGCACTGATGGGCATTAATGAGGTGGTACTAATAGGCAGTACTGATGAGGCGAAATTGATGGGCATTGATGAGGTGGTACTAATAGGCAGTAGGAATGAGCTCCGGCGTGTTCGCACAGTCCACATGCAGAGCCCGCCAGGAAGTCTGCACAGCACTGCGCTAACCGATCTCTGCAGCCGAGCATCGGACAATGTCTCCCTGCCTGTGATTAGCGCAGCACCGTGCAGACTTCCTGGCGGGCTCTGCACGTGGACTGTGCGAACACACCGAAGCTCATCCCTAATAGGCAGTACTGATGAGGCAAAAATTATGGGAATTGATGAGGTGGTACTAATAGGCGGCACTGATGGGCATTGATGAGGTGGTACTAATAGGCGGCACTGATGGGCATTGATGAGGTGGTACTAATAGGGAGTACTGATGAGCACTGATGAGGCAAAAATGATGGGCATTGATGAGGTGGTACTAATAGGCAGTACTAATAGGTGCTGATGAGAACTGATGAGGCAGAACTGAGGGGCATTGATGAGGTGGTACTAATAGGCGGCACTAATGGGATGGCACTGATAGGCAGCAATGATGAGGTGGCACTCTACATCCACTCAGCGGCAGTAAGGAAAGGGTGACCAATAGAGCCCACAACCTCAACCCCAGCTGTCAAGCTAAGAAGATGATGTCAGAGGTGGGCGGGCAGTGGGAACAATCTGCACTCATCACAGCATCGCCCACCAGGGGAGAGTGCCAGTTCGCACAAAAGAGCATGTATCCCGCTCCAGCAGGCTGCGGCCTCAATTATCGGCCAGCCTGATCTTAGTATGCACATCCGCTGCGGTGTAGCCCAGGCGCCAGAACGCAATTTCCTGTAACCATTGCGAAGCAGAAGCACAAGTAGGCAATACGTTCAAAGGCTGATAGGAAGCCTGCTGATAGGAGGAGAGTGCAGACTGACAGCAAGATGAGCTCATACTGTGCTGCTGCTTCTTCTTTCGCTGTCCAGTCACCAATTGGGGTGGGTTCATGACAACTTGGGCTCAGAGAAAATGGGTTGAATGATGATGGGCATCAGTCTGGGACATCTAGTGGCAGAAAAAAAGTACTGCGGGGAAAATCTCTGGATTGCAGATAAATATTGCAGAAAAATCTGCTTTGTTATGTTTAATAAGCTATTTATTTTTATATGGGGGGCCGCTTTGAGGTCTAAATACGTTTTCCAGGAATATTTTGTGTTCTTGTAAAATGTCCCCTACTGAATGGATGACAATGAAAAAACTACTTCCTAAATGTAGAGCCAAGAGAGAGTTAATGCAATAAAAGCTCCAGCAAATAACAGGAATGAGACATATATACATTGACAATGTGTCCTTCCCTGGATCCCGCCCCCCTCATTCATGTATACACTGCCAATCATGTGACTACACAACATGCGGAGGAAGGAAGGATCTTCTCTGTGTGATCTCACCGTCAGTAAAGTATCGGCCAGATAAATGGCACACCATCCTCCCAGCACCACCACCACCAGCGGGATCGGGATCATCGCCACTGACAGATCGCCATCCAACCAGAAGAACACTCCGGAACTCGGTGCACTCAGGAACTCCACGTGCCCGGCAACTGTTCCGAGCCGGACACATCCGTTCCAAGAACCAAACCAGACTGTTTAGTGATTGGCTGCCGACTGCTTCAGTGTACTGTCATGTTTAATGCGGGCGGAAGCAGTGTGCTAGACGAGGCAATGTGTGGTTGGCTCTGGCTGGAGCGCTGGGCTTGCCAGTACCTGAAGATGTTAGAGATATTTTTATGAATATCATTTTTTTTTTTTTTTGCATTTGCATTTGCAAGTATACCTGTCAGAATTTAGTGAGAAACGAGTGTGTTTGAAAAACAGCCAATACAAAACATACTAGAATATAATTTTTTTTAAGATGAAAACACACTTAACCACTTAAGGACCTTGGGTGTTTTTCAGATTTCCTGTTTACAAGACTAAAACATTTTTTTTTGCTAGAAAATTACTTAAAACCCCCAAACATATATATATATATATATATATATATATATATATATATATATATATATATATATATATATATATATATATATATATATCATTTTTTAACACCCTAGAGAATAAAATGGCAGTCATTGCAATACTTTTTGTTACACCGTATTTGCGCAGCGGTCTTACAAGCGCACTTTTTTTGGAAAAAATTAACTTTTTTGAATTAAAAAATAAGACAACAATAAATTTGGCCCAATTTTTTTTACATATTGTGAAAGATAATGTTACGCCGAGTAAAATGATACCCAACATGTCACGCTTAAAAATTGCGCCCGCTCGTGGCATGGCATCAAACTTTTACCATTAAAAATCTCAATAGGTTAGGGAGCTGTGGTGGCTCAACGTGATTGGCACTGCGCTGACAAGCCGTTCACCTCTGCAGCCAAGGGTTCGGATCCCGGTCTCGGCTACATGTGAATTGAGTTTGGTGGTCTCAGCCCGGCTCCCGGTGGGTGTGCTGTGCTTAGTACGCCCCCCCCCACAAAAACTACCACACTTGCACGCACACAAAATTGGTTTACCACGCACGCACATTGGCCATGCGGTCTCCTAAAAATGAGAGGCGAAGGACCTACGGGGCTGGCTGGGTGGGCTAGACCCCCTCACTCCCTCATAGGGGGAGTCCCTCTGCCCCGTTGGGGTCCCATTGGGCCCCAGTCGGGCTCCCAAGTGGAGCAGGTGGGGTGAGTGGGAGGCCCCCCCTCACACCCGCCATTGCCACCGGGGACATGGAGAAGGATGGCGATTGCCTCCGGGGGGAGGGTCTGCCTACTGCCAACTCCTTCAGTCCGGCTCCTCTCTCTCGAGTTCACGCACAAAATACACTTTAAAAAAAAAAAAAATCTCAATAGGCGACGTTTAAAAAATTCTATAGGTTGCATTTTTTGAGATACAGAGGAGGTCTAGGGCTAAAATTATTGCTCTCGCTCTAACGATCGCGGCGATACCTCACTTGTGTGGTTTGAACGCCGTTTTCATATGCGGGCGCTACTCGCGTATGCGTTCGCTTCTGCGCGCAAGCTCGTCAGGACGGGGCGCTTTAAAAAAGAATTTTTTTGGTTTCGGATTTATTTTTATTTATTTTATCATTTTAAAAAAGTGAAATAAAAAAAAAATATATCACTTTTATTCCCATTACAAGGAATGTAAACATCCCTTGTAATAGAAAAAAGCATGACAGGTCCTCTTAAATATGAGATCTGGGGTCAAAAAGACCTCACATCTCATATTTAGGCTTAAATGAAAAAGAAGAAAAAGAAAAAAAGGTAGACAAAGAAATTGTCTCTTTAAGACGCTGGGCAGGACTGACGTTTTGACGTCACTTCCGCCCAGCAGAGCTATGGCGATGGATGAGGGAAAATTTTCCCTCAGTCGCATCCCCGGACAGCAGACGAGCGGACCCGACGGCAACGGTAAGCGGCGGAGGGCACGGGAGAGCGGCGGGGGGGGGCCTCTCCGGCCACCGATAACGGCGATCTTGCGGCGAATCCGCCGCAGAGACCACTGTTATTGTTGACAGAACCGCCCACTGTAAAGAAGGATATCTCGGTTGTGGCAGCAGCTGCTGCCGTTGCCGAGATATCCATCTTTAAAAAAATGATGTATATATACATTGGGCGGTCGTTAACTGCTTAAGGACCGCCTACTGTACATTTACGTCAGCAGAATGGCACGGCTGGGCACATCAATGTATATATACGTTGGTTCTAGTACCCAGCCGTGGGTCACAGGCGCGCGCCCGCGGCGCGCTCCCGTGACCCGGTCCGAAGCTCCGGGACCGGGATCGCGGGACTCGCGGACTCGATCGCCGCTGCAGTGCGGCGATCGGTCCCCGGAGCTGAAGAACGGGGAGAGAGGTGTGTAAACACGGCTTCCCCATGCTTCACTGTGGCCGCAACATCGATCACATCATCCCTGTTATAGGGGGACGTGATCGATAACGTCACACCTACAGCCACACCCCCCTACAGTTGTAAACACACACAGGGAACACTCAAATCCTACAGCGCCCCCTTGTGATTAACTCCCAAACTGCAACTGTAATTGCCGTGGATACTGCAGTGATCTATGCCCAGAAGTGGGAGAAAATACCTGTATTAGACAGGTATCTGCTCCCCCCTGAAAGGTGCCAAATGTGAAAGCAGATGGGGGAGGAATCCAAAAAGCAGAAGTTCCATTTTTGGGTGGAACTCCACTTTAAGTATTAGTTTGTGCTGTAAATTGCCTCCAGCATTGCTTCTGTTTCTACTTGCTGGAGGCCGCCATTTTGTTAAAGACCAAAGCCCTTAGCAGTTTCAAAAAACTTTTTGATCTGATTGCGTCCTCAACCAAACTGTCAAGCCATCAAATAGCGTGTGTCCTAACTGATCACAGGTGCAGCTCCATGGCAGTTGTAGATCAAACAGAAGCAGCTTCTTCGGCTGTAAAGAATAGGAGGGTTTAAAGCAGAGTTCCACCCAAAAGTAGACCCTCCACTTATCTGCTTCCTCCAGTCGGGGGGTGGGGGGGTTGGGGATGGTACCCTTCCCCATACCTCCCAACTTTCTGAGATGGGAATGGGGGACACCTCTTATCAAATATATGTAGGCATGGGACACACCCCCTGCCACAATTGCCAGCCGATGCGTCCTTAACAACCAATGAGTCATCAGCTGTCAGCTGGCTTCCCAATGTAAAAACAAATTGTGAAAAAAACAAAACAGCGTGGGGTCCCCCCCAGGTCCATACTAGGCCCTTGGGTCTAGTATGCATTTGGAGGGAAACCCCCACACCAAAATTTAAAAAAATGGAGTGGGGTTCCCCCTAAAATCCATACCAGACCCTTATCCGAGCATGCAGCCCGGCTGGTCAGGAAAGGGAGGGGACGAGCGAGCGCCACTTACCCTCCTGAACCATACCAGGCTGCATTCCCTCAACATGCGGGGGTGGGTGTTTTGGTGCAGGGGGGCTCTGCACCCCCCACTCCAAAGCACCTTGTCCTCATGTTGATGGGCACAAGGGCCTCTTCCCGACAACCCTTGCCCGGGGTTGTCGGGGTCTGCGGGTGGGGGGCTTATCGGAATCTGGAGGCCCCCTTTAACAAGGGGGCCCCCAGATCCCGCCCCCTCTATGTGAATGAGTATGGGGTACATTGTAGCCCTACCTATTCAGCAAAAAAATGTTTTTATTAAAAATGTTCTTCTCCCTCTGGTCTTCCTTCATCTTCTCCCGCATCTTCATCCTCTGGTCTTCTCCTTGTCCCCCTGCTTCTTCTTACGCTCTTTTTCTGTCTTTTTTGTCCGATGTTCTTCTTCCTCTGCCACCAATGACCCTCCTCCGATGTCCTGCATTTCTTAAATAATGATGGGGGCGTGGCCCTCTTTTGACGTCACAGACCCATCATGCCCCAGACGGTGACGTCACAAGGGGAGTGGCCTCTGTGTGAAGTAATCCGATTGCCACGCCCCCATCATTATTTAATAAATGCAGGACATCAGCGCAGACAGATCAGTGGGACGCAGCATTGGAGGAGGGTCGTCGGCGGTAACTGCGGCAGAGGAAGAAGAACACCGGACAAAGAAGACAGAAGAAGAGCTGAAGAAGAAGCAGGGGGAGAAGGAGAAGATGAAGCTGAAGATGCAGGAGAAGATGGAGGAAGACCGGAGGGAAAAGAAGATTTTTAATAAAAGACTTGTCAAAAACTGTCTACTGTCTTTTTTAACACTACACTACTTTTTTTTTGGTGAATGGGTAGAGGTACAATATACCCCATACTCATTCACATAGGGGGTGCTGGGATCTGGGGGCCCCCTTGTTAAAGGGGGCTTTCCACATTCCGATAAGCCCCCCCACCCGCAGACCCTGACAACCACCGGGCAGGGGTTGTCGGGAGGAGGCCCTTGTCACCATCAACATGGGGGCAAGGTGCTTTGGGGTGGGGGGTGCAGAGCCCCCCTGCCCCAAAGCACCCATCCCCCCATGTTGAGGGCATGCGGCCTGGTATGGTTCAGGAGGAGGAAGGGCGATTACTCGTCCCCTCCCTTTGATGACCTGCCGGGCTGCATGCTTGGATAAGGGTCTGGTATGGATTTTGGGGGGACCTCCACACCATTTTTTATTAATTTTGGCTTGGGGATCCCCTTCGAATCCATACTATACCCAAGGGCCTGGGGGGGACCCCACGCTGGTTTTTTTTTTAGATTTTTTTTTTTTAGCCAGCAATTCTTTGTCTTCTACATTCAGCGGGAAGCCCGCTGACAACTGATGACTCATCGGTTGATAAGGATGCGGCGGCCGGCTTTTCAGCCCTCTCCTTAGCAACCAGCTATATACAGTGTTAAAAAAACGCAAGACGCAAATCGCGGCAATATCGCAGTAAAAACGTGTGTCGAAAAACGTGGCAAGCATCGCAAAAAGCACTGCAGAAAAGCTCAAAAGTGACATGTATAGATGTGAATCAAGCCTGACTTTTTAGGCAAGTTAGTCGCCTGACAAGTCGTGCTCCGTTCAATGCATTCAAACCGTTCCAATCAGAGTGACTCAAGTCACCACGCGGTGGCTACTTCAGAGTGGCTTGGATTGACTTCTATTAAAGAATTCATTTGCTAGCTGCGCTGAAGTCGCGCTGTGCGAGGCAGCTTCAAAGTGAGGTGACTTTGAAGCCGCCCCAGTGTGAACCAAGCCTAAGTAAACTTCCCTGTATTGTTTGTACCTATAAGGCTTACCTATAGGTACTGTAAATACCTCCTAAACTTGCACTGTTTAGCAGATATTTACTGTATATGATGTCATCAGTGCCTGCGCTCTGAGGGAACTGCCACCCATGCCATTTTATCAGAGCCCTGTGCCGTGACCGGCGGCTCCCGTGCAGGGGTGACATCACGCTGCTCCGGCCAGTCACAAAGCCGGAGTTCATGGACCCGGAAGAAAGAATGGTGAATTTGAATGCGGCTTTTTTTGCAAATAAGTTTCACATAATTCACATTTTACTTTGCAGGTAAGCAAAAAAAAAGAAGCCAATCAGGACTTAGGACTTGCAGCCAATCGAGTTTCCGGACTCCCGGGCAATCGGGTCTCAGTTCCCTCTTCCTGATTGGCCGGGAGAAGAAACAGGAAGACATTAGCAAAAATTAATTTGCTAATGTCACACAACTGGGTGGGCTCGGGGCACAGTGCTCTGCGCCCCAAGCACATCCTTTTTTAAGCCAATTAGAGCCTCAGGCTCTGATCACGTGCTTTGAAAATAAAAATAAAAAATTGGAATCCATGCGTCCTCTGCCTGCATCTAGATTAGTCAGGCGGCGCCCTGCATGAGCGGCCGCCACTGGTAGCTATGCACATTAGGATGATTACAGGCATAATTTAAGCTCAACATTTAGAATAGGGTGACCAGACATCCCTGGTTTCAGGGGGCAGTCCCTGGATTGAGGACACTGTCCCCAGACCAAGTCTGTCCCCGGTTTTGTCCCCGAATTGGATTTGAACAGGGGCTGGGGCAATTTCAAAGACAGTCAGTGCAGAAAAAAAAATAAAAAAAATCTAAATTATGAACCCCAGCTCCTACTAGCTTAGCAGGGTGTATTTTTTCCATTATCTGTGCCCCTTTTTGATAAACATGCGCTGGTCGGAGTGGAGGGAATATTTTTTTAGTTTCGAGTGCATGCCCAATCAGATTCGCTCGCATGTTCTTCTGCCTTGGCTCAAGTCCCAGCCAGCCGCCTGCCTGCTTATCTCCTTGCTTTTCCTGGCAGAGTGATCTTCCTCTGGTCCCCACCCAGTAGTAGCCGGGGGCCCAAAGAGTAAGAGGTGACAAGCTGTGAGGCGGGCAGCGATGGTGATGGGCAGATTGTCGTCATTACTAGTAAAAAAAAAAAAAAAATATGTCCCCGGATTTTATTTAAAAAATCTGGTCACCTTAATTTAGAAGGACAAAATAAACCTTCTGGTTTGCGTGTCTGATTGGAGCTTTCTGGCAGAAAAAATGCTAAGCTCTTCTAAACTATGTACAAAAACTCCATAAGGGCATTTTTTTCCTGCAAAGGGAACTGGCGTTTTTTTTTAAGTCCAGTGTGCATGCAGCTTTAGGGCTCTTTCACACGGGCGGCCCGTTGAAAACCGCCTGTCAGTTTTTTAAGCGGACCTGAACGGGGCTCCGTGCTCCTCCATGGAGCCGCAGATGTCAGCGGTGACATTCACACTGACATCCGACCCGCTCCGATCCGCCAAAGTGTGATGGAGGAAAAACCTACTTTTCCATCCGTCTATCTGATCGGGTAAACACGGACAGGCGGTCTGTGTTCATCCGATCCCCCCATAGGGGAGAGCGGAGAAAAGACAGGGCGGTCCCTGCACAGTGTACGGGGACCGCCCTGTCACCCGACGGCTCAGCGGGAATCAACGGAGCGATCCCCGCTGAGCAAGCGGAGGTTCACAGGGCGGATCATTACTGATCCACTCTGTGTGAAAGAGCCCTTATAGTTAACAGCCAATTTTAAAAGTTTAATTTAAACTCTTCGAATAAAAGTTTTTGACAATTACAGAGTAAGCTGTTATGACTGGTAATAGGCTACACACTATTTAATTGCTCTTTTCAAAATCCTACAAAGCCTCTAAGGACTAATGAAGGCTAATTAGCTTTCTATTTGAATCATTCAATACACAGTGCATTACAGAGAATCATATCCGATAAACATGAAGAATTGCTTTGACTCAACCTTTAAATATGATATGTTTCTCTAGTGCAGGCTAGATCTTTTAAGCAATTGTCCTTGATCTTATTATTCCCTTTGATTCCGTTTGTTATACAGCCGTGTGTGTACAAAAAGTCACAGGGCAATGTTCTCTTGTTTTTTATAGTCTGTTTTACTAGATTTTAATCTGCCATCTCCCTGTTTTTTTAGATTAATACTTTTTTTTATTCTTATGTTTGAAAGAGAGACATTCTTCCTGTCCAAGATGACCAGGCTGGCACACCAGACATGCATACATACATCAATGGCTTCCCTCGTGCCTTTTGAGTTTTTTTGGTTCTCTCTCTGTAAGTAAAGAAGAAAGTACAGAAATAGGTCATTCCTCTCCTAAGCACGACCCTGGTGCAGATGGGCACTGGCTTATTTTAAAGAAGTAATGTAAAAATTTAGGAACAGTAAGGGGACTTAAATGCAACTTCATAGCTCCCAACTGTCCCTGATTTTGAGGGACTGTCCCTGATTTGGAACAATGTCCCTCTGTCCCTCATTCCTCCTCATTTGTCTCTCATGTTGGTCTATCAAAAAGTGTTTTCCAGCACTTTCAACCTTTCATCTGATTTCTAAATCGCTGCATTTGTAAATTCCAAAAGCCAATATAAAGCAATATTAGTGGTAAAAAAAGGCACTTTTGAGTTTAACTTCCTTTAAGGGGGCATGACAAGGGGTATGTCCTATGCCTGCATACTTTTGCTGATTGGTGTCCCTCATTCCCATCTCAAAAAGTTGAGAAGTATGCAACTTATTTGTCCCTAGTTGCTACATCTGCCACCACTGAATTAGTAAGGGGGTGTTATGTACAGTGTTGTAAGTAACGGCGTTAAAATAAACGCCGTTACCTAACGATGCCCCTTTTGAGGGTAACGAGTAATCTACCAGATTACTCTTCCCCTCGCCGTAACGCCGTCCCCATTACTTGGGCGGCGTTACCGCAATTACACATGTACCTGTTGTGTATCACCGTCGGCGGCCATCCATTATTAAAAAAGTGCGCCTCCCCCTCTGACTGTTCCGTCCGTGATAGGCGGAACACAAATTTTCCCAGCAAAGTCTCTGTTTAGTGTTCAGCCTATCACGGATGCCTTCTCATCCTCAGCCTCGGCCTCGGACGAGAGGACATCCATGATAGGCGGAACACTGAACAGAGGCTCTGCTGGGAAAATTACTGTTCCGCCTATCACGATCACAGCTTAAGGAGGAGGCGCGAATTTTGAATAATGGAGGATGGCCGCCGACGTCTGACATATGGAGAACAGGTAAAGGTAGGGAGATCGTCGTCGAGGCATTTTACAGGCACAGTGAGGCATGTATGATGGCACAGTGACTCACTGTGCCATCATACATGCCTCACTGTGCCTGTAACATGCCTCACATGCCTCACTGTGCCTGTAACATGCCTCACTGTGCCTGTAACATGCCTCACATGCCTCACTGTGCCTGTAACATGCCTCACTGTGCCTGTAACATGCCTCACATGCCTCACATGCCTCACTGTGCCTGTAACATGCCTCACTGTCAGTGAGGCATGTTACAGATGGCACAGTGAGGGGTCGTCTTATACAGTGAGTATATCCCACAACCAACATTTTAGCTGGAAAATTAGGGGATCGTCATACGCCGGCAAAAAAAAAGTCAGTTACTTTGCTGAGTAACTAATTACTTTGCCAATGTAGTAACTGAGTCACTATCTCAATAACTGTAACTAATTACTTTTTAAAAGGACGATGAGCAACACTGGTTATGTAAAAAGCGTACCTGGTAGTCAGAGCCTAATTTGCAGAAGGAGGCCTCTCTTACAGCCCTGGCTTAGGAGTCACTGGAGTGGGAACAGCGAGCTTGAGAGCACAGCGAGGTAGGAGTGCCTGGGTGGTGGCAGTAGTCAGGCACAGGACGATGATCCTTCAGGGATGGCTGGAACTGAAGACAGCTGTAGCGGAAGTGGTGGGTCAGTGATCCTGGAGCTGGCGGGTACTGGAACAGCGGCAGCAGGAGCTAGGTGAGGCAAGCCAGGTTAGATACAGAGCAACAGGCAGTAGCAGGGTCAGACAGGCCGGGTAGATAATCAGACAGTTGATGCGGAAGGCTATAAGCGTGGTCAGAGGTTCAGGCAAGGGTCTGGTCGAGATCGGAGAGGTTTGGGTAGTCAGGCAGAGCCGGGTCAGTACTGGTAGCAGGTTAAACAGGTGTACAGAACACTGATACAGAGCTGCAGATCAGACAGCAATGCATTACTGCAGCTGCTGGCTTTTGAAGGCAAAATGGCACCAACCAATGTCAATGTGCACACGTGTGCTCCCGATGCGCGCAATGGCGCGCATGCATCCGATGAGCGCCGGCGCACGAGCACAGATGGCTGCTGCTGTCTAATTTGTGCAGCAGTGTGCGTGTGCATGCGCGCACCCTGGGGTCTAGTAACAGGTCCCTGACAGGGGTTCTTGGACACTCCTCACCAATAATTACAATGCAAAGCGTTAAAGACACATACTCAAAAAAAAAAAAAAAAGACACATACTCATCTTAAAAAAAATATGGCGTACTCCAGCCATATTCATGTCGTTTTTCTGTCTCCAGCACTCAAAGTGGTCTTAAAATATCATTGAGTCCACATCATTACAAACTATCAATAAATGATTTATTACACACTGTTCATAATCAATTTTTCGTATTTTGAAAAAAAAAAAAAAAAACTGGTTGGTCCTGTTTTTTTCTGTTTCCCCATCCTGTCCATGTCCCATTGCAGTTGGGAATTTTGCAGAGCAGTGTTGGCATCTAGTGCACATGCTCGGTTTTCAGTGTACAGTATTTCTACCCTGAGCATTTCCTCCCCAAAACCATCTAAACAGCCCATGTGACTACAGAGTCACACATGTGAGCATATATTCACAGTACTAAATGACAGCCAACTCCGTCCCTCCTACCCCATGTCCACTAACCAGCTAAACACAATACTGGGCTGTATATTTAATTGATGGTGGCTTCACCTCCCTCTTATTCTAAGACACAGGCTGGAGGGGCACAATACGGCCTGTGACTGACAGAAATCCACCCACACCATGTTGTTGCCAAAAAATAATAAAAATTTGATTTCAAATATTTATTTGAATGATAATTTAAAACATTTTATTGATATTAATTATTTATTTTTACTCATTCCAAATGCTGTTTTTTATGCACATGTGACCAGCAGCAAAGGACTAAAAGCTCCTCCTGCTTATGTTTCCCTGCATACAGGCTGGGAGAGTGCTGGGTCATGTGACAGCTGTACATCAATTAGGAAACAATAGTCACTGTTCAGTAGAGATTCGCAATAACTGGACTGCATAAGTCATTACTTCATCTTTTCCTCCCCTATATCATATTAAAGCTAAATTGCACTTTAACATGCAGGATTCTTTAATATTCCCTTATTTTATCAACAACAAAAGTTCAGAAAACACAAATGACAGTGTAGTTGGCTAAATGGAAAAATTGTAAATTGGTGCAGGTAGACTCACTTGAGATGTTGTATTTGATAGCCTCTAGGTGGCCCACAGGTAGTCCTTCCACTGTACATACAGTATATAAGAGTTATAGTTATATGTGGATTGCACTCCAGGACTTGCGTTTGGCTGATTTTCCCTATATTAGATGAGCAAAACACCTTCCAGCAGTAAACCCCCTATTTCTCTTTGTTACATAGATATATAGTTAATTGGGGTTAAAAAAAGACCATCTAGTTCAACCAATGAAAGGAAAACAAATACAATTATACAATCCTATATACACAATCCTATACCAACAGTTGATCCAGAGGAAGGAAAAAAAAACAGCAAAGCTTGTCCTCTATGATTGGTTTTAATTCCTCTTTGTTTCCTTGCAAAGGTAAAGCATAATGGGCTACAATGAGGGTTCTCATTGGATAGAGCCATTGGATCCTACTGCTGTCAATCAAATCCGGTGACAGGGGAGCCAGGGGGAGGGGGGCTAAGTCCTGTGGTCTGTGTCAATGGACACAACAGCAGGACTCGGGAGCCCACCCACATGAGTGCCCCCATGGGAAGTGGCTCTCCATGGGGGCACTCGATGAAGAGGAAGAGCCAGGAGCACCACCCCAGAAAAGAAAGATCGGGGCCACTCTGTGCAAAACCCTTAATTACTTAGAATCCCCAAACATTATATACTGTATATATATTTTTAGCAGAGAACCTAGAGAATAAAATGTTGGTTGTTGCAATATTTTATGACACTGTATTTGCACAGCTGTCTTTTAAACTTTAGTTTAAAAGACAGCTGTGCAAATACAGTGTCATAAAATATTCTTGACTAAACTTAAAAAAAATACACTTTAATTAATAAAACAAAAAAACTAAACAGTAAAGCTAGTTCAACTTGTTTTTGTATAATGTGAAAGATGATTTTACTCCGTGAGACTCGTGAGGAAATCGTGATCTTTATTCAAAGATTCTCATTTTAGTATGATGGCAACCAAGTTTGCAGAGGGGACACTCTACTTTTGCAATAGCCTGCTGGATTTGTCTGCACAAATTGGTAGTGGTTAGTTTTTGTCATTTTTCCACAAAACATTTTTTGTTCAAGAAGAGCCTAGTCGTAGGCTCATGGCTAAGAATAAAGTTTATGTAGCCTGTTATACTACTGTGTTGCTGGTTGTGTCTTAGTTATTTTAGTTTCTTTAGGATATGTTTTTCTGCTTTATTACAGTACAGCAGAGAATGCCTCAGACCCCTTTCACACTGACAGCAACCGCCATTAATGCTAAAACGCTTGTTTTAGCAGCACTTTAGCGCTGTTTTAGCAGCGCTTTTCGCCCGATAGTGGGTTTAAGCCCAAAAAGGGTTAAAATCTCCTGTTTTGCAGCGCTTTTAAGGTGCTTTGGAAGTGTTGCCCATTCATTGCAATGGGCAGGGCATTTTGGGAGCGCTAAATACATCGCTCCCAACCCACCCCAAAGATGCTGCTTGCAGGAATTTTGGTAACGTTAAAAAAAAAAAGTGCAGTGAATGGGAGGTGCTTTTCAGGTGCTTAGCAGAGGCTATTTCTAGGGCTAAAGCATCTGAAAACCACCCCAGTCTGAAAGGGGTCTCAGAGTTAAACAGTACTTTAGTTTACAGCCATGTAAATGTATGTACGTTGTGTCTGCTGCACTATAAACTTGTGCCACTAGGTGGTGGTAAAGTATATAATGGACTTTAGTTAAAGCGTTTGTTATCCAAAAAAAGAAAGAAAGATCCTGTTCCTTTAACCCAGGGATCCTCAAACTACGGCCCTCCAGATGTTGTAGAACTACACATCCCATGAGGCATTGTAACACACTGACATTCACAGACATGACTAGGCATTATGAGAATTGTAGTTCCTGAACAACTGGAGGGCCGTAGTTTGAAGACCCATGCTTTAACCACTTCAGCCCAGGAAGAATTTGCCCCATTCCTGACCAGGCCATTTTTTTGTGATATAGCACTGCTTTAACTGACAATTGTGCGGTCGTGCAGCGCTGTACCCAAACAAATATAGCTTTTTTTGGTGGTATTTGATCACCAATTTTGAAAAAAAAACACACATATATTACAATATATAGCACAATATTTTATACTTTTTTCTATAATAAATATTCCCCAAAAAATAATAAAAAATAATAATTTCTTCTTCAGTCAATATGTATTCTTCTGCATATTTTTGGTAAAAAAAAATGCAATAAGCGTATATTGATTGCTTTGAACAAAAATTATAGTGTTTACAAAATAGGGGATATATTTATAGCATTGTTATTATTATTTTATAATAGTAATACCAGCAATCTGCTATTTTTAGTGGGACTGTGACATTGTGGTGGACAGATCGGACATTTTTGACACTTTTGACACTTTTTTGGGACCACTGACACTTATACAGAGATCAGAGCTATAAATAGCCATTGATTACTGTATAAATGTCACTGTCAGGGAAGGGGTTAACACTAGGGGGTGATCAAGGTGTTAAATGTGGATCAAGGGGAGAATGGGGGCAAGGGAGTAGTGGCTAAGGTTACCCCCATGTGGTCCCCACTCAAAAGGGTGTTCCTGGACTATCTCGGTACTGGTAATAACAATATACAATAAGATGTACAAAAAATTTATTTATTATATAAAAAACAAAATATACAATTGACATTTTAAAATCAAAACACAAATAACAAACGCTCAAGGATTGCTCGAGAGACATCTGTAGTTGTCGATTAATAGATTGGTCGGAGTCTCGACTAGTTTGGCGGTTGCTCGCTTCCTCAGGAGAGCCAATCTATAGAACACATAGTACAATAGAAGCACGTAAATAAACAATTAGTTAAAGTAAAAGTACAGCGAAAAATATGCAAAAACATACAATTTAAATAAATGCGTGATCACATGATCTCTGTTCTCAGCTGCATAAGGGGCTTAGAGAGGTGGGGGTGGAGACTACAGGGGGCATGTCAGCAGGGAGTAGAGAAAGAACAATAGACTGGACTTCCCAGTGCATGGCTGTGCAGGGAGGTATGTCAGCACTAGTCTGATCATTGGGGAACAGGCAGGCTGTTCTCCCAGCACAGCCAGAAAACTGACCACGTTGGAAAGGATGTGTTTCTATGCCTAGCATGGTCAGTTTTAAACAGGAGAGCAGGGGAACTGACAGAATCACTAGGTATTTCACACAAAGGAAGAAATACAAAGAGAATAGGATACATTTAACCCAAATACATAGTATGACACACACACATCAAAAATATGAAATGTTGGGGCAATATACATTTTAATTGGAATTGGAAGAGAGAAGGGCTCTTGAGGCCCCTGGAGACATATATGTGAGCCCATGAGTAGGAACTACCCAGGCCCATATGTTGAAATCCCTTGGGAAATGCCATTACATTGAGTGTGTGAAAATATGTTATATTTTCATAATTTATATAAAAGTTTATCATTTCATTTAGATGGCACAAATAGTCTATACTGATAGCTCCTGATAAAGAGGACCATGTCCAAGAAGCGCGTTGAGCTTGAATGACTATCATATGCAATTATCACAAGATTTGGGATTGATAGTTTTACAATCGTATTTTAGTATAGTCTGTTAACGTATGGACCAATTTTGTCTAATTTTAATTGAACCAAATACATTTTTTTTTTTTTTTTACCAAATGCTATGCCTAAAAAGTCCCACACTTATACTATAAATATAGATTTGATGGATCATATTTAGGGATGCAACATAAAAATGTAATTATCTTTCTGATCGGATTAATTAGAATTATGTTCAAGACAAGTCTTTGTCTTCTAGGAGGAAGTCAGGCATGGTACCAGTGTGTTCTGTGCCATGCACTCCAGGTGGCAATATAGGGGAGCCAGTGTTTTGCCACTGGGTTCTCTTGGGTGGCCATCTTAGATACAGGGAGGCTTTATAAAGGGCCTGCTAGGTCAGTCTGGAAGCCCTGCAGTGCAAGGAAAGTAATGTAGATAGAGACAGAGACCTGCTTGTGAGAGACAGGTTCCTGTGGAGAAGGGACAGTCTATGGACTTCTCAGACACCTCCTGCTGGTACCTGATAAAGGAAACAAGGAACTTCGGTATACCAGTCTTTAATTATTCTGCACACTAGGGTGTCAGAGGAGCATCCTTCACATCAAGTCACAGTGATTGGCCATAAGCAAATCTGCTTAGTAGTAGATGTAGATGTAAACCCGGAAAAAAAAAATATTTTGGCTGGCAAGATGTATAGTATAGGATTTCGGTTCATCTGTGCCCAGTCTTGCCACAAAGAGTTAATTCAGCTCTGAGCAATTCTCTTATCTTTTTTCAGTGAGATAAAACCAACAAACAGAGAAAACATTGTCTGTTCTTCCCCCCTGCTGTGAGTGACAGGTGATTTACATATCACATGTACGAGCCTGAGAAGTCATGTGATTACTTTTTTGGGGTTTGACTGGATGTTAGTGATCATAGCAGAATTTAGTGTAAGAAATACACAGGAGAAAAAGCAAGGGGAGTGTAGAGGAGGGCGGGGAGTCTGACATCATCACTGCACCCACCAAGCTCCGGGCAACAGACCCACCCACAGAATCTGCAGTTTTTCAGCTCTCATAACAGACAGAGGGGAGACATTTGACAGGTAAGGATACATGCAGGAGGCATGTATATCTTTATAGATCAGCACTATGGCAGTAGTTTAGAAAGGATGAGAGTGGGTTTACATCCACTTTAACCTCTTAAGGACCGCCGCATGTACATTTAAGTCGGCAGAATGGCACAGACAGGCACATCAAAGTATATATACGTTGCTGCCTAGACGTGGGTCGGGGGTCCAATCGGGACCCCCCGGTACATGCGGCGGTCCGGTTTGCTGTAGGAGCGATCCGTGCTGAGGGGGCGGTTGTTTATTTTTGTCCGCCCCCTCCAGATCGCTCCCAGCCAATCCGCGCGCTCCCCCTGCAGTGCACTTCCTCCTCCTGTGTAAACACAGGAAGGGGGAAGTGATGTGATCTCTGCTCTCTGCGGTTTTTTCAACCGCCGCTGAGGAGAGATCACATCACATAGTAAGTCTGCACAACACTACACTGACACCAGTACACACAGGCACATTAACCCCTTGCGATCACCCCCCCACCCCCCTGTCACAGTGTCACTGAATGCAGTGTACTGATCACTGCATTTAGTGTCAGTGTGACAGTTAGTGTGACAGGCAGCTAGTGTTAGGTTCAGGATAGCCCTGTACCTCCCCCTAATAAAGTTTTAACCCCTTGATCACCGCCCTAGTTAACCCTTTCACTCCCTATTGCCAGTGTCACTAAGCGATCATTTTTCTGATCGCTGTATTAGTGTCTCTGTTCCCGCTAGGTAGCTTTTTTTTTTTTTATTGCGATTTTTTTTTTTACTAAAGACATGTGGCTAAATAAATTTTGGCCTAAATGTTTGACTACAATTTAGTTTATTTGATTTTTCCTATAACAAAAAGTAAAAAATATTGATTTTTTTTTCAAAAATGTCACTCTATTTTTGTATATAGCGCAAAAAATAAAAATCGCAGAGGCGATCAAATACCACCAAAAGAAAGCTCTATTTGTGGGAAGAAAAGGACGCAAATTTTTTGTTAAAGTGACACAGTGCCGAATTGTAAAAACCCCTTGGGTCATTTACCAGCGTATTGGTTCGGTCCTTAAGTGGTTAAGGAAGCAAGCCTTCAGCAACCTACTGAATTAGCTTCAAGACAGGGTTAAAATTGATACAGTTTAAGGAATAACAAAGGGACATGCAGCCACTATTTTGAATACCGTTTTGATGCAACATGTTCCCTTTAAAATTAATTTATAATAATTTATTCACAAACTTAGAAGCATATTGAATTATTATTAATAAAAATCATTACAACAAAAAAGCATAAATCATACAGCATTGTTTAATTAAACAACAGTTTTCCCCTAAAGAGCTATTATCTGTAAACATTCTCCATACATTATCTACCAAATTCAGACAGCTGCTATCTATTCTTCAGCTGTAGGTATTATAGAAAACGAATGCAGTTTATGCAAACATTTTTTCATACAATTTTGCATAGTGTGTATTTTTCGGTCAGCACAAACACTGTTAGAATTTGCATAGGTCTTTTATAAAGGATACCAATAGGATGCTTGTTATTTTGAATACATAATATTTAAATAGAATCCTTTTATTTGCTATGAGGAACTATAATTGAACATTTACTAGTACAGAAACTTTTACTTTATGTCCACACTCATGGCTGGTACACACAATGAGATTATCAGACGCAAAAAAAATTGTAATGTAATTTCGAACAACAACTGTATCGATTAACCACTTACGATCAGCTCCTGGTGTTAGGGCCCTTTCACACGGGCGGACCATATGTCTGCTTTTTCATCTATCTGTGTACGGATGAAAAAGGGACATACATTGGTCCCTATTCATCCGCTGACACCGGATCTCACCCAGTTCCGCATTCCTCCGATTCTGCAGACGGAGGAAAACCCTATTTTTCCAACCGTCTGCGGATCGGATCGGTGAACACGGACAGACGGTCTGTGTTCATCCGTTCCCCCCATAAAGGAGAGCAGAGAAAAGTGTGTGCGGGGACCACCCTGTCATCCGCCGGGCTCAGCGGGGATCAGCGATCCCCGCTGAGCAAGCAGAGGTTCATGGGGCGAATCATTACTGATCCGCCCCGTGTGAAAGGGCCCTCATACTGTGGCAGGCTTGCTCGGCTGCACGAATCGCCATACCGGTACGCCGGTCCCTTTAATGGTTATAGCAGAGGTCCGTGGCGTTATCACCGGAGGCGATACACGTGGTGTCATCCGGCCACCCACGATCGCTCCACAGAGAGCCAGAACGGGGATCTGTCAATGTAAACAAACAGATCCAAATTCGGTCAGGGGAAGAGAAAGGGATAGTCTGTTCCTATTGATTAGGAACAGCAATCTCTTTTCACTCCCAGTCAGTCCACTCCCCCCACAGTTAGAAACACCTCCCTAGGGAACACCTAACCCATTGATCGCCCTCTAGTGTTCGTTCCTTCCCTGCCAGTGTCATTTTTACAGTGATCGTGGCTATTTTTAGTCCCATAAAATTGTCAAAATTGTCCGCTCTGTCCGCCACAAAAAACGCTGATCACCGCCATTACTAGTAACAAAAAATAGCAATAATAAAAATGCCATAAACATATCCCTATTTTGTAGATGCTATAACTTTTGCGCAAACCAATCAATATACGCTTAATTTTTTTTACCAAAAATATGTAGAAGAATACATATCAGCCTAAACTGATGAAGAAATTAGTTTTTTATATATTTTTTGGGGATATTTATTATAGCAAAATGTAAAAAATATGGGCCAGATTCTCAGAAGAGATACGAGGTATCTCTGTTTCTGAGACCTCCTATCTATGCAACTGATTTTTAGAATCAGTTACGGATAGATTTGGCGTAGATCCAACTGGCGCAAGTCACTTACACCGTCGTATCTAAGTTGCAATGTTACGCTTGGCCGCTAGGTGGCATTCCCGTCGATTTCTGCAGCGAATATGCAAATGAGCCTGATACGCCGATTCCCGAATGTATTTCCGCGCCGTCGACGTAGTTTACATAGTTTGCGTAAGCGTAAAGGTTACCCCTGCTATATGAGGGGTAACCTTGCGTAGGTCCGGCGTACACCATGTTAAGTATGGACGTCGGGACAGCGTCGTGTTTTTCCGTCGTTTACGTAACTCGTTGCGAATGGGGCTGTGCGTTAATTACGTTGACGTCGAAACCAATGTATTTGCGGCATACTATGGAGCATGCGCAGTGGGCTACGTTTACAGCCGGTGCATGCGCAGTTCGTTCGGCGCGGGGGCGCGCTTAATTTAAATACAAGCCGCCCCCTTTGAATTACGCTGGGATACGCACTTAGAGAATACGGCATTTGCTCCTGTAAGTTGCAGCGGCGTAGTGTAAATAGCATACGCTATGCTACGCCGCAACAGACGAGAATCTGGCCCTATATATATATTTTTTTAAATTGTGGCATTCATTTTGTATATAGCACAAAAAATAAAAACCGCAGAGGTGATAAAATACCACTAGAAGAAAGCTCTATTTGTGGGAAAAAAAAGGACCCCAATTTTGTTTGGATACAGTGTCGCACGACCGCGCAATTGTCAGGTAAAGTACTGCAGTGCCGTATCGCAAAAATCGGCCTGGTCATCAAGGCTCTGTTTCCACTACTGCAAATTGTTGTGCGACAAGGTACATGTGAAGTCAAAACCCATGTATTTCAATGGTCTCCGTTCTAATTGGTGCGACTGTGACGCAGTGACTCCAAAAAAGGTCCTTGCACTACTTTGTTCTGACTTACAAATCGCATTGTAAATTGAGCGACTTTAGGGTTGCAATAGTGGAAACAGAGCATAAGAGGGGTAAATCCTTCCGGGGCTGAAGTGGCTAAAAGAAAATCTGGTATTGTACGAGAACATTTTTGTGCTTGTCTTATTGGGTAACTTTGCATGAATTGTCGTGATCAGGGCTTGAAAACTGTGCACTTACGATCAGGTTATTGTACAATCGCTTTGAAAGCGGTATTTTTCTTACGGTTTTTAGCAGTGGTGGCTGCTCCATTATGGGCGCCACCCCCCTAATCCATGTGCCTAATTTACATGCAGGGCGCTGGACACATGGATTTTAAAGCGGTTGTAAAGAAAATTTTTTTTTTTTTTTAAATAACAAACATGTTATACTTACCTCCTCTTCTGGGGTCCCTCGGCGGCTGTCTCTGGTCCTCCTCGCAAGAACCCTACACATTCATGTGAAGTTTTTTGTGGGTGTGCTCCCGTGATACAGTGAGCGGCTATAGTCGCTCACTGTATCACTCTGCCCCGCCCCCCCCCGGGCGCGCCGCATCATTGGATGTGATTGACAGCAGCGCCAGCCAATGGCTGCTCTGCTTTCAATTCATCCACTCTAGCTAATCAACGGACAGGCTGAGCGGCGAAGAGGATGTCGGGGCCGAGCGCTGGACTTTTGAGGGGCCAGGTAAGTATAACGGGGGGCCGGATAGGGCGGTATCGCCTAAAGTTTTTTCACCTTAATGCATAGGTTGCATTAAGGTTAAAAAAAAAACTTTTACCTTTACAAGCCCTTTAATGTTTTTTTGTTTTTTTTGAGGGGGGGAGGTTTGTTGGGCGAGTGTCAGGGGGTTTGTATGCCACCCCCTCAAAAAAAAAAAATGGAGCTCCATCTGCTAGAATTCTGTTCCATCCCAATTTTTCTTCACTCCCAATATAAAGTAGAACTCAATTTAAACCAGTTTTGCATCAATCCAGACTAGTATAAATCCAATAATTTATCTATCTATGTATTAGCTTCTTGTAATCCCAGGAACAAAATGAATCATTCTGGCTGATGAAGAGGGAGTATTGTGAACTAAAATGCACTGTACTCTGCTGCTGATCTAAAATTAAACAGTAAACATAATCCCTTTTCTCAAAAAAACACATCCACCCTAATTGTCATGCAATCTATTGTTTGAAAAATAGATTCTTACTGTGTTTTTTGTAACATCCGACATGAGCTCCCACACCTCGCTTTCTACACCTCACTTCCTGTTTTTGGCAGAAGCAGCAAGGGGACCTTCATTCCAAAAGGAAAGTTTAGCTCATTGACTTCCTCCCCCAGCCTCCCCCACCCTTTTTCTGAGTTTTTTTTTAGGTAACCACTTCCACTTCCCCAATCCTCACATCCGACTTCCAAATCCAAGATGGTGGCACTAGAAAGCTGAAGTCCAGTAAAGAATCTTCTGAAGGGTAGACAGTGCTGGACTCCATGGACTGGTAAATATCTGAGTTACAGTATTTGTGTCTTCTGAATTTTTATTTCTTGTGTAGTGCCTGTGTACTTTATGGTACCGGTGCTAGTTACATTTAGAGTGAGATCAGAGTGTAGTTAAACTCTGATCCAAATTGTTGAGTGCAAAACCAGGTCTCTGTCTCAGCTTGACTGTGCTATTCTGTTACACTGGGGTGTTCTTCCAACCCCAGTGCTGCAGGTGGAAGCAGTGGAGGCAAGGTTTGGGTACTTTTTCCCAGCAGTTAATCAGGGGGGTTTGACCTCACTGTGCATGCTGCTGGGGGAGGGGTATTTATGGGGAAGACGCCATTGGTTATGGGTCTTCTTCTAGGGTGGCGCCCACCTTTAGGGTAACCACATCACAACACCCCGGAGTTATGGCCTACCTGGCCGGGGCGTGCGTGCCACGCTGTGTTCCTGGTTCCGGGACCATGTAGGCTCATAGCATCTGAACAGTGACGGGGACCCAGTGAGTGAATAGGTTCCCACCTTTGAAGATACCAAGCTGTACTGCTGTTCGGTGGGGAGTCCATCTGAGGAGCGCCATTGAGAGGCTGGCAATCCAAGAGGGCCTCGACAAACCACCGGGATCGAGGTACACTGAGGGATTGATCACCTGTCAGTCACTACCTGAGCGACAAGTTGAAGGCGATTCAGGCGTAATTCATCTAAGGAGGATCACCTCCTTAATAATTATAATCCAGAAGAGGCCTGTGGCAGAGGTGTCTTTCTGAGGTTCACCAAGGAGGGTCTGTGGCAAAGACTTTTCCTACAATTGTCCGAGTGATACTCCGGCTGCCACGTCAGTGAAAGAGGCCTGTCCAGGTACACTAAACCCACCCAGGCAGGAGTGGCGCAGAGAAGTGTTATGCTTGGGAGCAGAACTGTTTCCCTATCATCACGTCTGAATCTGCTGTTCTCTCTTCTTCTACAACTTTACTTTCCTCACCACAAGTTTATTGTTTTTACTCGGCTGGGTAATAAAGCGCACAGCAAAGAACACCTGTTGTGGACATTCCTTTACTTCTACTAAATGCAATACGCATCATTCACCCCAAGGAATTTGGGGGAGCCACGAGGTAAATGTGCCACCCAAAACAACCAGCAGCTCCTCCGGGGGTAATGCTACACTTACAACCCAAGTAAAGTTTCTCTATAAAGTGACTTTCTTTATCGTACATCACGGGACACAGAGCGCATAGCCATTACACTTGGGTTATATGGGTACCTTCAGGTGATGGACACTGGTGTAATCAATTTCACAGGAAGTTTCCTCCCTATATAACCCCCTCCCACTGGGAGTGCTTCAGTTTTTTCGCCAGTGTCTTAGGTGTTGGTCACGTCTAGCTGTCCCTCGGAGGTCTCGGGACCCAGGATAGCTAGCCGGATCCGTCCGAAGTGCTTCAAAGCCAAGATGTACAGTACCCGGGCCCTGCAGGAGTGGGGTTTTGCCTATAATGCCTCTCCTTGGAAGGCTGGATTCTGGGCTCCAGTGCCTTAGTCTCTTCCAAGAACTAAACGCTACTGATGCCAGGATGCTATATAGGTCCAGGTGTGTGGGTTCCTTAACACAGGACCCCGGTCCCTGAAGGTCCAAGACAATACCCACGGAGATGGGGGAAGGTTGGGCCTCTTGCATTTTGCAATACCCTGCGGCGTGGAGCAGGTAAGAGGGAACCTGCGGGACTTGGTTCGACAGTAGGTATCCCCCTGGGGGTTCTGGGTCGGCTAATGGTATGCTTGTGCATCAGCCACTATCTCCACTATGTCTTTTGAGGCAGGATGGGATGTACTAATGTTTACCCAGATAACATGTAGGTATATGTATGCTTTTAAAGATATGTATTTGCTACTCCCCCCAGATCTGCCTGTTAGCATGATACTGCAGCCCCACGTGCTATAAGGAGGAAATGCTGGCAAAACTCCTGTTTCTTAGGAAGCCTATGGGGACAGCTTCCTCTATGTGTGCACTACAATAAGATTAGTGTCTTGCCTGGTGTCTGTTGGGTTGCTAGCGCTGGTCCAGGCTTCTCCTCTGCTTTCTGCTTCCTCCATGTTGGTTTCAGCGTGGGGGGGGGGGGCGCGCGCGCGCGTGCGCGCCGCCTTTTACAGCGTCAGCGTGCGTGGGGGGGGCGGGCCAGCAGCGTCAGGTCTCAGTTAAAGCAGCAGGACATACCGGCTCAGCAGGCTCGTGAATTGGCTGACCTCCCAAGGGCTCTCTGCTTTGCAGTAGATGCTATTAAGGACTCCATTCAACAGGCGTCCCGTTTATCTCTGCTGTTGGTTCATATGCGTCGCCTTTTGTGGCTGAAGATCTGGTCAGCAGAGGCACCCTGCAAAAAGCTTTTAGCAGGATTTCCCTTTCATGGTGGGAGACTATTCGGTGAAGACCTAGATAAATATATCCAGACCATATCAAGTGGTAAAAGTTCTTTCTTGCCTGTCAAGAAAAGATCGCGTGGGCCCGCGTTTAAGCGACAGGCCTTCGCAGGCTCGGCCCCTTCAACTTCCCGTCAGTATCGACGGCCTCCCGGGCGTTCAGCATTTAATAGCCGCCCACAAGGACAAGCCACGGCAGGCAAGATGCCATGGTCTCGCAAGCCGGTTAAACCAGTCATCAAGTCAGATTCATGAAGGGGCGCCCCCACTCTCTTGGGTGGGGGGAAGGCTTCGGTTTTTCTCCGAAGTGTGGGAGGTCAGAATTCCCGACTCTTGGGTACTGTCCGTGGTAGCCACGGGCTACAAGCTAGAGTTTCGGGAAGTCCCCCCTCCTCATTTTCAGGGGTCAAGTCTTCCAATCGACCCATTAAAGAGGGCCTCTCTTGTAAAAGCATTGGATCGTCTCTTGCTCCAAGGAGTAATTGTAGAAGTACCAACCCAGGAATGGGGTCTGGGATTCTACTCCAACCTTTTCATAATACCAAAGCCCAATGGCGACGTCAGGCCTATCTTAGACCTCAAACGCCTAAATCGCTTTCTAAAGATTCAGACCTTTCGTATGGAGTCCATACGTTCGGTGGCAGCCAGCCTACATCAAGACGACTTTCTAGCATCTATAGACATAAAGGATGCGTATCTGCACGTGCCGATCTACCCGGCACATCACAAGTTTCTTCGTTTTATGATAGATCACCGTCATTACCAGTTCGTAGCCCTCCCTTTCGGGTTGGCAACAGCTCCGCGGGTATTCACAAAGGTGTTAGCCCCGGTGCTAGCCGTCCTAAGGACAGAAGGCATTTTGGTCCTGGCATACCTGGACGATCTTCTGGTTATCGACAGCTCAGCTTCCAGCCTCAATCATGCAGTAGTTCGCACAGTTCGGCATCTAGAGGAATTCGGGTGGATTGTGAACCAAGAAAAATCGGTATTGAAACCCACAAAGCCTTCGGCTAGATACAGACTGCCAGAGGATATTTTTACCTCAAGCAAAGGTCAGATCAATAACTCAAGCAGTTCAGGTGATCTTAGGCAAAAAGAGGCCGACTATTCGCCTATGTATGCGACTGCTGGGGAAGATGGTGGCCGCCTTCGAGGCAGTGCCCTACGCCCAGATCCATACCAGATATCTCCAGGCAGCCATTCTCTCTGCTTGGAACAAGTCCATTCAGGCGTAAGATCGTCCGTTATTGCTCTCCCAGGAGTCCGGCGCAGCCTGTTCTGGTGGCTGGTCCCTCAAAATTTGTCAAAAGGGGAAATCCTTTTGCCCCATCACGTGGAAGATAGTAGCCACGGATGCCAGCCTGTCAGGTTGGGGGGCAGTTCTAGAAGGACAGACCCAGCAAGGGCAGTGGTCGGAGGCAGAAAAACTGCTTCCCATCAATATCCTAGAGATCAGAGCTGCTCGGCTGGCCCTGGTCGCCTGGACTCTCCCCCTTCAGGGTCTGCCAGTAAGGATACAGTCCGACAATGCCACTGCGGTGGAATACATAAACCACCAGGGGGGCACGAGGAGCCTAGCAGCCCAAAGGGAAGTAAACATGATTTTTTCATGGGCCGAAGCCCATGTACCCTGCATCTCGGCGGTGTTCATCCCAGGGATAGACAATTCTCAAGCAGATTTTTTGAGTCGTCAACAGTTGCTCCCGGGGGAGTGGTCTCTTCACCCCCAGGTATTCCAAGAGATTTGCCAAAGATTCGGAGTTTCAGATGTGGACATTATGGCAATAAGATCCAACAAAAAGTTGGACAAATTCACATCCCGAGCCAGGGATCCCTCGGCCTACGGGACCGATGCGTTGGTTTGCCCCTGGCACCAGTTTTCTCTCCTGTATGCGTTCCCTCCACTGCAGATGATTCCCCGCCTTCTACGGAGGATCAGGGTGGAGCGCAGGCCTGTGATCCTGGTGGCCCCAGCCTGGCCCAGGAGGGCTTGGTACGCACTCATCGTGAGGATGTCAGTCGGGGCGCCGTGGCCGCTCCCCCTGCGCCCAGATCTGCTGTCTCAGGGCCCAATCTGCCACCCTGCTTCACAGCAGCTAAATTTGACGGCTTGGCGGCTGAATCCCTAATTCTTAAGGGCAGAGGCCTCTCAGCTCAGGTCATATCTACGTTGATTCAGGCTAGGAAACCGGTCTCTAGAAATATTTATTACAGAGTCTGAAGAACCTATGTGGAGTGGTGCGAGTCTCAAAAATGGCACCCTCAAAAGTTTTTTATTGACAGGATCTTGCGATTCCTCCAGGTTGGCGTTGACAAAGGGTTGGCTCTTAGTACTCTAAAGGGGCAGGTGTCGGCCTTATCGATATGGTTTCAAAGACCCTTGGCCACCCATTCGCTTATGAAAACCTTCTTGCAGGGGGTCTTGCATGTGAATCCCCCTATTAGAGCTCCCCTCTGCCCCTGGAATTTAAATCTAGTCTTGTCAGCTTTACAAAGGCAGCCGTTTGAACCTCTGACAGAAATCCCTCTTGTGCTACTAACCCGAAAGTTGGTTTTCTTGGTGGCTATGGCTTCGGCCAGAAGGGTTTCAGAGCTGGCAGCCTTGTCATGCAGGGAGCCATACCTTATTCTGCATAAGGACAGAGTGGTTCTGCGGCCTCAACCTTCTTTCCTTCCTAAGGTCATATCCAGTTTTCACTTGAATCAGGACCTAGTCCTACCATCCTTCTTTCCTACTCCCCAGTCCAGAGAGGAAAGAATGCTTCATACTTTGGACGTGGTTCGAGCCATGAGGGTCTATCTCAAGGCTACAGAGAAGATTCGGAAAACAGATGTGCTTTTTGTTCTTCCGGATGGCCCCAAGAAGGGTCAGCCGGCTGCTAAGTCTTCCTTGGCTAGGTGGATTAAGCAGCTGATTTTTCAGGCCTATGGTCTGAAGCGCGTTCCACCTCCCTTATCAGTTAAAGCCCATTCTACGAGGGCCATGAGTGCCTCCTGGGCGGCACACCATCAGATCTCTATGGCACAGGTTTGCAAGGCGGCAACCTGGTCTTCCGTACATACGTTTACTAAATTTTATAAGTTGGACGTTGCAAAGGGTACGGACGCAGCATTTGGGCAGGCGGTCCTACGGGCAGCAGTATAGAATCCTCTGGTCCGGGTCACGCCCCCTTTTTTCTGTTGGTGGAGTTACTTTACTTCCTGATAATTTTTTGTTTGGCTATTCTTGGCCTTACGGTCTCCCTCCCTTCATAGAGCATTGCTTTAGGACATCCCAAGTGTAATGGCTATGCGCTCTGTGTCCCGTGATGTACGATAAAGAAAAAAGGATTTTTAATAAACAGCTTACCTGTAAAATCCTTTTCTTGAAGTACATCACGGGACACAGAGCTCCCACCCCTCTTTTGGGGAACATTGTGTAACCTCGGAGGAATTGCTTGCTACAAAACTGAAGCACTCCCAGTGGGAGGGGGTTATATAGGGAGGAAACTTCCTGTGAAATTGATTACACCAGTGTCCATCACCTGAAGGTACCCATATAACCCAAGTGTAATGGCTATGCGCTCTGTGTCCCGTGATGTACTTCAAGAAAAGGATTTTACAGGTAAGCCGTTTATTAAAAATCCTTTTTTTGTCCCCCCTCGGATTTAAACATTGATGTGAACTGCTTGAACAAACCAGTCTCGGGTCTGTGTTATTTTTTGATCTGTTTTTCCCCTGCTTTCAGGCTGGTTTCTTGTACTTGACAATGTTGGCATCTTGGCCAAGCTGATGTACTGCCAAAGGTAAACCAGGCATGACGTTAAAAATCGAACTGTTGAGGTTTGTTTAATAAAACATGACACCAGATGAGGAGTTTGGCAAAAGACAAGTGTTTATTATGTCACATTTTTTTTTACAACATCAACCTGCTAATGTCTAAAGCTTAACAAACAAAACCAAATCATCAAACATTAGACATGTGCAGACTGGAATATTTTGTTTCGTTTTTTCGTTTTCGTTTGGAAAATACATTTATTTAGTTACTTCCGAAAATCATTTTGATTTATTTAGTTTTTCGTTGGGGAATAGCTTTCGTCCGAAAATCCAATAATACTTGTTTTTTATTTCGAATGGTCAAAAGAATATTCGACGGAACGTCGAATTTTTTGGTTGCTGGTGAATGAACAAACGAATATTCGACGGAACGTCGAATCTTTATGTCTCATATATCGAAATCTATTCTCTGTAATGTCGAATCTATTATTTCTATAATGTCGAATCTTTTCTCTATGATGTGGAATATTTTCCCTATAATATCGAATCTCTCTATATCGAATTTTTACCGCAACGAAAACGAAAATAAAGCATTTTTTATGTCGGATCTTTCGGTTTTAGTTTCTTGCACTTTCGTTATCGTTTGTTAACGAAAAAAACAGATTTTCTGACGAAAATGCATTCTAACGAAAACGAATGCACATGTCTATCAAACATATAAATTACATTTTTGTCACTGTTTATACTGTAAAATGTAATACAAACACTTGAAAGCTAGTTCAATAATGTAAATAACGAACATATAAATGTTCATGAGTTGTTGGCCAAATCTGGCCCAACTATGCTACTGTTGTGGTTATTTTTTGTAAAGGGAGCAACTCCCTTCACGTTGGGTCTGTAAATATTTGGGTATAGAAGCCTGCAGAGAGAAAAGCACAGTGTACTTGCAGCCTTGTAGGCTTTTAGCTTTATTTTATTTTTTCTGGATCTTGACAAACTCCGCTGGACAAGATATATTTTGTAACTTTACCAGAAAGTAGATACCGTATTTGCCGACGTATAATACGACTGGGCGTATAAGATGACCCCCTAATTTTCCAGCTAAAATTTTGGTTTTGGGATATACTCGGCATATAAGACGACCCCCTTCCTACTAGTCTGTCTGGAAGCTGAGGGGTAGCCAGAACAACCGTTGATAGGAACAACCGCTGACAGAAACAGGCTTTTTTCAGCTTTTTTCAAATATCACTGTGCCATTACATTACATGCCTCACTGTGCCATTACACATGCCTCACTGTGCCATTACACATGCCTCACTGTGCCATTACACATGCCCCACTGTGTCATTACACATGCCCCATTGTGCCATTACACATGCCCCACTG
Organism: Rana kukunoris; assembly: GCA_029574335.1. Classification (NCBI taxonomy): domain Eukaryota; kingdom Metazoa; phylum Chordata; class Amphibia; order Anura; family Ranidae; genus Rana; species Rana kukunoris. The sequence goes on along the minus strand of CM056050.1, from coordinate 491,761,460 downwards.
TGCCATTACATATGCCCCTCTGTGTCATTACACATGCCCCATTGTGCCATTGCCGACCTCACTGTCACGATCTCCCTACCTTCTCCTGTTTGTACGGATTGTCAGGCTGCGGGCGTCCATTATTCAAAAGCCGCGCCTCCTCCTCCATGCTGTTCCGTGATAGGCGGAACACTAATTTTCCCAGCAGAGCCTCTGTTCAGTGTTCCGCCTATCACGAATGTCCTCTCGTCCGAGGATATGAAGGCATCCGTGATAGGAGGAACACTGAAACCGAGGCTCTGCTGGGAAAATGAGTGTTCCGCCTATCTCGGAACAGCATGGAGGAGGAGGCGCGCTTTTGAATAATAAATGCCCGCAGACTGAACACACAGGTACCGGTGTATAAGACGACCCCCAAGTTTTAAGGCATTTTTTTTACATGCCTAAAGTCGTCTTATAGGCCGGAAAATACGGTAATAACCTAGGATAAGAGATACATAATGGAGTACAAACAGTAGAGGACTGGTGATTTGTTTAGGCATCACTGCTGTTGAAGATGAAAAAAATAAAAATTCCCCTGCAAGGCAATGTCATAACTAATAGTGTATACTGGAAAATGGAATCCCCGGGCTGGTTTCTCGAAGGATATCAGTGGTATAGAGAGATGGAAAAGAAAAGTGGCCACATAGCGTAATCTTGTTTGAGTATAAAAAAGATTTATTGCAGCTATCACACTTGCATTCAGCTGGAATGTTACACGCTTGTAAACAAGTGGGAGGACTCCACTGCCGCCCCACTGCCACGTGGCCACTTTTCTTTTCCATCTCTCTATACCAGGTACATCAAATAAAGTAAAGGCAGAACCTCAACTAGATAAGGAAAGGGGATAAAAAAATAAGGAGGGGGAAAGGAACAAATTAATTACAAAAAGGAAGCATAACTAATACTGTCATTGAGTCCCGGTGATTGAGTTGCCCCGCGTTTAAAAATCCATTTAGCTTCCACCTGTAGGATTTTTTTGTCGAAGTTCCCTCCACGAATGGGGGGGGGGGGTGTATCCGAGCCAGTACCTGGAATTTGAGAGATTGGGTGCTATAGTCATGGTAATTTGCAACATTTTTGGGTATAGGTTTCTCCATGATGCCTATTTGTATATCTACAGCATGTTCTTTAATTCGTCTCCAAAAATGTGTTTTGGTTTTGCCCACATAGAATTTACCACAGCCACATGTTTGCAAATATACGATACCAATTGTATCGCAATTTACAAAATGTTTCATAGTTAGATTCTCTCCAGTGGGCAGAATGACGTTTTTTCCAACTTGGATATAATTGCAGAAATCACAGTTTCCACATTGGAAGGTACCCCGTGGTAGAGTGCCGCAGGGATCCCTAGACTCCTGAGGCCTAAAGTGGCTGGAGACAAAAGTGCAGGTATACCTGCGCCACACTCTGTTGTGGCACAGGTACTGTATATCGATGACATCCTGATTTTTTGGACAGGAACTCTTGAGCTCCATTCCCCTCCCCTCCACCCCCCCCCCTCCATTCCCCCTCCCCTGCCCCCTCTCAATTCTCCCTCCCCCTCCATTCTCCCTCCCTCCATATAAGATAAAGAACTAATGGTCTGCTTTTGTGACCTTGATAAAATAAAGGAAGACTTGGTACAGATTAGGCAAAATACCAAGCAGGTGGAGCAAAGGATCAAAAGCATCATAGATGTGCTTGGGAGGGTTTAATTTTTATAACATAAACATTTTTATATCTAATTTTGTTTGTAAAGTTAATAGTTTTTTGTAAAATTGTACATATTGAAATTTACAAGTTCCATATTCCAAAATGTTTTAAACCATGGCTGTTCATGCATTTTAGCAAGAATAGTTACCCCAAAAAATTATAATTTTTGCATTTTATATATATAAAAAAAAAAAATGCACATTTAAAATGTGCAACAATTAAAAAAGCTTTTATACTCAACAATGTGTGGCTTCTTATATCAATGTTGCCTAAAAAAATATATATATATTATTTGTGGTATTTACACTGACAATGATGGGTATTTACTAAAGTGCACTAGGAGAACCTAGGAGAAAGATACAAGAAACACAAGCAAAAAAACAAGATGTTTCCAGTAGAAAATATATTTTTATTAAAAGATCACATCAATGTTCATCAGGCATAGCAATGGCCCCCCTACCCAAAAAATATTCAAGATATTGTTGCCGCACATCATGGCCGCTTTGGGGGGCCAAGCCAGTAAGGCCAGATTCTTGGGCCGGCAAAGGATTTGCTATATGTAGTGTGGCCTCAGGCCCAACAGTAGAGAGATAATTAGGGGAATGTTTTTTCAAAAAATTGTGAGGAACACAACATGACATGACAACATGTTTTCACTTGTACTCTGCAAGATTGATAGAGGTCATAAAGAGGTGGAACCGGCTGGCCATAATGCCAAAGACATTTTCCACCACCCTTCTGGCTCCAGCCAGCCTGTAATTAAACACCCTCCTCTCAGGGGTCAGGGTCCTTTGAGGAAATTGTCTCAAAAGATGTGGACGCCTCATTCGCGATGAAAAAAAAAGTTAGTCCCTCAACATTCTCTGCCGCAGGTGGCAGTGCCAGGTCATCACATAGTAGCCGTTGGAACTGTCTGTGCAAAAACTCTGCCATCAGACATCCGCCCATTTTTCCCCACATCCACAAACAGAAACTCATAATTGGTCAACGCCACCGCCATCAGCACTATACTGTTGAACCCTTTGTAGTCATAAAATAGGATCCCGAATGGGGTGGTGGCACGATGCGGATGTGCTTGCCATCGATTGCCCCGTTGGGAAAGTTCCAACGCTGGGCAAATTCTGATGCCACATTCTGCCATTCTTGTGGCATAGAAGGGAACTGTAGAGTTAAACAAGAAAAAATAAAATAATACTTTAATACAAGGATCTCCAAACTACGGCCCTCCAGCTGTTTCGGAACTACATTTCCCATGAGGCATTGTAAAATTCTGACATTCACAGACATGACTAAGCATGATGGGAATTGTAGTTCCTGAACAACTGGAGGGCCGTAGTTTGGAGATCCCTGCTTTAATACATAAACATTGAAAAAAATGCAGCGCCAAACTAGTCGAGGTCCCCCTTAAAGGGGATCCACCAGTGATATGAAATGAATCTGACCTAGATATCACATCTGGTCAAAGTGAGTCCAAATTAGGACAGTGTTAAATGTGTGAAATGTTGAGGGAGCAAAGGTACCCCCCAACGGTGAGTGGTAAAACAATCAGTTATCTGTGTAGTGACAAACCGTGCCAGAAAGTGTATATTAAAATACCAATCTTATGTGTTCACAAACAAAACAATACAAATAAATCGGTGAAATAAGTAATCACAACTGCAGTCCATATATAATTGTGTGTACTATTCTCATGGGTATGTAGAGGTATCACCTCTGTAGTCCCATTAAAACACGAAGGTGTTGTATAGATGTTACAAAATATATATATATAGTGCATCGCAAACCATGTAAAATATAGAATATAATAGGAAGAATATAATAAGAAAATTTGGTAAAGTCCAAACAATTCGTGACAAAAGGAGAAAAACTTCTGTAGAACGTTCAGTGAGATGAATGATTGAATGAAGATCTTCACCACGTGAGAGAAAGCTAGGGTAGCAGGTATTGAAACTTATCCCTCCACCAGTGTAGATGGCTACTCTCACCTTAGGTTAAGACCACTGGGTTAGCAGATGGTCATAAGAGCATTAGGAAAACAGGATGTGAAGTAGATCTCCTATTGATGGTCTCAGCATGGATACCGGAGCAAGGGGACATGGAAGAAAAAACAACCATCTAAGAGCTTCCGCTTGATCACTGCTTTAATCAAATAGGCATTTGACAGGCTACTCACATTTCTTCAGATGTAAACAGGCATGTACATATATGTAACACAGCTCACGGAGATCACCAGGAATGACACCGAGCGACGTGTAGGCTCCAAAAACCCCTGGACGCGTTGCGTGAAAACACTTCCTCAGCAGGGTGGAGTGGAGGTTGTATAGATGTTATCCAAGTGGGATGGTTGAACAGTATCCCCTCTATTCATGTATACACTTCTCCACCTCAAACATCAATAAGGTAAGGGTAGATTAAATACGCTTACCCACTGGTGTAGACCCACAGCTCACCTTACGGTGGGGGGTCCTCAGAGCCTGTATGGGCCGGCTGCCCTTCTTGGTCTCTCCCTCGGGAGTGTATCCTTATGCAGGTAATCCGAAAGAGTTCCCAGGGGGTGGTCGAGGTGAGCTGCCCAATGTTGTGTCTCGTGGGTAATCCTCAAGCATGATTCACTCAGAAGGTAAATGAGAAAAAAGAGGGGAACAACTCCTCATAGTGTAAAAAAATTTATTAAAAAATTCCAAAAAATCATAAAAAATTCCAGAACTGAAAAGTCCAAAGAATCTAACATGCATAAAATCCACACTTTTCAAAAAGTTTCCATCACTCCACAACAATGTTCCACATCTAGGGACAAAGTCCAGAAGAAAGGAGTCCAAAAAGCGCAGTAGAAACAAATATGGTCCAGTAAAACCGGACCGGTTTAGTCTGAGAAGACTTCAACTGGGGTGTAAGACTGGACATAGAGGGCTCCGTGCGCTTTATATAGTCACCCTGAATATCTCCATGAGACCATAATCTCTTCCGCCTTGGTAAATCTCGGCGTGCATTTCAAATGACGTCATTTCCTTTCTGGGTGCGTTCCAGGCGCCCGGAAATGACATAACCAGCATATCCTAGCCACTAGGATTGGCTGCTAGGTCTCACCCTGTCTAGGTTATAGGGTTATAGGGTTAATTGTTAGATCCCGCCCTTCGCCCTCCTCCAATATTACTCACTCGTCTGTATAAGGGAGGAGTTGGAGGATTCTAAGCCACTGTCCTAATTTGGACTCACTTAGACCAGATGTGATATCTAGGTCAGATTCATTTCATATCACTGGTGGATCCCCTTTAAGGGGGACCTCGACTAGTTTGGCGCTGCATTTTTTTCTATATTTATTCACAATTTTGTCCTATTGTTATGTTGGCTGCCTTACTATTTGTAGCATTTATTTACATTCACTTATAATTGGGAGTAACGCAATATATATTTTTTATTTAATACATAAACATTGCAAGCAGATTATCCCAAAACATTCTTGCCCAAACATCAGTATAACCTTGAATTTGAAGGGGTATTTTAAGACAAAAAAAAGATTACTAATCAGATTCCTCACCCCCTCTGATGGCCCAATTTAAATTATTTTATGGGGGCGGGGGGGGGTTCGAGATGAGTTGGGGACCTCAGAAATCAAGGCTCTAGCACTCTGTCTGAATTAGAAAAATAAAATAAATGCACACATTTTAGGGGAGGGGGAGCGCCAAGCACTACAATGGAGCAGACAAAATACATGGGGAAGCAGTGTTGTAAGTAAAGGCGTTAAAATAAACGCCGTTACCTAACGATGCACCTGATTACTCTTCCCCTCTCGGCAACGCCGTTCCCATTACATGGGCAGTGTTACCGCAATTACATACCTGTGTCAGCAGTGCACTGCAGCAGCCGTCGGCCATCCATTATTAAAAAAGCGTGCCTCCCCCTCTGACTGTTCCGTTCGTGATAGGTGAAACACTAATTTTCCCAGCAGAGCCTCTGTTTAGTGTTCAGCCTATCACGGATGCCTTCTCATCCTCAGCCTCGGCCTCGGACGAGAGGACATTCGTAATAGGCGGAACACTGAACAGAGGCTCTGCTGGGAAAATGACTGTTCCGCCTATCACGGAACAGCCTGAGGAGGGGGCGCGGATTTTGAATAATGAAGGATGGCCGCCGACGTCTGACAGATATGGAGAACAGGAGAAGGTAGGGAGATCGTCGTTGAGGCATTTTACAGGCACAGTGAGGCATGTATGATGGCACAGTGACTCACTGTGCCATCATACATGCCTCACTGTGCCTGTAACATGCCTCACTGTGCCTGTAACATGCCTCACATGCCTTACTGTGCCTGTAACATGCCTCACTGTCAGTGAGACATGTTACAGATGACACAGTGAGGCATGTTACAGATGGCACAGTGAGGGGTCGTCTTATACAGTGAGTATATCCCAAAACCGAAATTTAAGCTGGAAAATTAGGGGGTCGTCATACGCCGGCAAAAAAAAAGTCAGTTACTTTGCTGAGTAACTAATTACTTTGCCAATGTAGTAACTGAGTCACTAACTCAATTACTTTTTCGGACAAGTAATTTGTAACTGTAACTAATTACTTTTTTAAAGGACGATGAGCAACACTGTTGGGAAGTGACTAGGCTACGTGTGTTTGGGCCCAGGAGAGCATGCTGGAGAGGGTAGTTATGGGAAATGTGCATGTAGGCCAAAAGAGGAGAATTAAAAGCTTACAGCATGCATGGGAACAAATGGGACATTCACAGCATATTACAATCATGGTAATTAGGGACTGATGAAAAAAATACTATACATTAGCAAGCATTAAATACATAGAATGTGATGTTAAAGGAGAAAACTTACCTTAATATAGTCCTCCTGCAGGACTTGTATTATGGCAGAACAGGTCTCTGGAATTATGACCCCCAGACCCTGGGGGGAGATGCCTGTCAAGAACTTGAGGTCCTGCAGGCTTCTCCCTGTCACCAGGTAGCGCAACTTGGAAACTAGCCTCTGCTCAGCAGTAAAAGCTTCCCGCATTACAGTGTCCTGCTTGGTGATATAGGGGGACACCAAAGCCAACAGATGCTGAACAACGGGGTCCGTCATCCGGAGAAAATTACTTAAATAATCAGGGTTATTCTCCTGGATCTCCCGCAACAAAGGCATGTGACAGAATTGGTTCCGCTGGAGCAACCATTCTTGGTCCATGAACTCCTCCTCACCCTGTTCATGGACTGGAGTCAGGATAAAGCAACAATCCCAACAGCAAGCACAACACGATCTTGGCGATGAGAACGTACCAGCAACATGGCTCGCAAACGGTCGGCTGGTCAGAACAAACTAAAAGAACGCACTAAAGAACAGCAAGGCCTAAAACAGCCTAGAACGACCTAAAAAACAGTAACGAGCGCACAAGAACGCACTGGAAAAACAAATACGAACTGACTACAAGCACTGAAAGACAGATACGAACCCACAAGCACAAACTGAACACCAGAAAACGATCTTTAAAGCACGAAGACTGAAATACGCGAATCGTCTCTCGCCAAATTTTTACTAACACGCGGTAACACGAAATTAGCAAAAGCAGCCCAAAGGGTGGCGCCATTCGAATGGAACTTCCCCTTTATAGTGTCGTCGTACGTGTTGTCGTACGTGTTGTATGTCTTCGCGTTTGCTCGAGCATTTTTTTCACAAACGTCTGTATGCAAGGCAGGCTTGAGAGGAATCGCGACAAATCACGTTGAGAAAAACTTTTTTTTTGCATGACATGAATAACGGTCGTGTGTACGCTGCATCAGTGTTATTTTCCATTCAGTAGAAGTTGATTCCTCCAGTGGGATGAGGATAATTCTCAATGCGTTTGTTGGCAGAGCAGGGGAACTGTTTTATGTTTGCTTAAATGATGTGTGAGTTAGCAAACCATCATGGGCACTGAACAGACAGCCCTACCAGGCCTCACTCCAAAAAGATGACATCTACTAACCAAGTGACAAGCAACACCTGTCCTGATGCTAACTACAGAGTAAATTTGAAGAAAATAGTGAGCAACCCCCTCCAGTTCAATATAGTTTACTTGCTTCAGTCTGAATGTATGGTGGGAAGCCATCATATACTCAGTGAAGCTACACACACTTTAGATCCAGGCCCAGTCTGTGGGAAGCTCTGTTCTGCAGTGGGCCCTAGAAAGGGTCCCTACTGCTGAGAAAGGCTGATCAATCTAGCATTAACCTGACAGGGCTTCCATTACCAGCCACTACTGCTCCCTCTTTCGAACTGGCTGCTCCTCTTTCTCTTTTTCTGCAGATGTTACTATCTTACTTATTTAAAGGGGTTGTAAAGCCCCTTTTTTTATAATAAGCATCCTTTACCTGCAGACATTCCTCTTTTCACTTCCTCATTGTTCGTTTTTGCTCAGAAGTTTCTCTATTTCTTCTCTGTTCTGTTCACTTCCTGCTTGTCTGATTGTTACTCACCATCGTGAAGGGAGGCTTTACTGCGGTGGTCCGTGACGTGCTCGCCCCCTCCTGGGAACTACATCTGTGCGGCAGGATGCTCTCTATGTGTTAGAGACTTAAAGAAGGTGTGAATTACTGGGCGTGCCGCAATTCATACTGGGAAATGTAGTTCTTACATGAATGAGTGCCGCAAACCAGGAAGTGAATGAGAGGACAGAAACTAGAACGCCGAAGGTGATATAGATGAAGGAATTTAACAGGTATTTACTTGTTTTTTAACAGAATCATTACACTATTCTATTTTAGGCAAAAAAGAAATCCTTTACAACTCCTTTAATGATCACCATAGCATTACACCTTATTTCCCATTAACGTGCACTGTAAGAGCACACACGCAATTCCTCTATAATACAACTAGACCAGACATTGTTGAACAAACGGAACATGTTTACTGAAGTTACAGTAAAACCTTGGTTTTCTAGCATAATTAGTTCCAGAAACATGCTTGTAATCCAAAGCACTTGTATATCAAAGCATTTTTTTACAGGGTATTAAAGAGAAGAGAGGCACCTCTAAGGCCTCGTACACACGATCAAATCTGTCTGCTGGAAACGGTCGGCTGGGAACCCATCCGCCCGACATGTCTGCTGGTTAGTATGCTAACCAGCAGACATGTCTTCTCGCACACGCGCCGAATGATTTTGACGCATGCGTGGAAGTGTTTTACTTCCTGGTGCGGTGACGTGGCGGCGTCAACGTCACCGCCACGTCACCGACACGTCAGCGCGCTGTCTGCTGGCGGGGACTTTGGTTTGCTCGTGTGTACACGCGAGCAAACCAAAATGCCAGCAGACAGATCTGTTTAAATCGGTCGGTCCGACCGATTTGAACAGATAGATTTACTCGTGTGTACGAGGCATACGTGTAGCAATAAGTTGCTAAATGTTGTACCTTAATTAAATGTAACCATATTGCTACACTTACGCCTTGTACACACGAGGGAATTTTTCCGCTGAACATGGTCCGACGGACCATTTCAGCCGAAAAATCCGCTCGTCTGTAGGGGCAAACTTTTTCCACCGGATAGCTGCCCGTCGGATATGTCCGCTGGTTAGTACGGCAAACCAGCGGACATATCTGCCCGCACATGCGTCGTATCCTGTGAATGGATCCGACGCATGCGCGCGGAAGTGTACAGCCACCAGATCAAACAGCCCGGCGGACATATCCGATATATTACATCGTGTGTACAAGGCCTTAGAGGCTCCTCTTTTTTTTTTATATTCAGTTTTGACATGACTCTACTCTTATATCAAGACATCGCTTGTATATCAAGGCAAAATGTATTAAAACATTTTGCTTGTCTTGCAAAACGCTCTCAAACCAAGTTACTCTCAAACCAAGGCTTTACTGTATACCGGTAATTTTTTCACTTAGACAGCGTGTCTCGTATGTTCGGTAATACAACATCCCACATAAATATTGGCTGTTAACAAAGCTCCTTCTTCAATGAATGGTTAAACACACTTTAACAATAACATAAGCTGTGGCTTTGGCTGTAGCAGTGGTGTGCATACCTTAAGCTATGACACTTCACAGATGAATGGCTATTCTGCCTCTCCTTATTCACACATGCAGATACCATAGGAAAGGATAAACTCTTCGGGCCAGATTCAGGTAGATGAGAGCATCTTTGCTCCAGAGTAACGCTTCTCATTTACGTTACTCTGACGACCCTTTCAGCGCAAGTACTGTTATTCACACAGCAGTTGCGCGTAAACTTGCGCCAGAGTAACGCTAATGCGCTGGCGTAACCCGACGCAAGGGGAAGTGGGTGTGATCATATGTAAATGATGGGCGGAGCCCAGCGCAGAGGCTTACGTTCAGCGCATCAACCACGGAGCATGCGCAGTGAGTGAGGCTCCACTCGCCCCCTTTGTGCGCATGCTCACAACTTCCGTCGGCACCACTTCACGGGAAACGTCAGCGCAATGCCTTCCATTGGGCGTTTAAATGCGCCCGTAGAAGCGCCATTCCGGCACTAAAGTATATCCTGCTCCCCCTCCCCACAGTGATGTTACTTTTGTTCTGAGATGGCTGCTCCCGTTCCCCGCAAACACACAGGAGAAAGCTGAACTCTAAAGGCCAGGAGCTGTCAGCCGTCATCTCGGCTATGGAGACCTATGATGTCTTCCTCCATGGCTGTAAAATTTGACAGACAAGCATGGACAGAGGTGTTGTCCTGCAAGTGGGGGTGCTCAGCTAGCTCTTATCGTCGGTAACGCTGCTGTAGCTGCTCTCCTGCTGACCTGTGACCGTCTGGAGTAAAGATAAAGCAGCCTTTTGTAGAAATAACTTTGCGCCGGACGGACGAGATACGCGCGGCGCATGTAGCCAGCGTATGGTGCTAATCCGTTCGTGAATAGGGAAAAATCCCTCATTTGCATATTTGCAGGGGAAATCAATAGGCGCGACTGATGTGCCAAACGAAATTAAGCGCTGACGATACTCTGGCGTCGGAACGTTCCGCCGGTCGCAAATGGCCCGTTATTGGGCGCATCTAGTTTGGTGGGTACGGGCACATAGAAACGACGGTGCATCTTCACAGTTACGCGGCGCATATCGAAATACTCCAGCGCAAGTGTTGCTGAATCTGGCCCTTCTTGTTCAGTGTTGCTTTTCTCCCACCTCCCATGAAAAGACCCCAGGAAGCAACTTCCTATCCCCGATATACCCTCTAATGAGACACAACCTCAGGCTAACGCAGTGTTGCCGTCCATAGTTAGCCCCACAGTCACTGGGAATTAACCCATCAATAAACTACATATACAACATTTTAGGCCCTGAATATATGTTTTTGATCATCAAAACCAAATCATCAATCTGCTTTGTGAGTGGAAATAGGAGGTGTTTATATAATAAAACAGACAGCCATCCTAACAAAGAACCAAAAACTCACTACTACTACTAATAATTTTTCTTCAACTTGCTATTTGCTATCTTTTATACTGTGTATACTACTATTTGTAGGTTATACTGTGTATACTACTATTTGTAGGTAGGTTGCCTACTGTAAACTAGTCAGTTTTGGCTGCCCTAATTGGAGGAAGGGGTAATATTTTTACCCTCTCCCCTGGGCTAATTTTGCATGCTTTTTGGGGTTTAGCCTTCCATCCTGTGTGTTATAAACAGGAGAGGAGTTCGGATTCCCAGGTCTGGCTAGAGTTACAGACAAAGAGAGAGAGAAGAAGAAGGTTGCCGGGACTTGTTGTCAGCTTCTTGGAATGTGGACTCATCGGAAGACCAGCATCTGCGATTAAGAATAGGACATCTGTCTGTTATGTTTCAACAGTAAAGCTGTTTCAACCGTTTGAAGTTTTTCAAAGGGGTGCATGTTGGTTTTCAGCATATTCTAAAGAATCTGGTTCTGTAAAGCACTATGGGTTATGAGTAACACCATTACAACAGGTTAACTTGGCAAGATAAGATAGAGGAGTAGCTGCCATGCGTAACTAAAAGTTAGAACACACTACAAGTCACCAGTCATTAGGCACAGTACCTGGTTAGGTGACAGGTTCTTTGGTAGTGTTGGGGTCAGTGCTCTGGCTCCATTCCTAGCAGTCCATCTCCCATGGTCACCGGGAGTAGATTGGCATTACTGAGACACAAGGCCCGATCACAAGGTATGGAAAGGAAGGAGTGATTGAGCATGCGTGTAGTCTGCGCTATGTGCTTGGCAGGACTTCATTCTGTCACTCGGAGGTAATAGAATCCGCTGGACTGGTGGAGTGGGTGCAAGCTCAGTGCGTCCCTCCTAATGCAAAACATACAAAAACGGTGTGTAGCAGCATGGGACATATTACTTGTCAGAGGAACTCTGCATTCAACACTGCACACAGTGAGGCTCATCTTTAAGTCAGGGAACTGCTTTAATGTTCGATTTTGCACATAATCGCAGTCCTCGCCTGGTCCTGGCTATTGGTGAACATGACCCTACATGCATGGGCGCTGTAAGACCCCATCCACACATTATTTAAAAATATTTAATTGAGGGCACTTGCATGGCCCTCAGTTGTAGAGGATGCTAGGCAAACTAATAGAGATGGGCTGAATGACCCCCTGTTCGGTTTCCGCCAGAACTTTCGAATATCACAAAAGTTTGTAGCCGCACAACGAACCTCATTAAAGTCTATGGGGCCAGAACTGGAAAATCAAAAGCAGATCATTTTTAATTGAGCAGTAATTTAATGATGCCTAAAGTTAAACAATAAAAATGAAAAATGTATTTAAATATAGTGCCTGGAGGGGGGGGCGGTCCCCTTAGTCTACCTGTAAAGAAGCACATCTGTACCATGTATAGAACCTGCTGCAGAAAAAAGAATATTTTCATTGCAAGCATTCTTTATTTTGTAAACAATGGCTTGGGGAGCCAGTCTGTATGATGAGGCCACAATTTAGTGCAGTCAGAACAAGATTAGAGATTTTTTAGATAAATTCTGGTGTCTGTTTCACAGACTTTGAATAGAAGTTACAGGTGCAGAAAAATCGGGCTTTGGGTGTTGGTGGTGCCTTCACACCAAAACCCTATAGAGGTACTCTTGATGAAAGCAAGAATTGGCCTTGCTGTAAACATTTTTAATTATATGCACCTGTTTAACAGCTGCGGAAAAATTGGTCCTTGGGTGTTAATTGTGCCCATATAACATATACCAACATTTCTTCCAGATAAAGTCAACACCCACAAAGCATAGTTTTGCAGAGATTCCACATCCCAAAAACACTTAATCGGCGACATCGGCATCAGGCATTTGATAGTTGCTGCTTCATTTAATTTAATTTCATGAATCCTGAATCATTTAAAAAAATGTCAGCCAGTCAATGAAGTCTGTGGACAGTCACACTCTTTTTTTGTCACAAAACCTCTGGCAGCACTGAATGCCCATTTGGAAAGCAAGCTGGTTGCAGGGCAGCCCAGCAGGTCAAATACTGTGCAAGTTCTGGCCAGTGGTCTATTCTAACCAGTGGCTCGTCGACTGGAAATCTCTCCATGTCTATTTTCGCCTCTAGATAATCTTCCACCATATGACGCAGATGCAGCAGATGGGATGTGGAAGCTGACAGCCCTGGGTGCCTTTCTCCACAGCTCCTCCTTTGACCAACAGAAGCCTTGAAAATAGGTTTTCCATGAGACTTTCCCCTTGTAACGGTGGTCAAGGAGGTCTGCCAACCAATAATCATCCTCCTCTTCCTCCTGCTGCTCTGCATAATGCCACGCAGAGTCTGCTCCAGCAGGAACACAACAGGGATTGTGTTACTGATGCATGCATTGTCACGGCTCACCATCCTTGTCGCCTAGTCAAATGGTGACAGTACAGTGCATGTATCTTTTATCAGCAGCCATAGGTGTGGGGAAAAAAATCAGAGCTACCCTGAGCCTGTCATTGTTCCATACTAACCCAGGTACTCTGCTGCATGTGCATCTGCTGCAGCTTTGCTAGGTGGAATTCCCAATACATTTCAGCCAACCGAACACTGGCTGTGTATGACCACCTGAAATGGCTACAGACTCTTCTGGCCTGCATCAAAAGATCTGGCAACCCTGGGTACCTGTTTAAGAAACACTGCACCACCAAATTGAAGACATGTGCCAGGCATAGCACATGTGTTAACTTTTCCTGTCGGAGGGCAGACAGGGGGTTAGTGCCAATTATTTTAATTAGTGCCAATATCGCACGTCACCATTCCTGGCTCAAGCTGGTGTGGTGTGAACCACCTCTGGGTCTGCCCCTGCAGAGCTGAAAGAATTTCTGCTCTGATTTTGCTCCTGTCCTCTAGACAGACCTCTAGACAATCCAGCTGATGCACTGCATGTGAAGCACTGAATAGTCCCTTGGATGCTTAGGGGGTACTGATTTATAGGACAATTCAGCAGAGCAGGTTTTGGAGGAGGAGGTGGAGCTGACAACACTCACATCACCACCAGCAGCTGTAAAGAGACATGGCGGCAAAACAAGCTACAGCACTAAGCTCTGTCTTGCATCCTTCCTAGTTGCAAGCAGAGTTACCCAGTGTGCTGTGAAAATATATCGTCCCTGACCATGCTTGCTGGACCACAAGTCCGCAGTAAGGTGGACCTTGCGACTTACTGCCTTGCCCAATGATGCCACAACATTGCCCGCCACACGATGGTACAGAGCTAGAATAGCCTTATGTGTAAAGATATAATGACTGGGAACCTGCCACTGTGGTACAGCACATCCTACAAATTCACGGAAGGGGGCAGAATCCACCAGATGGAAAGGCAGAAGTTGTAAAGCCAGCAGCTTGGACAAGCTGGAATTTAGACGCTGGCCATGTTGGTGCCAAAAGCTGTATTTTTTTTCCCTCGAGCAGCTGGGCAAGAGAAATTTGTCTGCTATACTCTACAGCTGGTGGCATGTTGCTGCTGGCAGACGTGCTGCAGGGACCTGTGACACCCTTCGCTATATCATCATCCCTGTCAGTGGAGGCTGATGCAAGGTCATATATAAATAGCAGGGGTAGACCTGAAAGGTGAGGAGTGAGGAGGAGAAGAATTGTATCCCTTTTGTGTGGCTTTCAGGTGCTCTTGCCAATGGGCTGAGTGGTGGGAGCTTTAATGCCTTGTCAAGCATGTGGTAGCCGAATGGCTGGTGTTTTTGCCAGCCTTAATCTGTTTGAGGCAAAGTTTGCAAACTGAAAACGGTGCGATCGGCTGCACATGTGCTAAAAAAGGCCCACATAGCTGAGCTGTGAGAAGTGGGCCGGGAGATAACAGCTCCACAATCTGATGGAATAGGGTGGCTGCTGTCTACCCATCCATGATGGCTGCCTCTGGAGGACATCCTGCCTTGTTAGGGTTGTGCCACACCCTGACTTTCCTCCACTGATCTATCCAGCACCCAATTTGTGTCAGTGACCTCATTATCAGCATCCCCTCCATCCTTATTATCACTGGAGCCAACTTGCGGGTGGGGAACATGACTGCCAATTTGTTGTTTATCAGTGTTCTTCCCTGTCTGTAGGCTTCCTCAAGCTCAGAGTCAGAACCAACGTGAGAATCAAGTAATGCCTGTGCATCATCAAGAAGCAAGTGGCTGAACTGACACTGGGCCGGATTCAGAGAGGCTTACGCCAGCGTATCTCGAGATACGCCAACGTAAGTACAAATATACGCCGTCGCATCTTTGCGCCGATTCTCAAAGCAAGATACGCCGAAAAACATGGCTTCAGTCATCTGACGTAACTTGCCTACGCCGGGGGGTCGTGGGCGCATGGTTACGCTAGACGCATTTGGCATACCCATTAAAAATATGCAAATGAGTAAGATACGTTGATTCACGAACGTAGATGCGCCAGTTACGCGGTTTGCGTAAGGGTTACGTCCTGCGTAAAGATAAACCACCAAAAAGATGGCGCAGCCAATGTTATGTATGGACGTCGGAACAGCCGTCAAATTTCACGTCGTTTGCGTAAGCCGATTCAGAATGGGGCTGGGCGCAGGTTACGTTCACGTTGAAAGCATTGACCATTTGCGACGTGATTTTGAGCATGCGCACTGTGATACATCCACGGGTGGCGCATGCGCCGTTCGTTCGCCACATAATTTACATGGGGTCACGGTTCATTTTGATACAACACGCCCCCTACCTGCCTACTTTGAATTACGCGCACTTATTCTTGCACATTTATGCTACGCCGCCGTAACTTAGGACGCAAGTGCTTTGTGAATACAGCACTTGCCTCTCTAAGTTGCGGCAGCGTAGCGTAAAGAAGATACGCTACGCCCGCACAAAGTTACGCCGGGCTTTCTGAATCTGGCCCACTGTGTTCAAATAATTAAACTGACTCTTCCATGTATGATGCTGGGGCTATGGCAGGAGTAGCTGTGGACAAGGAGGCAGAATAAGCCACTCTGGCAGCTGCAGTGGACTGCGCACAAGTCTGTGCTTTGGTGATAGAGGATGAAAATGGTTTTGTAAGCCAGTCAACCTAGTTCCTTGATGCCCTGCAATTAGAGGAAGTGGCTTGAATGGCACTGGGCATCACTCAGTCTGAAAGAGGGCCAGCACTGGATGGTAGAGCTGTGGGTCTGTGGAGGACAGCACTAGAGAAAGGGTTAGTACTGCAATGAGAGCAGTACATTTTAAGAAAACCTGAGTATTTAAAAAGTTAAAAACACAAATCTTGTTCTTCTCTCCCTGATTTTTTTTTGTGAACACCCATGGACTGTACTTTTTTTTTTTTTAGGTTAATTAATGTTTTCCCTTTATAATTCAGTGAGTTGGAGATAATATTACCTTTCCAGTGCCAAGTTAGTGTATGTCTCTAACAGTTACATACTATCAAGGGATATTCTCTGTATGTGCTCAACTGTTTTGTCTTTTCTGCAGCATGTGGTAAACTCCCTAAAGACACAGCAGCATGGAGCTACCTCTGCCAGATATATAACATCTCTGACAATACTTTAATGTGCCATTATATGATAATTTACTGTTTAATTGAACGAAAATCTTGGCAGTGAAAGTGATTGTTTTAATTATTATGAGTTATTGTCTCAAGTTTAAGTGGTTGTAAAAGATGAAGTTTTTTTTACCTTCATGAATTTTATGTATGAAGGTAAAAACCCTTCTGTGTGCAGCTCCCCCTCCCCCTAAATACCTATTTAAAGAGGTTGTAAACCTCCGGAAAAAAAACCTGTAAGACAAAGACATAATGCGCTATTATGCATCGTACACTAGCTCATTATGAAATACTTACCTTAGAATGGTGCCCTGAAGTGCCACCCGAACTCCGCTCCTACGGCCAACATCTTTCACTGGAGTTACTTCCGGGTTCATTGCCTCCGGGGCTGTGATTGGCCAGAGCTGCGATTATGTCACTCCTGCGTATTCGTGTGGCTGCCGCCATTCACGGCACGGGGACTGAAGAAACTGCACGAGGGTTGGAGATCCCATCTCACCCAAGTCTCTGCGGGATCTCCAAACTACACAGCCCCATCCGAACTTAGCAAAACCCGGAGAAAGCTGCCAAAACAGTTTTCTCTGTTTCAAAGCTATGCTCTGTAGTTCTGCAGTCCACTGACATGCAGACTGTCTGTTTTTTCTCCCTTTCCATAGGAACAGGGACTCTCTCTACAACCTCTGTGAGAACCATGAGACTATGGCGCGCAGTTGGGCCGCTTGATAATACCTAACCAAGTTGGGGAATGCCAAACCCCCGTCCCCACGTGACGCTGTCATGACTGAGCAGAGTATCCTGTGCTTTTTATAGTCCCAAACAAACCGTAGCATGTCGTTCTGGAGTCTGCGTAGTTGGGCTCACGGGATGGGGAAGGGCAGTATCTGAAATAAATAAAGGAGCTTAGGGAGAATGACCATTTTAATGGACGCGATCCGTCCCAGAAGCGAGATATAATGGGACTTCCACTTTTGGAGGAGCTCTCTAATTGTCCAGTATAGAGGAGGGAAATTGGCTTGTAAAGGGTGATGAAGGATGGGGTGATATCAATCCCCAGGTATCTAAGCGAAGAACGTTCCTATTTATAAGGAAAGCTCGACTGGAGGTGGTGAACCTTGTCCTCCGGGATGTTAACTGGAAGGGCCGTAGATTTCTATGCATTTATTTTAAACCCCGAGAGCGTCCCATATTTATCCAATTCAGTGTGGAGTTTGGGTAGGAAAATCCCGGGTTGGGTCAGGGTGATGATGATGTCATCTGTAAATAGGGACGCTGTCAGGGAAATGTCCGTAGAAGTACTGGCAATCTTGCCAGTAGAAGCAATGGCCATAGAAGAAGTACTGGCAATCTTGCCAGTAGAAGAAATGGAAGCCATAGGCTCATCATGTGACAGGAAGATCCTCCTGCTGGCCTATAAAAGGCTGCCATTGTCTGATCCAAATTGCTGGATTGTCGTCAGCCTTCCTGAGTTCCTGAGTCTCTGTAATCTTACTGTTTGGATTTCCTGTTATGACCCGGCTTGTTCCTGACCTGTCTGATCCGCTCTCCTGGTTTGACCCCCTGGCTTGCTTTACTGACTTGTTACCTTCTCCAGCACCTGATCCCGGCTTGTTTCACGGACTTTGCTTCAGTTATCTGTTCCTGCCTGTTTTCCAACACCAGACCTTGGCTTGTCTCCATTCCTGCAAACCTGCATCTCCTGCCTGGATCCACAGTGTTTGATCCCCAGCCCGCTTCCACTGTTGCTCCTTGTGCACATCTTGCCAAGTGTTCCCGAGGACTCCTAGAAACTGCAGCCCAGCGGTGTTTCCTGTATTCTCCAGTATTCTTCAGGCACTCACCAGCTCTTCTCTCCTGGATCCATCTGGCAACCTGTGCTTCTCTGGGCACTACACCCTCTGTACCCAACCTCAGAGGTGTACTGCACTTAGCCGCAAGGGGAGCCCTCTCGGCATTTCGGCCTCCAACCAGGTACGTGACAGACGCTTTAAATTCCTTTCCCCTTACGGAGATGCCCCGGATGGACGGATTCCCCCTAATGGTCGCTGCCAGGGGCTCTACACACAGGGCAAAGAGCAGGGGTGAGAGCGGGCAGCCCTGGCGTGTAATATTAGCTATCAGGAAGATGGGTGACATTGCGAATGGGGTCTTAAATTGTACCGCCCGCAAGAAGGGTCAACTCAGGCGATCGAAGGCCTTTTCCATGTCTAAACTCAGGTGCAGAGCTTCTGATTTGTCTCTGTTAGTTACGTCAATTAAGTCTATGATTTTTCTAGTGTTGTCTCCTGCCTGGCGTAGAGGGAAAAAGCCCACCTGATCCTTATTTATCAGAGCAGGGAAAAAAAACATTAAGTCTAATCGATGGGATTTTCGTAAATATTTTTAAGGTCTGAGTTTAGCAGGGCTATAGGCCTATAGTTGGTGCAAGAGGCGGGATCGTTATCCGGTTTTGGGATTAGGGTCAGAAAGGACCCCTGCATGTCACTCGGGATGGGGGTCTGTTGGAGAAAAGTATTAAATAATTTGGTCATATGAAGACTCAGGAGGGGAAGAAAGGCTTTATAATACTCATACGGTAATCCGTCAGGGCCAGGGGATTTGTGGGCCGGGAGGTCTTTTATAGTCACTGCCAGTTCCTCCGCCGAGATGGGGGCATTCAGGTCTTGTAGATCCGTCTCTTGAAGTTGGGGCAGTCCGGCTTGCTCAAGATATTGAGTCATACGGTCAGTCAAGTCGGGTGAGGGGGGATTGTGTGGGATCTCTGCCTTATTGTAAAGGTCTGTATAAAAGTCAACATAGGTGTTTTCTATGTCCTGGGGGTGGGTCAGTAGATAACCCCCTCTGTTCTTTATCTGGTATGGGGTAGAGGTGAGGGTCCGGTCTGCCAGCTTCCTGGCCAGGAGTGATTGTGCCTTATTGCCTTTGTCTTAATAAAGCTGATGTTTGGTGGTCAGGATGAAGGGGAATCGCCATCTGTAAGGAATATCCTTTTCTTGCAAAGTACGTAGAAGTGGTTGCAGTATCCTGCGCTTCTGGAGCGTGATCCATGATTGGTCTGGATAAATCTGTACCAGGGAGTTTTTAAAGACCAAATTGCGGATAGTACGCACTTTGCCCATGATGTCCTCCTTCAGCGCGGAGGATTGTAGTTGGCAAATGACATCTCTCAGCTTAGAAGCGGGGCCTTTTGAACGAAGGGCTCTGTGAGCTCTGTCCATTTCAATAGGTTTGTCTGCGGGTTTCCCCAGGAGATCATTAAACATCACCTGTAGTGTAGTTTGCAAATCCTCGGCTTCCTCTGATTCAGGTAGAATGCGCACACGGATATTATTCCGACGCCCCCTGTTGACCAGGTCCTCGACATGGCGTTGCATGTTGCGTAACAGGAGGTCAAAGAATGTGGGTAGTAGTCCACCACAGGGGTGTGGGGTGGTGGCCGTGAGGATGCTGGGTCCCAGGGCTTGGACCAAGAAGTAACGTGAGGGGACTGTGGGGTGGGAACCGGGAAATCATCTCTTGGAGGTAATGGCCGGGCCTGTGCCACCTGGGCATAGGAGGGGGGGCTGCTGCATGTCCCCCAAAATTACTATGCTCACCGGAGTGAGAGAACCTCTGGGCCTTCGGTGGAAATGGGGCCTGCCCGGTGGTGGGATAAGGCCCACTGCCCTCCACAGCTTCCAGGGCTGCAGATGGGTGCATGGGACTTGGGAGGGCCGGAAAGTCACTCATGGCATCTGGGGGAGGGGGAAAGAGAGCCAGCGTCCTGCAAGCCTTGATCCAACATGGTTCTCAGCAGCCTGGAGAAGGCCTCTGTACACTGTGTGTACTGCGATGAAGGCTGCGTCTCGGCCTTGTCGCCACGTGGAGCGGGAGGTACGTGGAGGGGTGCTCACCACTCGGAAACCAGCAGAGTTCGGGGTCGCTGTCGGGGATGCAGGCAGATCCTGTTTTGGATGGCGGCCCTGCGTGGCGGTGTGGAGGCTTGGTGGCGGGAGGCCGCGGTGTCCGGCGCCATCTTGCTGTGTCCACCCGGCGGCATGTCGGGCAGACACAGCCCGGGTGACACTCATGGATGGTAGAATATTCCCCCAAATTTCAGCCTAATAGCTGTGGGCTGGAGAAGAGCTCTCAAGCTGAGCGTTACCGGTCACGCCCCCCCTTTAAGCCCAATCCTTATCAAGCGATGTGCAGGAGAGCAGAGGCCTTCCCAGCTCACTGCTTCCACATTTCTGGGACCCTTTAGAACAGTAATTCTCAACCTGGGCTCCATGGATCCCTAGGGTTCCTCCAGAGGTTGCTAGGGGTTCCTTTCCACTGATCATCACACAAATGTATCACGAGTTGTAGATTTATATTTTTTAGCAGGGGTTCCCTGAGTGCGTGAAGAACTTATATAGCGCCGCACATGCAAACTAAATCGCCTCTGGGCGCTCGTTGTTCCTGTCTCCTTTGACATCAAAAGAGATGAATTTTGATCTTTCTTCTAAAGGCCAAGTGATTCTCCTCCAACCGAATGCTGGTTGGTAAAGCGTTCCATAGTCTGGGACCTTGGAGCGTGAATCTTCTTTCTCCTTTTGACTTGTATTTGGCTTTGGGTATCTGAAGCAGATTTGGGTTAGTGGATCGCAGAACGCGATTGGTGTTGTGAGCTTTTAGTTTTTCACATAGATATTGGGGGGCCTTCCCGTGGATGCACTTATGCGTCAGACAGAGTGCTTTGAAAGTAATTCTGTCTTTCACAGGCAACCAGTGAAGGATTCTCAATGAAGGTGAGATTGATTCCCAGGGTTTTATCCCGGTCACCAGTCTTGCGGCCGTATTTTGGATGACTTGTAGATGAGAGATTTGGTACTTTGGGAGTCCCAGGTAAAGGGCATTTGCATAGTCTAGTCTGGAGTTTACAATCGTTCCTACCACGACTGCTATGTCTTCATTATGAATAAAAGGAATCAATCTACGTAGTAGGCGCAGCAGATGGGGAGATCAGCTGACTACTGACCCTATTTGTGCATCCATTGTCATGTAGGTGTCGAAGATCACCCCGAGACTTTTGACTTTGGTGCTAGGGGTGATGATTTGGCCCAGAATGGGTGGGGGTGTCCAAGTTGTTGCAAGTTAATTCTTTCAACTGGCTTGAAACAGAAGGAGTTCTGTTTTGGAGCTGTTGAATCCGATGGACCGTTTCAGCAGACATCTCCGCTCGTGTGTATGGGCTAGCGGACAGATTTCTCCACCCGACAGATTTCAAAGCATGCTTTGAAATCCATCCGGTGGAATCTGTCCGCCCGACATGTCTGCTGGTTAGTACACTTACCAGCAGACATGTCGTCCCCCACCGCCGCCGCGCCGCCGCCGAATGGATTCGGCGCATGCGCGGAAGTGTTTTACTTCCTGGTGCGGTGACGTGGCGGTGACGCGGCGGCGTCAACGTCACCGCCGCGTCACCGTGCCGTCCGGCGGCGGGGAATTTGATCCGATGGTGTGTACACGCCATTGGATCAAACTCCCGATCGGACATATCCGATGGAAATGGTCCGCGGACCGTTTTCATCGGATATGTCCGATCGTGTGTACGAGGCCTAAGGTAAAGAGAGGCATGTCTCTAGGCCGAGATGATGATCCTTTTTGTTGGAGATGTGAAAAAAAGGATTTTTAATAAACAGCTTACCTGTAAAATCCTTTTCTTGAAGTACATCACGGGACACAGAGCGCATAGCCATTACACTTGGGTTATATGGGTACCTTCAGGTGTGGACACTGGTGTAATCAATTTCACAGGAAGTTTCCTCCCTATATAACCCCCTCCCACTGGGAGTGCTTCAGTTTTGTAGCAAGCAATTCCTCCGAGGTTACACAATGTTCCCCAAAAGAGGGGTGGGAGCTCTGTGTCCCGTGATGTACTTCAAGAAAAGGATTTTACAGGTAAGCTGTTTATTAAAAATCCTTTTTTCTTTATCGTACATCACGGGACACAGAGCGCATAGCCATTACACTTGGGATGTCCTAAAGCAATGCTCTATGAAGGGAGGGAGACCGTAAGGCCAAGAATAGCCAAATAAAAACATTATCAGGAGAAAAAATAGCTCCACCAACAGAAAAACAAGGGGGCGTGAACCGGGCCAGAGGATTCTATACTGCTGCCCGTAGGACCGCCTGCCCAAATGCTGCGTCCGTAGCTTTTGCGACGTCCAACTTATACAATTTAATAAACGTATGTACAGAAGACCAGGTTGCCGCTTTGCAAACCTGTGCCATAGAGATCTGATGGTGTGCCGCCCAAGAGGCACTCATGGCCCTCGTAGAATGGGCTTTAACTGATAAGGGAGGTGGAATGCGTTTCAGACCATAGGCCTGAAAAATCAGCCGCTTAATCCACCTAGCCAAGGAAGACTTGGCAGCCGGCTGACCCTTTTTGGGGCCATCCGGAAGAAGAAAAAGCACATCTGTTTTCCGAATCTTTTCTGTAGCCCAGAGATAAACCCTCATGGCTCGGACCACGTCCAAAGTATGAAGCAGTCTTTCCTCTCTGGACTGGGGAGTAGGAAAGAAGGATGGTAGGACTAGGTCCTGATTCAAGTGAAAACTGGATATGACCTTAGGAAGGAAAGAAGGTTGAGGCCGCAGAACCACTCTGACCTTATGCCGAATCAGGTACGGTTCCCTGCAAGACAAGGCTGCCAGCTCGGAGACCCTTCTGGCCAAAGCCATAGCCACCAAGAAAACCGACTTTCGGGTTAGCAGCACAAGAGGGATTTCTATCAGAGGTTCAAACGGTTGTCTTTGTAAAGCTGACAAGACGAGTTTTAAATTCCAGGGGCAGAGGGGAGCTCTAATAGGGGGATTTACATGCAAGACCCCCTGCAAGAAGGTTTTCACAAGCGAATGCGCGGCCAAAGGCCTTTGAAACCATATCGATAAGGCAGACACCTGCCCCTTTAGAGTACTAAGAGCTAATCCCTTATCAACGCCAACCTGGAGGAATCGCAAGATCCTGTCGATAAAACTTACGAGGATGCCCTCTTTGAGACTCGCATCACTCCCCATAGGTCCTCCAGACTCTGTAATAGATATTTCTAGAGACTGGTTTCCTAGCCAGAATCAACGTAGATATGATCTGGGCTGAGAGGCCTCTGCCCTTAAGAATTAGGGATTCAGCCGCCAAGCCATCGAATCTAGCTGCTGTGAAGCAGGGTGGCATATTGTGCCCTGAGATAACAGGTCTGGGCGCAGGGGGAGTGGCCCCGGTGCCCCCACTGACATCCTCACGATGGGCGCGTACCAAGCCCTCCTGGGCCCGGCTGGGGCCACCAGGATCCCAGGCCTGCGCTCCACCCTGATCCTTCGTAGAAGGCGGGGAATCATCTGCAGTGGAGGGAACGCATACAGGAGAGACAACTGGTGCCAGGGGCAAACCAACGCATTGGTCCCATAGGCCGAGGGATCCCTGGCTCAGGATACGAATTTGTCCAATTCCTTGTTGACTCTCGTTGCCATGATGTCTACATCGGGAACTCCGAATCCTTGGCAAATGTCTTGGAATACCTGGGGGTGAAGAGACCAATCCCCCGGGAGCAACTGTTGAAGATTCAAAACTCTGCTTGAGAATTGTCTATCCCTGGGATGAACACTGCCGAGATGCAGGGTACATGGGCTTCGGCCCATGAGAAAATCAGGTTTACTTCCCTTTGAGCCACTAGGCTCCTTGTGCCCCCTTGGTGGTTTATGTATGCCACCGCCGTGGCATTGTCGGACTGTACCCTTACTGGTAGACCCTGAAGGGGGAGAGTCCAGACGACCAGGGCCAACCGAGCGGCTCTGATCTGTAGGATATTAATGGGAAGCAGTCTTTCTGACTCCTATCACTGTCCCTGCTGGGTCAGTCTTCCTAAAATTTTCCATGTGATGGGGCAAAAGGATTTCCCCTTTGACAAATATTGAGGGACCAGCCACCAGAACAGGCTGCGCCGGACCCCTGAGAGAATTAACGGACTAGTGCCTGCATGGACTTGTTTCAAGCAGAGAGAATGGCTGCCTGGAGAACTCTGGTATGGATCTGGGCATAGGGCACTGCTTCGAAGGCGGCCACCCTCTTCCTCAGCAGTCGTATGCCTAGGCGAATAGTCGGCCTCTTCTTGCCTAAGACTATTTGAACTGTTTGAGTCAATGACCTGACTTTTGCTTGAGGAAAAAATATCCTCTGGCCGACTGTATCTAGCCGAAGGCCTAGAATTCTAACTGTTTTGTGGGTTGCAACCTCGATTTTTCTTGGTTCAAAATCCACCCAAACTCCTCTAGATGCCGAACTGTGCGGACTACTGCATGATTGAGGTTGGAAGCTGATCTGTCGATAAGCAGGAGATCGTCCAGGTATACCAGGACCAAAATGCCTTCTGTCCTTAGGACGGCCAGCACCGGGGCTAACACCTTTGTGGATACCCGCGGAGCTGTTGCCAACCCGAAAGGGAGGGCTACGAACTGGAAATGACGTTGATCTATCATAAAATGAAGAAACTTGTGATGTGCCGGGTAGATTGGCATGTGCAGATAAGCATCCTTTATGTCTATAGATGCTAGAAAGTCGTCATGATGTAGGCTGGCTGCCACCGAACGTATGGATTCCATACGAAAGGTCTACATCTTAGAAAGCGATTTAGGCGTTTGAGGTCTAAGATAGGCCTGACGTCACCATTGGGTATTTATAAAAAAGGTTGGAATAGAATCCCAGACCCCATTCCTGGGTTGGTACTTCTACAATTACTCCTTGGAGCCAGAGGCGATTCAATGCCTTTACGAGAGAGGCCCTCTTTAATGGGCCGCTTGGAAGACTTTGACCCCCGAAAAAGAGGAGGGGGACTTCTCGAAACTCTAGTTTGTAGCCCGTGGCTACCACGAACCAAACCCAAGAGTCGGGAATTCTGGCTTTCCACACTTCGGAGAAAAACCGAAGTCTTCCGCCCACCCAAGAGAGTGGGGGCGCCCCTTCATGAATCTGACTTGATGACAGGTTTAGCCGGCTTGCGAGACCATGGCCTCTTGTTTGCCGCGGCTTGTCCCTGTGGGCGGCTATTAAATGTTGAACGCCCGGGAGGCCGTCGATACTGACGGGAAGCTGAAGGGGCCGAGCCAGTAAAAGGCCCGTCGCTTAAACACGGGCCCGCGCGGTCTTTTCTTGACCGGTAAGGAAAAACCTTTTACCACTTGATATGGTTTGGATATATTTATCTAGGTCTTCACCGAATATTCTTCCACCCTGAAAGGGAAATCCTGCTAAAAGTTTTTTGCAGGGTGCCTCTGCTGATCAGTTCTTTAGCCACAAAAGACGACGCATATGAACCAACAGCAGAGATAGACGGGACGCCCGTTGAACGGAGTCCTTAATAGCATCTATTGCAAAGCAGAGAGCCCTTGGGAGGTCTGCTAATTCACGAGTCTGCTGAGCCGGCATGTCCTTTTAACAACTGTTTCTTTAAAGCCTGACAAACGCCAATGGCTGCCACTGCTGGCTGAACCACGGCACCTACTGTGGTAAACGAAGCCTTCAGTAGGGTCTCCAATTTTTTGTCGGCCGGATCTCTGAACATCTGGACATTTCCAACCGGACAGGTCAGGGATTTATTCACGCAGGAAATGGCCGCGTCCACAGTAGGGAGTGCCCATTTCTTTGCAAATTTTTCTTCCATAGGATAGAAAATAGTGAACCTTTTAGGAGGGAAAAAGATCCTATCAGGTCGAGCCCTAATCCTGAAAAAAACACGCTCTCCAGAAGGGGGTGAATTGGAAAAGACACCCAAGTTAATGGTGCCTTTAAAGAACCTAATGAGGATACTGCAGGGGCTAATAGTTCTGACACTGGAAGTTTTTTAAAAGCAGTGCGAACAATATCTGTCAGAGACTGGATCCACAGGCTCTCCGCTTGAGAAGCCGAAAAAATGTATCTAGAGTGGAACCCTCCATGTCTGACCCGTCGGGACTCTGGTCCGCTTGATCCCCTTGTGGGTCCTGTTCCTCCGGCGAGGAGACCCCGCATCTGAAAACACCAATCTAGGTGACGGGGATCTAGCCCGTTTGCCACCTGGCAAAGAGCGGGCAATCAAAGCCGTTAACCTTTCCTCTAGCCCACCCAGGGTGGTCGCTAGCATTTCTTCCGTTACGTAAACGGGAATAGGTGGATTGGGGGCCGCCTCTGCCCCCAGCACCCTCAATGGCTCCTGTAAGATGCTACTCGGTGGCCTATCTAGCGAGGGTAGGACCATCCTGACCCAAATCCTCTGACCCCGATGGAGACTTGTTCTTTGGCACCCTTTGCAGCCTTAGCTGGTCCTAAACCCTTGGGAGCCATTGCACAACCTTGAGACACCCCTGTAGCCAACACCCGACTGTTGTAGCTAGGAGTGAACAAATAAGAACAAATAATTTTTTTTTTTTAAATTTTCCACGCTCTAGAATGTGGCAATACCGAGGAAAACCTGTGAGTATTGCAACACCAATCCCCGTTAGCTGGAGCCCAAGGTAGACTCGGATGCTGCCGGATCTAAGGCTGAGTCCCTTTAAGAAAAAAACCCTTCTTTTTTTTTTTTCTTGGTCAAAGTGGACTTTAAGTCCAGACCTGAAGATCCACCAACCGCCACTAGGTGTCACTGCATGCCAAAAAAATGGCTCAGCTGCGCGCTCTGTGTCCTTTCTCCACCGCTCTCAGAAGGGAAAGACCAGCCGGCCCGCCCCCCTTATGCACGAGGACGCCATAAAAGACGGCGTGCACGCGCGCGCAAGCGCGCACACGCCCGAGGCACCCTCCCCACGCTGAAATCAACATGGAGGAAGCAGGGAGCAGAGGAGAAGCATGGACCAACGCCAGCAGCCCAAACTGACACCAGGTAAGCACTAATTCTCAATGTAGTGCACACATAGAGGAAGCTGTCCCCATAGGCTTCCTAAGAAACAGGAGTTTCACCAGCATTCCCTCTTTATAGTACGTGGGGGCTGCAGTATCCAAGCTAACAGGCAAATCTGGGGGGAGTAGCAAAATATATATCTTAAACAAGCATACATATATCTACATGTTATCTGGGTAAACATTAGTACATCCCATCCTGCCTCAAAAGACATAGTGGAGATAGTGGCTGATGCACAAGCATACCATTAGCCAACCCAGAACCCCCAGGGGGATACCTACTGTCGAACCAAGTCCCGCAGGTTCCCTCTTACCTGCTCCACGCCGCAGGGTATTGCAAACTGCAAGAGGCCCAGCCTTCCCCCATCTCCGTGGGTATTGTCTTGGACCTTCAGGGACCGGGGTCCTGTGTTTAAGGAACCCACACCCCTGGACCTATATAGCATCCTGGCATCAGTGGCGTTTAGTTCTTGGAAGAGACTAAGGCACTGGAGCCCAGAATCCAGCCCTCCAAGGAGAGGCATTATAGGCAAAACCCCACTCCAGCGGGGCCCGGGTACCGTACACCTTGGCTTTGAAGCACTTCGAACGGATCCGGCTAGCTATCCTGGGTCCCGAGACCTCCGAGGGACAGCTAGACGTGACCAACACCTAAGACACTGGCGAAAAAACTGAAGCACTCCCAGTGGGAGGGGGTTATATAGGGAGGAAACTTCCTGTGAAATTGATTACACCAGTGTCCACACCTGAAGGTACCCATATAACCCAAGTGTAATGGCTATGCGCTCTGTGTCCCGTGATGTACGATAAAGAAATACAGTTGTGTGTCATCTGCATAAGAGTGATAAAGTAGTTTTTGGCTACTGATGATTTCAAAGAGAGGGCGAAGATAGATGTTGAACAGCACCGGTGACAGAGGGGATCCTTGAGGGACTCCACATGACACTGTGCGTTTTTCAGAAGTGAAAGGTCCCAGTTTCACTATTTGTGATCAATTTTCCAGAAAAGAGGAGAACCCAGGTAGATCACCTTCTGAGACTCTGGCTACTTCAGCTAGCCGAGTCAGTAATAGTTTGTGGTCTACAGTGTCAAAAGCGGCGCTTAGGTCCAACAGAACTAGAAGACAAGATTCTCCTTCGTCTGCGGCCTCGAGAGCGTCATCCCATATTTTAAGCAGTGCTGTTTCTGTCCCGTGCAAATTATGGGCGTCTAAGTGATGTTGTAGCTGTTGTACCACTACTTTCTCCATCACTTTGGAGAAGACATTTAGGCCTGGTATGGGACGCCGGTGTTTAGGGTCTTTGGGGTCGAGGGAGGGTTTCTTTAAAATAGGCTTAATTATACCTTGTTTTAAGTGGGTGGGCAATATACCTTCTTTGAACGACTGATTTATAAGCTGCGTGATAGGCGGTGCCAGAATATCGGCACATTCCTTCAGCAGTCTGGTGGGGATAATATCATTCAGTCCTGTGCTATTTCGCAGGGCATTGATGATATTTTTAGTGGCCTCGACGGAGATGGGTTTTAGAGTGAACGTCGTTGATTGCGGCGAGTTTATGCGGGTGTTGGGTGAATGATTGGGGGGGGAGTTGAAAGGGGTACTGTTTTGCTAAATGCTTTCACGGATTCCTTCAATTTTGTTAACGAAATAATCCGATAATTCATTGCAAAATTCTTGGGTATCAGAATTGGGAGCTTCAAGACAGGCGGGATTCATGGTCTCGGTAACTATCCTGAAGAGTTCACGGGGACGGTTTAGGGCATTAGTGATGATATTAGCGAAATTATTTTTTTTGGCTTTGAAGATTTCTTTGTGGTATTTTTTAGTTATTACCTTGTAGATGGCGTGGTTTTCCTCTGAAGAGTTTCTTTTCCAGGCTGCCTCTGCTCTTCTGCGCTCTTGCTTCAGCAACGACAGCTGGTCTTTAAACCAGCTGGAGTTGTTTTTCCTAATGCAGGTTTTGCGTTTGGGCGATACTAAGTCGGCTGACTGTAGTAGAGCCTTGTTTATGGCATCCAGTGTTTCTGTGGCAGTTTGTTGTGGTTGGATTGTTTTTATTTTTTTCCCTAGAGTGGTTTTGAAGAGCTCTGAATAGAGCTTCTTTTGCAATCTAGTCCAGTGCGTTGTCACCGGTTTTGACGTTTTGTTAAGGGGGCATTTATGGTGATTGTGAGTTTAATTGCATGGTGGTCTGTCCATGGCAACTGCTCATTTTTTACAGTGTTTTTTTCCAGATCTTGTCTGAAAATAAGATCGAGCGTATGACCGGAATTATATGTGGGCCCACATACTAGCTGCTGCAGACCTAATCTTTCCAGATCATCAATGCAGGCATCGGCAACAGGATCCTGTGAGGAGTTGGCCCAGAGGTTGAAGTCCCCGAGAAGCAAAAGGTGTTTGCGGTTTAGGGTATAAGTGGACATGAACTCTGTCCAAGGTGAGAGAAGCTGCGATTTTGGACCAGGGGGTCTATAGCAGAGTAGCATATGGACGGTCTCCTGGGGATTTGTTTGTAGTTGCAGAGTGAGGGTTTCCATGAATGGAAGCGAGTACTGAAGTGCTGGTTTAGTGATCGCGAGATGAGTCTTGTGGATCACAGCCAGTCCTCCTCCTCTTTTCCCCACTCTGTTTTTTGTTATAATGCGATAATTTTCTGGCACCAGTTCACCTAGAATGGTGTTACAGTCGGCTGTCAGCCAGCTTTCTGTGATAAAGAGGCAGTCTAAATCGCATTGTAGAATGAAATCATGGATTTCTTGTCTGTGTTTTACTGCCGATCTTGTGTTGATCAAAGCACATGATATGCGCTTCAGCTGGGGTGCGTACGTATAGTTTTTAACTGTCGATCGTCGATTGATTCTGAGCAGTTGCTCACTGCTCAGAACTTTTTTTGTGCCCGCTGGTAATATTGAGGCGAATGGTTTTAAGTCCTAGATGGTTTCAGCAGAATATCTGAGATTAGGCATAGTCGCCGAGAATGTGGGGGCAATGGTATTAATCGGGGAGGTATTTGAATGGTAATGAGGAAAGGAAGATTTCCAAGTGGGCCTCCACTCGCCAAGTCTTCCCTCCCCGTTTGATCCAGAGAAAGGCGAAAAAACCCTGGCCATGCTGTGACCAATCTGCGGCGCGCAGGGAAAAAAAATTCCTTACTGACCCCGCGACGGCGATCGGCGAGCCTTGGATCAAACCAGATGATTAAGTCCCTTGATTTATGGCTGCTAGAGCCAATGGGGGGGTATGTGGACCCCTGAGTTCCCAGGTAGGGAGCCGAGTAGGGGTGATTGGTGAGGGTGACTGTGATTGCTGAAGCCAGACGAGGGGCCAGGGGCTAAGGTTTGGGTTACTGCAGAAAGGCCAGTGGAGCTTCTGCTGGGGCGGTGAAGGGATTACAGTGGGTTTAGAGAGGTTTGCAGGGGGGAGGGGTGGGTTTAGTTAGTACAGATGCGGTCCGTACTAGGCCACGGCTGAAGCCACAGACTTTCCTAGATACCGCCGCCGTGTCTTTGAGGGGAAATTATGGGAGATGGCTTGGGGGAGTGCAGAAACGGCTGTCTCTCAGGCCGTATATCCGCCGGGCCACAGCCGCAGCTTATCCTTAAAGGACGGCCACACTTGGTCCCAGGGGAGGCGGTGGGAGAGCCAGGAGTCACGGACCTGGAGAGACAGGCTTACCTGAGAGGCGGTGGAGGAAGAGAGATGCCAAAGGGGATTGAAGAGACGGAGATCCTGGGTGCTGCAAGCAGGGGGGCTGGAGGAAACCCTGCCTGGCTGATCTATCCCTGGGGAGAGCCGTGCTAGCCCTAAGGTGAAGCTGACTAGTGTGAGAGCGTCCTGCCTCACCACTGACTAGCAGTCTTCCTGTGTCCTGTGTTTGAGGACTGTTTCATCGCCGGCATTAAACCCCGATCCCTCCTCTGCCCACCACTGGATTTCCCTGAATTGTGGTGAGACCAGAGAACTATTTCAAGGGTTCCTCTGTGTTAAAAAGGTTGAGAAAGGTTGCTTTAGAAGAACAAAACACAATAAGAAAAGTGATATCAAGACTCCACACCTGGTTGAAGGCATTGAAAAAATGACATACTACAATACATTGGTTACTGTCTTCAGGCAGGTGTGAAGTCTATATATCAATTTGCTTTTTGTTTTTTGTTTTTCTAAAATGTCACTGAGGAAGAGCAAGTCTCGAAATTCATTGAACTTTGGGCTCAATTGATTCTGGATTGTTAACGGCTTCAAAATGCACTGGGTTGGGGGCAAATACAACCCATGATAAGGGTTATGCACACCATTGTTATTAATATATGTTTTAAGATATGCAGTATGGATCAAATCTGATGGTCTGATGGACATGCTTTTAGCACTTTATAAATAAAGAATATGGGCCAGATTCAGGTAGATGGGAGCATCTTTGCTCTGGAGTAACGCTTCTCATTTACGTTACTCTGACGACCCTTTCAGCGCAAGTACTGTTATTCACATAGCAGTTGCGCGTAAACTTGCGCCAGAGTAACGATAATGCGCTGGCGTAACCCGACGCAAGTGGAAGTGGGTGTGATCACATGTAAATGATGGGCGGAGCCCAGCGCAGAGGCTTACGTTCAGCGCATCATCCACGGAGCATGCGCAGTGAGTGCGGCTCCACTTGCCCCCTTGTGCGCATGCTCACAACTTCCGTTGGCACCACTTCCCGGGAAACGTCAGCGCAATGCCTTCCGTTGGACGCTTAAAAGCGCAGGCGGAAACGCCATTCCGGCGCAAAAGTATTTCCGTTTCCCCCCACCCCAGGGAAGATACTTTTGTGCTGTGATGGCTGCTCCCGCTACCCCCAGAGAGAGGAGGAACCTCAACTTTAATTCACAGGAGGTGTCTGTGATCATATCCGCTATGGAGACTTTTAATCATTTTCTCCATGGCAAAAAAAGCCGTAAGACCAGCCGGGAGAGGAAGCAGGGCTTCCTGGACACCATTGCTGGCCGGGTCAATATTTTGGGGTACTCCACCCGGACTGCTGGTGACATTCAAAAAAAAATAAATGATCTGCGGCGCAAGGTCCGTGGCAAGGTGGCCACCATCAGGAGGCATGAGAGGGGCACAGGTGGTGGTCCCCCATGTCCGGTCACCCTGACCGCGGAGGAGGAGGTGGTCTCTCGCTGCCTGGAGAGGGAGCAGGTGGAGGGGGTCCCTGGCTATGACTCCATGGAGGAAGGCTCCAGGACAGGTAAGTGTTTTTTATCCCCTATTTGATGTGTTGCATTTGGGGGGGGGGGAGGGTACATGTGCCAAGTGTGTGGGACCACCAACATGTGTCTGCTTTGTGTCATCCACAGATGACGGAGCTGGGCCATCATCTGTCAGCGGCCAGTCCACCCCATCCCCCCAACGCCATCGTGTGCCGGAGCCCCTGGGTGGTGAAGACACCGAGGTGGAGGAGGAGAGTGCCCACACCACACCTGCCGAGGTGGTTGTGGAGGATCCTGCTGTGGCAGAGCAGGACTTTTCTTTAGTGTTGGAGGACTCCTCCCCTTCTCCAGGGCCGTCTGTCATCCCCTCCCCCATCCTTGGAAGCCCCTCAAGGGCGACTCCATCCCCCCGGGGACAACCATCTTCTGGCCCCAGGAAGGCGACCCAGAAGACCAGGGGGGTGTCGGATGTTGTCCAGGGCCAGTTGGCGAGGGATCACGCCAGACAGACCCAACAAATGGGGGAACTAGTTGGGCACTTGGAGAAAGTGGCTGACAGCCTGGGCTCCGTTGCCCAGATAAGCAACGCAGTGCAGGATGTCAGCTGCAACTGCGCTGCAGTGGTGACCAGTTTGGGGGAGGTGCAGGGGGATATTAGGCACCTCACTGCAGCCGTCCAGGCCAACACTGCTGCCATCCATGGAAACAGTGCTGCCATCCGGGACCAGGGGAGGCTGAGTCGGCGGGCCCAACACTACCAAGTGACCCGGCAGCTCAGGATGCAGGCCCAGCAGCTGAGGATGCAGGGCCAGACAAACAATTTCCTCGGCCGGATAGCCATGGCCTTGGAGGGCATGCAGGCCACACCTGCCAGGAGTGGCCCACCCGGGGATCAGCCACCTCCAGATGCCCCCCCACCCCCACCCACTCCATCCAGGCAGCTGAGGAGCCAGAGAGGTTCGGCAAGAAGGAGCCCCCGGCATCCCCGATGATTTTTTTTTTATTTTTTGTTCTGATTTATACTCAGGTTATGAGATTTTTATTTTTTGTTCTGATTTATACTCAGGTTATGAGATTTTTATTTTTTGTTCTGATTTATACTCAGGTTATGAGATTTTTATTTTTTGTTCTGATTTATACTCAGGTTATGAGATTTTTATTTTTTGATACTGCACACGTTGCAGTGTGAATGGTGTGTGAATGTGAGGGGGTGGCACTCCTGACAGTAAGGGGTGTCACCCTCGGCCGTGGTGGTGAAGTTAACCCCACGGCTGTATGAATGACGTGTGAAAGGTGTATGAATGGACAGTGACATCATTGGGGCCTTGACGCTGCGTTGCTGCTCCCATGTCCTACATGCTGGACTTGGGCTAATCCAATGCGATGTGCATGTGGTGTGTGTGATCTAGGGACATCAGTGGTGTACACGCGTGCATTGTCTGTGTGATTAATGTTTTGGTTTAGTGTCCAAAGATGCCTACGGCGAGGACCCTCCTGACTGCTCTTCCATCAGCAGACTGGGTTTCCTCTGGCAGGTGGGGACTGTGTGGGTCGGGGGTCAGGTCATCACGTATGTCAATCTGCAGGCCTTTTCTCATAGCAAAGTTGTGCAGAATGCAACATGCACCGATGATCTGACACACAAAGGTAGGGGAATACAATAGTGTCCCCCCGGACTTATCCAGGCAGCGGAAACGGGACTTCAGGAGCCCAAATGTTTGCTCCACCACTGCACGGGTTTGGATGTGTGCTTCATTGTATTTTCTCTCTCCTCTGGTTTGGGGGTTCCGGAAAGGAGTCATTAGATGCGGTCCCAGTGCATATGCAGAGTCACCTGGAAGGGAAAAGACAGGAGGATGTTAGTCATGCATGTGCCACTTCTGTTGTGCATCACGGGAGGGGATAGTCATGCCTGCCACCCATGTCACTCACCAACCAGCCAGCTGTCCCCATACATGTTCTGGTCGAATTCTGCTGGGATGGGACTCTGATTGTATATGAAGCTGTCATGGCTGGACCCGGGGTGTTTGGCACGGACGTGCCATATGAGGCGTTGGGCATCGGCTATCACCTGTACATTGATGGAATGCCAATGCTTCCGATTGCGGTATATGTGCTCTGTGGCACTGGGGGGCTGTAGGGCCACATGTGTGCAATCAATGGCCCCCACAGTGCGTGGGAATCTGGCAATGTTGTAGAAATCTGTCATTGCCTTCAGCCGCAGCTCCTCAGTGGTTGGTCTGATGAACTGGTTGGACATGCGTCTGAGGATTGCAGGGACAACCTGGTGCACACATCTGCTCACGGAGGACTGTGACATCCCAGCCACCACTCCACTTGTACGCTGGAATGATCCACTTGCAAGGAAATGAAGTGTTGCCAGTACCTTCACCAGTGGCTGCACTGCTTGTGAGCGGTGTGTCTTGCTGGTGATGTCACCCTGCAGGGTTGTGGTTAGTTCAAGTATTGCATCAGGGCTGAATCTGAAGAGGCGATACACCTCCTCATCCCCCATGCCAAAGAGGCTCATGCGTGTGCGGTATATCCTCTCACGTGCCCGCCTCCTTCGTTCCGGGGGACCCATCAGTAGTTCTAGGACCACGATTGCCCCTGGCATGTTGGCACACAGAGGTGTTGTCCTTGCAAGTGTGGTTGGTCAGCTAGCTCTTATCGTCGGTAACGCTGCTGTAGCTGCTCTCCTGCTGACCTGTGACCGTCTGGAGTAAAGATAAAGCAGCCTTTTGTAGAAATAACTTTGCGCCGGACGGACGAGATACGCGCGGCGCATGTAGCCAGCGTATGGTGCTAATCCGTTCGCGAATCGGGAAATCTCCCTCATTTGCATATTTGCAGGGGAAATCAAAAGGCGCAAATGATGCGCCAAACGAAATTATGCGCTGACGGGACTCTGGCGCCGGAAAGTTAAGCCGATCGGAAATGGCCCGTTTTCGGGCGCATCTAGTTTGGTGGGTACGGCCACATAGAAACGACGGCGCATCTTCACAGTTACGCGGCGCATATCGAAATACTCCAGCGCAAGTCTTGCTGAATCTGGCCCTATATATGTATTTTATGTATATATGTGTTGTTCATTTGGTACTTTAATAAGGTTCTGCCACCCACAACCATCATACAAATATATATGTATATATATTTGAAATAAAATCTTTATAATGTATTTTTTTTGACAATAACATGGTATGGGTTGGTTTATGACAGTCACAGGCTGTGTCACGCCCCTCCAACCTATGTCTTAGAATAAGAGGGAGGTGAAGCCTCCATCAATCTACATGTAATATACCATTCCTATTGTGTTTAACTGGTTAGTGGGCATGGACGAGGAGAGAGGGAGAATTCTGTGTATACACCCACATGTGTAATTCTATAGTCAGATGGGCTGGTCAGATGTGATAGAGAGGAAATGCTCAGTATAAAAACTCACTAAAAACTGAGCATGTCCAGAGCTGCTAACACTGCTCTGCAAAATTCCTAGCTGAATTGGGGGCATGGACAAGAGGGGGAGATAGATAACAGCAGGATCAACCAGTTTTTTTTTGCAGAATACAAAAGACAAATCTTATATCTTATATTGACTTGAGTGAGTATGAACAGCATATAATACATCATTTATTGTGATACTTTGAACATTATGAAATGGGCATTTTTAATTTTTTTTTAAAGTGGAGATGGTTTAGAACATCGATTAGGTTTTTACTGCTGCCTTTGCCCCTGTTAGAGAGGTTCACCCTCTCTGTTTATCCTGTTTACTATTATCAATGAAAGTGGAAGTAAAAGAAAATCTCACATTTTGAGCATGTCCGCAGAAAAGTAATAGAGGTGTTGCACCCCCCTCTAGTTGGGTTGCTAGGCTAAATTTAGTTTTTGGCCTCACTGTAGTCAGTGGTCTATTGTTTTTGTCTGGGTAGTGCTTTCTAAGCTGGATGTTTGATTTCTCCTACCTGCTTCTGGGAGAAGCTTCCAGAGCAGGGAGGATAAAATATCAAGCTACAAATATTGATCATGCCTCTGCCAATTCCTGGAAGGGGGTGTCCAGCAGGTGGCTGTGGAGGTGATAAATCTTTGGAGGTCCTTGCTAGAGTGTTTTTCCTCTGCTAAGAGGGTTCCAGATCTCTTGCCCCTGGGAGGCAGCTGTTGCAGTTTGGGCCTCAGCAGGTGCTTGGTTGAGGGCTGGGAGAAGATTATTTAATTACTTTTTGCTGCGGGGCATTGTCCTGAATCTTGGTCTGGAGAAGTATCTTTTGTCTCCCTCACTAAGGGTTTGGGCCTTTTCATGCGTGCCTGATGTGATAAGGAATTGTGTTAACAAGTCTGTCCTCCTATTGATTCTAAAATAGTTTGGAGTATCCTAAACCTTTCCCTGAGCCCCTCTCCTATTTCAAGTTATTCAGCAATAAGTTCTAAAAGGAAAACCCCCTAGTCTAGTCTGTATTGTTGGTGTGCATGAATCCGACTGGCAGCCTCGGTGGTCGCACGGGAAACCTGGAATGATCTCCAGAGGCCCCCTAAGTGCTACAGAGTGGAAATCTTCCAATTGGCACACTAGTTTTGGCAACCTAGGGGGCCCCAAGGGATTCCCTTAATTTTCAGGGATTTCCTCTTGCTTCATGGTTTGGCTAAAAGGACAGGAAGTGAAGGTAAATCAGCAGTTTCCCGCCAAAAGATTTGTCACCAATCCAGCACTCAGCTGACTGAATATATGCCCAGCAGCTGAGGTAAATCTTCCAGCAATGGCACATAACTTGTCACCTGATACCCAGAACAGAAGGTTCCAGCAATGCAGCCCCAGAGAGACATGTACACTATACTCAACATAGCCCACTATAAATAATGAATTCGTTATTTTTGCTGCCAGGTCCATACATTGTACAGACCTGACAGTGGGGGTTTTAAAACACCATACATTGAAGGAAAGAAAGTGGGGAGCACAGGGAGCTACAGTGATTGGGGGAAAAAATCCAACGGGGAGGTTTGCACTAAAGTCAGTTGATGGATTGACTGCAGTACAACCAGCTTACCACCATAATCAGCCACAGAACCTGTGTAATTAATGTGTTCTGGATTAAAGGAATGATGTGGCAACTCTACTGCCCATAGATGGATCGAAATTCGGTCGGTTCCTGCTGAAGCAGCTGAATTTCAATTCATCTATGACCAGTTGAAAAGATTCCTGAGGGTCTGTATGAAAAAAAATGGTGTGCTTTTCCAGTATTTTTCAGGCATTCCTATTAAAGTCTATTGGACCGAACCGCGCAATTCTGCTCCAAAGAAGCTCATGTTATTTTTAAAGCTTGACGTGACAGGTGACAACCAGCTGTGACAGGAAGTCAGGTAAATCTGTGTGTATTGTCACAGACGGGAGATACCTTTCTGGCTTGATTAGACAATACACCAATTACTATTAGGCGGCGTACAGACGATCGGATATATCCGATGAAAACGGTCCGCGGACCATTTCCATCGGATATGTCCGATCGGGAGTTTGATCCGATGGCGTGTACACACCATCGGATCAAATTCCCCGCCGCCGGACGGCGCGGTGACGTAGTGGTGACGCGGCGGTGACGTTGCCGCCGCCGCGACACCGCCACGTCACCGCACCAGGAAGTAAAACACTTCCGCGCATGCGCCGAATCCATTCGGCAGCGGCGCGGCGGTGGTGGGAGCCGACATGTCTGCTGGTAAGTGTACTAACCAGCAGACATGTCGGGCGGACAGATTCCCACCGGATAGATTTCAAAGCATGCTTTGAAATCTGTCGGGTGGAGAAATCTGTCCGCTAGCCCATACACACGAGCGGAGATGTCTGCTGAAACGGTCCATCGGACCGTTTTCAGCGGACATATCCCCTCGTGTGTACGCCGCCTTAGGCGTCGGCTGCAGAAAATAGCCAGAAAGGTTTAGGGCGTTGGAAAACTTCAGCTGTTCAGAATGAGGTAATTAAGGCCTCTATAAAGACATCCAAAGGATGGCTACTAGTTGCTGCTTCCTGAGGCCTTTGAGTGAAGGAGAGCAGTGACTTCTGAAGAGGTGAGGTGCTTGTTGATATTTCTGTGTGATAAATATCAAATAGACTTTTTTTTTGTTTTCTGCTGTATGACCAGCAGTGTCTGCCCAGCAGTAGGCTGTGCCAGACTCCATATGTAGGTTCCTGTGTTGGGAAGGTAGACGCCCCAAGTGGCCAGGGTTTATTTTATGTTTTGTTTTGTTTATGCTGTTTTGATGCTTGCACTTGTATCCAGTATGGAATATGGAAAAATAAACCATATAATTTCTTTTCAACCATCCTCAACTGCCTTTTTGTACAGTTCAGAGTGTAGTGAACCCATCCAGGGGGTCACACACATCCGCTACCGAGCTAATTCCTCACACAGCGCTCAGGTGAGAATCATGGAGTTCTTCTCCTCAAGTGTTTCAGCAGCAAAACACTCAGGTGTGAAGGGTGACTAAATCCAGATTAGGAGATTAGTGACTTCTCCCCTTCGCCTCAGCTCAAGCGACGCGCAGTATCACAGTTTTAATCCAGGTGTGACATTTGTATGCTGCTCACCTATCTCCTGGATACCTGAGACCTCCCCAGTGACTGCTATGAGGAGCTTGTGCTGCAATACGCAGCTACCAGAAGTGCTTTGGGAGTTCAAAGCTGCAGAATGTAGGACTGAAGTTCTAGAAGTACAGTACAGTAAGTATTATTTACATGCCACACTAAGCCGATCACTCTTCCTGGAGTGTTTTATACATAAATCCTAATGCATATAAAGGCAATGTTTACTTCCATGACCTGGGATTGTTGCTGGAGACAGTGATCACCATCCATTGAGGTATAACAATAGCGTCCTTTATCTGTTACCATGACATTATCCATTTCAGTATCATGTTACAGGATCCATGTCTCGGGCTGTCAGACACAAACCAACACTTGATCTGTGAAGTTTGAACTGACAGCTCTCTACTTCTACAAAGAAACTTGAGTACAAAGTTATTTTTGCTGCTTCTTTTTCTTTTTATAGCGGAAATTCAAATCAAACCGCCAGGTGTGAGCGAACGACTGACAAACTACAGTGACCCAGTGCAAGCAACTATATTTAGGAAGAACAGCCCTTTGCTATGAAAGGAATTCCTTTTGCACTTAAGCTACCAAATTGGGTTTATCTGGCAGCCCTGAAGCAGCACTGAGTACAACAGGGAGACAAAGCTCATCACAACATATGTATCAGCAGCACTGAAAACATCCCAGGCAGGATAAACACTGAAGGAGAGGACGAAGAAAGGGGCTAATCCTTGTGGAACCTGTCTATAATAGTTCTGTGCTGTCATCTCTGGGGGAGAAAATTGTCTAAGGTAAGCAAAGGCTATCATGACGATAGCAAGAAACTTCTACATAGAATATTCTATGTGTGTGTGTATATATATATATATATATATATATATATATATATATATATATATATATATATGCTTATATTCATGTATTTAACTAATTATCTCTAAACACATGTCAATGTTAACTATGTTTATGCTGTGCAAAGTAATATATGATGGTAGTAATACAAATTTGCAAATGCAAAACTTTTGAAATAATTGTTGCATGGTTGCAGAACGCATTATATCCCCACCGTAGTAATGGTCATCATATGCCCACCGTAGTAATGGTCATCATATGCCCACCGTAGTATTGGCCATCATATGCCCACTGTAGTAATGGTCATCATATGCCCACCGTAGTATTGGCCGTCATATGCCCACCGTCATATGCTCACCATAGTAATGGTCATCATATGCCCACCGTAGTAATGATAATCATTTGTCCACCGTCATATGCCCACCCTAGTAATGGTCATTATAAGCCCACCATCATATGCCCATCGTAGTAATGGTCATCATATGTCCACTGTCATATGCCCACCGTAGTAATGGTCAATATATGCCCACCATCATATGCCCACTGTAGTAATGGTCATCATATGTCCACCGTAGTAATGGTCAACCTATGTCCACCGTCATATGCCCACTGTAATAATGGTCATCATATATGCCCACCGTAGTAACGGTCATAATATGCTTACCGTGGTAATGGTCATAATATGCCCACCGTAGAAATGGCGCTAAGCTAATAGTCCTGCCTAACTATTTTATATTTACTACGATCAGTTTATACGATATATAAGTTATCATTTCTAAAGGCACACTCTACTAAATCTTGACATTTCTTACACATAGATAATTGAAAGCATTGTAAGCATGTTCACTAAAGCTTACCACCCATGTTACAATCTGATTGCACAATCTCCTTTAGGCCCTTTTCACACTTGTGCGACTTGTCCTGTAACTTGAATGTCTGGAAAGTCGCATGACAAGTTGTTCGCCATGATTTGTAAAGATAAACATTTATATGGGTGCGACTTCAAGTCGTGCTGACTTCCAAGTAGTCACTGTATTACTTTGGCTCTGCTTTCATATAAGTTGAGGTCCATAGACCTCAAGTTTACACAGGCATTCCCTGAAATTGCATTGCGGCCACATTGCGGTAAAATGGCGTGACTTTTAAGTCGTGGCAGTGTAAAAGGGGCCTTAGAATGGCCACACCTTTCAGGCTTATTATCCAATCAATCAAATTGAATTCAATCAAAGCAATCAAAACTACAAACGATCAAATAGCCCTCTGGTTGAATTGTATTGTAACTGTACTGCATGCCCTTATGTTGTAAAGAGCTGCTCAAATTGTTAGCACTATATAAATCCTGTATTATAATATTAAAAATAGCCATAATAGTGGCCATACACGCCTCAATAATCAATCTTTTCCAATAGGGATAATCAATCTAAAGTCAACAACAAAGCCTGGCTAGCTCAGTTGGTAGAGCATGAGACTCTTAAAAAAAAAAGTTAACCAAGTTGATTGATATGCCCAAGGAGGGGAAGTGGGTTTCAAACTATAGAAAAGACATAATTGTATCTTATGGTTGGCATACAAAGTTCAATGAATGATCAATTTTTTTTCTTTGATCAATCCTTACTGGTAGGAATATCGATCTATAGTAATTCAATTAATATATCACACTTAAAGGGGAAAGTGGATATTTCGTCTACCAATAGAAATAATCGATCTAAAGTCAACAACATAAATTGCATGAATTGATTGATTATAATCTGATCTAATTTACAACAAAAGCTTCTCAATTCTGCTGATCAATGCAGAATGATTTATTATTTTTCATCCTGGCTGATCAACTCATATTAGTCTGATCTACATGAAGTCCAAATCAATCAAAAGGGAAGTTATCGCTAGAAGATTATGAGATTACATAGTAGAAACAGACATGTGATCAATAATTTGGGATTGAATAGTCCCATTGTAGCTTAACCATTGATCAAAACCAGTGGCAGCTAGTGGTCATTTTCTTGGGGTGGGGGGGCAGAAAACAGTGCAGGGTCTGGAGCACTTACCTCATCTATTTTTGAAGAAGCACTATAGCCGTGTGAAACGCGTCACCTCTCCGTTGTTCTTGTCTTGGTTGGCAGTCAAGTGTACTATTTTGTTCTAATAAATCTACATTGGATCGATATTGCCGGTGTGCAGCTGCTTCTACTTTTCCACTTACCCCATCTATGGCGGGCATCACGGACTGCTTCTTCTTCCCCTGCTCACCTCCGCACGCATCACGGGGGGCGGGCATCAATTTCCACCTCTTTAGCGGCCAGACGAAACGCTTCTCCTTTTGGCCAATCGAAAAATGGGTCTCAGACCTGCTTCCTGATTGGTGGGGAGGAGATTCAGTGTGAATTAAATGAATACTCATTTGCTAATGTGCCCTTAAATAGGAAGTAAACCCACATTTAAAAAAAAAACACCACCTGCAAGACAAAGACATGATGAGCTACTCACCTCAGATCGAAGCCTCCGCAGCTGTCCTCGTTCATTGCTCGGGTAGCCGACATCTCTCCCGGGGGTTACTTCTGGGTATCGCAGCTCTGGCTCTGTGATTGGCCGGAGCCGTGATGACATCACATGTGTGCGGGAGCTGCCAGTCACTGTACGGCCTCCTTTAGAAAGGGTTTACAACCACTTTAAAGCAGAGTTTCAC
The DNA here is from genome assembly GCA_029574335.1 of Rana kukunoris. Taxonomy (NCBI): domain Eukaryota; kingdom Metazoa; phylum Chordata; class Amphibia; order Anura; family Ranidae; genus Rana; species Rana kukunoris. The sequence goes on along the minus strand of CM056050.1, from coordinate 491,718,658 downwards.
CCAAAAATGGAACTTCCCGCTTTTTAGTGTTGGTGACCCCCTGGAATGCCCCATTTGGCATGTTATTTTTTTTGGGGGGGGTCGGGTACCCAGTTTTTACTGGCACCGAGCTTCCACTTCCTCCCCTGGTGCTGCAGCGCCAAAAAGAAGTTCCATTCTCCCTCCCTGAAATATTCTGAGACACGTCACAGGTCACAGAAGATTAACCGGCCATACACAGCATGGCTCGCGCATGCGCATTGCACGCCCGGCTGTGAAGCCACAGCCGGACACCCACAGTTAGAATCCCGGTGCCGTGGACAGGAGAGGGAGAGGAGCAAGGCTTCATGCGTCCGCCAGTAGTGTATTTAGGTTTTGTGCTGCCCTAGGCCTGACTAAACTGGTGCAACCCCTAATTTAAATATGACCCACCCCTTCCTGTCAAGGCCACACCCCTTTCTGTTTAAGTACATTTTCGAGTGGGGACACTAGTTCTGAGGGCCTGGGGGGGCCATGGATTCCCTTAATTTGCATAGATTTCCTCTCACTTCCTGTTTGGCTATGGGGCAGGAAGTGAAGGGAAATCTCTGCAATTGGACACGAATGGTAAAAAAATAAACTGACAGGGGCTATAACCCTCCCTTACTCTATCCAAAATTTAAAAAAAAAGTTGCTTATAGCTCTACTTTAAGCACAAATTTCAGATTTTTTTATGGAGAGGACTAAGAATATAACCATGCCAATGGTGCAGCAGAAACATATAGCACAGTGAGGAAGGTTTGTGGTCCAAGATGTTAGGACAGTCAAAATTAGAAGCGGCGCCCCCCACAGTTTCCGAATGCCGGCCGCCTCCATACCAGAAGCAGTGCGGCAGCTTTATGGGGACGCTAGACTAATTTGCCTCTCAGCCCAGTCAACCCCATATGACTAGTGCTACACTAACAGTGTAGCGCAAGCCGTTGGACTCTTTCCGTGCTGCCCCCCTGCAAAGTGCTGCCTTAGTCCAGGATACAGCATTGGTCCCCGCATCGATGGATCGTGGGGAGGTGAGTGTCTGATTATTGAGGCCGGGTTCTCACCTATGCAAATTAAATGCGCATTTCCCTGCATTCAATTTGCATAGCAGGAGAATGTGACTGGCTCTCTATGGAGCCGGTTCACATATCTCCGCAGCGGGTCCGGTGCGGTGTGCCGGAAAAACGTGTGCTTTTTTTGGTGCATTTCAGGTTCTATTCCAGCCCAAAATTTTAAAACCAGCACGCACCGGACTCCTGCTTTGAGCCGCACACGGCCCCGGCCTGAACATCAGCAGCTAGACTTTTTGTAGCTGCTGACTTTTAAATGGGTGGAACTCTGCTTTAATGGACGGGCCGCCCCTGATCAAAGCTCACATCTCCATGTGTGGCATATTGTTCAAATGGTTTGATTATACATCAATTATTCCTAGCAGTAGAGATAAATCAGAAAATAAATCTAACATTTATGGAAGTGTATATGGCCACCTACAAATCGTCACCTACCAAAAACTTTGTAGTACAAGGACCTGCCAATTGGATACAAATTGATTGGTTAGATTAGGTAGGTGCTCATATTGCATAGTTTTGGTAAAACCAAAGTTGGTTGTGCAAAGATTGTATAGTCAAATTGTAACATGGATGCTGACCGTCAACATTTACCAATCTGCAGAGGTAATAGTGTGTAGTAGCCTGTGATAATCATTACGTATTGAGTATGTTTGGGGTACTTATGGTGCAGCATTATGTCATGTTACTCAGGTAGACCATTCCAGCCTTGTGTGTGTACGAGTTCGGAAGGTCAGTAATACAATAGATAAAGAGGTCTCTGTTTACAATGCAGTCTTTGCAGACTGAAGGATTTCAGGCACTGAACAGGATAACTAGGTCAGTTCTTACTTAGTTTGCATGCTCCAAAGTAGTTCAGCTTCGGAAAAATGAAATTAGGTTAACTGTTTCTTGCAACTGTTAATTTCAATACTTAAATTGTACTTCAAGGTAAAATAAAAAAAATGTCTTTACATTTCTGCAAAACACACATTTTCCTGGGTTTTCTCCTCTTAAAGCAGTACTCCAGTCATTTCTAGAAACATTAATACAAAACATTTAATAAAACTAGCTAATAAACAGACACTCACCTGTCCAAGGACCCAGCACCATCCTCGCCTGAGCCGCACTGCACTTTGTGAATAGTCCTGCACCCTTCCGGGACCAGAAGCTTGCGGACATGTGGGGGTTGGAGGCGAACTCCCACTCAGATGGCCTAGTCAAAACCTGCCCCCCCCCCAAAAAAAAAGGGTGGGGGGAAAAGGAAGAGCTGAACTTCTACTTTTGGGCCAACAAAAATTCCTGTTGATCTGCCAGAAATGTGCTTAGTATTTAGGTCCGGTTGTGTGCTGAGTGCTGACAGAACACAGCTTTTTTTTGTGGACTGAGTGGTGTCAGACCTGCCCAATTGTCTTTTGCTAAACTGCTCAACCACTCCCATTCTCAGAACATGCACTACCCACTCCTTACAACACAAGAGCTAATCGTTCTGTAGTTCAGGATGCAGGGAAAGGGGACAGACCTAAATTTGTGACAAGTTCAACAGGTTTTTAGCATTTATCAAACAGGTATAACAAATGGCTTCCAGTGGTATATTAAACAGACCTAAAGGGAGCAAATAATACCATTACAATTGTTTAGTTTTACATGCACTTCAAATTGTAAATGACATAGAAGTCATTACATTAAAGCGATTGTAAAGTCTCTTTTTTTTCCCTGTAAAAATAACAAACCTGTTATACTTACCCGCTCTGTTGCAGTGGATTTGCACAGAACAGCCCCAATCCTCCTCTTCTCGGGTCTCTCTTCTGTGCTCCTGGCCCCTCCCTCCTGTTCAGTGCCCCCACAGCAAGCAGCTTGCTATGGGGGCACCCCGAGCTGAGTGTCCATTCAGACACAGAGCCCTGACCTGGCCCCGCCCCCCTTCCCTGCTTGGCTAGCGGCTAGCTGACTTTGATTGACAGCAGTGGGAGTCAATGGCGCCACTGCTGTGTCTCACCCAATCAGAAGGGAGAATCTCGGACAGATGAGACACTCGTGGACATCGCTGCACAGAGAGGGACCTCAGGTAAGTGTTAAGGGGGCTAAGGGGGGCTGCTGCACACAGAAGGCTTTATATTTTTATCTTAATGCATATAATGCATCAAGATAAAAAACCTTCTGCTTTTACAACACTTTTAAAGTATAGAGTTTCAAATACATTATATTACCAAAAGTATTAGGATGCCTGCCTTTACACACACATGAACTTTATGGGCATCCCAGTCTTAGTTTGTAGGGTTAAATATTGAGTTGACCCACCCTCTTCTGGAAAGGCTGTCCACAAGGTTTAGGAGTGTGTCTTTGGGCATCTTTGAACATTCTTCCAGAAGCGCATTTGTGAGGTCAGGCACTAATGTGGAAAAGAAGGTTTGGCTCACAGTCTCCACTCTAATTCATCCTAAAGATATTCTATCGGGCTGAGGTCAGGACAGTCAGGGTCCTCCACCCCAAACTCGCTCGATCCATGTCTTCATGGACCTTGCTTTGTTCACTGGTCCAAATCATTTGGTGGAAGGGGATTATGGTGTGGGGTTGTTTTTCAGGGGTTGGGCTTGGTCCCTTTGAAGGGAACTCTTAAAGCATCAGAATACCAAGACATTTCATGCTCCCAACTTTATGGGATCAATTTTGGGATAGCCACCTTGGGTGAAAGAGAAAGAAAATTGCTTGATTGCCCCATCAACACAGTCAGTGTCGATGGGCTTTTGAATGCTTTTGAATGCTTTTGAATGCCTCTCGCAGCGCTATTGTGTTCTGGCTATAACCGTGGGCAGTAATCACATGTAAAAAAACAGACAGGTTGGTTGTTTAGAAGGGTTGATCGTTGGAACGTACAATCAGCCCATAGATGGATCAAATCTCAGCTGGTCCCTACTGAACCCCCCAAATTTTGATCCATGTATGGCCAGATTACCATATCCCTTTTTGGTGGACTGACCTTTTCAGGTTGCCTGAGTATTCATGTTCATGCTTATTCCCTGAAAAAGCTGTCTTGAACTTTAATCCAATTATAGTCTATTGGTGAACCATGCAGATGAATTCAACATTGTTTTTAGTACATCAACCATGACAATTACATTATGATTCTATTGCAAGTATGCAGGTATAAGACATTACAGATTATCCTTACGTGTTTTTTCCAGTACTGGTCTTGTTTGTTGTTTTCTATTCACCTGCAAGAACAAAATTCTATTAGTCTCTCCCTTCTTATCAGAGGTGGACAATATTTTCAATTTACCTTCCACCTTAGCCAATATGTTCTTAGCCATTCCTTTAAATAAAATCTGTCAGAAAGTAAAATGATGGTTTCTAATGAGAGGGTTTCATCTACAGTAAGAAGTAAGTAATAGCTGCTTAGAAGCTCTGTCCTTTATGTACATTTATTTAATACCTTTCATCACTGGTTTCTGCCTATAAAAAGCCAAAGATCTACCTCCAAAAATCATGGCATCAGATGGGTTATCACATGCATTCTGATAAGCACAAATGATCCACCTCCTCATAAATTATATTCTGTGTATTCAAATAAGAATTGCAGGCATGGTATATTGTTACACAGTTACATTGGTCCAACTTGGACCAATATAAATATGTACAGTAAATCACTTACCTGGCCGAGGCCCATGGAAGATGGCAATCACTGAAGTAGACACCACTATTCCAGTGACCTCTACTTGCTTCTGCTCTCCTGAGTAGCGGTCTCTACTGCCAGAGGCATGGGCCAGCTGCCAGAGGCATGGGCCAGGTTTGGTATATACCAGGGGTCTCCACACTTTCTAAACAAAGGGCCAGTTTATTGTTCTTCAGACATTGAGGGGGTTGGGGCAGCGAACTGTAGCCAGTGGGAGTTTTACTGACATTAGTGGGATCAAACATCAAAACATTTGGGAATTGCGGGAGGAATAGTGCCCCATCACTGGTAACATTGGGAGGAATAGTGCCACATTTTTGGTGTCAGTGGGAGGAATAGTGCCCCAAGGGCCAGATAAAGGCAAGAGAAAGGCCACATCCAGGCCCCAGGACACAGTTGTGAGACCACTAGGCAAAGGACATCAACAATGGCAGCCGCTAGGTTTCCATTAGAAATGTTTCTTTGTATATCATTGTGGCACACTTGTTTACTTGGATAGCTTGGTCATGGCATCACCATCTAGTAAATTACTTCATCCACTGAAATCTGAAAATCTAGGTTTCTTGTTATTTCAAATCAGGTAGTGGAGTTAGGATCTGGATGATGGCCCTGAAGCCTTTAAAGAATAACTATACATTAGAATAGTTATCCTTTAAGTTAACCCCTAAAGTTTTATACTTGTCTGTCCACAATCTTGTTAGATAGCCCAAAGTGAGCAGACAAAGGAGATTCTAGCACTGTGCTGTTTGTTTTTATATATGTATGGTTTATGTGGGGTGAATCACATTGGTGTTAGCTGCTGGAAAAAGAAAAAGAAGCATAATATTCCATAATAGTCCCCACGCACACATTTAAGAAACTGGCTGTTCCATAACCCTGACCATAGGCTGGAAATCATAGATGATCAAAGCAAAGAAAATGTAATCAGCACCCCAAGGATTCCTCGAAAAGGTCCAAAGCTTTTTTTTTTTTTGGTCAAATGATAAACATACCGCAACGTTTCGGAGACACGCAGGGCCCTTTCTTCAGGCAGGTCACTTGGAATCCTTGGTGTGCTGATGACATTTCTTCACTTAGCTGCTGGAAGAAAGTACGCTCAGTTGTTTTTCAAGTTATTTATTTATTTACAAAAGTACCCCAGTTCAAATTCCCCAGCTGATCTCTCGATTAGAGTGCACATGTGCAGAAAATTGTCATTCTTTCTACAGTATATGTAGGAGCTGTCTTCCCTTGGAGCTCTTAATAGACAGCCTCCCTTTGGAATGAGGAGAATTTTCCCAAGCATGCGCAAAAGAAGTGAGGGTCTGGTGGGAGCGTGTTCAGCTTCCTGTGGGCTGTATGAGTATAAATCTATAGGGCAGTGATGGCGAACCTGTGGCACGTGTGCCACAGCTGGCACGCCAAGCCCTCTCTGTGGGCACTCAGCAGGCTCCCAGGATAGGGGAGGGAATCCCCCAGCAATGCAGTTACTTTCACTCGTGCAGGCGTGGAGTAGCCGGCTCCCTTTCTATCATTAATGCGATCGGGCAGTGGGACGGCAGATGTGTGTAAAGCCCTCCCTGCATACACTAAAGCAGCCCAATGGAAATAACACAGGGAGTGTCTGCTGATTAGCCAGGAAGAGAAGAATGATCCTCCCTTCCTGGACTTGGGCAGCCAATAGGAGAGCGGCTTCTTGTGCAGGGCGGGCCTCCAGCACTGAAGCATGGCAATATGGAGGGCTTTGGCTGAACACATACACAGGTAGGACAGTGTTATGGGTGAGGGAGGGAGAGGCGGGGGCTTGCAGAGGACACTGCTGTGTATGTGGGGGTCCCTTAGGACTCATTCAGAGGGATGATCAGTCCTATCCTCTGTACAGAGCCACTGGTAAATGTATTCCATGTTGGCACTTTGAAATAAATTGGTTTTGTGTCGTGGTTTGGGCACTCGGGCTCAAAAAGGTTCGCCATCACTGCTATAGGGGAATGCTGGGGAGGAAAAGGCTACGTCAATTTAGGTGACAAAATATTAAATATTATGGATTCATTGTGTTAATTAATTTATTTATTTTTACTAAAACAGGAACATATTTGATATCTAGTCATGCCCTTCAATAAATTTAAAAGCAGCGCATTGCTGTATATGTATATTTGACATGTCTTTTCTTTGGAAATTCATTGTCCTGTCGGAATTGTTGGCATAAGTAAACTGAGGTGTGTAGGTTTTCCATAATGGTAATGTCTAAATTAAGTGGGACAGGTGACAGCCATGTTTACTGTCTTAATCAAACAAAAAGCATAACAAGAAATAATAAAAACAAACCAGTAATGATAATTAGTCATGGCTGCTAAGCAGTGCTTTGCCACACATTGCATTCCCTTCTGCTTGCCTTTAATAACCTTTACAAAAAGCAAATTTTAAAAAGAGTCAAGACTGATTTGTTAATATAATTGTGATGTGTAAAACAGATTGGAGGTTAAAATAAATACAGTAGTATAAAAAAAAAGTAAAAGAAATAAATAACACTTTGCTTGGGCAATGGCAAACATCTCCCTGCAGCTGACACTTGAGCATGTTTCACGTTTGTTCAAATGGAACATTTTGTTGCCAACAAATATCTAAATGTATCAAGTGATGAATACAGTGTACATTATTTGCAGGATCCAGTTTCCTACACGTGGGGCTGCAGGGGCATTTTGTTAAGTCATTGCTATTAAAAGACCGAGGATTAACAGAGATTCTTCAGTGTTCAGACTATCTGCTCTATAAACTGGACTGTCCAAGTGAGAGTTTAGGGTTTTGGAATAACACTGAGCTAATAAACACTGGAGTTTCAGGAACACTGTTTAAAGTAGAACTAAACACAACGCTAAAGCAAAGTGTATCATAAAATACTTTCACCCTCTGTGTGGGGCTTATTGTACCCATGTGGGGACCCAGAGAGAGTGTACGCTAATGCCCCCAAAAGCAGACTGAGGCTGCTGTTTAACGCAAGACTGGAGTTAAGGCAGTACTCCAAGTCAAAAGCTATGTACCTCTACATAAGAACACAATTAATTCCTTGTAATTCGTGGCCCAACTTCTGTAGCACTTCACCATGCACATCAATTCCTCATAACTCTTCTCTCACAGCATTTCTGAGCCGGTACCGCTGAGCTTGTACTGGACTCCACCAGCCCACTTGTCACCTCACTCCCAGTGATATTGCTTCGTACATTATATAACACTTGAATACTCAGAAGCCTGACTTGTGTACAACACCATGCTTGTTCTCCTGAGACTCCATTTCATCTTTTGTGACTTCCAGATTGGATCCCTAGGATGCCCTGTGTCGCTAGTCAGTTCTGATCACATGCGGATGGAGCCTAAGCATACAAGCTCCTTTACTACCAGGGCCTTCCATCACTTTTGCAAAGTCACACCACTTCCTGACCGGCTGGCTGCTTATGCACTCGACAGTAGTACTGAAGTCATTATCAATGTCAATATAGCCTCCTCCAAAAAGCTTTACTGCACGTTAGAAATGTGCATCTTCTGTAACTCGTATTGCCCCCCGACAAACTCTGTTCTTGTGATATGCCATGCATGCATGGTTGTCCTCAAGTAACTTCAGAACAGGCCAAGTAAAAAAAAAGTTATTTTACTGAAGTTATTTAAAGATAACTGATGAACAATTAAACAAAGTTGTCTTCAGTACACATTCCTGTACATAATCTAAAGTGGCACGTAATTAGTCCACTGGTGCACCTTGAGGTAGTCATACCCTAAATAGGTAAGAAAGTCCTTAGAGACGTTTGGCCAAGCATGATTCAATAACCGTGGGACCCCGACTGGGATCCCACAAGGGGTGGTTAAGTGAAAGGTTGTGGATCATATCATTAGCAGCCTGCTCTTGGGAGACCTGGAACCGAACCTCTGGCTATCTTACTTTGGGCTCTTTCACACGGACGTTCCGTATGTACATTTTTCATACATCCGTCGGATGAAAAATGGACATACATGTATCCCTACGGGATCGTGGATGTCAGCGGAGACATGTCCGCTGACATCCAATCCGCTCCGATCCGCCAAAGTATGCCGGATGAAAAACCTACTTTTCCTTCCGTCTGGCGGATCGGATGAACACGGACAGAAGGTTCGTGTTCATCCGATTCCCCATAGGGGATAGCGGAGAAAAGACAGGGCGGTCCCTGCACAGTGTGCGGGGACCACCCTGTCATCCGGCAGCTCAGCGGCGATCAACGGAGCGATCCCCGCTGAGCAAACGGAGGTGCACGGGGCGGATCATTATTGATCTGCCCCGTGTGAAAGAGCCCTAACTGTGCAAAACAGATTATAATGTACACATGCAAAAATGACATTTATCCTGCAAGGCAAGTTAAAAACACCTAAACATATTCAAAAATACAGGGGTTTGGTCACACTATATTCATATAGTGCTAAGCCCACTTACTGCGATAAAGTACCACTGATTAGTGGGTCCTAACCTGTTAATAGAATGAAAGAATCTGTGTCTCAACCATGGGAGATAAACTCCTCTATATGGCAGAACTGAAGGGATTCCTCCTATGCACTGGTGGCCACTAATAAGAGGTAATGAGGAGAGGGAGGGGTGCTCCAGCCCAAGAGACCTAGGTGGTCAGGGTCTATACAACATACAAAAACATACTTGGGGGGGGGGGGAACACCCTAAAAATGCTATACATCTAAGATGATGCTGCGGCCTGACCAAGAGGTGGTTCCCTCCCTTTTTATGTGTTTGCACCAGTGGAGGGCAATACTTCCCCAAAAAGCCCAGGAAAACCTGGCCAGCAGAGTTAACCCTTACCTCCCAGGGAGTGTCACTTCCGTAGAGCAGACACACATGTACAGTGCGACATGATTATTGTAATGCTAATTACATACATCAACTACGAAACAGTAAAAAAAAAAAAAAAAATCTTCAGTAAAATAAAACATTTAACATCCACCTGCTTACATCCTTTGTTTTTTTTTTGTTTGTTTTTTTGCATATCGGTGCTGTTTCTTTTCTCAAGCCATTTCTAGCCTTTCCTTTCTACATTTTCTATTGAAATTATAGCATATAGGGATGAGCTCCTTGGTTTGGGGCAATCCTATGTTTGGCTGTAATGTGAAGTGATATATTTAGTATCAGTATTTAAACTAGACTGGTTGTTAGAGAGCCAGCAGCTGCAGGCATACTAATGACCAGGGAATTATCCCTGCCTGGCCCATTCAGCTTTCAGCCAGGGATTGCTGGTGGACAGCAGCAATGTAAACAAATAATCAGGGCCGCCATCAGGGGGGTACAGGCATTACACCTGTAAGGGGCCCGGGGGAACCCTTTTTTTTAGGGGTCCGGAGGCCCCCAGGGCACCCGGATGGCAACCCCCTCTTTTTTTTTTTTATAAAAATATATATTTTTTTATATATTTTTCTTTTATTTTTTATTAAAAGGGTCAATTTTTTCTTTTATTTTTTAATATATTTTTTATTTTATATATATATATATATATATATATATATATATATATATATATATATATATATATATATATATATATTTATTTATATTTATTTATATTTATATTTATTATAGGGCTCAGAGGCCCCCAAGGCCCCATGTGTCGAACCCCCTTTTTTTTAATAAAAGTTTATATATTTTTATATATTTTTTTTATTTTATTTTTTATTAAGGGCCCAGAGGTCCCCAGGGCCCTGAAAGGCAACCCCCCCTTTTTTTTATAAATGTTTATTTCTTTTTTATATATATACTTTTTATTTATTTTTTATTAAAGTGCCCAGAGGTTTCTTTTTATTAAAGGGCACCAGAGGTCCCGGATGGAAACCCCTCTTTTTTTGTAATTTCTTAAAAAAAATTATTAAGGGCCCAGACGTCCCAGGGCCCCAGATGGCAACCACACTTTTTAAAAAATAAATCTCTCTTTTTTTTCTTTTTATTAAAGGGCCCAGAGGTCCCCAGGGCCCCATGTGTCAACCCCCCCTTTTTTTTATAAACGTTTATATATTTTTATATATATATATATATATATATATATATATATTTTTTTTTTTATTAAAGAGCCCAGAGGTCCCCAGGGCCTCAGATGGCTACCCCCTTTTTTATATATGTATTTTTTTATTTCTTTTTTATGTAAAGGGCCCCCCCGCTTCTCAATTCGTGGCAGCCCCCCCCCCCCCCGCTTCTCAATTTCAGACGGCAGCACCCCCCCGGTTCTCTGCTCCAGGGGGCCCATGCCTGAAGCTGTGTAAGGGGCCCCATAATTTCTGATGGCGGCCCTGCAAATAATGCATAAAAAGATCATGTACAAAATTGTATTTTCCTTATAATCATTGCTGATTCTCTAGGTCCAGTATGGATTTTAAGGGAACCTCACGCAATGATAAATAATAATAATAAAAAAAAACACTGCAGAGAAGGACAACCAAACAGATAAAAGGCATGGAGGTGCTCAGCTATGAGGACAGATTAGAGGAACTGAATTTATTTTCTCTAGAGAAGAGGAGAATAAGGGGGATATGATCAACATGTACACATATATAAGGGGTTCATATAGAGAACTTGGTGTGTTCCCAGTACAGAGAAACAACAATCGACCTCCTCCCCCTGTGAGTCCCCTCCCCCTGCAGTTAGAATTACTCCCTAGGTAACACAATTAACCCCTTGATCGCCCCCTAGTCACATTTATACAGTAATCAGTGCATTTTTATAGCACTAATCGCTATATAAATGTGAATGGTCCCAAAATAGTGTCAAAAGTGTCTGATATGTCCGCCGCAATATCGCAGTCATGAAAAAAATCACAGATCGATGCCATTACTAGTAAAAAAATAATCATAATAAAAATGCCATAAATCTATCCCCTATTTTGTAGACGCTATGGCAGAGGTGTATTTAGGTTTTGTGCTGCCCTAGGCCTGACTAAACTTGCGCACCCCCTAATTTAAATATGACCCACCCCTTCCTGTCAAAGCCACACCCCTGTCATATTCATGGGAAGGAGGACAGAGGGATGCCCTGGGAGAAGGACAGAGGGTTGCCATGAGTGACGGACAGAGGGACGCCGTGGGAAGAGGACAGAGGGACGCCATGGGAAGAGGACTGGCTCAGATGATGGGGGCAAGCTTACTGAGGAGAAACAGGAAGTGAGAAATTCAGACAAAGAAAAAAAAACATTTGGAAGGGAAATCGAATGAAAAGGTAAGTGAACCAACAATGTACTAGCTTAACCACTTGCCTACTGGGCACCTACACCCCCTTCCTGCCCAGACAAAATTTTAGCTTCCGGCACTGCGTCACTTTAACTGACAATTGCGTGGTCGTGCGACGTGGCTCCCAAACAAAATTGACGTCCTTTTTTTCCCCACAAATAGAGCTTTCTTTTGGTGATATTTAATCACTCGTGCGGTTTTTATTTTTTGCGCTATAAACAAAAAAAGAGCAACAATTTTAAAAAAAGACACAATATTTTTTGCTTTTTGCTATAATAAATATCCCATTTAAAAAAAAAATAATCATTTTTTATCTCAGTTTAGGCCGATACATATTCTTCTACAAATTTTTGGTAAAAAAATGTAAAAAATAAAATCGCAATAACCGTATAGTGACTGGTTTGCGCAAAAGTTATATTGCCTACAAAATAGGGGACATACTGTAATTATGATTTTTTTTTATTTATTTTTTTACTAGGAATGGCGGCGATCTGCGATTTTTTTTTCGGGACTGGGACATTATAGCGGACAAATTGGACACTTTTGACACATTTTTGGGACCATTTACATTTATACAGTGAACAATGCTATAAATATGCATTGATAAATGTATAAATGTAACTGGCAGGGAAGGGGTCAACCACTAGGGGGCGGGGAAGGGGTTAAATGTTTCTTCTAGTTTGTGTTCTAACTGTGGGGGGAGGGGGGGTGACTGGGGAGGTGACCGATTGTGTCCCTATGTACAAGGGACACAATCAGTCTCCTCTCTCCCTGACAGGGACCTAGAGCTCTGTGTTTACACACAGAGCTCCATGTCCCAGCTCAGTTACTCGGCGGTGGGCGGGTATCAAGTGGTTAAAGGAAAGGAAATTCAGAATTTAATTAATTTAGAAAGTAAAAAACTAACCTTTACAACGCCTTTAAGTGCCCTGTATTGAAGTGGTTAAGGTCATCACAGATAACTAGGGGGCACTCTTCACGTCTAGAGGATATATTTTTTTATCTCCAAATACAGAAAGGTTTCTTCACAGTAAGAGCTGTGAAAATGTGGAATAGACTCCTTCCAGAAGTTGTTCTGGCCAGCTCAGTAGATTGCTTTAAAAAAAAATCCTGGATTCTTTCCTAGGTATACATAATATAACGACTACTGCTATTTATAGGTAAAGTTAATCCAGGGAATATCTGATTGCCTCTCGGGGTCCAGTAGGTCGCTTTTGGTCAGTGTGTGGTGTGGTGGTCCCCCTTGACACCTATATCAGACCCTCATCAAGGATAAGTACTATGAGCCAGATTCATGTAGCCCGCCGTATCTTTAGACGGGCGTAGCGTATCTTGTTTACGCTACGCTGCCGTAAATTAGCGAGGCAAATGCTGTATTCACCAAGCTAAGTTACGGCGGCGTATCGTAAATGGGCCGGCGTAAATCCGGGTAATTTAAATGTGAATGAGGTAGGCGTGTTTTATGGTAATGTGTTGTGACCCCAGGTTTTTTACGTTTTTTTTTAACTGCGCATGCGCCGACCGTGTACGTATCCCAGTGCGCATGCTCCAAATTATGACGCTACGACACATTGTTTTCGACGTGAACGTAATTGACGTAAATCCCCATTCACGGACGAGTTACGCAAACAATGTAAAATCTGAAAAATTTTATGCGGTCCTGACGTCCATACTTAACATAGGATGCACCATCTTTTTGGTGGTTTATCTTTACGCCGGAAAACGTCTTATGTAAACGACGTAAATTCACTGCGTCGGCTGGGCGTATGTACGTGAATAGGCGTATCTCGCTGATTTACATATTCTAGGCGTAAATCAGCGGGAACACCCCTAGCGGCCATCTTAAAAATGCAGTTAAAGCGGAGCTCCACCCTGATTTTTTTTTTTCAAAAATCTAAAAAAAAAAAAAAAAAAAATTAAATGGAAAAAAATAAAATATACTCACCCTAAATAGGCTGTTGCTATGCGGAAGTCCCGAATCTGCCCTCATGATCCGCGGTGTGGTTTTCTTCCTCCTCCTCTTCTTGGTGTCTTCTTGTGAATGGGCCGCGCTGCATTCTGGGAACTGTGTGTATCCCAGAAAGCAGCCGGACCATTCACAAAGCGCCGCGCTGCTCGCACATGCGCAGCAGGAAACGGGTAGTGAAGCCGCACGGCTTCACTGCCTGTTTCCCTGACTGTGGATGGCGGTGCCGGGATCGAGGATCGGCATCGGCGGGGGACATTAGCGCGGGCGCCTAGGACAGGTAAGTGTCCTTATTCAAAGTTAGCAGCTACACTGTTAGTAGCTGCCGACTTTGAAAAAAATAAAAATGCGGGTGGAGCTCCGCTTTAAGATACGACGGCGTAATCCAATTACGCCGCTCGTATCTTAGCTCAAACCCGGCGTATCTTGTTTTCTGAATAGAGAAAAAAGATACACCGGCGCTGTTTAGAAGTTACGTGACGTATCTCGAGATACGCCGTCGTAACTAATGCTGAATCTGGCCCAGTATGCATGTACCTTTAGTAAAAAAAAAACGAACACTGTTTTTTTTGCATGGGGTCTCCTATTAACACCTATACAAATCCTGTATTTTGAATAAGGCTGGGTTTACATATACAGTATGCAGGTCTGGTGTCAGTGCGGTTTTCATTCAGTGGTTCAGGTATGAATTTGACACTTAAATCGCACCTGAACTAGACTGAAAATCACACAGGACCCCTTTTTAATTTACACTGCAACCAGTCTGCATATACCGTATTTGCCGGCCTATAAGGCAACTGGGCGTATAAGATGACCCCCTAATTTTCCAGCTAAAAATTTGGTTTTGGGATATACTCGCCGTATAAGACGACCCCCTTCCGACACACCTCACTGTACTCATTGCATACCTCGCTGTGCCCATTACCTACCTCACTGTGCCGATCTCCATGCCTTATCCCTGTATGCAGAGTCAGACTTCAGGCATCCATTGTTCAAAAGCCACGCGGCTTCCTTGTCATGTTCCGTGATAGGCGGAAAACTCAGTTCCCCAGCAGAGCCTATGTTCGGTGTTCCACCTATCACGGAGGTCCTCTCATCCAAGGCCGAGGAGGAGAGGACCTCCGTGATTGGCGGAACACTAAGTGAGTGAGTGAGTGAGTAACTTGTATAGCGCAACAAATGCGAACTTAATCGCCTCAAGGTGCTTTCCTTCCAGTGTCGTCCTCGTCCTTCAGAAGAGGTGGGTCTTTAGTTTTTTCCTAAAAACCAGATGGTTTTCTTCCAGGCGGATGGTCGTGGGTAGAGCATTCCAAAGTCGAGGTCCTTGGACTGCAAATCGGCGTTCTCCCTTAGATTTGTAGCGGGATTTAGGGATTTGGAGAAGGTTTTGGTTGGTTGACCAGAGCACGCGGTTGGTGACGTAGGGTTTTATTTTCTCACTTAAGTATTGGGGAGCGTTTCCTTGTGTACATTTGTGAGTTAGGCAGAGTGTCTTGAAAGTCACCCGGTCCTGTACGGGCAGCCAGTGGAGGGCCCTCAAGACACAGGAGATTGATTCCCACGTTTTTTTTCCTGCTACCAGTCTGGCTGCCGTATTCTGGACGACTTGTAGACGTGAGATCTGGTATTTTGGTATACTGAACACAGGCTCTGTTGGGAAACTGAGTGTTCCGACTATCATGGAACAGAACGAGGTGGAGGCGCGGCTTTTGAACCATGGACACCCGCAATCTGACTGACTCTGCATACAGGTACCGACGTATAAGACGACTTTTGGGGGATATTTTTAAGTACAAAAGGTTGTCTTATACTCTGGAAAATACGGTATGTGAACCGACTCCATTGAAAGCTGGTCTTATTCACATGTAGTTTTGTAGTTCAAAAAGCATCCCATTCACATATATGTGAACCAAGCCAAAGGGTCTGGTATAGGTAGTAGTGTTGCTCACGAATATTCGCATTGCGAATATTCGCTACGAATATTGCATATTCGAGTATTCGCGAATATCTCGAATATCGCGGCGAATATTCGCTATCTCGAATATTCGTATTTTTCAAATTTCGCAAAAAATTCGCAAAAAAATTCGCAATCAATTTCGCATTCGCGAATTTCGTAATGGCGAAATTTCGCAATGGCAAAATTTCGCAATTTTTTTTTTTTTTTTTATTTATAAAATATCACGAATATTCGATATTTACGAATATTCGCGACCGCATATGTGAAATTTCGCTTTTTTTTTTATAAAATATACCGAATATTCGTAAATATCGAATATTCGTGATATTTTATAAAAAAAAAAAAAAACGCGAAATTTCGCATTAGCGAAAATTCGCATTAGCGAAAATTCGCATTGGCGAAAATTCGCAATTTTTTTTTTTTTTTTTATATCACGAATATTCGATATTAACGAATATTCGCGAATATTCTTCGAAATATTCGCGAAATATCGCGAAATCGAATATGGCGTATTCCGCTCATCACTAATAGGTAGGAGCATCGTTGTTTACAAACAGAAGAAGTAGCCGAGAGCTCCCATTTTCCAGGGATTTAAACTGCGTTTTTTCTTACTTTGGAAATGTCAGTTTTGTTGTAGTAGGTTGTATGCATGGTATCGATGTGCCATTTCACAAGCAAGGCAAAGGCATCTCCCAAACATGTTATTTAACCACTTCAATACTGGGCACACATTTTCAGCTGTTAGCGCGGTCACTCTTTGAATGACAATTGCTCACTCATGCAACACTGTACAGCAGATCGGGGCATGGGGCACATCAGGACATGAGGCACATAACACATCAGGGTACATAGCACATTGTTTACCAGCCAGCATGCAGAGTAGTTCAGGAAGCATGTGTAATATGTTCTCTCTTCTGTCACGGCACTCACTCGGCTCCCCGCCAGCCTCTCCTCTCTTCTCGTCCATCCCACATGATGTCACAAGCAAATGGGGATGGACGAGAAGAGAGGAAGTGCCGCTGGGGAGAAGCGTGAGTGCCGTGACAGGAGAGAGAGTAATGGCGGCGATCTGCTATTTTTATCGGGACTGCAACATTATGGCAGACACATCAGACACTTTTGACACATTTTTGGGACCATTGTGTTTACACACACATCCCTGTTTTTCCTCTTATGCCCGCGATCGCGCGTGGCCGACGCCAATCACGAGCATCGGCACCCCCAATACAGCTACGATGACTCGCGGGATCATTCCGGCCTGCCGCAGTACAATGACGGCGGCTGGTCGGCAAGCGGTTAAAGTCTGAAACCAATTATTAAATCTTAGATAAGCTTTAAAATGTTAGTAGTGATGAGACAAATGTAGCTCGGTTTAGTTCGGGACAGAATTTCCAACTTTTCTGAAGTTTGTGTGCCGATTCCAAACCCTATGGAAGTCAATAGAAGCGGAATCTTAGAAATCAATAATGGCCATTTTCTGGACTAATAGGCAAGGGATTGTCAAATGAATGATATGGGGGGGGGGGCACGGCCCAGGTGAATATCAGTGTCACATATCAGTGCCTTCTCATCAGTGCAGCCAATCAGTGCTCATTAGTGTAGCCTCATCAGAGCATATAAGTAAAGGAGAAAAAATACCCATTTGCCAAAAACAAAGACAAAAATGTGGTGTGCCCTGATGTGCTGTGATGGGTCCTGATGTGATGTGCCCTGTACGTGTTGTGCCCTGATGTGCCCCATGCCCTGATGTACTGTGCCCTGTACCCTGATGTGCTGTGCCCTGATGTGCTGAGCTCTGTACCGTGCCCTGATGTGCACTGTACCCTGATGTGTTGTGCCCTGGGCTGGTCTGGATGAAGTCCAGGGCCACATTTTTATCCCAGTCCAGCCCTACATGTAAACAGACTTGCCGATTATCGTTAATCATTTCCTCACATGCTGTGTTTGTGTGATTAAAGGATTGCAGTTAACCAGAAAGCCTGTCAGCTCATTGTTTACACTGATAATCAGGGCACTGATCATCAGTGCCCTAAATATCAGAGCAGCCCCATCGTGGCCCATCAGTGCTGCCTATCAATGCCCATCAGTGTTGCCTATCAGCACCTCGTTATCAGTGCCCATCATTGCCTCCCCATAGATGCCCATCAGTGCAACCTATCAATGCCCATCATTGCAGCCTATCAATGCTCAGTAGTGTAACCGATCAATACCCATCAGTGCTTCCTCATAAGTGCCCATCAGTGCTGCCTATCAATGCCCATCATTGCAGCTAAAAAATTACTTATTTTCAAAATGTTATAACAAACTAGGAAAAAGTTTTTTTTTTTTAAATGTTCCGTCTTTTTCCATTTGTTTAGCAAAGCATAAAAAAACACAGTGGTGATTAAATACCATCAAAAGAAAGCTCTATCTGTCTCAAAAATGATAACAATTTCATTTGAGTACTTTCAAAGTGCAAAAGTGAGTTGAAAATTGGCCTGGGCAATAACAAGAAGGCAATATATTGCAGGTGACTAGTCTTTAAATATGCTGCTGCCTTGACACCCAGGAGCCCATCCACACATTATGTGTAGGAAAAGTCACTTGGGAGGTATAGTTGTGCCTACACAAATAGGATCTGTCCTTTTACAAGCGTAGTGGTGTGGTGATGACATCACAAGGAGTAATAAATGCAGTGGCGGCTGGTGACAAACTTTTTGGGGGGGCGCATTCAAGCGAAAAAAAACAAAACAATTACAGCCTCACTGTGCCCATAAAACGCAGCTACTGTGCCCATCAATTCGTCACCACTGTGCTATCAGTTGTCGACACTGTGCCATCAGTTGTCGCCACTGTGCCCATCAATTGTCACCACTGTGCCCATCAATTGTCACCACTGTGCCATGCCAAACACAGCCACTGTGCCATCAAACGCAGCCACTGTGCCATCAATTGTCGCCACTGTGCCCATTAATTGTTGTCACTGTGCCATGCCATCAAACACAGCCACTGTGCCATCAATTGTCCCCACTGTGCCTTCAATTGTCGCCACTGTACCCATCAATTGTCACCACTGTGCCATGCCAAACGCAGCCACTGTGCCATGCCACATGCCATCAAACACAGCCACTGTGCCATCAATTGTCACCACTGTGCCATTAATTGTTGCCACTGTGCCATCAATTGTCACCACTGTGCCCATTAATTGTAGCCACTGCGCCCATCAATTGTTGCCACTGTGCCCATTAATTGTAGCCACTGTGCCCATCAATTGTTGCCATTGTGCCAATCAGCACTGTCCAGACAGAAAGTCAGGGATCATGCAGCCTCATAGGACAGAGGAGAATGAAAACTCCTACTATAATCTTTAACCAGTGCATGGCCGGACACTGATAGAAGTCACAAGACTGATACTGTATATACTGATGATGAGAAAAGGTATTTAGCAGTTTATATTTACTAAAATAATCGCATTTCCATGTTCTGTGTACTGTGGGAGACCAGATATAGTGAATGCAGGGTGCTGGGTTTAGTAACACTTTAAATAGCACAGGTATCTCATAGCAAAGCCAGAAAATGTGATTTAGAAAGTCTGTACAATGTGTGGCAAGTACAGCAACAGAATAATTCACATGGTTTTTATAATATAAGACATAAAGTCAAGTAAATAGATACCACATATACACCAAAATTGCGACTGTGAAAAAGTTTGGTATACAATATTCTCAATAGGTGACAACTTGAGGACTGAATCTCCCTTTCTGACCAAGCTATAATGAAGTCTGTGCTTGAAACAAGCAGCAGACTTCAGCTTAAGTAGTAGTTAGAGCTTGGCTAAGATCAAGTGTAGTATATGTCATTATCAGCTGCCAGATGAGGCGCTGTGCTACTCCAAACAGGGAAGGCTATGCAAGTCGTCTGGCATATTGATATCTGGATTGTCTGTTTCAGCTGGGGGTGAACCTGAGCACAGTGAAGGGGTGACCCAAGTTCAGAGTTGATCTTTACCATGATCCACCTTAGTATATAAATATGGAGAGAAAGAAAAGGAGAGATATACTGTTATACTATTTTATGAATAAATGGTTAACATATAATCCATAGTAACATGAATGTCCCAAGCAGAGCTTTTTTTCTCAGAAAATAGGTGCAGGAACTCAACCACGACCCGTTCAGATTTCACAAACAGTAGAAGGGTCTTAAAGGGGCATTAAATACCAGAATTGCATTACATACAGTGTGCAGAGTTCAGGGGGTTACAAAGCAGTCACTTGTAAACACAGAAACCAGACTTCTGTGTTCACAAGTGATTGTGGTGAGCCGGCACCAAAGGGTCTGAGCCAAAGGTGGTGGAACTGAGTTCCACCAAGTTCCCCCAGAAAAAAAGCCCTGGTCCCAAGCTATCCAACTATGTCGTTGTATTCTCTAAATGTTGTGTTGTTATCGTAGTAGGGAGAAAAAGCCAATCTTTTTACTGATCCTTTTAGAAGACAGTTGTGTGCCGAAGGAATTCTCCAAACTGGAGCATCTTTTCATCTGAGCTAAACAGGAAACTAGATCATACGGCTTCACATCCTGCCGAAAACAACAAAGACATCTTTTTTTTTTTTTTTAGACTGTATTTATTTAAAGACGACCAAACATTTAGAGAACAAATTTCAGAAAGTTATTGCAAATTTCATGTCATATCAGGGAATGCAGATATCTTCCTGAAGTTGATCATTTATTTCATTAAGGGCTCATATACATCAGTCTGCGCGTGTTATGCACCGATGACTGTACTGGTGTACATTGTGAAGGGCGATCGGGTTGACACTGGAACAGGAATAAAGGGGAAATCTTTCAATGGGAACACTAGTTCTGGTGACCCTGGGGCCCTAACTTTAAATGGATTTCTTCTCAGTTCCTGTTTTAGTTATGGGACAGGAAGGTAAAGTGATTGTAAATGCTTTGTTTTTGTTTTTTAGTAACAAACATGTTTACCCTGACCTACTCTGTGCAATGGAAATGCACAGAGAAGCCTGAACCTCCTCTTCTTTTGTCCCTAGCCTTCGCTCCTGACTTCCCTTTTCGGAGTGCCCACATAGTAAGCCCCTTTCTATTGGAGGCTCCCAAGCTGCCCTGTCTGTTTTTGTTGACACAAACAGTGGGACTTGTCAATGGCTTTGATTGACAGCCGCAGGAGCCATTGGCTCCCCCTGCCTCAGCAAAGCCTGTCAAACCAGAAAGTGAGGGGAGAATAGAGCTGCACACACGCACAGCACTGGATCGAATGAGGGCCCCGGTAAGTAAAGGGGGGGGGGGAGAATTCTGATGCCTAAATATTTTTACCTTAAAGCGGAGTTCCACCCAGGAAAAAAACATTTGGCCAAAAGTCCTAAAAAAAAATAATAAAAGAAAAGTGAAAAAAAAATTATACTCACCGGAAATACCTGTTGCTATGCGGAAGTCCGTAATCTGCCTCAACCGCACCACGGTGTGTTTTCTTCTTCTCCTTCTCCTAGTGAATGGGGCGCGCTGCTTTCTGGGAACTGTGTGTGTTCTCAGAGAGCAGCCGCCCATTCACAAGCCGGCACGAGACTCACACGGCGCAGTAGGAAATGGGCAGTGAAGCCGTAAGGCTTCACTGCCTCTTTCCCCTAGTGTGAATGGCGGCGCGGGACCGGCATCAGTCGTGGGATCGGCATCAGGGGGGCCATCAGCGCGGGCAAGTAGGACAGGTAAGTGTCCTTATTAAAAGTCAGCAGCTACACTGTTAGTGGAATCCTGCTTTAATGCATTAATGCATTAAGCTAAAAAATGTTAAGGCTATATAACCATAATAAAGGGAGACAGATGGCAAAAAAAATGAATGTATGGCTGTAGAACGACGCCAAACTACAGTACCGAAAAACCTTCATAGATGCTGCTTTAACCTCTTGCTGACCAGCTGACGCCGATATACATCGATAGAATGGCACATACAGGCAGATTAACGTACCTGTACGTCACCTTTAGGTTGCAGCATTTTGGGGGCACCAAATGGTCCAGGGCTGAAGTGGTTAAAATCTTTACAAGATACCAGTTTAGAGTTACACGGGAGGTCTGGTATTAGAATTATTGCTCTCGCTATAACATTCACGACAATAGCTCACATGTGTGGTGAGTGCACCGTTTATATATACGTGTGCAATGCACACATGCGCTTGCCTTTGCACGTCAGCATAGGAGTAGTGTTGCTCACGAATATTCGCATTGCGAATATTCGCTACGAATATTGCATATTCGAGTATTCGCGAATATCTCGAATATAGCGGCGAATATTCGCTATTTCGAATATTCGAATTTTTTAAATTTTTTTTTTAGAACAGATCCCATCCTAGAGATCCCCATCGACGTCTAAAAGCATTGCTGGTATGATTAGAGACCTTGGGCCGAGTAGCTGCAGCGCTCATTTTATATTGCCGAAAAATCGCAATGCGATTATTCGGCAATAGCGATATCGCGCGATTATTTTATATTGTAATATATCACGAATATTCTGAGCCAATCAGAGTGCTCCATTCCGCATTTCTCGAAATTTCGCAATTATTTTGTATTGTAATATATCACGAATATTCTGAGCCAATCAGAGTGCTCCATTCCGCATTTCTCGAATATTCGCAATTATTTTATATTGTAATATATCACAAATATTCTGAGCCAATCAGAGTGCTCCTTCCACATTTCTCGAATATTCGCAATTATTGTGTATTGTAATATATCACGAATATTCTGAGCCAATCAGAGTGCTCCTTTCACATTTCTCGAATATTCGCAATTATTGTGTATTGTAATATATCACGAATATTCTGAGCCAATCAGAGTGCTCCATTCCGCATTTCTCGAATATTCGCAATTATTTTATATTGTAATATATCACGAATATTCTGAGCCAATCAGAGTGCTCCTTTCCGCATTTCTCGAAATTTCGCATTCGCAATTCGCGATTCGCATTCGCATTCGCAATAGCGAAAATTCGCAATATTTTCATTTCCAAAAAATATCACGAATATTCGTATTTAGCGAATATATCTCGAATATTCGACTATATATTCGAGATATATCGCGAAATCGAATATGGCATATTCTGCTCAACACTACATAGGAGGACGGGAGCGCTTTAAAAATTATATATTTTATTAAAGCTTTTTTATTTTTACACGGTCCCTTTAAAAAAAAAATTATCCCTTGTGATAGCAATAAGCAGTGACGGGTACTCTTTACTGAGAGATCTGGGGTGTAATAGACCCCAGATCTATCTTCTGCCCTTAAAATAATCTGATCACACCAAGATCGGTGTGATTAGTTTCTTTCCCAAGCCATGAATGGCTTTGTTTACATCTGATGAAACTGGAGGTGACAAAATACGTCCTTTTCAGTTTCTTTTTTTTTTTGTTTACAAAAAGTTTTATTTGGAAGACATGAAATAAAGTTCAGTACACAGCATGGGGTTACAAAATAGATGAGGTGTAGATGTGATGTGGCCCGCGCAGCGGCCCTCGTCAGCAGGGGGGAACTCTCTCCGATTTTTTTACATTCCTGGCATCCACCGCTAGAGGTCCGCGGCCGGGCAGAGACAATGTCTCCGCCGGCCGCCATTTTCTTGAAGACCGGAGAGAGTCTCTGCTGGTGGGGGAAGCCTGATGTAAGGGGGGGACTCGGCTGGTGGGGGACTCGGCTGGTGGGGGACTCCTAATGTAAGGGGGGACTCGGCTGATGTAAAGAGGGGACGTGGCTGTTGTAAAGGGGGGATGCGGCTGATGTAAAGGGGGGACTCCTGATGTAAAGGGGGACTCCTGATGGAAGGGAGGTCTTGGCTGGTGGGGACGCCTGATCTAAGGGGGGACTCGGCTGGTGGGGACGCCTGATGTAAGGGGGGGACTCGGCTGGTGGGGACAGCTGATGTAAAGTAGGGATGGCTGATGTAAAGGGGGGACTCGGCTGATGTAAAGGGGGGACTCGGCTGATGTAAAGGGGGGACTCGGCTGATGTAAACGGGGGACTCGGCTGATGTAAATGGGGACTTGGCTGGTGGGGACTCCTGATGTAAGGGGGGACTTGGCTGGTGGGGACGCCTGATGTAAAGGGGGGACTGGGCTGGTGGGGACGCCTGATGTAAAGGGGGGACTCGGCTGGTGGGGACGCCTGATGCAAGGAGAGACTCCAGGCTTCCACTGATTCTGCATTATGGTGAGTTGAATGATTTAATTTTATATTACGATGTAATATTAGAAATAATGTGCTTCGCACTCCTGAACCCTGCGCCGCGTCCATATGCAGCGCAAGAAAACTTGGAGACTGCTCAGACTGAACGCTATGGTGGAGTGCAGATACAACCGGCCCTTTGAGGGCAACCAAACTGCTGATGCGGCCCCCGATGAATTTGAGTTTGCCACCCCTGATATAGATATAGAGCAATAAGGGGATATACAAAATATAGGTGTGATATCAAGTGATACAACCGTAGGGTGGTATGGTTTACAGAGATCATGTAGGCAAAGATTTCACTGTAAGATATAGTCCTATACAAGTAAAAGGAGATATAAAATTGGGTCAACAATTAGGTCCTTTTCAGTTTATTATACCATAGAGATGATTGGGGATGTTCTGGTACCTGTTCTGCTCTGTGGTAAGCCGACAAAAGTACTAAAGAGCAGAGGAAGTGCGGGGCACCCCTCCTGCTGTCGCTTATAAAAGCAATCCAGTGGCTACTTAGCCACTAGGATTGCTTTTATATTACAGAGCATCGCCAGCCTGTGGCTGCAGGCCTCATCCTGGTATCTCCAAAGTCCAGGACGTCATATGACATGCTACAGGTGGGAAGTGGTTAAACGTGCACCCACTCCTGCAGTGGATTGGTGTGAAGAGTCCCACAGGATTTTAAAGGATACATTCTTCATGCATTTATGTTCCTTTTTATAAACAGCAAAAGCACATCAAAAACTGATAAGGGTAAAGGAAAGGGCCCTGAATGTTAAATACCATTTTAAGCAAAAAGTATATTTAGACTTGGACTCTAGACTCCCTAAACTGAGATGGATACTGAGCTGCTAATTCTGCGTGGGCACAGTTAGTATGCAGTACCTGGCTTACTCTTGTCCCTATCATCTTTCAAAAAGTCATGCCTGCGTTTTATTCTTAATTGCTGATCATTTTAAATTTGTTGACCACTATACTTTCTTAGAAATAATCTGCTAATGAGTAGATCTTGTAGTTACTATAAATTATTATAGGGCTTGTTTAAAAAAGGGGTAACATTTTGCATTTTTTTCTGATTATTCTATTGATTCTGTCCCTATTGGTTTCTTTATAAAGTCACAGATGTTTGATTTCCTGGGTGTTTCCAGTGATTTGTGATACCAAAAAAAAAAAAAAAAAAGAATCCCTTCTTTTTTTTTTTTTTTCTTTTCTCTTCCACATTCCACATCTCTTCCAGACTTAACCCGAAATTTGAGGCTTGAGAGGGGTTCATCTTTGTTCCGCCCTTCGTGTATAGTCCTCGGATTTGCATCACTTGTGGATACTTTAATTTTTTTTTTTTTTTTTTTTTTTTAACTTAATATATGTTTATATATTTATGTATATATATGTTTCTTTTTTTTTTTCTTTTTTTTTGTTAAAATTTTTTTTTTTTTTTTTTTTTATGAACAATAGTGGTAGCGCATAGTGATAGTGAATCTGGCAGTTTGCTCTTGTGTAATTAATGACTTGCCATGAACCCCTCAATCACTTTATTTATCCCTGGGTCTCCCCCCCTCCCTGTTTCCATGTTTACTCTATTAGATCGGGTCGACTGTCTCTTGTCTTTTTTATTTATTTTGTTTGATTAAATTGCGTTTTTTTTTTTTTTTTTTTTAGCTGTCTATTTCTGATAATACCTGAATAAACCCCTCCGTTGTCTTAAAGTTTCTCCATTGTTCCCAGATCCTCCCGCCTCTTCCTCCCTCTTCCTCTCCCAGATCTACCCTTCTAAGGTACTCCATCTCTGCGATGTGATCGACCCTGTGTATTAGTTCTTTTAGGGGTGGTTTCTGTGGGTGGAGCCAAAACTTCGGGATCAAGCCCTTTGCTGCGTTTAACAGTGTGGGGACCAATGTCAGAGCGTATTTTTTTTCCCCTTTTACTAGGCCTTGTCTGTGGAAAAGGCAGGTCATAGGATCCAGAGGGATCTTTTCTCCGGTGATTTCTTCGATTAATTTGAGTACTTCTTTCCAATATTCCCGAACTCTCGGACAGTCCCACCATATGTGCATTGTTGTCCCTACTTGGTTGCATTCCCTCCAGCATAGGGGGGAATTTGTTGTATGTATTTTGTTGAGTTTTACCGGGGTCAAGTGCCACCGCATCATGCATTTGTAGTTTGCTTCTACTGTTGTTATGTCTTTGGCATAGTTAAAAGTGGCTTTGATCATGTGTATTTCTTCTATCTTTTCTCCCATTTCTTTCTCCCACATCTCTATGCTTTGTAATGGGTCCTTTGTCGTGAATTCTGTGAGAATTTTATAAATCACTGCGATTCCGTGCTGTAGTGATTCACCTGTGGAACAGAGTTTTTCAAATACGTTCTGTGCTGTAATATCTCTTATTGGTGCTGGCAGTGTGCTAACTAAGTGTTTTAGTTGTAAGTATTCCCAGTCCGTTATTTGTTGTGCACTTTCTAATATGTGTTTCTCTTCTTTTTTTTTTTTTTTCCCTTGTGTGACTATATCGCCTAATCTATTACTACCTATTTTTTTCCCCATTTTAGTCCTATTACCTGGTGCAAAAAAATCTGTGTTTGCTAGTGGGATTAAAGGAGAGTTGTATTCCCATTTTTCCCGTTTAATTACCTTATCCCATATATTAAAGACCTGTTTTGTGATACTATGTGTATCCGGATTAATTATTCTAAGTTTAGGTGGAATCCATATGTTTGTGTTTAAGTGCTGATTACTTATCTCATTTTCTATTTGTGCCCATTTTTTTGACGTGTTCCTGTTTGTCCATTCTACTAATCTCGCTAGTAGTACCGCCTGATAGTATCTTTTTATGTCTGGGAGAGCTAGTCCACCTCTTTTTTTTCCCCGGGTAAGAGTTGCGTAGCTTATTCTTGGTTTTTTATCATGCCATATGTATTTTGAAATTATGGTTTTTATTACCTTAAGGTAATAAAAAAGAATCCCTTCTAATCCCTTTTTTTTAAATTTCAACTTTGTAACTTGGAACAAAAAGATCCTTTATTTACTGTGGCTACAGGCCAGGAGTAATGAAATATTTTAAATTAGCCAAACTTTCAGTTTAAATAAGCTAAATATGTTCCAGGTGCACTAAAATAGTTACAGTTCACTTTATTTAAAAAGCAGCCACAACTTGAGTAGAAAAGCCTGTCCACTGCCAATAGTCTGCATAGAAGGACCTGCTTCCTGTGTGAAAGCAGTAGTCTTTACAGAAGTCCAGAAGTTTACTGTTGAGCCTGACCTATTGCTCTGCAGTCAGCAAAGCTCATGCTCCCTGCTGGTTATAGCGCTCTGGCTTAGCAGGGGGAGTACAGTTAGTATATTTGGTATACAACATGAGAACACTATAGGGAAGAAAAAGATCCTGGATGCAGGGCTGTCTTAATGAGAGGGCACACCTGGGCAGTGCCCAGGGGCCCCAGCTGCATGGGGGGGCCTGGACATTCCCCAAAGCAGCTGGTCCTTGAGCCCACACTGCCCTGAAATTGGGGGCCCCATGATGGCACTGGGAGTGATAGATGCAAAGGGAAGGCAGTCTGCCTCCTACCTACTTAATGTCTGTTTACCTGCACTGTCATCATTGTAGGGGCCCTAGAGCATTACTTTGCCCAGGAGACCATGATGCTATTAAGATGGCCCTGCCTGGACGGCCGCACACCATAGAAATGCAGTCACTTCATGTAAAGGGAAAAACAGGTCAAACAGCTATGCTATGCTATGACTTAGGCCGCGTACACACGATCAATCCATCCGATGAAAATGGTCCGAAGGACCGTTTTCATTGGTTAACCGATGAAGCTGACTGATGGTCTGATATGCCTACACACAATCAGTTAAAAAACCGATTGTGTCAGAACACGGTGACGTAAAACCAGGGGCGGACTGACAACTCATGGGGCCCCCGGGCAATAGAAGATTATGGGGCCCCCGGGCTTACAGATGGCCACCAAGCCAGATGGCAGTACAGAGGTCGGGCAGCTAAAATCTTGGGATTTTCACATCAAAAGCATGTAGGTTTTGGAAATAACAGGGACAGATGTAAAAAAACACAGATTTTTACATACTGTCCCCGGTTTTAATGAGCCTGGCAACCCTGATGGGGCCCCCTAGTGGCATGGGGCCCTCAGGCAGTGCCCGAGTTCCTCAATGGTCAGTCCGCCCCTGCGTAAAACACAACGACGTGCTGAAAAGAATGAAGTTCAATGCTTCCAAGCATTCGTCAACTTGATTCTGAGCATGCGTGGGATTTTTAACCGATGGTCGTGCGTACTAACGATCGGTTTTGACCTATCGGTTAGGCGTCCATCGGTTAAATTTGAAAGCAAGTTCTCTTTTTTTTTGACCGAAGGATAACTGATCGATGGGGCCCACACACGATCAGTTTGGACCGATGGAACAGACCTTCAGTCCGTTTTCATCGGTTTTGACCGATCGTGTGTACGCGGCCTTGGAGCCATAAAAAAGCGTGAAACGCCTTAGCTGTTCGCCCTGTTCTTCCCTTTACATGAAGTGACTGCATTTGAATTTTACTTATTTTTTCATATCAATAAAGATGCCTTTTATGGTGTGTGGCCGTCCAGGATCTTTTTCTTCTCTCAAGCTTGTGCAGAGCCAGCACCTGTGAGTTCCATTAGGGCAGATGTTCCTGTTTAGATTTGAAATGCTGGAGCAGCATTTTTTGTTTCATAAGAACGCTATAGCAGAAGGTGAGCAGGTTACTAGAGAGATAGAACTGAGCAGTGGAGGATCGGCATAGCTGGGAAGGAAAAACTAGCAGATGTCATTGGTAATGAGCAGTGTGGGAACAATATAGTGGAAGGTAAGCAAGGACCGGAGAGAGAGGAGGATCCGCAAACTAGATGACCAGCAGAGCTGAAGGTTACTACTGAGCAGGGGATCAGCAGAGCTGTGGGTTACTACTGAGTGGGGGATTAGCAAGGCTGGGGGTACTACTGATTGTTGGATCAGCAAGGCTGGGGGTACTACTGAGTGGGGCATCAGCAGAGCTAGGAGTACTACTAAGCAGGGGATCTGCTGCAAAAGGGTATTAATAAGCTGGGAATTTGATGAACAAGGGTACTAATAAGCTGAGGATCTTCTGAACAAGGGCACTAATAAGCTGAGGATCTGCTGAACAAGGGTACTAATAAGCTGAGGATTTGCTGAACAAGGGTACTAATAAGCTGGGGACTGCTTAAAGAGAGTACTAATGAGCTGGTGAACTGCTGAATGCGGTTACAACTGAACCAGGGTTCTACTGGGCCCCTTTAAAACAAATAGAAAAACAACACACATGGGACATTTGCCAAGCTTCATTAAAGCTTGATCAAAGCATCAGCTGGGGACTCCAAAGCACCCTCCCCATGTTGAGGGCATGTGACCTGGTATGGTTCAGGAGGGGTGCTCACTCACCCCCCTTATCTGTCCTCCATGCTGCATGCTTGGCAATAGATTACAGCCACGAGTAAGTTGAAATTACATTTTTTCCTTTAGAAATGTAACTTGCACATAAGGCTTTAAAATGAGCACATTTGATTTTTCATGTTTGTGTCCCATAGACTTTTATAAGGTTGGCTTGTTAGCTCAAACTTTTTGCCTATTCGGGGTGTTCTGGTGTGAACCGAACCAGGGGGGGGGGGGTAGGCGTGTTTGAGCCATCCCTATATCAGAGCTGTGGTGGCGTGAACTGTCACGATAGGGAGCAAGGCTTTTTGTCTTGTCTATGCATTGGGACTGTGTTGGGCAAGTTTGTCATACACATTCCAACACATCAGATTTTGTTGTAATTTAGCCTATGATTTACACAATTATGTATGAAAATCAAAATACTAGTCTACATCCATTTCTGATTACCGTATATACTCAAATATAAGCAGACCTGACTATAAGCTGATGCACCTAATTTTACCACAAAAAATGGGAAAACGTATTGACTTGAGTATAAGCCTAGGGTGTCCATCTGCATGCCTCACTGTGCCTCACTGTGTCCATGCCTCACTGTGTCCATGCCTCACTGTGCCCATGCCTTACTGTGTCCATGACTAGACTGACGTTTAAGGCTGCGTACACACGATTAGACATGTCCGATGAAACATGTCCGACAGACCGTTTTCATCGGACCAGGCTGAAGTGGTCTGTTGGTCTGATGTGCATACACACCATCGGACCAAAACCCCCTCGTACCAGAACGCGGTGACGTAGAACACAACAACGTGATAAAAAAACGAAGTTCAATGCTTCCAAGCTTGCGTCGACTTGATTCTGAGCATGCGCGGAATTTTGGTCCGATGATTTCGTGTACTAACCATCGAACATGTCCGACAGACAGGTTTCCAGCGGACAGGTTTCTAAGCATGTTTTGAAACTTTTGTCCGCTGGAAAATGGTCCGATAGGCCGTACACACGATCGAACATGTCCCCTGAAACTGGACTGCGGACCAGTTTCAGCGGACATGTTTGATCGTGTGTACGCGGCCTAACATGGGAGTCTATGGAAGGGGTGCCTGGCTTTGAAAAATCGGTGCTCCCCAGACAACAAACTTTGCACACTCGTAGAGGAGAATTGGGACTACATGTGTGCCAAGTTTTAGGTCCAGAGGACCTACGACCGGGTCCCCAAAGTCCAGGAGATCAGGCGCAAAAAGGTGACTTGAGTATAAGCTGAGGGGGGCAAAAAATGTGCTGAAAAACTCGCCTTATACTTGAGTATATATGGTACTTGAAATGCAGAGATATTAATTCTGAAGCCAGTGGTTGAAGTTTTGGCATAAATTACTTTAAAATATAGTGCAGTCCCTTTTTCAATGCAAAGACAAAAAAGAAAATTAGAACAATATTGATGCCCAATTAAACAGAATATTTATTTTACATTTTTATAAATTAAAGTCTGATTAGGTGTTACTTGCAACAACTCACATTTTGTTCTCATATTATTTTTTACTCATTATCATAATTCAATCCCAAATCGGTGAACAATACAGTAAATGTTGCTTTTTTAATGTGGAATGTTAGCTAGCACTTATGCTTGATTGAGCCACATCATGTCATGGGCTGGTCACAGTTACACCCTCCTTACCCTCTAATAGTAAAGACTCTGGCCCAGATTCACAGAGCGATTACGCCTGCGCAACAGGAGATGCGCGTGCGTAAGTCTAAATGTGCGCGTGCGTTTCGTTGCGCGGCATCCCCAGAACGAGATACGCAAAAAATCATCTTTTTTTTGTCCCGCGTAATTTCGTTAGACTGGCGCATCCGTCCGCGCAAAAGTGCGATAGACACACCATTGATTTGCTAGTCAAATATGCTAATGAGGGACTTACGGGGATCCACAAAACAACTTTGGGGCAGCGCAGGCGACGCAGTGTGCGCAACAGCAAAATGTCCTGTCTAAAATTAGAGCTGATAAAAGCTGGTCTAAAAAAAGAAAAAAAGTCTACTTGTCAGATAAAGCAACACTGTTAGTGAGGAGTTCAGCAGTCACACGTGTTGCTCAACAATCTGTATGCCAACATGCCAGGGGCATCGTCGCACATAGCTATACTACTGACTTTAGATGAACAAAGAAGGAGGAGGGCACGGAGGATGGCACTAAGGAGGGCACGGGAGATGTTTTTTTATTTTTTTTTATTTGCTTATATAAAATTTACAATTTAATCTAATCTAATACAATATTCTTATCTGATACAAGCCCCTCACTCTTCACTTGATATATCACACACGCATAGACATCTTTGGCATGAGTGATTCTGAGGTGTCTCGCATCTTCAGATTCACCCCTCATGCCATCATGGAATTAACCACAACCTTGCAGGAGGACATCAGCAGCCCAACACATGGCACCACCCATGACACCCATGACAGCTACATATACAATCAGAGCCCCATCCCCACAGATTTCGAACAGAACATGTATGGGGACAGCTGGCTGGTTGGTGAGTGACATGGGTGGCAGGCATGACTATCCCCTCCCGTGATGCACACCTCACAAGTGGCACATGCATGACTAACATCCTCCTGTCTTTTCCCTTCAAGGTGACTCTGCATATGCACTGGTACCCCATCTCATGACCCCATCTCATGCCAGCTCACATTATGCATCTTTGCACGTTAAACACACACATGAATCATGGCACAATGAGAATGCATGCATGCACACCACTGTGGTCCCTAGCACACACACACCACATCGTCATCACATTGGATTGGCACCAGTCCACCATGCAGGACTTGTGAGCTGCAACGCCACGCCACGGCTCCAATTATGTCACTGTACATTCATACACCATTCACACAGACCTGGGGATCACTTCTCCACCACAAATGAGGGTGACACCCCTTTTCCCGCAGGAATATCACCCCCACATTCCAAAATCATACACAAACAGAACCAAAAAAATTAAATAAATGACGAGCAAAAAAAATGCCCAGCAAAAATATAATTTAAACAAAATAACAACAAAGAAAACACATAAAAGACAAAAATCACTCTGCAAAACAGTCCCCAAATATCTCAAAGACACGTCACAAATAAACAAAAGCACCTTGCTGTAGAGGGAGGGATACAAAGGGATGTACTTTTGCAAAGGAAGTGCATTTGTGTCTGTCTATTTATGCTGTCTGCGTAGTTCACAAAGTTGCCCTAGTCCATTTCCAATTTCACTGATTGCGCCACTCCCGAGTTGTGAGCATGCGCACAGCGGAGCTGACCATGGTCTCCTTCAAGCGCGCATGCGCTAGCCGGCCGGCCCTTCATTTGCATGGGGTCACGGCTCATTTCAATGTAACACGCCCACGTCCTTCCCAATTTGTATTACTCCTCCTTACGCCTCTGGAAAAACGTTACGTATGCGCAATTTCCTGGGCAAAAGCTACGAGAATAGGGTGATTACGCGGCAAAATTGCGCAAGTCTAACGTAAAGGCGGTGCGCTACGCCGGTCCAATAATGCGCAGATGTACGTGAATCTGGGCCTTTGAATACTGGTAGTAAGAATAAGTGTGATGAATTTCTGCTTTCGTGAACATGTAAATCTAAGTGGTATAATTTCTCACTGTTAATTATTGAACGCCAGGGATCAGGTGTTCCTACGCCAATATATAATTGGTGGGAGTATCCAGGCAACTGAGAAAGTAAGACAGGTTATGTATCATTGGCCATAAAGTGAATGAACATTAAATGGATATATATATAATTTGATTGTTTTAACTTTGTTCGCAGGAAGGAGAACTCAGCTTTTAAAATGTCTAAACAGCCGGCATCAAATGTCAGATCTCTACAGGTATGTTTTAATTAAACAGGTATAACATAAGATTTTTACTGCATGGCTTCAGCACTGATCTCATACTATATTTACATGCTGTATATACAGTATATATACTGTATTTATATGTAAAATATATATGCAGTATACAGTACATATATATATATATATATATATATATATATATATATATATATATATAGTATGTATTTATTTTAGACAAAAATATTGTGAATGTTTACAGTGTAAGATCTATATGACAGACTGCACGTGGGCAGTAAAAATTGGCCAGTATGTGGCCGTGTACACACGGCAGAGAACCTCGACGGGCAGAACACATCGTTCCGCCCGTCGAGGTTCTCTGCCGGCCGTCGAAATCAGCGACCCGCCCGTCGGGAATGGCAACCAGCCATTCATCCAGGCGGGCCGTCGAGCAAATAGAGAACATGCTCTCTATTTCTGCTCGACGGCATTCCCGACGGGATGCTCGCCGAGAGCGTACACACGCCCGAGGTCCTCGCTGGAATGCAGCTTCCAGGGAGGTTCTCGCTGGTTTCCAGCGAGAACCTCGGTCGTGTGTACGCCGCCTGAGTTTAGCTGTATATTTATTTTAGACTTTTGTTATTTATTAGATCATTTTACATGCTAGAATCAAAGAATATTAGCAGTACTCTTATCCCTGAACACTTTTTTTTATATTTGCCGAATAACTGATTTACTTTTAGTTTTGATCTTCATTAAAAGAGCTTCAGTAAGTTAAAAAAGTAAAAACATGTGGAGGAATCTTTAGCAATTCATCAAATGTCACTAACCTTAACCCCTAAGGGTATAACAAAGCTAAAAGTCTAAGCACAATTTTACAACTTTGACATGTGTTAATAAAACTGTACATATCGTCACAACTACTTTGTGTATCCAGGTGGATTATACTGCTTTTTTTTTAGAACAACTTTTTCGTTCTTTTAGTGATAAATGGTTATGCATATCTCCTGTTTTTTTCCTCTTCAATATTATCAAAGAGAAACTGGCCTAAAATAGTAAACAAAAATATATTTGTTAAATTTAGCTGTGTATTTCTTGGCTGTACCATAATTGACCACCAAGAAACAACCCAAAATATACAGTATTCTCCTGCTCCTGACAATTGCGGTGATACCACATATGTGTATGTTAGTTGCGGTTTGTAACCGTAGTAAGGTCCAGAAACAATTATTTTATCCTGCCTAAAACACCCCAACTGACACTGATAATAATAACATTTAAAAAAAATATATATATTCTACCCAAAATATGCTGATCGTGACCTTTGACCCTAAACGAACCTTGATCTTGATATTTTTTCTTTATCTTCTTCTTCTTTATCTATTCTTTTTATACATTTTTTTACACACTTTTTTTTCCATTTACAGCTTCATCTCCTGCAAGGAGAGGAAGATACAGTGTATCTTTCTCTCCATTCAGAAGGGGAAGTAAACACAGGGATAGGCTCACAGTAACTGATGATTATGATAGCCAATCAGAGGCTATTACAGCAATCAGGTGACCCGAAATCAGGAGATTGTTAGTACGGAGCCCGGGACTATAAGCGAGAACCTGGTTCCCTGTGCTGGGAGCGTGCTGCACTGTGCGCTCTCAGCACAAACAGAAATATGCATGTGGCCTGAAGGAGAAAAGACCATGTTTGCGAGGCCACATAGATGTCGCAGAGCAAAGTAGGATGAAAGTTGTATGACTGTCGTGTCGTACCTTAAGGAGTTAAATTAATTGTGATTGGTTGCTGTAGGGTGCTACACTCGGATCATTGCGGTTTGCTTTTTTTTAACCACTTAAGACCCAGACCAAAATGCAGGTAAAGGACCTTGCCCCTTTTTGCGATTCGGCACTACGTCGCTTTAACTGACAATTGCGCGGTCGTGCGACATGGCTCCCAAACAAAATTGGCGTCCTTTTTTCCCCACAAATAGAGCTTTCTTTTGGTGGTATTTGATCACCTCTGCGGTTTTTATTTTTTGCGCTATAAACAAAAATAGAGTGACAATTTTGAAAAAAATTCAATATTTTTTACTTTTTGCTATAATAAATATCCCCCCAAAATATATATAATTTTTTTTCCTCAGTTTAGGCCGATACGTATTCTTCTACCTATTTTTGGTAAAAAAAATCGCAATAAGCGTTTATCAGTTGGTTTTCGCAAAATTTATAGCGTTTACAAAATAAGGGATAGTTTTATTGCATTTTTATAAAAAAAATTTTTTTTACTACTAATAGCGGCGATCAGCGATTTTTTTTCATGACTGCGACATTATGGTGGACACTTCGGACAATTTTGACACATTTTTGGGACAATTGTCATTTTCACAGCAAAAAATGCATTTAAATTGCATTGTTTACTGTGAAAATGACAGTTGGAGTTTGGGAGTTAACCACAAGGGGGCGCTGTAGGATTTGTGTGTTCCCTGCGTGTGTTTACAACTGTAGGGGGGTGTGGCTGTAGGTGTGACGTCATCGATCACGTCCCCCTATAACAGGGATGACGTGATCGATGCTGCGGCCACAGTGAAGCACGGGGAAGCCGTGTTTACACACGGCTCTCCCTAGTTCTTCAGCTCCTGGGACTGATGGCCGCACTCCAGCGGCAATCGGGTCCGCGAGTCCCGCGGCCCCGGAGCTTCGGACCCACGGCTGGGTACTAGAACCAACGTATATATACATTGATATGCCCAGCCGTGCCATTCTGCTGACGTAAATGTACAGTAGGCGGTCCTTAAGAGGTTAAAGTGTCGACCCGGAAATTGCTTTTTTACTTTTAGATTAGAAAAGATTAGAACCTCTGTCTGTTTTTACTACTGTATATAGGGATGTGTTAAGTCTTGTACACGCGATCAGTCCATCCGATGAGAACGGTCTGAAGGACTGTTGTCATAGGTAAACCGATGAAGCTGACTGATGGTCTAATGTGCCTACACACCATCAGTTAAAAAAAATGATCGTATCAGAACGCGGTGACGTAAAACACAACGACGTGCTGAAAAAAATGAAGTTCAATGCTTCCAAGCATGAGTCGACTTGATTCTGAGCATGCGTGGATTTTTATCCGATGGTCGTGCCTACTAATGATCGGTTTTGACCTATCGGTTTAGGAGTCCATAGGTAATTTTAAAGCAAGTTGCCTTTTTTTTAACTTTTTTTTCTCTATGAATCCCCTGTTAGAAGTAAAAAACAGTTTCTGATCCTTCCCCAATCCAAGGCTTTGTTCACATGCGTGCACATAAATGTATACCAGTGCAAAGGTCATGTACACAGGAATGCACAGGTGGTACAAGCATCCCCATGCAGGGAATCCTATTCATGTCATTCGGGGCCCAGCAGCTGCCGAGCCACATCCGCCGCTCCCAATCTGACATCCATGGAGGTGTGAATCCCCAGCTATAAATTAAGTTCATTGTAACTAGAGCCTGTCCCTATTATTACAACTCTTTACCTGAGATTAAAATTTCAATATAAACATAATTACAAAACTTAAGACCCATCTATTTTGAAGCGTGGCTGGACAGAAACATTGGATACAAGCGCCTTGAGGTAATTTAGTTTGCATTTGTAGCGCTATACAAGTTACTCACTCACTCACAATTCAAATGCAATTTTAATATGCAGCTGCATTGTTATTGTACAGCATAACTGTTTTTTTTTTTTTTACATTTCAACTAAAAAGAAAACAAATCTATGTGTTACTGTACTAAATAAGTATTCAACTCATCCCTGTCCTTGGTAGCTTCCTAGATAATAAGCTAAGAAGTGATAACATATCCTAAAATAGCCCCTTTTCCTAATAGTTTTCCATATTTGCTGCTTCTATTTTGTATTTGAATTGGGACCCACAGCGCTCATAACAGATTATCCTTGCTAATTGTAGCACAGTTGCCAGTCATTTTTATTTCCCTCAGGAAAGCAGCAGACAAGATGAAAAAAAAAAAAAAACTGCAAAAGTTATCGTAAGCCAGTCTTAATTTTCTCTATTTCTATGTGGCATTTTATAATAGATTTAAAGTGCATCTGCCTGCTGGGAAGAAAGGACGTGCTGCTTGTTCTTACAATAATTATAGATAAAGGGGGGGCCTCAGACTTGCAATACCTTCTATAATGTTTGGGTATCCCCTCCAAGCCCAATTAAGTGACTGCAGGGATAAAATTAAAAAGCAAAGAGTTGAATAGTAAAATACTGATGGGGTTTGAAGCAAAAGTAAAAAGTGCAACAGTCTATGAACCCACTCCTGGATACCACTACTTGTAGAATAGGAGGTTAAGAGTGAATGCTGTTGAACAGGGGTGCCCAACCTTTTGAAGCACTAGGGCCACTTAAGCAACTTGGTAACCGGTTGTGGGCCACAATGAGTGGAGCGAGCAGATGACAGGTTTGTGTTCGCTCTGGATTTGCAGAGCAGACACAGCCCACTATACGCTGTGGGCCCTCTGATACGAGCCGCCCAGATGGAACGGGACAGATCCCCTTCTGTTTTTTTTCCAGCAGATCAGTTTGGAGGTAGCCGAGTAAAAACAGACACAATCTGTTTACACACAAACCGACTCAATGTAGAGGATTAACCCTTTAGGTTCCACAGTGAGTATAACACACATTCTTTACTGCATATACACCCTGATTTTACAGTTGTGGGTTTAGTAGCACTTTAACCACTTTCCCACCGCGCCATAGGCATTTTACTGCTACAGCGCGGTGGAGTTATCTTGGGACGACGTCCCTGGGACGTCGTCGTGCACTTCCGCGATTGCGCGTCCCCTAGGACGCGTTCGCGGAAGTGCCCGTGCTAGCCGACCCGCCGCATCACGGATCACGGTAAATTGCCGCTGGTAGCGGCTGTTTACCACGTGATCGCACCGTCAAATGACGGCGAGATCACTTGTAAACAAACCGGCGTCATTTGATGACGCCGGTTCCTCCCTCTCCTCTCTGTACCGTTCGGTACTGTGGCTGGATCTGTGACAAATGCAGTCACAGATCCAGCCATCCATCCCAGCTCAGCTATCCCTGCCCCAGTACTCTGCAATACCCCAGTACTCTGCAATACCCCAGTACCCTGCAATACCCCAGTACCCTGCACAATACTCTGCAATACTCCAGTACTCTGCAATACCCCACAACCCTGCACAATACTCTGCAATACCCCAGTACTCTGCAATACACCAGTACCCTGCACAATACTCGGCAATACCCCAGTACTCTGCAATACCCCAGTACTCTGCAATACCCCAGTACTCTGCAAAACCCCAATACCCTGCGCAATACTCTGCAATACCCCAATACTCTGCAATACCCTGCGCAATACTCTGCAATACCCCAATACCCTGCGCAATGCTCTGCAATACCCCAATACCCTGCGCAATACTCTGCAATACTCCAATAACCTGCGCAATACTCTGCAATACCCCAATACCCTGCGCAATACTCTGCAATACCCCAATACCCCAATACTCTGCAATACCCCAATACCCTGCGCGATACTCTGCAATACCCCAATACCCTGCGCGATACTCTGCAATACCCCAATACCCTGCGCGATACTCTGCAATACCCCAATACTCTGCAATATCCCAATACTCTGCAATACCCAAATACTCTGCAATAGCCATTTTTTAAAGCACCCCTGTCCCCGTGTGCTCGCATGCAGAAGCAAACGCATAGGTAAGTCCCGCCCACATATGAAAACGGTGTTCAAGCTACACATGTGAGGTATCTCTGCGAAAGTTAGAGCGAGAGCAATAATTTTGGCCCAAGACCTCCTCCGTAACTAAAAACATGTAACCAATAAAAGTAATTAAAGT
Source organism: Rana kukunoris (assembly GCA_029574335.1). Taxonomy (NCBI): domain Eukaryota; kingdom Metazoa; phylum Chordata; class Amphibia; order Anura; family Ranidae; genus Rana; species Rana kukunoris. The sequence goes on along the minus strand of CM056050.1, from coordinate 491,679,495 downwards.
GTCGCCTATGGGGATTTTTAAGTAGCGAAGTTTAAGTGCCCAGTGGTCAAGTGGTTAAAGGGAGCTGAGTCTGATTAGGTAAACACCAAATGCCTGTCTCAGAAACAAAAAGATATTGCATTAAAGTAATGTTTCATACAGGAGCAGATGGGCTTACTTGTGGTGCTGTCTTCATTGTGTAATGGCATATGTTGACCACCACCATATCATTTGCGCCCCACATTTAAAATTCCTGGTAAACAGCTGCAATACATTGGAATTAACTACTTTGCCTGACAAAGGATTTTCTAAATTTTGTTCAGCCAGTCTCAACTACTATTATTGTGGGCCAAGATTTTTGATTCTTTTTAATTCTTTTCTTTTGCGTATTTTTTAATATAAATTGATAAACATTGTATTTTTTTTGTAATACGACTTTAGATATTCCAATGTGGTTGCCATTTTTGACGATGAGTGTGGTTTTTGTAGTCAAATACTACACTGACCTCTATATCTGGAGGCACTGTTGAGCAATTAATCGTCAATATTTACAGTAGTAAACATTTCAGTGGTTCTTCTAGCTGCTCAGATTTCTCGCCCCAACCCCCCACCCCCCCCCCCCCCAAAGCACCTAGTCTGTACAGAGATTGGAAAGGTTTTCAGCTCACTATTGTAACAGGGAGCAGGGTGAGCTGAGCTGCTAAAAGACAAACTTGAATCACGTCTGTGCTTCTTTTGTGAAATTTAACATAAATCGTTCCATGACATCTGTATTTACACTGACGACACTTATTAGGCATATACTGTATATTACTTTAATGTCCATAGCTTGGCACAAATTCACTTTAAGGTTGTCCCAATGCCATACAAATCATTTGATGGCCAGTAGATGTCCAACTGCAGATTTGTTTAGTAGTAGCCCTACTTCCTATCTTTTGGCTGCCCTAGCTGCCTTACCAAGAATAATGCCCTGTACACAAGATCGGATATCTGATGGAATCTAATCCGATGGATTTTTTAATCAGATATCCGATGAAGCTGACTTACCTCAGTCTTGCCTACACACCATCAGTCAAAAATCCAACCATGTCCAACGCGGTGAAGTAAAATACTACGACGTGCTGAGAAAAATGAAGTTCAATGCTTCCGAGCATGGGTCGAATTGATTCTGAGCATGCGTGGATTTTTCTCCGATGGAGTTCCACACAGACGATCGTTTTTTCTATCCATAAGAAAATTTAAAAACATGTCCTATTTTTTTTCATCAATGGAAAACAAACTGAGGGGGCCCACAAACAATAGGTTTGTCCTATGAAAACAGCCCATAGGTCCGTTTTCATCAGACAAACCAATCGTGTGTACAGGGCTTAAGAGCTCACATTTCTTAATAGAAAAAAACATGTTTAATATACTCTTTGCTGGCTTGTCAAGTAGACCTCTTTATCCCTGAGCATAGGAGAGCAGTGGACACAGCACTTCTGGCATAGGGTTAGCTTGTAACAAGGTTACATATTTTCTTTCTATTTTCTTTGTAAGCACCATGATTAGCCAATTAGGGAATGCAAAGGAAAGTTCCTGATCTTCCCTCTTCAACCCGAGGCTGTAAACTGCAGCCAGGGCCTGGATAACCTATGAGAGTAACATTTAAAAGAAAAATGATCAGCTCTTTCGTTTATATTTACTCTGCTGTATAATTGAATATGTAGCTCCTACACCACTTTGAATGCACTGACAGATTGCTTTGTTTGACAGGCTAATCTAAATATCCCTATGGGAGCATTCCGACCTGGTGCTGGACAGCCCCCTAAAAGAAGAGAATTTACACCAGAAGCAGAACAGGTAAGACTGTGAAGCTGCTAAATGTGTTTGGCTACTTTTCTTAAAGTGTGATGCTACTTTAATCATTGCCATACAAGTCATTCAATTTTTTTTATATAGTTTCTTCTCTTTGAACCATAGAATTTGGTATTTTTTAGAATGTTCACCCCAAGTACATGCAAACCATTTCAGTTCCTATCTCACAGAACTGTGCACAAATTGTAGCTTTCTGTATGAAATGTTGCATCTCTGTAAATGCAATACAGTTTGGGATGGAGGAACTTGACTGACCTGCACATAGTCCTGACCTCAACCTGATAGAACACCTTTGGGATGAATTAGAGAGGAGATTGCGAGCCAGGCCTTTTCGTCCACGTCAGTGCCTGACCTCACAAATGCGCTTCTGGAAGAATGGTCCAACATTCCCATAGACACACTCCTAAACCTTGTGGATAGCCTTCCCAGAAGAGTTGAAGCTGTTATAGCTGCAAAGGATGGGCCAACTCAATATTGAACCGTACAGACTAAGACGGGACATCGTTAAAGTTTGTATGCATGTAAAGGCAGGTGTCCTAATACTTTCAAAAAATATAGTGTATTTGGCAGGTCTATGACCGCCCAATGGTCTTAAATGGGAAATAATTTTTAATTTTGATTGCATTTAAGTGTAAATGTGAAGTCTTTTTGACAGATCTCATGCTTTGTTTCTATTAACAGGAATGTTTACAGGACAGCGTAAAAATAAAAAGTAAAATTATAATTTATTTTTTTAAAGCGCCCCGTTCCCCCGAGCTCGCGTGCAAAAGCGAACACTAGGGATGAGCCGAACACCCCACCCGTTCGGTTCGCACCAGCACCTTCGAACGGACCGACCATTCGCACGAACATTTAGAACCCCATTGATGTCTATGGGACTCGAACGTTCGAGTTCAAAAGTGCTAATTTTAAAGCCTAATATGCAAGTTATTATCGTAAAACGTCTTTGAGAACCCGGGTCTTGCCCCAGGGAACATGTATCAATAAAAAAAAAAGTTTTAAAAAGGTTGTTTTTTCTGGAGCAGTGATTTTAATGGTGCTTAAATGAAGTAAAAAAAAAAAAAAAAGGAAAAATTCCTTTATATATTGTACCTGCTGGGTGTCTATAGTATGCCTGTGAAGTGGCACGTGTTTAGAACTGTCCATGCACAAAATGAGATTACTATAAGAAAAAAGTAATTTAAAACTACTTGCGGCTTTAACTACTTGCCGACCAGCCGCCGTCATATTACTGCGGCAGGTCGGCACTGCTACGCAAGAGCACGTAGCTCTACGTCCTATCTTTTGCATTTTTATAGCATTGATCGCTATAAAAATGCCAATGGTCCCAAAAATGTGTCAAAATTGTCCGATGTGTCTGCCATAATATCGCAGTACCGAAAAAAAACGCTGATTGCCGCCATTACTAGTAAAAAAAAAATATTAATAAAAATGCCATAAAACTACCCCCTTTTTTGTAAACGCTATAAATTTTGCGCAAACCAATCAATTAATGCTAATTGCGATTTTTTTTAATGAAAAATATGTAGAAGAATACGTATCGGCCTAAACTGAGGAAAAAAAATGTTTCTTTAGATATATTTTGGGGATATTTATTATAGCAAAATGTAAAAAATATTGCATTTTTTTCAAAATAGTGGCTCTATTTTTGTTTATAGCGCAAAAAATAAAAACCGCAGGGATGATCAAATACCACCAAAAGAAAGCTCTATTTGTGGGAAAAAAAGGACGCCAATTTTGTTTGGGAGCCACATCGCACGACCGCGCAATTGTCAGTTAAAACGACGCAGTGCCGAATCACAAAAAGTGCTCTGGTCAGGAAGGGGGTAAATCCTTCCGGGTCTGAAGTGGTTAATGTAATGTCTGGTCCCTGCAATATGGATGAAAATTTATTGAGAAAAATAGCACAGACACAGACAGTACACACACCATGTAGCTTTAGGTGCACACTGCAGAGGACACTGCTCGGTTCAAACCACACATGTGAGGTATCGCCGTGATCATTTGAGTGAGAACAATAATTCTATTAAAATACCTACTCTGTAACTCAAAACTTGTAACCTGTAGACATTTTTAAACATCACCAATGGACATTTGTCGCCATTCCACGAGCGGGCGCAATTTGTAAGCATGACATGTTGGGTATCAATTTATTCGGCATAACATTATCTTTCACAATATAGAAAAAAATTGGGCTAACTTTACTGTTTTTTTTTTATTTTTTTAAGCACAAAACAGTTTTTTTTTGCTTGTAAGACCGCTGCACAAATACATAAAGGGACATAAAATGACATAAAGTATGTCAGATGTTTTCTTTTTTTTTCAAAATTCTTTATTTATACACAAGAAGAGCATCCCAGATGTTTTCAAACAACATTTCCCACGATGGTTATGCAGTCAGCAGTGAAGTTGAGCATCATGGGAAATATAGATCCAAAACATTAGGGACGAGCCTCTTTTTTGAAATTTGTTTGTTTACAAGTTAAAATCAGGTGTTTTTGCTAGAAAATGACTTAGAACCCCCAAACATTATATATTTTTTTTCGGACACCCTAGAGCTGTGATGGTGAACCTTGGCACCCTAGATGTTTTGGAACTACATTTCCCATGATGCTACACTGCTAAGTGCATGAGCATCATGAGAAATGTAGTTCCAAAACATCTGGGGTGCCAAGGTTCCCCATCACTGCTCTAGGGTGTCTTAAAAAAGATATAATATTTGGGGGCTTTAAGTAATTTTCTAGCAAACACACCTGATTTTAACTTGTAAACAACAAATCTCAAAAAGAGGCCTTTAAGTGGTTAAATCAAAAATTACTGCAGCACCAGATCTTTGACATTACAAACTTTACATTTCTGAAGGTAAGTTTCAGACAGGAAACAGAAACATTTTATTATTGCATTAAACATGTAGTCATGTATCTCACATTTGATGGATCCATAAAACTTTCACGTATCAATAGACATGTTCGGCTGCTGTGATTAACCTTGAGTGCTGGAAGCTGTGTTTTGGATATGAACTGCCTTTTACTGCAAACATCAATTCATTTGTACATTTGGCAGGCTTTCCATAGGCTAAGGGCAGGAGTTCTCCAATTAACGTTTGCAATGTAGATATATGTTACTCAGCTGGACAGCTGGATTCTAGATCACATATTTGAAAACAAATTGATAATGGAAAGTGTTTATAAGGATCATTACTGTGGATTATAACTCCATAGTGGTTCATCATCATCAAGTGTCAGGGAAAAGACCTTTATTGAATTTTCTCTCTATGACGTTTCTCATGGTTATGCTTTATATCCTAACTATCCTGAATGAGTTTTATGGATTTTTTTTTTTATTATGCATTAATTACACCATATGTGGAGAATATTAAGTACACTAAACATTCTAAATCACATATACTATATACTTTATATCCACCACTAAATATAGGTTATAGGGTGAGTGTATAGAGTAATAGAAATATTTAATAGGTCATTGGTTGAACTACAGTATGACTGGAGCCCTGGTTATTGTGTTTTAGAGGATGTTATTGTACAATACAAACTAAGGTTGAATTCCGGGCAAAAAGCTAAACAACACACAGATGACAGATGTAGCATCCCAATGTGTAGGCAGTGTTGCTCCTAAATTTATTTGCCAAGTCATAGTTGCCTTGGCCCATGCTAGGAGGTCAACTGACTTTGCCCTAATTCTGGAATTACTGCACTTCTCTCTTCTGTCGCTAGGTGGCCAGGTACCTGGTGGCAATAGATAAGGCAAGGGCATTGCAAGGACAGATTATGAGTATATGGGGTATATCAGCCAATGGTCAGGGATTTTCGTGGGTCCTTTGGCCTGCTTGCAGAGCCTATTTATTTGTGTAGATTCAGGTGATTGTAGTTTGGTGCCACCTGGACTGTCTGGGTGGACATGTGTTGTACTGTCCCGGGCTGCTAGGCCAGAGACCTGAGGCATATCCCAGGGGCATCTGGCTGCTAGGCTGTCTGAGGGGCCTATCCAGAAGCAAGAGAGCAGCATAGGGTTGGGACTGCGACTTGCAGTCCAACCAGAAGTGACGGTTCTGCCAGCCGGAGAACCTGTTGAGGTAGAAGGGAAGCTGTCGCCACTAAGGGACCATCCACCTTGTTACCTGGGACCACTGTGAGTAGCTAGAGCAAGTACCAGAGCAGTGTTCTCACCAACCGGAGAAGGTAAAGAATTGGGAAACTTCAGCATGTGCCAAGCCAGGGACCCAGCCAGCGAAGGTGATGCTTGTAGAGCAGTATTTTGTGTCAAGCCAAGGGCCGAGCAAGCCAGCGGGTGATGATTAAGGAGTATCTGTAAGTGCCAACCTAGGGACCTAGCAGGGACGTGGGGGTTACTCTTGAAGAAGATACTGTGTGAGAAGATTGGAAGAGCTCAGGGGCAGTGGATTAGCAAGTTCTAATGAGAGAGACTGGGAGTTCAGTTGAGTAAAGATCTACAAGAGGAGATTGTAGAGGAATTAAAGAAGTTTGTAACAACTTGTGTTAGAATCTGTTACAAGACTGTTGCCATAGGAGACAGCGATCCTATTCGTGCAGATGTTTGGTCTTGCTGGATGCCTTTCCCTGCATAGCTGTCTACCTGTAGAGATCTCGGAGTCTGACAATTAACATCGCAATTGCTAAAGGGTGTCCTGGCCCTAACCCTCTCTTCCACAGTTCTGTTTAAGAGACAATAAATCTCTTTACATTCAAGAAGTGCCTGGCACCCATTAATAAACCTTGCATTGCACCCACCATGCCTCGTAACCCACTCTACATAGAAGGTTGTCAGCTGTCCCTAACTCTGGAGGTCACCATAGGCCTGAAGAAGCCAGGGACCTGACTACACATACATATATGGAAATGTATGTGTATTTTATTGACAATGGCATCCCTAGGGGGGGCAGAGGGGGCCCTGACCCCCCAACATTATGCTGTGTCCCACCATGTGCCCCTCCCAAAAAACAAAAACAATCAAAAAAATGTTTTGTATTTTGTTCGGGCCGCCGCTGGAGTAACACAGTTTCTCCTTAAAGGGAGAGCAACCCCAGTAAGCTTCTGCGGGGGATTCCTCCCCCTCCCTCTGCTCACTGACACTGCAGAATGCAAGCGCTCACACAATCACAGCCACCCGATCTGCTCCTTCCCCTGCATCCTCATTGGCACGGAGAAGAGCGAGTTGCAGGAAGGACTCCACGAGCACTATGGGGGGGGAGGGGGTAGGCGGGCCCAAGCCTTCATCTCAGTTACTGAAAAAACAGACTGATTTCTCCCATCCTTAGGACTTACCTGGCAGGGGAGACACCATGATCATGAAGGTGGTTCTCCCAGGGCAAGGCTCGGCAATTGCATTCCGGCTGTGCTGGTTGTTGTGTCTTCCCTGCCGCTTCTCGGCCTTTTGGCTAAGATCGGGTGTAGTGTCTGTCCTTATCAGTTGTCAGAGGACAACTGAAGCACCTCCATTGGGAGGGTGGATGCAATCCAATGATGTCATTGCACCTGGAAGGATGGTTTCAGCAGGGACTATGCCGTGCTGCCCGACAGATACTGGGGGCCAGCCAATGGTTGCGTCTGAGCCATCTGGAAGGGTGCTTCTGGTGAGGATGGTCGAGTTCTAGTCTGGCCTTCTGGCTGGCTGGTGTAAGCATTGTCCCTGTCAGAGATCTGGTAGGAGGAGCTGGTACTTAACTGGGATAAGACAGGGTAGGGCCATGCAAATCCTGCCGGGTTGACGGGGGGTCTAGAAGGGCTAGTATTAGGTGGAGGCTGCTAACCTGAGCGGCAGTTCTTCCTAAGAGAACCTTGAAGGGCTCTCTATCTGGCAGGGGTGTAGGGCTGCCCTGGCCGGTCGGAGGGTCGGATTCGGAAAGAAAAACCTATGGTGCATGTGCCCCTGGAGTGGCAGTCCAGGAGTGTCTGAGAATCACTGTGAGTGAGGGTCACTTTGATTTAAAGACACCACGGTCACTGCACCAGCTACACACTTTTTTTAGCACCTGCTTTCTGAGCAATTTTTTTTATTCCTGGTCGGAGGGCCTGGTCATTGTTGAACACAATGACCACTTCTTTCACTCTCCTCTCCACTATCCCTTTCCCCCACTTTATTAAATGTATTGCCTATGTTTGTCACCTTTTTGTCTTTTTTTGTTTGTGCACGTTTTGTTCACTGTGTAATTAGTAGGGTGCCGGTCCTCTGGCCTGCCCTGAACGTCTTGGGAGTGGGTGGACATGGCCTTCTGGCTTAGTTCACCTGCTCTCATGGGGTCTCCCTTTGGGGTAGCCCCACCTAGTACTGGCAGGGTTCTGTTTCGGCTGTCCCTCCAAGGAAGTTGGGTCCGTGTCGGCTTCGGTTGCTTGGACCACAGTACCTCAGTCCCCGTCTGGAGCCTAATGCCCCGGGGGATAAGGGTTTGGGTCCCTTCTGCACAGGAGGACCACTTGACGTTGCACCCGTCTGCACGTTTTTGTGAACACTCTTTATGTGTGTGCACATTTTTTCTGCACCGGGTGGAGAACCAGCCTGTAAATTGTGTGGTGACTGCAAGCTGAGCCGAGTGTCAGTCTATAACACTCTTTCACAGCCCAGCGAGTCCAGCCACTCACTCTCCTCACATACAAGCAGGGAGGAATACAGCTCCTCCTCCTCCTTCCAGTCCCACCCACACTATCCTGGCATGCTGTATCTGAATAGAGGGCATGTGTGGGTGAAAAATATGAAAATCAGCAGCATTCCTGGCTGTGTGTGAATGATGCCTGAGATTCTAGCCTGGACCATGTGTGTGCACTCTCCTATTCTTTCAAGACATTCACAATTTTCTTTCATTTTCAGTTAGGCAGGTAATATACGGTGCAAATTTCTTTCCTGCATCCACAGATTGCAGGAAAGAAACTTGCATGATTCTCCTATCAATACAGACAGTGTTGACAGGGAAATATCCCTCCTGCCCAGCAACTGTATTCTCCCGACAAACAGTGATTATCACTAGTGGCTATAGCAACCACTAGTGATAATCATAGGAGAATCTGCTCATTAATGGTTCAAATCTCAGCCAGTTCCTGCTGAACTAGCTGAGATTTAAACTGTCTATGGCTGGTCTTAGCTCTTAGGCAGCCCATACATTGATCACTTTTTTTCATTCAACTATTAGGTTTAATGAAAAAAAAAAAAAAAGAAATGATCCAATTCCCCCATCTACACATTTTAGGTGGATGTGGGAATCCTCCCAGTGTGGACCAGTGCTGGAAGAACCAGAGTTGATGTCCTGTCCCGACTATTCACAGCGCTGGTCTCTATGGCAGCGGCGGCAGCAGATTGGAACCCAGTGCTGGCTACTTTATGGGGCTGATGTACAGGAGGGCCAGTACAATTTGTTGTTAGAGATGGGCATGTTCAAAATTCCACATGCCAGAGCCTGCCAGGAAGCCCACACTGCACAGCGCTAATCACAGGCAGTAAGACAGCTGCAGTTGCACAGATCAGGAAATGTCTCACTGGCTGTGATTAGCACTGTGGAGTGTCGGCTTCCTGGTGGGATCGGGCATGTGGCATATATATATGTGTACTCTTGATGCTAATAAATACTGTGTTTATTAGATCTGACTGGGAGCATCACCTGGATTACATCTCGATCAGCATGTCAACAGAGAAGGTTATACAGCATTACTGCTGCTAGGTGACCAGCTGGGGGCTCGGCTCTCTATAACCAATAGTGCCAGTCTTCCCTTGCATGCACCCATGATGTCACCAGCACTAGGTCCTAATAGACTGCCACCGCTGCCAAGGAGACAGATGCCAGACCAGTGCTGTCAATAGCAGGGACAGGACAGCTGGGGAACCCCACAGTGGCAGAACACCAGGGCCTGGTGGCAAGACAACCCTTGCAACCCTGATAGTTCTCCCACTGCTTTGGACCCTTATATGTTCTTGGTGACATATATCTCTCGGGTGGCAGAAAAGAAGAGATATATGTCACCAAGAACATATAAGGGTCCAAAGCAGTGGGAGAACTATCAGGGTTGCAAGGGTTGTCTTGCCACCGGGCCCTGGTGTTCTGCCACTTTGGCTTGGCTTAGTCGTAATCTACGACTAGGCCCATAAGTGGGTGAAATGTGTTAGAGGGGTTTGGCTAGGGAGGGGACAAGCTGAAGTCAGTTTGATACTCTATAGTATTCCCTTGTTAACCCAAATGTAGCCTCATTATCACGTTGTCCTATAAATGACTTTCCCTTCTATTCTAGTCACATCATTCCACTCTTTCCTTCTATAGTTGTCATGTCCCCTTGTCTGGAATTCCATTCCATATGTCATTTGGCACTCTCCAACTATGTAAACCTTCAAGTTTCATTTCATATGTCATTTGGTACTCTTCAACTAATTTACTGTATACTTCAAACCTTCAATTGTTACTAATAAAAACCCAACTCTAATTCCTGTTTTGCCACTCCTATTTATTTTTACTATATGATTGTCTGTACTCATCATGTCTTGTGTTTTTATCTATGTGAACTGCTTTCCTGATCCCTTATATTAATGCTTACTTTATACTACTACATGAAAGATGATGATGCTTTTTAAATTATTACAGCTGCTGCTTCTATTACTACTACTACTACTACTACTACTACTACTACTACTACTACTACTCATATCATTAGATGCTGTAATAGCTGGTTTAAGATAATTGCTTTAGTTACTGACCTGCCACAGTATCTTCCACCCACTATTTGAAAGCCATATGATGTTATATATAACTTCCCTTATCACCTTCTGCTCTATCCCTGTAGATTGCCAACTAACAAGAGCGGGGTTTAAACTTCTGCTGTATCTTGTTCTTGCAGTTTAAATGTTGCTATGCAATTATCTGTTCTTGCATTCCAAATGTTTTATGCGTTTGTTTGCTGATCCTTTTTGTAGCATTTATTTTCTAAAACGCCATAGAAAAAGATGGTGCTTTTCAAATCATTACTACTTCTTCTAGCATTACTAAAATAATTAGGTCTCCTTCACATTTGCGATTAGAGCTGGACAGCAGACTCCTGCAGCATGAATCATTCGATTTGTGCTACTGGACTCACAGGTGATGCCAAAAGCTGCAGTAATAATAATAATAATAATAATAATAATAATAAGATATTTAAAGTGACCTTGCTGCTATGTTAAATGTCTCCTTGGTTCTCTGCACCTCACATTGGCTCCTATAGCTGGACATACACTGGTAGAATATTTACATTTGGCACCGCCTGTTGTCAGAATACACGAACGCTGCAAGCATCTGATTGGATGCAGTGGCTGCGTGGCAGACAATTTTCCACCTGGCTCTTTCAATTTTTCAAACAAAATAATTGAAGGATGTCAGGCATGTCTGAAAGGGCCATCAATAAAGCTAAGGCTGGCTATAAATGGATTTTTTTTTTTTTTTTTTAATAAGTCAGCAGGTTGATCAAAAAAAGAACAGATTCCCACATCCACATAAGCAAGGTGGATGTAGAAATCCTCCCGGCTGTACTATTTTATTCTGACAGCAGGGACTCCTCTGTCGTCAGAATACACTGATCAGCGCTGCAGCTGATTGGCTGCATGTGCTGATCAAATACAACATTTCCATCATTCCCGTTTTAGAGAGGCCAATTTTTACATTGACTTTTTAAGCAGGAACGGCAATAGAAGGACGAAAATTTGGCCGGCCATTGCTGAATCATTTTTTCGATCCAATGGTGACCAATTTACTTGCAGACTGTTTATTAGAAACTGACTAAAATGTGCATAGTGTATGGCCAACTTAGTGCTGATCTTCATGCCAATACTGTGTCTTATATTGAGATGGAGGTCAACAAGTGGATTCAGTGAGAGCTGCAGAAGGCCAAGAAGATTTACTGGAAGTGTTGTTTTCCCTGCAGACACCCGTGGCTGATATTTTAGGAACAAAGTACTTTAAGGGCCCTTTCACACCAGCTGACAAACGGTCAGCTTTTTCTAAGTCTGTTTATGGACTTAGAATGGTGCCCTATGGGATCACGGCCGTTAGCGGATGGATCCCGTTTTTCAGATGGAAGGAAATCCTATTTTTCTTCCGTCTGGCGGAACGGTTCGGATGAATACGGACACACGGTCCGTATTCATCCGATTCCCCATAGGGAAGAGTGGAGAAGAGACAGGGCAGTCCCTGTACAGTGTGCGGGGACCGTCCTGTCAGCCGCCAGCTCAGCGGGGATTTTAAGGAGGATCCCCGCTGAGAAAACGGGCTAACGGAGCGGGTCCATTACGGATCCGCTCCGTGTTAAAGAGCCCTTAGGTGGAGCAGGCAGCAGGAGAGGTAAGTATATACTGTCTTCTTTTACAGGTATATCTTGCTTGAGTACATTATGGGGTTGATTTGCTAAAATTTAAGAGTGCAACATCTGGAACAGCTCTGTTAAGAAACCAATCAGCTTCCAGGTTTTATTGTCAAAGTGGTTGTAAACGCTTACAGAGCACTTTTGACTACAGGTAAGCCTATAATAAGGCTTACCTGTAGGTACCTTGGATATCCCCTAAACCTGCACAGTTTAAGAGATATCTACTGTATCAGCATGTGCCAACAGTATCAGCACATGTGCACTTAAGAAACGGGCCGAGTGTGCCGTTTTCTCAGCTGATGTGCTCCCACGTGGTGAGTCAGCCGGTGGCTCCCACGCGGGAGTGATGTCATCATGGCTCCAGCCAATCACAGTGCTGGAGCCCACGATACCTGGAAATAACTCCGGGAGACATGTCGCCGGCCAAAGCAGTGTGCCGGGACTGCTTCGGGGGTTTCAATCTAAGGTAAGTATTTCATAATGAGCTAGTATGCTATGCGCAATATGCCTTTGTCTTGCAGGTTATTTTTTTTTTTTTTGTGGGTTTACAACCACTTTAATTGAACAAGCTGAAGTTAGAAGCTGATTGGCTACCATGCACAGCTGCACCAGGTTTTGCACTCTCCAGTTTTAGTAAATCAACCGCTAAGTATAGAAACAAGGTTAGGTTAGGTCTAGTAATAAATAGGTCACACCGTTTACCAGTGTGGCCTATTTATGATAGCTACAGTTGCTAACTATATATATTGAATTTACAGTAAAACCTTGGTTTGAGAGCGTTTTGCAAGACAAGCAAAATGTTTTAATACATTTTGCCTTGATATACAAGCAATGTCTTGATATAAGAGTAACCTTGTGTCACAACTGAGTATAAAAAAGAAGAGAGGAGCCTCTAAGTGTAGCAATATGGTTACATTTAATTAGGGTACAATATTTAACAACTTTTTGCTACACTTAGAGGTGCCTCTCTTTTCTTTTATACCCTGTAAATAAAATGCTTTGATATACAAGTGCTTTGGATTACAAGCATGTTTCTGGAACAAATTACGCTCGCAAACCAAGGTTTTACTGTACTTGTACTAGCTGTTTTAAGTTAACACTGTGATTGATGATGATTACATTTCTGATTCACGTAAGCATGATCTTTATATCAGTCACTTTGCATCATAGAGCATTATGTTTGGCCACAGAGTGTCAGTATAGTCCCACAGACAGCAGACACTTCATCATTAAACACTATACACTGTAACATCCCAGCTTTCTTTTCTTAGAAACTAGAGTTGGACCAGGTTTCCTTGACAACCACAATAAATGTTACTCAGTTTTCTGGTTAGCATATCCTGATGATATGAAAGTCTACTGTCAGTTTGTATAAATCATTGAGTCCTATTCGAAATGTTACAGATCTATCTATCTATCTATCTATCTATCTATCTATCTATCTATCTATCTATCTATCTATCTATCTATCTATCTATCTATCTATCTATCTATCTATCTATCTATCTATCTATCTATCTATCTATCTATCTATCTATCTATCTATCTATCTGATTATGGATTAATACTCCAAAAACATAATTTGCAATCATGGATAATGTGTTACATTCCTTAAAATGTGATTATTAACTTAAAAGTAGACCTCTCCTTGAACCCCTTATATGAATTCCTTCCCAAAACTACATTTCGTAATATTTCCTTCCATGATAGTTTGGGTCAGTTTAGGCCAGTGTTCTCAGGGAGAAAACTGCTGTATGTACACATTTCTAATAAGCCCTCAAAAAGTAAACATTTCAGGTTAGGCTGGGTTCACACAACGATTTTCTATACAGTTTTTGGATACAGTTTTTTTTTAAAAAAACGTATTCTAAAAAACTGACCCAACCGTACTCAACCGTATGCTATACGGTTGCATCCGTTTTTTAAACGGAATTATTATTTATTTTTTTTCAATAAAGTTTCAGTTGTTCTATTGAAATTTCAAGGGAAGCAAGGTTAACAACCGTATAGAAAAAAACGGACAGAACCGCAACGACATACAGTTCTCATAGAGTCCTATGTTAAAATAACCGTATACGGTTGAAATACGGTTTTTGAACCGGACCAAAAACCGTGGTAGACCACGTTTTTTTTCCAGGAAAAAAAAAGTTAAAAACTGTATGGTTTGAAAACCGGATACAACCGTATGATTTATGGCAAATACGGTTTTTAATGTAAAGTCTATGGCCACGGTTTTCTGTACGGTTGCATACGTTTTTTTTTTTTTTAAACGGATCCAAAAACTGTATAGAAAATCGTAGTGTGAACCCAGCCTAACACCCCATTTTTACAATTTTTTTGCATCTACATTTTCCTTTTTCTTATGTTAATTAAGTCAATGTACAGTGAGCTGTAGAATAATATTTTTTACCATAGGTTCCTGAGACATGAAAAATGTTGGAAGGGCTCCTCCAGGGTAAAAGCATTGAGAAAATGTTGCTCTTGGCTTTTGGCAAATTGTGTTTGATAAATGGAATGATCAGCTAATCTGAACTCTAAGCCTCCCCAGACATTTGGTTATATGAACAGTACAAGAGGTAGCCTAAAGCAGCATTTCCTCCTTTAAAGCTAAACATCACTACTCTTTATCCCTTCAAATAAGATTGTTAACCACTTACTAACCTCCTTACGTAGAAGTAAAGTGGCCGGGCAGCTCTCCTGCGCTGCATCACATACTAGATATACTTCTGAGCATTAGCTGAGCTGTGATTAGTTACAACGCAAGTCAATCAGCTGGGGGCCGGCCAATGATTGGCCAACTAATCAGCGCAGAGGATGACAGGACAGAGCTCTGTGAATGTAAACAATAAAGAGGGATCAAAAACCAACATATCTTTTAGTAAAAACAGCATACCGTGAATGCACCAACCACCAGCATTTACAGTAATCCCTTAATTGCCCTAAATCAGGGGTCTCAAACTGGTGGCCCTTCAGCTGTTTGCGAAACTACAAGTCCCATGAGGCATTGCAAGGATGACAGTTACAAGCATGACTCCCTCAGGCAGAGGCATGATGGGACTTGTAGTTCTGCAACAGCTGGAGGGTCACCAGTTTGGGACCCCTGACCTAAGTGTTAACCCCCTTCTCAACCAGTGTCATTAGTACAGTGACAGTGTATATTTTTTAGCACTGATCACTGTATTAGTGTCACTGGTTCCCACAAAGTGTCAAAAATGTCAGTTAGTGTCAGATAGCACGTCATACTATCACAGTCCCGCTATAAGTCGCTGATCGATACCATTACTAGTATATAAAAAAATCCAGTATTTACACTATAGTTTGTAGACTCTATGGGCCAGATTCTGGAAGAATCCGCGGCGGCGTAGCGTAAGCCATTTACACTACGCCGCCGCAACTTACTGGAGCAAGTGCCGTATTCTCCAAGCATTTGCTCCGTAGTTTGTGGCGGCGTAGTGTAAATGGCCCGGCGTATCCCCGCGTAATTCAAAGGAGGCGGCTTGTATTTAAATTAAGAGCGCCCCGCATCGATCGAACTGCGCATGCGCCGGCCGGGGAAAAAAGCCCAGTGCGCATGCTCCAGCTCACGTCGGAAAACGTTGTTGAAACCACGCAATGCCCTATTCGCGAACAACTTAGTAAAACGACGTAAACGATGGAAAAAGACGACGCTGTCCCGACGCCATACTTAACATGGCATACGACGGAACTTCGTAAACTTACCCCTCATATAGCAGGGGTAAGTTTACGTTTATGGAAACAACGTAGACGGCGTAAAAACGTTCGGGAATCGGCGTATTACGTTCATTTGCATTCTGATCTAAACGTGATGAATTGGAGCTAATTCTGTTAAAGCGGATGGTTCACCAAAAACAAATATTAAAAGCCAGCAGCAACAAATACTGCAGCTGCTGACTTTTAATATTAGGACACTTACCTGTCCTGGAGTCCAGCGGCGTCCGCAGCAGAGGATGAGCGATCGCTCGTCACCCTGCTGCTCCCCCCTCCATCCACGGCGAGGGAACCAGGAAGTGAAGCGCTCCGGCTTCACTGCCCGGTTCCCTACGGCGCATGCGCGAGTCGCGCTGCGCCCGCGATTGGCTCCCACTGTGTGCTGGGAGCCGAGAGTTCCCAGCATACAACGGGAAAAGCCCGTCTTTTGCCCGAGACTGCGGGCCGGAAGTGGGCGCGGATACCTGTCTTTAGACAGGTATCTGCACCCCCCTCCCCCTGAAAGGTGTCAAATGTGACGCCGGAGGGGGGGAGGGTTCCGATCAGCGGATCTTCACTTTAGGGTGGAGATCCGCTTTAAGTTCTGAAAGGAGAAAACTGAACATACACGAATGTCTGTACCATTCGACTTTGATTGAGCAGGAGATCTGAACCAGAGAAAGAAACCATTGAAACCAGAGCTGGTTTTGGGCAGGGGGTTAGGGTATACCGCCCCTCTGCTTGCCAGTATTTTTCTTTCTTAATCTTTTTAAAGGGTTGCCATAGTTTCCGGGGACCCTTTTTTTTTTATTTTTTGCTGTGCATCCAGAAAGCCATTGTAGGTGGAGAGGGTACTAGGGGTGGAGTGTTAGTTTAATTGGTATGGTTTACACATTACCATAGGTGTGTGCAGCCTATTGTATTAGGGTGTGCACCTCAAAGCTCAAACGAATGTGTGTGTGTGTGTGTATATATATGTATAAATATAGCAGTAGGGCAAAGGACAGTATCACCAGAGTAGTGGGTGATGTCAGCAGGGAGGAGTTTTTTTTGTTTATTAGCACTTACCATTTTATTTTATTATTTTTTACAATTTTTTTTTTTACAATTATTATTTTTACAATTTTTAGAAGCTTCATTTGGGGTTTTTGGTGAAACATCAGGGTTCTAAACAGACCCCTGATGTCTCACTTTTGAGACAGAGAAAGGGACTGAGGACATAGATTCCCCACTCCCTTTCTCTGCAGCCAAGCAGCAAGAGGAATCTGCGCAGCACAGGGTGATTAGGGTGTGCCCAGGCACACCTGGCATACCATGTGCGCACACCTATGCACATTACTGATGTAACTTTATGTAATAAAAAAAACTCTCATGTAGGCATAAATGTCCAAAAGGATGTAATTTACCTCATGCTGCAAACAGAAACACAAATGGATTAAAAACAAATGGCAGATCTTGTTTTTTCCGAAGACAATGAATTTTTGATTCTACAATTTCCATTATATTTTCCATCAGCAGTGTAGTAAGAATGTACACAAATATATTGCTTATGTTTATTAGGTAAACAGAATATATTTATGTAAACTTACTACCGAGTTTTGTTAGATCTCAATATTTATAGAGATTTTTCAATCAGATTGTAACTTGTAAACTTTCAGAATATGGTTATCGGTGCATCATAAACAGTCTTGTGTGCTTGAAGATTTCTGCTTTCAATGTTGCTATACGTTTTGTGACTTTACAAAACCTTGTGTTCAGTAATTTGGCATCCAAGCATCACGCACATCTTTAACTGTATTACTTATCAGACAGAATAGGAGAATCCTGCTAAAATCTCAATGATGTGCATGCTGTAAAGAAGTCAGATAGTTGTCAGTTTGCACAACAGGATGAACATAAACTTAAATAATTGACAGTTGGGTTTGTGAATTCTCATGTCGAGTTAACTTTGTCCTAATCTTGTATTAACAGACAAGAGAACAGCAAAAAATCAGAAACTGGTCAAGATGTGACCTTACATACCTAAGAGTAATAGCATTAAAGGGGTGTTCCACCCAAAAATATGACCCCTTCTTAATCCACTCCTCACCCCCATACATGCCACATTTGGCATGTAATTTTTTTGGGGGGGGAGTGGGGGCTTCAGTAGGAGTGGGACTTCCTGTCCCACTTCCTGCTTCCGCCGAGGGGCTGGTTAGGCGATTAAGCTTAATCGCCTACACCAGCCCCCTCCCTGTAGACGATCACATGGGACACTGACAGGTCCCATGCGATCGCCTCTCCAATCAGCGGCGAGCCGCGCCGCGCACGCATGCGCAGTACGGCTCGCGCATGCGCAGTGGGTGCCCGGCCGTGAAGCCGAAGGCTGTCACGGCTGGGTGCCCACAGACAGGATGGAGACGCCGGCCGGGGAGGGGGGCAGAGGAGCGGAGCCCCGGTCGGCGCGTCGCTGGAACGCAGGAGCAGGTAAGTGAGTGTTTATTAAAAGCCAGCAGCTACACTTTTTGTAGCTGCTGACTTTTAATAAACACCATTTTTGGCTGGAACACCCCTTTAAGTCCCCATGCACCATACTCCTGTGATCCTTTATGATAGACAAGTGACCTCTCCGAGGCACTGTTCACCCCTGAGCGATTTTCTGCTTGAAGATTGTAGCTCTAAAACGGTCAACAAACCAAATCCTATTTATTTCAATGGCCTCTGTTCACATCTGAGCATTCTGTTGCCTGAAGTAAAATGCCTTTCGCTCACTAAAGTACATGAGCTTGTTTTTGGCAGATTACAAGCGTTTTTGGCCCCATAGACTTCAATAGAAACGCCTGACCTGAATGTTTTACAAGTGTTTTCTGCTCAAATAGCAGCTTTCTACCACTAATTTCCTCTCCTTCTCCTCCCCCTAGTGCTTTCTGTTGGCTAAACATAAAATGCCTGACGCCTCAAGGAGCTTACAATCTAAGGTCCCTATCTCACATTTATACAGTGCACATACTAGGGCCAATTTATCTACCATTATGTCTTTGGAGTGTGGGAGGAAATTGGAGTACCCAAAGGAACCCACACAGGCACAGGAAGACATGCAAACTTCTAACAGGTAGTGCAGTGGTTGGGATTTGAACCAACAACGCTAGTGCTGGTTGGCTGAAGTTCTAACCACTTAGCCACTAGGCTGCCCATTTAAACTCTTGTGTGCATATACAGAAATAATGTCATTTTGGACAGGCCAATAAAGATGGCCTAAAATCCTGAACCTGGAAGAAGCCAAAAAGAAGCAACAGCAAAAAGTTAGCTCACGGACATTGCATTGCTGGAAAGGAGTTGAGTATAGTTGTGTAATGGCTCTAGGGAACGGGAGTGAACCACAACTGCGGATGCAAGGATTTCAATGCTCTGCTCTATGTGAGAATTCAGTATTAGACCCCAGGCGTCATTCCACACAAACAGGAGTTTGGGGGTTCTCTACAACAATACCTCTCTCACATAAAGAAAGGTGTTGAGCTACTAAGCCTGGACACATTACAACATGCGGTCAGAGCTTATCGTTTAAAATTATAGCGAAGAGTTTAAGTTTCCATTGCACCTGTATATGCAAGCGATTATCAGTAAGGGACCCCAGGCGTCGCTCCACGCAAACAGTAGTTTGGGGGTTCTCTACATCATATCACTTAAACATATACTGATGCATTAGGCCACTAAGGAAATACCATCAACCCTTAGTATAGATAAAGTTAGAGCGAACATGTTCAATAAGCTAGGGCAAAGCCCATTAGCAATTTACACTTATGTCAAGCACGTAGTAAATTGGAGAATTGTAAAGACAACTAATAGTTACACATGACAGGTAATTATAGCTTAGGTACTTTGAGAGTACTGATAGTATATAGGAGTTGTAGTGACAACAAGTACTTATATATAAGAGGTGAATATAGCTTGGGTACTTTGAGAGTACACATAGTAAATAAGAGTTGTAGTGACAACTAATAGTTGTATATGAGAGGCAATATAGCTCAGGTAATTGTGAGGGTAGATGTGCCTTTAAGATATTCCTTAGCAAAAAGCCATAGGCACAACAGTCTATCCCAAATAGTATGTTGATAGCCACAAAGCATAATAAATAACAAATAATAATAATAATAATAATAAATAACAGCAATTGTTCTAGGTGAAAAGTATGCAACAGTTCTTTCTGTAGAACTACAAGTGAGACAATTGCTACTTATCTGTTTGCAGGAGTTCAGTGATGCAACAAGTGCATAGCACTTCCGCGTTCCAAGCTGGAACGCTCGCGGGGCGCCGGCGATGACATCATCGCGCGAGCACCGTATGTGTTCCAGCACCTTAGCAAAGAAGGTGTGTTAGGTTGCCATTCAAAATGCACCAATTCAATTCACTGTGCATTACTGCAGTGCATATTTGTGAAGAGGTCCTAGAGTACCAATTTTCAAAGGGACAGTATAACCTTATCACAAGCATACTGTTGCAAGAAAAAATATTCCAGCACAATTAAAGTCTTTAATAAGGTGCTTTTCAAATGTGCTCTCTGCTTTGCTTGCTTCGAGAATTTCTGAGGTTAGGACAGTGGCAATATGTCCTAGCGAGCAGTTGCAGTTAACTGACTGACTTCCGGAGTTGCTCTGTAATATTTTTAAATTCAACCTTCTTTATAAAGAACATATGTATCCTCTCCTAAGATCATACAGATACAGTTTAAAAATGTTCTCTGATGTACTTCTAGGACAACTTCAGTACGCATCTGACAGCTACATCTTACTTGCTGTCAGTTATACCCTCTAGGAGCACAAACTCTCAGATAGAATATAACTCTGTCAAATATATCTTTAAGGTTGTCAAATTTATCTTCAGCTGGGAATGCACTGCAACTTAACAAACACTTGGTGCATGTCTTGAAAGGAGGTGATATTTAGCAAGAACAGAGAGACAAAATTCTGAGACAAGTTTATTTATCTTGCTTGTTTATACGGTGTCAACACAATTCAGCAACACTTTGTAAAGTAAGTATTTCAATCTTATTAAATGAAGTGTTAACTGATCTTCAAGAACACTATCGGCAAAGGCTGGGCAGATTCTCTAAGGGAGGAATTTCATGACGTTTTTGAAACCTATGGCAGAACATTCCATGCTATCACTGCTGCCTCAGGAAGAGCTCCATAGTGACCTCAAAACATCATCTACTTTTGGTGGCAATGAAAGTTTCCTGTTTGTTTGAACATGGTATGCTGGTGATAGTGATATAGCGACAGTAACATGCTGGGTTAGTTTATATTCAGTATCATACACAAAGGTTAATGTGACACTAAATTATATCCTTATTCAACTAAAATAATCCATACACATCCATTACTTATATTGTAAATGTGCCAAGTATATTACAAATTTGAAAATTGTAATTTCTTTATATACTATATGCACTTTGGATATTACAAAACACCATGAGCCATTTCTGAAAGGACAACAGCAAGGAATTTTGCTCTCATTGCTCTCACTTAATTGTAGAGATCACATTCCGTCAGGTGAGATCAGGGCTGGCCCTACCATGGAACCCGGTGGGACCATTGGTCCAGAGCGGCACTTTTAGGGGGTCAGCAAATTGCCACCCGCCAGCCAGCTTGTCTCGCCCGCTCCACTGCTTATGCCATTGTGAGGGAGCCCAGCGCCGAGTTGACAGTAGTGTGCGGCCAGAACACTCGCTGCCCGGGGGGGGGGGGGGGCAGTTAGTGGATGGGTCAGCGGCTGAGTAAGCGGGTGGGCCAGTCGGCAGATGAGCGTGCTTGCTGACCAATCAGCGGGTCGGTGGTCTATCACATAGCCGCTACCCATCAGAAAGCCGCTACCCGGCCTACTGCGCATGCGCGTTGCGCAGTCGAAGTGATGTGAAGCAGCTATCTGATAGAACACCGGAGGGTGGGGGAGCAGAGAGATGACATCATCTCTCACCACCCGCCCTGTATCACTGCAATTCCGCCCTCACTGTGCAGCCACGGGCAGCAGAATGTTACATCATCTCTCTGCTTGATGCCTTCACTCTGGGACACAGCAAGTGACAATACGCAACGTGTGGCAGGTTACGTCATGGCAGGTAACGTTATTTTTAGTGCACACAATAACAGTATAATACCTGTTTTTTTTATATAAAATGATAAAAGATGATGCTGTGCCAAGTAAATAGATACTGAACATGTCAAGATTTAAAATTGTGCACTTCTGTGAAATGGCAGCAAACAGCGGTAACTAAAATTGTTCATAGGTGGCACTTAACTTTTGCAGGTTATCAGTGTAGAGTAAATCACAAATTATGGCCCTAGAATAAGTGCTCTTCCTCTGACTCACTGCAATATTTCACATACATGGTGCAATCACTGTTTGCTGGATTTATGCATGCAGTTGCATTTGCATTTATGTGCAGGGGGATGGAG
This sequence comes from Rana kukunoris, assembly GCA_029574335.1. NCBI lineage: Eukaryota > Metazoa > Chordata > Amphibia > Anura > Ranidae > Rana > Rana kukunoris. Next base: position 491,657,174 of record CM056050.1, on the reverse strand, counting down.
GTGTGTTTATATTTTAAATGTATTTTTATTTTTTTACACTTTTCCCATTTTTTTTTATTTAACTTGATTGCTATTACCAGGGGTTAAACAAGCCCTCTTGAAATAGCTTTGTGCAGTGACAGGTACTCTTTATGGAGACAACAGGGGTCTATTAGAATCCTGGTGTCTCCCCTGTTCTTCAATGCAGCTGATTAAACACAGATTATGTATGATCAGCTGCTTTCCTGTTTGTAACAGACAGAAAATGACTGCTCTGAAACCAGGAGAGACGGAATCCTTGTCGTTCTAGGATCATTTATCACAGAGGAGATGGGGGGAACAGATTTTTGTCCATCTAATCTGTGGGCCCAGAAACCCCTTCCCAGCTGCATAAAATGTATTGGATGGCTGTACAGCTGCCTGGCTCACTTTTACCTGACAGCCAATCACTGGCTGAAAAAGACAGTACCAGGATCATGGTTGCAGCTGTATCCTTGTACTGTTTTTTCATTTTTCATATTAAAGGATTACATGATTCATATACGTGGAGGAGGAGGTGATCACAATAAGGGATGTAGAAACTGGAAAGTGAGTGGTTCGTGACACTAAAATCCCATGTTCCACAAGGTCAAAATTACTTTGTGCGATCGCGTAATACCAATCCCCATTTTTAAACAGTGGAAAGGTATTCTGCACTATGGACAAGTGTGTACAAAAGTGTTTATTAAGCTGTTGCCTCCACCTACAACCTTGGTAGAGTCAGCATTTTTTTTTTATTCAGGAGCAGTAGTGGGCGTGGCATTGCTTATTTTTGTCCCTTTAAGTACACCTGTGATAGGTGTGCTGTGTATAGTGGTTAAGCGTGCAAATAAGCAAAATTAATGCAAAAGTAAAAGTAAAAAAAAGATTTTGCTTATTTGCACACATAACCACATTGCCCGACAGGTGCACTTTAAGGGACATACACCTCTTAAAGTAAGCATCACCACACGCACTCCATTTAATACCCCTTTTTGCCTTCCATGTGTCCTTATCACCAAGTGATACTATTTAGATTCAATAAATCCCCATGCATGACGACGTGACCTATCACGAAACGCGTATGGCGGAATGAGCGGCGTGCTGACGTCATCACCCTCATTCGCTCGATCGCTACACGGACGGGGTTGCCTGTTTGCGTCCGGCCGGCACAACAGGCTTAAGGTTGGTCTTTGTTTGCTCAAATGTGAGTGTTTTTATTGTTTTTACTATGGATATGGATACAGCTGATATCATTGACCTGCTGGGTCTCAATGTATGCTTGATTAGGTCCATTGGACCTTAGGCTCTGGTAAGCAGACTACTTGGCAAGTGGTGGTTGATTCACATTGGGTTTTTATACGGCATCATGAGAGTGCAGTTAGCTGGATTGTGCACGGGTGTTCATTATACCACACAACTCTATGGACTTCTTCATCTATCTAATTTGATGGACTTTATTTTTGTGTCACTTATTTCAATTGATTCACATGTTGTTGTGTTTATTGGTTTGAATTCTTTATTCACTATCAGGCATCTATGCTTAATTGCTTTATGACTTTTAACCTTTACAAACATATGCACATGATATGCTCCTTTAATGGTAGTATAAATATTATATGGACTCATTTTTGTATTACTATATGTTTTTGTGTTTATGATTTTTAAGTTGTTTATTTATCTTCAGGCATTTATGTTTAATTGCTTCACGGCTCTTAACCCCCCCCTTGTTTTCAACATATGATATACTCCTTTAGTGGTAGTATATATAATTTGTCACAAAAGGTATTTGATTTAGCATGACTATTTTTTATGATTGGCTGACACTATATAATCTTTTATATGCAAGGAGGCAGAACATCACAGTAAGAAACGATTTAACTACTTGAAATCCAGCTTACATACATAAACATCCTGGACAGCAAGTGGTTAAATAGTTTCTTACTGTGATTCTTCTTACTGCAAAAAGGAGGATTGGTATTACGCGATAGCAAACAGTAATTTTGACCCAGTGGAACATGGGATTTTAGTGTTTAGATCCACTCACTTTCAAGTTTCTACAACCCTTGTTTAAAAAGGTAAATGTCAGGATATTGCAATCAAGCTATATCAGAGGTCTTAGCCTTAAAGGGACTTGTTTACCAACATAATGGCCATCACACTCACAGAAGAACAAATAAATAAGGCTGCATACACACGATAATTTTTCGGGGTGTAAAAAACAAAGTTTTTCAGGCTCTAGAAAAAACAACGTTTTTTTCAACTTCATCATTAAAACGACAATGCCCACACACGATCGTGAAAAAAAATGCTCTAGCAAAGCGCAGTGACGTACAACACATATGACGGCACTATAAAGGGGAAGTTCCATTCGGATGGCGCCACCCTTCGGGCTGATTTTGTGTTAGTAAAAGATGTTTCATGCTTTTCTGTCTGTTACAGCGTGATGAATGTGCTTACTGCATTACGAACGCTGGTTTAACCAGAACGAGCGCTCCCGTCTCCTAACTTGCTTCTGAGCATGTGTGGGTTTTTCACGTCGTTAAAGCCCACACACGATCATTTTTTACAACCTGAAAAACGACATTGTTTAAAACGTTGTGAAAAATTGAAAAAAAATAGAGAATAGAATTTTTTTTTGTCGTTTTTCAGAACCTGAAAAATGCTCTGAAGCCCACACACAATCATTTTAAATTACATTTTTAAAAAAGGTTGTTTTTTACAACCCGAAAAATTATCGTGTGTACACGGCATAACACCCTTTGTGTTGCAATTGTGTAGAAATGTGTGGAAAAAAGTTCCTTACCGTTACATAAGTGGGCTATAATGCCCACTTTGATATATCTGCACATGGTGCAAGAATTGCAACAAATTTAAAAAATAATCACCACCTATTTACCTATTGACCTTCACCTATTGATTTCTTGAAAGTGATTTGAAGTAAAGGTGTCATAAATTTAGAAACTACTGGATCATCCATTGCCAATGTTGAACCAAGAATCTTTTTGTCTCATATACTTGGCAAATTCTAGAATCTTTCTTCCTATATTCTCTCTCATTTATTCTTGTACATAGATGTTTTGCTTTATTTCTAAAAGTCTAATTCCTTGTATTTTCTCAAAGCTATTTTATATTGAGCATCAGGGATTCAAAATATTAGGCTCTGAGGTGAAAACCTTTGGTGTTTAAGATAGTATTCCCTGCAGTTGGCTTGCAATATAGGGTAATCAACATAGATCCCTCATAGCTAAGTAGACTTTGGTGAAACAGATCATCTCTTTCACAAAACCTATGTCTACTTAGGTTAGATTCTTCTTGTCCACCATCATTGTAAAGTGAATATTATCCTTCTAGTAAGATTCTGTTAAGAGAATGCTAACCATGTACCTGTGCCATGACAAACTGTAGCAAAGATACATTGACAAGTAATTTGTACAAAAATATCCTGCTCTATAATGTCTGAGTGAAAAATTGCTGTGCAAATACTGTGCAAGATAAAAAGTTGTAATGATTGCCATTGTATTCCCTAGGGTCTCTGCTAAAAAAAACATGTATAATGTTTGGGGGTTCTGTGTAATTTTCTAGCAAAAAAATAATGATTTTTACATGTAGGAGCGAAGTGTCAGAATTTGCCTGGTTGGCAAGTGGTTAACTCAGCAGCTGAGAGTGTGTTTTATCATCATGGGGTAGATAAGTTCACAGGGCAGCAACTATCAGACCTCAAAGAGCCTCGTAGCTCACCAAAAAATTTCAGTTCAAATCTTTGTTTTAAAATAAGAAACTAGCTGAGATAAATACTAAAAGAAATAAAAATCTAGCACAGGGCCGATCCTACGGTCACAGGCGCTGGGTGCAGAAATATTCATGGGGCCCCCACATGGGCGTGGTCATTTTACTAACTCCTCCCCTTTACAAATGTTTCTATGGCAATGAATCAACCACAGAGATGCTCCCCCACAAAGTCTTAATTAACCTGGGATCCTTACATGATCTCTTAACAATAAACTAAATACAGGAGGAGAAGCAGAGTATTTTGGACACAGAGAGAGCTTCTGTTAAAGAGTCTGTTGGATGTTCTGCGCCCCCACCTCTGCAGGCACCTGGGTGCAATGCACCCTGTGCACCCTGCCTAGGATCGGCCCTGATCTAGCACTTGAAGGAAAATAGCTAGCTTGCAGAAACAAATACAACTCAGTCTTGACAAAAGACTGTGAGTCAAGAAATATTAAATTTTAATAGCCCTTGAACTTGCATTTTAAACTAATTTACTTTACTTATGTTTTCTTAGCTGCAAAATATTAACTCAAGCTTAAAGACCAGCAATATACATATAAGTGGAAAAATGATTGTTACTGTGATGGCTTTGGAGGTGTATTATGAATGAGCTTGGTACGAGTAACAAGCCCTGTACTCCTCTACACTGTTAATAGTGCAAATATTGTGTACAGTATTTTCAGTACCTTTATACCTACCTGACCATCATGTTTATAATCCCCCTGCAACTTACAGTATATCATCAATTTAACCCCTTTTTCCCTCCTTTTTTGGTTTTCTGGGGGCGGAGGGGTGAGGGGGGAGTGGGGAAATAAGGAAAATTAATGGGGCCCTGCATTGCATCCCCGCAAGCGACATATATCAATGGTAATATAAAGCAATGTTTTGCAACTCAAGTCCTCCAGGGGCCCCAACAGGTCATATCAGGATTTCCATTTTTTGCACGGGTGATTTGATCAGTTTCACTGCCTTAGTAATTACCACAGCCGTTTCATCTGAGGAAAATCATGAAAACATGATCTGTTGGGGCGCCTTAAAGACAGGCATTGAGAAACACTGATATAAAGTATCCTAAATTGGCATTTGATATTTATTTCTATAAAAGCACAGAGCCGAGCAGACTCACTAGTTATACAGAATATTTTTTTAATAAGATATACATTATGTACTATATTCCAATCAGCATGCATGTTTGTGAAAATATGGAATAATTGTATCTGTAGAAATGTTGTTTATCAAGGCTCAAAAAGTGTGTGAACTTTTTGGCTCGTTGCTTTTAAAAATCAAATAGTTTTCTGAATCCGGCCCATAATGTCTGAGTGACACTAGCAGCAATTACTAACTGAGCCAATGTCAGGGGTAAAAGCAATCAGACTGGTTAATAAGCTTTACTGATTTATTTTATTATCCATCTCATAAGTCAGTGCAGACAATTTCTGGAGTGCAACCAACCTCCCCATATGCTAAACACCAATAGTTGTACAATGAGACAGTTCACGTGTAAAGGGTAAAACTCTCAGATGACCTCCAGTGTCTATGGTGACCTTTAGGCTGGCTATGATTAGGACAATTTTTGGAAACAATCAATCAATATTTGACAAAGTACTTTGAATATAGAATAAATGTTATTTATTAAAATAACTGAAAATTAAGAATATAAAAAAACATTGTATGACTGTTTTATGTGCCTTTTGTTAATTGAGGCTTAACCCTCCCCTACTTGAGCCCTTAATACTTTACTAGTGTAGAATTTCTAGTGTAGCAAAACACATCTTTCTGTTTCCACATTTTAGTCCATTCTGCTGCCCAGGGTTTGAATTTGACCCTTTGTTCACAAGAAAACGCAGAAATGGAAGGCACGCACACCTAGTGCATTACCAGAGATAATATAATTTAATAATAAGAAACTTTTGTATGAAAGTGAGTACTCCCAAAATGCAACTGAGGAAAGGGATGCACCCCCGAAATGCGTTAGCTTTACCCTGTGTTCTGTGCATGTCCATGCAATGTGTTTATGTGTTTATGGCCTTTTGTCAGTTGTATTTTGTGAGTACTCACTTTTATACAAAAGTTTCTTATTAAATTATCTCTGGTAATACATTTGGTGTACGCGCCTTCCATTTCTGTTTTTCTTCTTTAAAGGATTTGTTGAATTTCAACATTAATTTCCCCAGGGCTGCACATTTTGAACTCACTGAATCTGCAGTGAACCCATGCTAGTGGCAGACCCAAACCTCATTCCTAGTTCCAAGCATGATCCTGTAGATAACCATACTTCAGTCTCTATCACACTTTAATTCTGAGATTTTATTGTATCCTGTACATCATTTTTCAAACCTCCTATAGTAGCTGCATTATGCCCTAACAATTCATTAGAAAGATCATTTAGTGAATTTGAGAAACTAATATTTTTATAGAGTTTCAATTTTAACCACTACTTGATTAAAATAGTTTAATCATTTTATCATATTTATGAACTTACAGATCTGCTCCAGGTAGTTTTTTTTTAAGCACCAGTGAAAGACATTCCAAGGAATCTTATTATTTGATGTGCTTATTGAGCTATGCAATTTAAAACATGGTGGAAGCAGTGAAGATGCAGGGTACTTTTGTGTGTGTGTTTTTTTTGTTTGTTTTTTGTTTTGCTGATTTGGCCAGTGACAGCTATCAGCAATGGGCCAGAACAGCAATGACCAATTACTATGGAGCACAGCAAGACTTGAAGGTTGCATTTGTGACAGTAGTCTCAAGACTAAAATGTAAATACAAGCAAAACTTTTTTTCTGTGTTTTGGATAGAGTAGGGGAAAAAAAAATGAAATCTTGATTAGGTTTTTATTTGCTGTTTTTGTGTCTGACTGGGGAGATTTTCCTTCCTGTCTTAAAAAAAGGCAAAAGAAAAAGGTAGAAAATCTCACCAAATTGGTGGAATTTCTGTATTAGATACTGTATTTATCGGCATATAACACGCACATGCGTATAACACGCACCTTTATTTTAAGAGCAAAGTTTCAGGAAAAAACATAAAGAACTTTGAAGCAAAATAAGGGTCAGTCCCCATCAATGCAGCCTGATTAATGCCCATCTGCAGCCTCAAAATTTCACAATTGCCCATTAATGCAGCTTCACAATTTCCCATTAATGCAGCTTGATCAATGCCTATATGCAGCCTCACAATTGCCCATTAATGCAGCTTAATTAATGCCCATCTGTAGCCTCACAATTACCATGAATGCAGATTCTTGCTGTATGTAATCTGACGGCGGTCGTCCCACCCCCCTCCCCATTCTCTCCGGGGCAGCCCAAATTGCAGTATCAACGCTTAACACGCATACACTATTTGTAACCGATTTGCAGGGTGAAAAAGTAAGTGTTATACGCCAATAAATAAATACAGTATTTGTCACTGGAACATTTGTCCCTATTGTAAGAATTCCCATCACATCTTGCTCTGGTGATAGCTCCAAAAACTGTGGATTTCTTTCCACTTTTTCTCTCACAAATAGGAGTGGGGACACTCTAGGACGTGTCTAACCCTTCCGTACTCTATTCAAGACTGAGGCCTCGTACACACAACCGAGGAACTCGTCGCAAAAGACACATCGTTTTCCTCGACGAGTTCCTTGTTAGGCTTGTCGAGAAACTTGACAAGCTGTCTTTGCGTACACACAGTCAAGACCAAATCTCCTCGTTCTCAAACGCTGTGACTTCAACACATACAACGGCAGGGGCTGCTTTTGCTAATCTCATGTTACTGCGTGTTAGGAAAAAGTTTGGTATGAGACATTTTCACTTTTCAGTCTGTTACAGCGTGACAAATGTGCTATCTCCATTACAAATACTACTTTTACCGAAGGTGCGCGGGTTTCTAAGCATACACACCAACGTGTTTCTCATTGGAAAACCAACCAGACGAGAAACGCGATGACTCCCGTCGAGGAAAAAGAGAACTTGCTCTCTTTTTTCCTCGTCGAGTTCCTGGACAGTTTACTCGATGAAAAGCATACACACGACCGTTTTCCTCGGCAAAAAAGATCTCCCACCAAGTTTCTTGATGAATTCTGTCGAGAAAACCTAACAGGAAAAAGTTTTGCCTTTACACACACTTTAAATATTCTTTTAGCAGCCTACAATGTTTCAGTATACCCAAACTGTCCATTGAGAGTTCATTTGTGAAACAAAAATGAATAAATCTTAATAAATAAATGATATTAATAATAAATAAGCTGATTTTTTTTTCTAACATCTAGTTAATAAGTGAGGTAAAACAAAAATGCTAAATTGCTCAGAATTTTAATAACAAAATATAAAAGTAATGTCACTCATATATTAATATTAACTTTATTACATATTTTTTTCTTTGTCTAGAGCAATCCACAAGATTTACCACATGAAGAGAAAAAGCAGCTACCTGGGGCCGTGAAACTTCCTGGACCTGCAGTCAATCTATCAGAAATTCAGAATGTTAGAAGTGAACTTAAATTTGTACCAAGAGCAGAGGAACAGTAGTTTTCAATGCAAAGGTGAGATTAATAGTGTATTTAAAATTCATGCATTTATGAAATGTAAAAAGGACATTTGAGGTTTGGAGGGGGTTCAGAGGCAGGCAACGCATTAAAAAAAGGATGAACAATCTTGCATACAGTGAGAGATTAGAAACATTGGATATCTACATTTCAGAAAAATAGAGGAGATTTTGGAGCCAACGTAAAGTTGAGCTCTACCCTTGTATAAGGACTCCTCCTCCTGCGACTAATAAAGCTCCAACGAGAAACTGCTTTAGGGGACCAGTTGCACAGAGTGGAGGTAGCCTGCGGGAGTGAGGGATAAGGTAAGTATAACTGCAAACACTTAATTTTTGCAGTGTGGGTGGAATTTTTCCCATATTCAGCTTTAGAATGTTTAAATATATCCAAGGATCAGAGTGCTGGGGAAAACTGGGGTGTAGAAGGGTCACAGTGCTAGGGGGCTATCTGGGGTGTAGAGGGGTCAGAGTGCTGGGGAGATATCTTGGGTGTAGAAGGGTCAGAGTGCTGGGGGGAAACCTGGGGTGTAGAGGGGTCAGAGTGTTGGGGGACATCTGGGGTGTAGAGGGATCAGAGTACTGGAGTATATCTGGGGTGTAGAGGGGTCACAGTGCTGGGGGGATATCTGGGACGTAGAGGGGTCAGAGTGCTGGGGGATATCTAGGGTGTAGAAGGGTCAGAGTTCTGGGGGGATATCTGGGGTGTAAAGGGATCAGAGTGCTGGGGGGACAACTGGGTTGTAGAGGGGTCAGAGTGCTGGGGGGATATCTGTTTGAATGAATGAATGAAGAACTTATATAGCGCAGCACATGCAAAGTAAATCGCCTCTGGGCGCTTGTTGTTCCTGTCTCCTTTGAGATCAAAAGAGATGAGTCTTAATCTTTCTCCTGAAGACTAAGTAGTTCTCCTCCAGCCGAATGCTGGCTGGTAAGGCGTTCCATAGTCTGGGACCTTGGACAGCGAATCTCCTGTCTCCTTTGGACTTGTATCTGGCTTTCGGTATCTGAAGCCGATTTTGATTGGTGGATCGAAGAATACGATTGGGATTGTGAACTTTTAATTTTTCGCATAGATAATGGGGAGCATTCCCATGGATACATCTATGCGTTAGACAGAGAGCTTTAAAGGTGATTCTGTCTTTAACTGGTAGCCAGTGAAGGGATCTCAGTGAAGGTGAGATTGATTCCCAGGGTTTTTTCCCAGTCACAAGTCTGGCGGCCGTATTTTGAACGACTTGAAGACGAGCGATTTGGTACTTGGGGAGTCCGAGGTAAAGGGCATTTGCATAGTCCAGTCTGGAGTTTACAATTGCTCCCACCACGACCGCTATGTCTTTCTTGGGAATAAAAGGCGTGAGTCTGCGTAGTAGGCGCAGCAGATAGTGAGATCCGCTGACTACTGCCCCTATTTGTGCGTTCATTGTCATGTCGGAGTCAAAGATGACCCCAAGACTTTTGACTTTGCTGTACAGAATAATTGTTCTTGTCATTAATGCGGAGCTCCAGCCAAAAGAGCTCCACTTGTCTGCCTCCTACATACTTGATGTCTGTTTATTGCGTTGCCTCCATTGTAGGGGCCCCAGATTATTACTTTACTCAGGGGCCCATGATGCTATTAAGACGGCCCTGAGTCAGGATGCAGGCCAGAGTTGGTGTTGGTTCAGCAGTACAGTGGCAACGGGAGCAGGCAGAGGCAAAGGTCAGGAAGCAAGCCAAAATCAGTGCAGAGTTCAAAGAGTGGTCAAGACAAGCAGAGTTGGTAACTGGTATCAGATGCAGGTAGCGGGTCACAGATGACACAGGAGATGCTTGTTTGTGTGTATTCCAGCATAGGAAACTGTTAATCCATTTTTGAGAAATAATCCAATAATTAAGTTTTTCAAGGACATTAAACAGGTGTACACCTAGCATGATGATGACAAGAAGACAGCCCTGTTATCTAAGTGATAGTACTCAACTGGCAGACACTTCTCTCTTCAGTGCCAGACGTGAAGCTTGATAACTAGTGCCAGGTGGTCGACAGAGACTCACCACATGTCGACACTGCATCTGTGATATGATCCCTGCCTTCTTGCAGAGAGTTAAAAATCTTACATCACTTTCGAGCCACTAAAGATTTTTTATAAATAAAACAAAACATTAAGATGCTATTATACGTGGCAAAAATGTACAAGTAGTTTCTATTATACACTGTATATCCTAAAAGCAAATTGGTCGACAACAATAGAAGGTATACAGTGTACATCTAAAATTAGAATAAACCTCAGTTTGATGTCTGAAAGGGAAATTTTTTGGTTCTGCCCTCAATGACAACAAATCTTTACATTTTATATACCTCAAATAATATATATTTGTTATTCCAATATTTATTTCTCTGAAAAATTACACAATGAAGGTATGTTAAAAAAAGAACAGTTGAAGTGGGAATATTCTGCTACCCCAGGTTTCAGTTTATCCTGCCTTTCCATAAATTTGACCTGGATGAATGGGTAATGCTCTGGGCATCTCCCCACCCATCATTTTTCCATGATAGTTTAGGAAATTAATTGCTACTGTCAATACCCACACTTCCGTTTTCCAGATCATCATGAAATGGCTAGTCAGTTGTGAAACCCTTTATCTCAGTGGTCATCAACCCTGTCCTGCAGGGCCCACTAACAGGCCAGGTTTGCAAGATAACTGAAGTGATGTCATTTGCTGCTCAGTGATTGCAGTATTCCAGTCTGCATCTCCCCCAAGGTAATACATAAAACCTGGCCTGTTAGTGGGCCCTGCAGGACAGGGTTGATGACCACTGCTTTATCTTCTAGTGACTACAAAGGTTCTGAATTCGATAGTTGATGGTTATGGGCATTAATCTAAACTTGGGCAGAAGTACAGCCTGCACTGATGATTTTTGGGGCTCAAAAAGTTCAGATTGTAAATGAATAAAAGGTCTTAGTACCAATCCTTGCGCTATGGTGTTAAATTCAAAAAATCTACTTTGGCCTTAATTTAATGTTTGAGCACTAATCTGCATGCTTACCCCCATATCTCCCCTCCTAGCACAACTTCTCTTCCCCAACACCCCTCCCACAAATCCCCCAAATCACCACTCTTAGCACACCTCACAAAATTACCCCTCCTGGAAGGATTCGTAAAACCTTCCCTTCCCCCTCAAATTCACCCTGCCAGCACAAATTCCCTACCCACAATTTCCTTGGGCAGCTTCCCCTCCTTCCCACCCCTTGTCCAGGACCGAGTATTACTGTTGTAGTTGTTGAACAATTTGATTTGTATTCTTCAAAGTTTGTTCTTTATACTGCCTAACCTTTCCCATGTAATATTTTACCCTGGCACTTTTTTTTTATACATTTTTTATTTGTTTCAAGAATTACATTACAGGATATTAAATTTCCTCTCTTCCGCTTAAACAAACTATACCAAAGAATCAAGAGAGCGATGAAAAGGGACCTCACCATCCCCTCACCTCCCCCCTCCTCAATCCTGATTTTTCAAAACTTCTCATTTTCCTCTCTTTCTATACCTTGTTACCCTCTCCCCCCCAACCCCCTTCTCTTCATCCCTCCATATACTTCATGTAAGGGGCCCATGTCGACCGGTATCTCTCATCCTGATCATTTTTAATTGCCATTGTTAAGTTCTCCATTTGTTGTATCTCTGCCACTCTTGCGAGCCATTGTGCTCTAGATGAAGGAGTCTCCTGTTTTCACATGGCAGGGATGCACGCCCTCGCGGATATGATAAGATGTCTTATCAGCGAGTTTTTTGTATTTTTCCATTGCCAATGGAATATCTAGTATTAGGACAGCCGATGGTCTGTCTTCTAAGTTAATTCCTGTGATTTTATTGATTGTCTCTGTTACCATTTTCCAGAATTCCTGTATTTTTCCACATTCCCACCAGATGTGCACTAATGTCCCTTCTGCTTCATGACATCTCCAACAGACATCTGACATCTGTGGGTATATTCGATGTAGTACTGTTGGTGTTCTGTACCATCTCGTTAGTATTTTATATCCTCCCTCCTCATATTTACTTGCTACGGATGCCTTATATGTAAATCGCAGGATCCTATCTTTTTGTTCTTGGGTAAATGTTAATCCTAGATCTCTCTCCCATGCTTGTATAAACGTAAATTTTTGTGGTATGTCTAGATTAATTAATGTTGCGTAAAAATAAGACAGAGTGTCTTATTGGATTCCCCTCTAGGCATATCCGCTCGAATTTAGACGGGGTTCTAACTGCTGTGTAGATGTTTGCCTTTGTCCGGAGGAATGCGTCTAATTGCAGCAACCTAAGAAAGTCTAATTCTGGCATAGCTTCTCTTTCAATCTCTCTCCTTGTCATTAATCGGTTGTCTTTTGAGAAGTTGATGATCCTACTAATACCCCTTTGTCGCAGGGCTTTAAACCTTAAATCTGTCATACCTGTATGGAAAGCCTTAGTGCCCAGAATCGGGGCTAGCGGCCTTGGATATTTAGACATGCTCGTTTTTTCAAAAGTCTTTTTAGTGATTCGTATAGTGGCTCCTACCATTGAATGTTTCTTTACCTCTGCTGTTATTTCACTATCTGGGGTCCATGCCAGGTCTTCTATTGGTACTTCTACCGTCGCTTGCTCAATTCTTTTTTGTTTACAAAAGTTTATTAAGAAGTATAAATTGGGATACAAGCATAGGTATAGAAAAACATGACACTTTTCAAAGGTACAACAGTGAATTATTAACATATAAGGCAGATCTTGATGAGTGGTTTTGAGTGGGTGGAGGATAAAGTTAGTAATACATTATTATAGTACAATGTGTATAAAAACAAATGGAAACATCGATCGTTGGACTACCAATATGACCATTTGGCATCAAAAACATGTAGGCTGTCATTGATTGTGTGGTATATTATTTCTGATAGTTTCAACAGTTCCATCCTGTCAAGCACCTGAGACCAAATTACCTCCCCAGATCTCCAGTTTAGTGCTATCATCCACTGCACCGAGCTACACAGCGAGTGGAGGAGTCTGGAGCACGGGGGAGGGATGTCTGGGACATCTCCATATAGTAAACATATTAAAGGGGTGAGGGAGATCTTATGTCTAGAGGAGTCCTCAAATCTATGTGCTACTTCTTGCCAGATCTGTGATAGGCGTGGGCAGCTCCAGAAAGTGTGAAGTAGTGTGCCTTCAGCCTGGCAGCCTCTGAAGCAATCAGGAGAAACTGTCGGATAAAAGGTATGGATTTTGGATGGGGTTAGGTACCATCTTGTAAATAGTTTAGTTGGGGTTTCCCTAAAGGAGACTGCTTTATTACTTTTCCTGAGGTTTTCGGACATAGCATACCATGTATTTGGGGGAAGATCAATACCCAAGTCCGATTCCCATCGTAGCATGGGTTGGGTTTTTTCGGAGGCCGAAAAGTCATTTAGGTTATTGTATAGTCTAGATATCATTCCTCTGTCCCTGGATGAGGACTTGCATATTCTCTCAAAGACAGTTACAGATGGACTCGTGGAGAGTGAGAAATGTGTCTGAAAGAATGATTTAATTAAATGGAATCTCTCAATCTCTGGGGAGGGGAGTCCAAGGTCCCTTTGAAGGGATTCAAAGCTTCTAAAGCTCCATTTAGATTGTAGTGAGCCCAAGGAAGTCAGTCCAAGGTCAATCCAGGTAGAGACAGATTGTCTGTCCTTGTATGCAAGAGGTAGTCTGGGGTCTCCTAAGAATGATGTGAGTGGGGAGGTTGATGAAGCTAGTGGGAAAGTGTCGCTAGTGTTTTGCCAGAGTTTGAATGCGTGAGCCACTATAATGTTACGTTTGATGAGGTCTTTGTAAAGGGTGTACTTAGACCAGAGTATCCCTTGTAGGTGAAGTGGATATATGGATGAGGTCTCAAAGCTCAGCCAGGGAATATTTTTATTTGGGGAAAACCATTGGGATATTTGTGATAGGCGTGCGGCTAAAAAGTATTTCCATATATTGGGGAGACCCAGACCACCCTTAGACTGTAGTCTATGTTGTAAGGTGTAACTATATCGTGGTCTTTTGTCTGCCCAGATGAATTTATTAATCTGTCTCTGAAGGGCCTCAAGTTTGGTTTTAGGGATGTTGATTGGGATGGAGCGGAAGTAGTATAAAAGTTTGGGGAGGATGTTCATCTTGATTGCACAAACTCTGCCCAAAAAAGAGATGTGATAGGAGGACCAGGTTTTCAGGAGGGATGTGATGCGGGTTAGTAATGGGATGTAATTAGCCTTGTATAAGCCATTGTAGAGAGGAGTGATATTAACACCAAGGTATGTAAATGAGGAGGAGATCCACGTGAAGGGGAAGTTGGACTGAAGAAGATTAAGTTCTGCTGGGGGGATGTTAATGGGTAGTGCGGAGCATTTACTTAAGTTAATTTTTAGTCCTGAGACCCTATGGAAATGTTCTAGTTGTTTGAACAGTACGGGAAGGGAGGTATGGGGGTTGGTAATGTATAGTAGTGCATCGTCAGCATACAAGCTAATCTTGCATTCCTGATGATCCTTAGTATATCCTTTTATATCTGGGTTGGTTCTGACAGCCTGGGCTAAGGGCTCTATGGCCAGAGCGAAGAGGAGTGGAGACAGAGGGCATCCCTGTCTGGTACCTCTTCCTAAAGGAAAAAAATCAGAGTTGACACCAGGCAACCGGATGCGAGTCTGTGGAGAATCGTATAAAGCATTGAATCCCTGCAAAAATGCTCCAGTAATACCAAATTTGGGGAGCAAGTAGTTCATGTACGACCAGCTGACACTGTCAAACGCCTTGTGAATGTCAAGGCTAAGAAGACAGGTTTGGCGTGAGTGGAGATTAGCATCTTGAATGACATTGGTGACAAGTCTGATGTTGTCCGTGATCTGTCTATTAGGTATGAAACCAGATTGGTCAATGTGAACCAGTGGGGAGATGACTTTGGCGAGTCTGTCTGCAAGAATCCTGCCAAAGATCTTAAGGTCATTATTCAGGACTGAAATGGGGCGGAAGTTCTGGGGGAGTGAATGGTCTTTATTGGGTTTGGGGATTAAGGAGAGGTTAGCTAATAGCATTTCACTTGGAAAGGAATTGCCTTCTAGGATGTGATTAAAGAGGTTCTTCAAATGGGGGGCAAGGAGAGAGGCATATTTTTTGTAGTATAGGGAGGAGTACCCATCGGGGCCTGGAGCAGTGGAGGTTTTGAGTGATTTGATAATGTGTGTAATTTCTTCAATTGTACAAGGTGTGTTGAGAGAGTCTAAATGTTCGTGATTGAGGGAGGGGAGATTGAGGCTGTCCAGCCAAGATTTAGCAGCTTCATTTGGGGGGGTGTTGGGATTTGACATGAGGTTTTGATAGAAGGAGGTAAAAATTTCCATAACTTCTTGTGGATGGGAGACAAGGTTGCCCTTATTATTTCTAAGTTTGTATGTATGTGTAGGGTTACTATCTTGTTTAAGTTTCCTTGCAAACATTGCTGTATAGAAGTTGCAGTGTAGCATATATTTGGCTTTAGAGAACCTGAGGGATTTCTCAACATTAGTGGAAAGGAGGGTATCTAAGGATTTGCGTTTTTCCTGTATTTGATGGGTGATGGCTGGGTCGACCGAGTGATGTAGTTTAATGTAAAGATGGTGATGTTCATTGGTGAGGCGTCTGATGTCGGCCTGTCGCTCTCTATTTTTGGATGCAGCTAAGCTTATGATGTGCCCTCTTAGAACCGCTTTGTGGGCTACCCATATGGAGGTGGGTGGAGTTTCCTCATTAATATTGTCAGTGAAATAGTTTTCTATGTGTGAGGAAATGGTAGAGTTGTTGGCAGGGTTTGTTAGTAAGGAGTCATTGAGTCTCCAGTTATGAGGAGAGGGGGTTAGTCCTATGTAGGATGCAGTGAATGTGCAGACATCGTGGTCCGACCATGGGCATGGGTGAATCTGTGCTTGAGTGGAGTTGGCAAGTAAGATAGGGGTAGACAGCACATAGTCAAGTCTAGCATAGCAGTCATGTGGATGGGAATAATGGGTATATGCTTTAATACCCGTGTTATGAGCTCTCCATGTATCTAATAATTGAGCTTTATTGATTAGACGGTTTATGGTCTTAGAGAAGGATTTTGTATGGGGGGATATGGAACTTCTGTCAAGGAATGGGTGGGCAGCTAAGTTGAAATCTCCACCTATCAACATGTGGGGTGAGTGGTATTTGTCCAGAGTTTCAAAGAATTTAATAAAGAAGGAGGTATGGGTGTCATTAGGGGCGTAAACCGAGGCTATGGTGATTTCCCTATTATTTATGATGCCCTTGAGAATGATATATCTGCTCTCGGGGTCCTTAAATATATGGTGAACATCAAAGATGATCGTGTTACGTATAAGAATGGCGACCCCCTTAGTTTTATTGTCAAAGGTGGTGTAGTACACTTGGTTATAGGATTTGTGGAGGAATTTAGGGTGGTTAGCGGATGCAAAGTGAGTCTCCTGGAGCAGAATAATGTCTGCGCCTAGTTTTTTGTATTGCTGAAAGGCTTTTTTACGTTTACTGGGTGAGTTAAACCCATTGGTGTTATGAGATATAATTTTAAGACCCATGGTTAGAATCATAACAATCTATCAACAGAACAGAAGAAATATATAAGAGCTGATAACATGGATGGGTAGCAGCACTAACCATAAAGTTGTTACCTGTGTGCGGATTATCTTCATAAGGAGGGAGATACCGAAGCCACGCAGAAAGCTTGCATGGAGTCAGCATCTCCGTCGTACCTGGAAGCCCGCAAGCATGGCAGAAATATACGATATATTGGTCATGTATCTCTATAAGTGAAAAATAACAAGAATACATATACACTATGCCTGTGCAAAACAAATATAATTTTTTCTGTGCAAAAACGCAGGAGATAATACTCCTGATACATACCAGATTTTGCAAAATGGGTAATAACCCATTTGTTCTGGCATTTAACTGATCAAACATAAAAAATAAAAGAGAAACAAAAAAGAACATATAGGATAAAGAAGAATTATCCTTATCCTGCGTCAAATCCAGCCAGACCATCGGAGAGGTGGTCAGGATATGGATCGAGGCAGGAGTGGGGTCAAACCAGCTGCGGCGGACACACCCGGACAAAAAGAACATGTTAAACTGTATAAAAGCATCATATAAGTGCATGGCAGCCTAGAACAACAACGTAATAACATATATTATTCAAAAATTAGAGAACAGGGTCAGCATAACCAACCATAACATTGTATTAAATGGATTGGAAACTGAAGAGGGATGTGATATTGTGGTCTCTGATACAACCATTTCAATGTGGAGGAGGTAGATCAAAAATAATTTGAGGCAGTTCCGTGAAGCATCCAGGGATCAAAAGGCAGAAAGTTCAGGATAGATGACATTTAGTGCAGGGGATAAACAGAGCTATATCATGAAACTGCTCCAAGCAACATAGCACATGGTAGATTGAGATAATATGAGGTAAGTCTGCTATAGTGGTTTGTATATTGCATAGAGCATTGTGTGTTGAGCTGTTTGTAACATGAGCTCATGAGCTAGATATGGGGAATGAGACATTCCAGAAGGGGAGGGGGGACCTCCAGTGGAGGAAGTGTGAATCAAGTGTGATAAGGCTGAAAAGAAAAGTAAAAAAAAAAACTCTCTGCTTTTCTTGCAGAGTCTAAATGATTAAGTTGTGCTGGAACTCTTTGAATCCTGTAGTGTTGGGTATTCCTGAAGCAAGGGACTAAGTGACTGGAATGCAGCAATCTTCAGGAGAAATAGTGCAGTAGTTCAGTGAACCATAGGAAGATTTATATGAGGTAATTTCACTGGGGATTGAACAATCTTCTCTGGTCTCTCTGGCTACGTCTGTTGGAAGGGGTAGACCAGATAGGTGAGGGTCTTGGGGTAGCTGGAAGACGTGGATGAGGTTCGTTAGGCAATAGACCCAACTTGATTAGCAGCTCTTTGCCTTCGATCACATTGTAGACCGTATAGGTGGATTCGTTGTGAGGTACAGTCAGCTTAAAGGGAAATCCCCATTTGTATCTTATTCTGGCTGATTGTAGGACTGTGGTAACCTCTTTCATCCTGCGCCTTCTATCTAAAGTGGCTGGAGAGATGTCAGGGAAGATTTGTATGCGTTTTCCCTCAAAGGAGATGTTGGGGCTATTTCTGGAAGCACGCATGATGTCTTCTTTGACTAGAAAGTCCTTCATGCACATGATGATGTCCCTGGGGGGGTTTTCAGGGGGGGGTTTGGGGCGGAGGGCCCTGTGGATTCTGTCACAGGCAAAGGCAGAAAGTGGTTTTTCTGGTAGGAGACCATGGAAAATTTGGGATACAGCCGGAAGTAAATCAGTGGTGGATTCCGGTATACCGCGCAATCTTATATTTTGGCGGCGATTTCTATTGTCCAAATCTTCTAATTGGGCTTGCATAAAGGCAAAATTATCTGCCAGGTTTTCATAGTCTTTCCTCAAGTCATTGTGTGCTAGGGAGAGTTCATCATGCTTTGTTTCCAGGAGGTCAGTGCGTCCTCCTATACTAGCAATTTCCTGGGACAGTGCAGCACTAGATTTATGCACTTCTTTTTCTATTTTATCCACAAGTTTGTTAAATATTGCTGTGAGACTTTCATCTAGGTCAGCCTTGGAGAGGGGAGAGTTGTACTCACAGTTTTCCAGGGCTTTGGGAGGGTGTGAGATGGCTGCATCCTCTCCCCACATGCTGCTGCAGGCGCCATCTTGGGTCTTCCCTGTCCTCTGCTCCATTGTAAGAAGAAAGTTTGTCAGTGAGCGATGCTGACTCCGTTTTTTCTTCTTGCTGGTGCCAGGCATGCACCTCGTATTCCCACAGGGGTGCTGATGATTTTGGGCGAAAACGAGCGGTATAGCCCTGGGGAAACGGTCGCTATGTGTCCGGGTGTGGAGGAGATGTGTCTAAGCACTTCCCATCAGCGTCGCGCCGCGCATGCGCCCCCCGCTTGCTCAATTCTTATCCAGGGTTTTTTATTGCGCCCACACCACTCCACCACTTTGGCTAGGTGAGATGCTTCCTGATATTTTATCAGGTCTGGGAATCCGATCCCTCCTTCCCCCTTGGGTAATTATACAATAGCCCTACTTATCCTTGCTGGTTTCCCTGCCCATATCAATTTCAAGAATCTTGATCTCAGTTCTCTTAAGAAGCTTTGTGGGATCTTGATTGGTAAGGCCTGTACTAAATATAGAATTTTTGGGAGCACATTCATCTTTAATATGTTTGTCCGCCCAAACCATGTAAAAATTCCTTTATCCCATCTCTCTAGGTCTGATTTTATTTGCCTAGCCAGCGTTACATAGTTAAATTAAAATAGTCTATTTAAGCTCCTTGTTATCTTTGTTCCTAGATAGTTTATATGGGAGTCTGTCCACCTAAAATCAAAGTGTGTTGTAATCTGCTCCAATAATTCCACTTTTACTTCTATTCCTAATGCTTCTGTTTTCCCATAATTAACTTTAAAGTTAGACAGCTTTCCATACTCTCTTATTTCTACCAGTAAAGACGGTAGGGAAATAACTGGGGATGTTATAAACAAAATTAAATCATCCGCTCCCTTCGTTGCTAACCCCCTAATACACGGATTTGCTTGTATTTTCCTTAGAAAAGCCTCCATAGTCAAAACGAAAATTATAGGCGATAATGGGCAGCCTTGTCTTGTCCCATTTTGAATAACGAATGGGTCGGATATCTTACCCTCTATTTTAACTTTCGTACTTGGTTGTGAATATAAGTTCATAAACCAACTCATCATCCCTTCTCTTAATCCTATGTGTTGCAGCGTGGGTTTTAAGAAACGACCACTCCACCCGATCGAACGCTTTTTCTGCATCACTAGCTACTAATATCATTGGCTTCTTTTGTTTTTGTGCTAGATATATTGCGTTTACCACTTGCTGTGTATTTTCTCTCCCCTCTCTCCCTGGTATAAATCCCACTGCGTGTATCAGATCTGGAATATATTCTACTAACCGTGTAGCGAGAATCTTGGTGAATACTTTTAAGTAGACATGTGCATTCGGTTTTCTTTAGAATGCATTTTCGTCCGAAAATTGGATCTTTCCCTTATTTTGGAATAACTACTATGTGTGCCATTAACGTTTCGTTTGGTATTTTCTTTCCTTCCCGTAATGAGTTGAAAGCTGCTGTAAATCTTTGTGCTAATTTCTCGGCGAACATCCTGTAATATGTTAGGGTAAACCCATCTGGGCCTGGTGCCTTGCCCAGTTTTAATTTTTTTAAAGCTTCCTTGAACTCCCCTGTTGTAATTGGCAAATCTAATTTCCTCGCTATCCTCTCATATTTTTGGCATCTGGGCAGAGGTGTATTTAGGTTTTGTGCTGCTCTAGGACTGACTAAACTCGTGCACCCCCTAATTTAAATATGACCCATCCCTTCTTGTTATGGCCACACCCTGTGTTGTTTAAGACCCCCCCTGATTTTCGAGTGAGGACACTAGTTCTGAGGGCCTGGGGGGGGGGGGAGGGCAATAGATTCACTTAATTTACTTAGATTTCCTCTTACTTCCTGGTTGCTTCAGGAAGTGAAGGGAAATCTTCACAATGGGACAGGGATGGTAAAAAATAAACTGACAGGGGCTAAAACCCTCCATTACTCTACCCAAAATGAAAAGTGTAGCCTATAGTTCTACTTTAAGTAGATGGTGCAGCAGAAACATATAGCACAGTGAGGAAGGTTTGTGGTCCAGGATGATAAAACAGTCAAAATTGGAAGCACCCCCCCCCCCACAGTTGCGGAAAGCAGCGCGGCCTCTTTTTGGGGGCGCTAGACTAATTTTCCTAACAGTGCTACAGTGTAGCGCAAGCCGGCGGGGACTCTTTTTGTGCTGCCCCCCTGCAAAGTGCTGCCCTAGGCTTGGGCCTTGTTGGCCTAGGCCAGGATACAGCTCTGCATCTGGGTATCTTTAATATATTCCCTGTCTTTTTCTAATTTCTCCTGTTCCTTCTCCAGAGAAGGTTTATCATCCAGCTGGTAGTATAGTTTCTCGTAATATTTCTTAAAGCACTTTGCGGTCTCTTGCGGTGTATTAACCATTTCATCATTAGATGTCTTAATTTGTGTAATATGTTTGCATATGTGAGCTTCTATTTAAGGCATTTGCTAGTGTTCTACCTGGTTTGTTCCCAAACTCGTAAAATGTTCGCCTCCCCCTTGTTAATTTAGCTTTGGCTTTATCTATCAGCAGAAGGTTCAGTTTTTCTCGGGCAACATCTAATTCTTGTTCTATTGATTGAGCCTGGGATTTTTTATGTACAGTTTCTAGCTCCCCAATATGTTTAAACAATGTATCTATCTGTTCGTTTAACTTATTTTTTCTATGTGCTCCCAATGCGATAAGATTACCTCTCATTACGCATTTGTGCGTTTCCCACAGGCAAAAAGGAGTTGTTTCATTTGTGTCGTTTGTCGCAAGTATATATATATATATATATATATATATATACCGTATTTAATAGCGTATAACACACACTTTTTCACCCTGAAAACAGAGTGAAAATAGCATGTGCGCGTTATACGCCGATATCATAGAAAAAACAATAGTACTTACTGCATAGCGTCAACCAAGCAGACACCATCAGAGACAGCCCAGGGGACCTGGGAGTTCCAGGACACTCAGACCCAGCATTGCCGACCTCCGCAGCAGACATACTTCTGCACTGCACACAGAAGCCACAGTCTAACTCTCGCGCGCCATCAGAGCATAACCATGGTAACACTCTGCAGGAGAGTTGAGGCTGACAGGAATCTGTGTGGATGACAGAGCTTGGACCCGGCAAGTACAAATTCTTTAAAGAAACTGATTGAAAAAAAGAGAGAGTCTGCGGAGGGGGGGGGAGTAATAAAATGTAATGCCAGCGGGGGTGAGGGACAATGAATTACACTGCCTGACAGGGGGAGAGGGAGTTAAGAGAAACACACATGGTCTGCCCTCCCTTGTCAGGCATCAGTGTGTGCACTGATCTTAACCACTTCAGCCCCAGAAGGATTTACCCACTTTTTTTGTTAAAACAGTTGCTTTTACTTACAAATGATGTCATTTAAATATTTACCTTATAAGTGGTACAATTGTTAATAATAAAAAGTTTTTGAGCTACCCTTATTTTGCTTCAAAGTTCTATATTAAAAAAAAAAAAAAATCCTGAAACTTCCCTCTTAAATTGGGGTGCGTGTTATACGTCGGTGCGTGTTATACACCGATAAATACGATATATATATATATAAACAAGATGTTACCGATGTACGTTTCTGTAATAGTGTTGTTGGGGATACTTACATTTTTTTCCTTTATCTGGTATGATGCTAAACAGAAAAGTAGCTCAAGGTTACAAATGCTATTGAAAGGTCTTGGTAGGTCTCCATACCCTTGAAAATAACCATTAGTTTGTATGTCTTAAGGTAATACATTTCAAGATAATTGTGCTTCAACAAATAACAAATGACAGATGGTTGGTATCTTTCTTATTATATAAGATACATTGAAATGGCATATCTCTCATACATCAGAAATAAAAACAACAAGCCTATAATTGGCATCTTTAGCAAGTTACTTTGTTATTCAAATGGTGTTGTTTGCATATTTTTTATGGAGGTGAGGAATTTGGATTTTAGTCTCATTTGGTAGCTGAGAAAATATAGTTCATTTGTATGGGCTAACTGGGGGTTATTTACTAAAACTGCAGAATGCAAAATCTGGTGCAGCTGTGCATAGATACAAATCATCTTCCAGGTTTTATTGTCAAAGCCTAACTAAACAAGCTGAAGTTAGAAGCTGATTGGCTACCATGCACAGCTGCACCAGATTCTGAGTTTTAAATATCCTCCATTGCATCTTTTTCTCATACTAGAGGGTTAAATGTACACAACAACAAATGTGTTAAAAAGTATAAATAATACAAAATAAAGATAAAACAGGTAGATTAAGGTTTGATCTAGGTCAGTGTTATGGTCAAGGTTATTGGCAATGTCAAGGTCAAAGGTCGGGGTCGGGGTCGGGGTTAAAGTTCAGGGTCAGTGTATTTTGAGTAAAATGTAAAAAAAAAAATTCATTTAGGATCAGTGAAAGTTATTATTAGTGTTTTTCAGGTAAAATAAAAAAAAAGCAAAATGCCAACTACTCTTTCTTGTACAGGTACAAATAACACATAGCATACACATATGTGGTATCGCTGTGATCATTAGGAGTAGAAAACGTTATTTTGGGTTGTTTTTTGGTAGGTTGTGGTAATAGCAAGAAAAATACAGCTACATTTAAAAAAAAATATATGTTTTATGCTATTTAGGACAAGTTTTCCTTTGATAAAACAGTCCAGGAGATGTCTATTACCATTTATCCACAAATGAAAGCCCACTGTGTCCAGAAAAAAAGAAACATGAAATAGTTGCAATAATATGTTCAGTTTTACGAACATACAGTATGGAAAAGTTGCAAAACCATGTTCGGGTATTAAGATTTGTTTTATCAGCCATAATAAAGTGGTTTTACGGCCTCCTTCCTGGCTCCTGTTTGTGAAACTGAGCTTTTTTTTTTGGGGGGGGGGGGGGAGCAGGTACGTAATTTTGGCAGTATTAAGTCCATATCTTACAACAGATAAGACTAGATATAGCACAAATAAACATATAGAGGGACAGTGGCCCCACTTACTGTTCAGTGAATGTCAATTGTAAATATGTTAATATAATAATAATTAATGAGTTTAACTTGCCAATAGACGCAGGAAAGCTGACATCTTATTTTTAAATTATGGAAAAGTTTGTCAAACTTTAGAAGAATACCTCTTAAGCCAAGTTTTAAGGGAGTCACAAAGGGAGCAAAATATCAAAGAAGTCAGCATTTGTAGTATGAAGTGTTATTCCTCCTTGAAAGTGTTTAGGGATGTGGTCCTTAGAGATCTGGAGAAAGTCAAAGTCTCCAACCCTAGGATGGATCAAAATTTAGTCAAGGGACTGTACTCTTTATGCACCAATAAAGAATTAGTTATACGTCCAGCGGGGGGTGGGATAGTTCTAATGGATCGTCTAATGTACATCAATGAAACCAAGAAATTGGTAGATGATCTTGATACCTATTTACCACTTAGGGGGAACCCTATCCAACAGTACCAAAGCATTTTGGAGGTGTTGGTTAAGAAGGGTGCTGACTCGGGTATACTCAATGAGAAAGAACAACAATTTTTTTTTTTTTAATCAGTACTTTTTATTGAAATTTACAATAACAGTAATAAAGAAAAAGAATATTATAAAGATATCAATAGCAGTAAAGATATTGACAAGGATATTGGTAACAATGCCACAAGTATAAAAAGGAGGAGAAAACATTGAGGAGAGATCATATATCAAATTTAGGTGACAATAGAGGAGGGAGCATTATCCAAAGCATATATGCATCTTATCCAGTAATACATCCTATCTAGTATTATATCTACTAGTCCAGATTTCCCATCTTCTGTCGAATGAGCTACCTTTTTGTGCATTGATTGCTAGCAGTCGTTCAAACGTGTAGTTTTGCTGAATTTTTCTAGCAAGGTCCGTGGTGTTAAGTGTGGTAGCGTGTTTCCAATTTTGAAGTACTAGGGACCTAGCTGCTAATAGAATGTGTGATACTACTTGTCTCATGTCATGTGGTATACTTTCCAACCCTATGTGGAGTATAGCTAGCGTTGGGTTGGGGGGAACAAGTATTCCCGTGGTAGATGATATAAGTTTAAAGGTTTGATTCCAGAAACTGGTCAGGCTGGGGCATTCCCAGAGCATATGTAAAAGATGGCCTTTATGTCCGCAATTCCTCCAGCAAAGAGGCGAGGCAGAGGGAAACATAAGTGCGAGCCTACAGGGGGTGTATTGCCAACGGTTGAAAATTTTTATCATCAATTCCCAGTGTCCAGTGCAGTGAGTGGCATTCTGGATAGAGCGGAATGCGAGTTTCCACTGAGCTTCAGTGAATGTGGAGCCCAAGTCTTCTTCCCATTTCGTGTGTTTCTGCGATTTGTGAAAAACTGTTTTAAGCTGCAACGTATTGTAATAAAGACCTATACCTTTATTGTGCGACTGGGCGCCTGTCAAGTGTTGCCATATTGCAGTTGGTAGGCGGATTACTGGGGGAGGGTGTTTCCACAAAAAGTGGATCACTCTTGCGCAAGTAAAGAATAGGTGTGGCGGTAGGCTAAACTCTCGCATTAAGCGGTCTACTGTCTTAGGCTTTGTACTTTCCAATAAGTCATGAACTGTATGTATCCCATGGACGCTGAGAGTTTTTAGTGATAACATTGGTATTTGAGCTTCAATCCAACTAATAGGAAATTTGTAGTCTATGGTTCTACTATCAGGGAGCTGCTGACTTAGGAGAAGTCTCCACGTCTGTAATGAGGTGGTGATTGTCGGGGGTGTGTTGGATATGTCCCATGGTATCCATGAATCACCCAGAAGAACCAACATTAAATCTTGTGTAGGAGCCAAGGACTTCTCTATATCTACCCACATTGGTGTGTCAGTGGAGGAAAACCATAACTTGAGCTGGTCAAGTCTGGTCGCCCACAGGTAGTCCCGTATATCCACCAAGCCTGCCCCCCCAACGCTCTTGTGGGGGAGTAAGGATTTGCGCGAGCATCTGGCCTTTTTTGCACCCCACAGGAATTGCCATTGGATATTGGAGAGTTGTCTGATGTGTTGTGAGGCAATGGCAATAGGGATCGTTCTAAATATATACAGGATTTGTGGCAATATAAGCATCTTGAAGGCTGCTAACCTACCCATCCAGGATAATTCTTTTTTGGATAAATTGTTAGTTTGAGTGGCAATATTATGCAGGAGGGGTCTCATGTTAGTGTCGGCTAGAGATTTAGTGCTGTTGGTCAGTTTAATGCCTAAATAGGTAATATGTTTGTCATCCCATACATAAGGAAGTGATGTTTGCAGTCGGGTGCGGTCTAAGGCTGGCACGCCTAAACTAAGGATGAAGGATTTTGTGAAGTTGACCTTGTAATACGAGATTTTACCAAAGGCTATCAGTGTGTCATGAACTTCAGGAAGAGATGTGAGCGGATTTGTTAGCATCAGTATCACATCGTCTGCAAATAAATTTACGACATGGGGAGTGGAGCCAATTCGGAACCCCGTTATGTTGTTGTTTGTCCTGATGGCTTCCGCCAGGGGTTCAATCATGAGATTGAAAATGGTTGGGGAAAGTGGGCACCCCTGACGTGTCCCATTTGTTATCGGAAAGGGAACTGACAACATACCGGATGTGTACACTCTTGCTGATGGACAGGAGTACAAAGCCAGTATCGCATCTTTGATAGTACCTACAAGCCCAAATTTAGATAACGCCATTTGCATGTAGTTCCAGTGTACCCTATCGAACGCCTTCTCTGCGTCTATGGAGAGTAACAGAGAAGGCGTTCGGGTGGCTTCCGCATGGTATATTATGTCAATGACCCTCCTGGTTGCGTCCGAGGTCTGCCTTCTCCTCACAAAGCCCATCTGGTCGCGTTTAATGAGGGATGGAATGAATTCAGCTAATCTTTTGGCTAGTACCTTAGCGTAAATTTTTATGTCCGAATTTAGGAGAGAAATTGGTCTAAAGTTTGAGGGGGTGTTTGGGTCTTTACCAGGCTTAGGGAGAGTGACTATAAATGCTTGTAGCATGTCAGGGGGAAACAAAGCTGTACTTGCTGCTTTTGTGAGCACTGTTTGTAGGTGTGGTGCAAGGAGAGAACTGTAAAGTTTGAAGTACTCATTAGAGAACCCATCAGGCCCTGGGGATTTGCCACTAGGCAGTGTATTTATCACCGTTTCTATCTCAGAGGTAGTGAATTGGGAGTTCAAGGAGAGTAATTGGTCATCCGACAGAGAGGGTAAATAAATTTTTTGCAGGAATGTCGAAATATGGGTCGATCTTGGTTGATGAGTGGAAGGGTCATCTTTTATATTATATAAGCCTCCATAGTATGTGGCAAATTGGTCAGCTATATTCTGAGGGTTGCTAATTTTATGTTTAAGCGTGGGGTGTATTAGATCGTCAATTCTCGATTTCGTGCGCGCTGCTTTCAATCTATTGGCCAGGTATTGACCCGCTCTTCTTGCGTTAGCGTATGAGTTCAATTTGAAACGCCGGAGGTGGTAATCATATTGTTGTGCGATCACTTCTCTCAGTGACTCTCTCAACTGTGAGAGTGCTTTTGATAGGGCTTGGGTGGGTGTCTGTTTGTTCTGCTGTTCTAGGTCCACAACAAGATCCTGTGGCAACAGGGATGGCAGCAAGGTGGAAAAGAATGCCTGGGTATAGGTCAGGAGTTGCGTGTCAGGAACTGATTCAGGGACCCCCCTTATTTTAACATTGTTCCTTCTGGAGCGGTCCTCTAAATCTGCCACCTTAGTCTTGAGCCAGGTAATTTCATCGCTATGGTTGCTATGGGCATCCACCATTGTGTTGAAGGAAGATGTGAGATTACTCATGCAGTGTTCCACCTGGTCCTCCCTGTTTCCTAAGGCCTGTACCTCCCTCTGACAGTGATTAATGCCGGCTGTCATATCTGCATGTAGGGAGGCCTTAAGGGACAGGAGCATCTCCTTTAGCATCGTGTCCGACACAGGCCTGTCTGAGGTGGGGAATGCCGCTATGGGGTCTGGTGGAGTTAGCAGCTGCGGCCCTCCATTACTGTGAGGCCTGCTTACCTCCATGTCCGGTCCCCGGGTGCCCTGTTAGGAGAGGTTGTCCTCATTTTCTGTTTAACTGGGCTCCTTGTAGAGGGGCTGGAGTCTCCAGAGGATACGCCGCTGTGAGAGGAGGAGGCCCGCTGCGCGGTCTGCTGCTGTGCTCAAGAGACAGGCGCTGGCGTGACTCGTGGGTCCCTGGAGTCAGCGCCATTTTGTGTAGGTCCGCGCGCCGCAAAGAAGTCTGTCACCTTCTGCGGAGATTGCTGGTTTTTGCGGTGGCGAGTCATCTCCGCTGGTGCTGCGGGGTGTAGGGAGTCAGTAGATGTGTCGGTATTTGCCGATGGCCGTGATTAATAGTCCCTTCTCTCCGGTGGCAGAGCGGAGCTCTCAGACTACACGTCCATGTCGGAGCTCGGACGCCACGCCCCCAAGAACAACAATTTTTAATCCCGAGGGCACCAAGGATACCGATCCTGTATTGCCTCCCTAAGATCCATAAGAGCCTTACTTGCCCCCCTGGACGTCCCATAGTGAGCGGTATAGATTCCGTTACGTCCAGGGTGGGCAAGTATATTGATCACTACTTGCAGCCTTTAGTCCAGAAAATGCCATCATATGTAAAGGACACCAGGCAGGTTATCAATTTACTTTCACAGATAAAACCCAATGGTGATACTTGGCTAGTAACAGCGGATGTCAGCTCGCTGTATACAATCATCCCTCACCATTTGGGTATATCAGCAGTCCAATACTACCTGGAGACTCTTTCTGACGTGCCCCAAGCCCAAAGGGAATTCATTATTGAGCTATTAGAATACGCTGCAGGGCACAATTATTTTTGGTTCAATCATGGCTTTTATCGGCAGATTAGAGGGGTCGCAATGGGCGCTAAATATGCGCCCAGCCTGGCCAATTTATTTATGGCCAAGTGGGAGGAGGATGTCGTCTATAAGGACCTTAGCCTACATATCATCCTTTGGGCCAGGTATATTGACGACATCCTCCTCCTATGGAATGGCACAAAACTCCAATTGGAAGAATTCATCTCTCTTTTGAACAATAATGATAGGGGGATCCGCCTCATACATGAAGCTGATCAAGAAAAGATTAACTTCCTGGATCTTACCATCACAAAAGATGAGACTGGTTTCAAAACTAGAACATACTTTAAGAAGACTGACAGGAATTCATTTATCCCAGTTGGTAGTTGTCATCATCAGAATTGGCTCAATTCGGTGCCTAAGAGCCAATTTATTAGAATGAGGCGAAACTGTACCACCCTAGATGACTTTCACTCTCAGTCGGAAATTCTTAAAGACAGACTGGTGGAGAAGGGTTATGACCCTAACCAGCTGGAAAGAACCATTGAAGAAGTGGCGGTCATTGAACGTAAATCACTTTTGGATCCCACTCCCAAAGGTGACAAAGCCGGTCCAGTGGTACCATTTGTTACATCATATTCCACCCAACATTTCCTCATTAAGAGAATAATTAAAAAGCATTGGCACTTATTAGAGAACGACAGGATTCTTAAAACAGTTCTCCCTCTGAATCCTCAATTCATATTTAGAGGTGTGCCATCTTTGCGAGATAAAATCGCACCTAACGTGGTTGATCCTCCCACTAAAAAGGTCTCTTTTTTCCAGAGGGGGTTGGTGGGATACCATCAGTGCCGTAGGTGCCAAATATGCACGTTAAATAAAGTAACTTCAAAGAAAACTTTAACATTTTTTTCAAATAGCACCTCTAAGCAACACCTAATAGAACCCTTCATCACTTGCAGTTCTACAGGCGTGGTATATATGTTACAGTGCCCGTGCGGGCTTCAATATATAGGCCGAACCAAGAGACAGATGCAGATACGATTGGGAGAACATGTCACCAACATTCGGTCAGGTTTTTCTCAACATTCTGTGTCACACCATTATGATCTACATCATAATCGTAACCCAAAGGGGACTCTCTTTCTGGGCATTGATAAATTCGATGCCCATTGGAGAGGGGGATCGCTAGTTAGAGAACTATCCAGGCTAGAAATGGCCTGGATCCATAGGGTTCGAACTTATACCCCTTACGGACTGAATGTAGATGTAGATGTGAACGCGTTCATAGACACCAGTTAGAATATTTTATCATCCAATACATTCTAACATACCATAGATTCCAATATATATGGGGTTGCCAATGTCAATGTGAACTAGTTCTGAGATCCGGGACTCACCCTCCATATATAACCTCTTTTTATGATATCTTTTTTATGATAATTCTTTTTGATTTTTGTCTACCATTGTTGTGGTTAGCTCGGAATTGGAAGGTTATCCATACAGGGTTAATATCCTTATTGATGTTGGTTCCGGTTTGATTTACAGGAGCTAGTAGGACCTGTATGGATATTTTTTCGAGAGATCACAATGACTCAAATATAGTTTATATTTAATGGTTCCTTTTCCCATCTCGCTGGCTGCCATCAGTGAGTAGAGGTCCCTTCCCTTAAAATGCGGGTTGTATGCGACTGTCAAAAGCCCATATTTTTCCTTCATTTTTTTATTATAATATTTTTTTATTATAATCTTTTCATTATATTATATTTTTTATTAATGAATTGTTGTAATCATGTTTTAAAATAATATGAATTTTTATCCAGTTGAGAACGTATTCGCACATAGTTTATAACGTGTTGCATATTGAGCTCCTAGAGATGAGGATGTTAAATCCGGTTCATGCATCATGTGGTTAATTTTCAATAATTTTCAACAATGTGCGCGTCTCATTTTACAGTAGTGACGATGATTTAGTGTCTACAAACTATAAGTTTACTCTGTCATCTTCACTAATTTTTATAGGTCAATTAAAAGCCCTTATATATGTTTTGTGCACACAACTTCTCTGATTTGGTCATATATATTGCCAATATGGCCATCCCGCTATTAAGTCACAACTAGTAAGGGCAAATGTCCCATCTCCAATATAGCGGATGAGGATCGTGGATTCCCGGATGTCAGAACTGGGCGGTCCGATTGGCCCTGCAAATGTACAATTAGCGGCGAGTCAGCGCGCCGCTCGTGCCCTTGGAAGACGTCATCTGTGACGAAACGGCGTAGGGAAAGCGGCGTGCTGACGTCACCGCTATTGACTATCCGGAAGGACGAGCGAATTTTGGAGCCGGCCGGCTACACTTTTAAGACGCTAATTTTGTACACATACCATGTGAGTGTATTTTTAATTATTAAACATAGATTTTATCTACGGTACTACTCTATTTTGGCCTTCTTTCTATTTTCTCTACACTCCGGGGTCTGGCATGCACCGATGTATGGTTTACCTACATGTGGAGATGAACAGTAGATGAATATTAGAAGCAAGCCTACCATAGAGACATAGAGCTACATGCGATTGTGATCTTAGAAATAAGATCATTGGGAGTTGGTAAGCAGGCAATTTTATTAGAGGTGGAGGTGCCCTTTGTCTGATCTTACTCTACGAACTTTATTTCAAACACACTTCGGGTGCAAGTTTGACACACATGGACTTTATTATTTGTTTTTGAATGTGATATTTTTTGGATTTGTCACGTCACTAACGTTTCACTTATATTCACACTAAGAGGAATGGTCACATTTGATATTTGATTCATGATTTATTTGTTAGTGCAGCGCAGCATATTTTTGTTTTTATTCTAGGAAAACCACTTAGCGCCTTTATAATTAGGCCTCTAGAAGCAGATTGCTGGTGGCAAACACCTTTCAGCAGTCTGATAATTTCCAACCGCTGATTAACCATTTTAGTTCCAGAGCCTTTCCCCTTAATTTTCATAACAGCAAAACTTTTTCTCATTTCAAAGATGTATCGGTTTTTCATATTATAACTGTTTGCCTGCATAGCCTATCCCAATTAGTAATTTGAAAAGAAGGGGCTTTAGTTTGATAGCATATTTGGATACATCATACATGCATGTTAATGTAAAGATTTTAATTAGGAGGGAAGAGAAAAATATTTGAGAAAAACTAGTTTGACCTAATTTTTTCCAACTCCAGTCAAAAGTTTTGCAGGATGCACATGAGTAAACATGATCTTGGCATAAATCTATATAACTAAAGGAAAGATAAGATAAGGTTGAGTGGAGTTTGTGCCATCTTTACAGGTTTCTGATTGCAAAGATTCTGAATTACAATGCACAAACTTACATCAGGATTTGGTCCGACTCTATAACTACAAGTGTTATCCAGAGAGACCCACATGTTCATTGGAACTGGGGAGTTTATAGGGCATATTTTTGAAAATGGAACAACCCAACACACATCCTACAATATTAATAAAATATTGACTTTTTTTTCTCACATTTTAAAGCAAAATATATGTTACTAATTTCCTTACTTAGAATACCTTAGAATAACATTCCAGATGTTAATAAGCTTTCTGCCTACAGAACAACATTTTGTTTATATAATGACCTTGGTTAATCAGGCCAATAAATTGTACTTGTATACCTCTTGAATTTTCTGATATAGGTCTATTTAAATTGTTACTAAACCCAGCACCCTGTATTCACTATATCTGGTCTCCCACAGTACACAGAACATGGAAATGCAATCCGTTTAGTGAATATAAACTGCTAAATACCTTTTCTTATCAGCAGTATTGTTGGAGTACAGTCAAAATAATCTGGGCTAAAACGATCTGGGTTTACAATGGAATGACACTTGATATCATGGTTTATTTGAAGCTACAGAGGAAGTGGGCCCCCTGCAGTTTGCATTGCTGTGCTACAGACTTCAAAGAGTTTTGTGACAATGAACTGCAATACCTCCCCCCCTAGAGGAGAGAATGTTTTGGATTTGCAGCTGATTGGATAGGCAAATATGGGTGGGCTTTTTGAATGAGTGTTGGGTGAATGGTGTGGGAATTGAGAGCTCTCTGTGTCTTGGATGCTAGGTGAGTAAGGGTCTTGGCTGGCCAAAAGCTTCATGGAATCCTGGTGGCCATCTTAGGTCTAAGACATGTGGCCAGGCCAAGGCCTTCTCCATCTTTCTCTCTCCTCTATATACCGGCCATGGGAGCTCTAGGCTCACTGCTAACCAGCTGATTTTACAGATGTGATAAGTATCTTTGAATTTATCTTGTATATATATGTATTGTGATGTTTATAATGTGTGATGTCGTACTATCCCGATCTCTTTGGGAATAAACAGAGATGTTCATTTTTACCAGCAGCAGTGTGTATGTGTGCGTTTGTATATTAATAGGCATAGACCAATGCATCCATTTATGCAGTAAATAGAGGAAACCTGTGAATATCTCTTGAGCTCATTACTTTAGTTTATAGTTGCTAGCCTTGTAAAGTATAGCATGTTCTACAAGTATATAGCAGTCTTGTGACTATCAGTGTCTAGTTAAAGCTTGTAGGAGGAGTTTTCATTCTCTCCTGATTGCCCTTTAAGGCTGCAAGACTCCTGACCCCCTGAGGTAAGTGTAAACAAACCTTTCCCCGTTCTTCCACTCTGCTGACGTATATCAACGTTAGGCGGTCCTTAAGTGGTTAATGTACTTTTCTTTAAAGAAAGGGCTAACACATGGTGTATGTATCTTAAATTGTTGAACATGGGGTTTACATCAATTTTAAATACAGTAGGGTGTGAATAAAAAAACCCTATTGTGTTTTTGGCAATCTGTGTTCTATTGGAAAGATTTCCCTTTACTTTCTGCCCTGTAGGCACAACAGGAAGTAAAATAATCCAATCTTAGCCAGCTGTCCCCCATTGGCAAATTTCCATAACAGGGACACATTAAACAGTAAGAACCTGGCAGGAGTTTGGGATAGGCTATTATCCCAAAATAGGACTTTAACTCTTTTACTGGCAACAACATGTCTAATGTTGGTGAGAGCCGGGGTTTTACACACACTACTGCAGCCACGGGAAGTGTGTGTAAGGCCGCGTACACATGATCAAATCTATCTGCTGGAAACGGTCTGAGAGACCGTTTCAGCAGACAGATTCGATCGTGTGTACGGGCGGACAGACAGATTTTTCCAGCAGACAGATTTTAAAGCATGCTTTAAAATCTGTCTGCTGGGAATACGTCCGTCCGATATGTCTGCTGGTTAGTACGCTAACCAGCAGAAATATCTGCCCGCACATGCGTCGAATGGATTCAACGCATGCGCGGAAGTGTTTTACTTCCTGGTGCAGTGACGTGGCGGCGTCAACATCATCGACACGTCACCGCGCTGTCTGCCGGCGGGGATTTTGGTTTGACCAAAA
This sequence comes from Rana kukunoris, assembly GCA_029574335.1. Lineage (NCBI taxonomy): Eukaryota > Metazoa > Chordata > Amphibia > Anura > Ranidae > Rana > Rana kukunoris. The sequence continues at coordinate 491,622,915 of CM056050.1, read as the reverse complement.
ACAGCCCAGCAGACAAATCTGATCAAATCGGTCTGTCAGACCGATTTGAACAGATTTATTTAATGGTGTGTAAGGGGCCTTAGTCTGACAAGCCAAATGTTGCTTCCACACACTTAGGTAACGGCCTACCTTACAACATCATGTTTCTCAGGCTCTGTGTACAGTGTACCCATCTAATTTTAGGCTCTTAGAGAGGATATTAAAGTGTTGCCTATGAAAAATTTAGGGTATCAAAGTGTGTCACTGTTTCATGGGCGCACACAGTTTCAAGTGTTAACATGTTGGGCATCAACTTACTAGGTGCAACCTCATTGTTTAAGGCCTCGTACACACGATCGGACATATCCGATTAAAACGGTCCGCGGACCATTTCCATCGGATATGTCCGATCGGGAGTTTGATCCGATGGCGTGTACACACCATCGGATCAAATTCCCCGCCGCCGGACGGCGCGGTGACGCGGCGGTGACGTTGACGCCGCCGCGTCATCGCCACGTCACCGCACCAGGAAGTAAAACACTTCCGCGCATGCGCCGAATCCATTCGGCGGCGGCGCGGCGGCGGTGGGGCACGACATGTCTGCTGGTAAGTGTACTAACCAGCAGACATGTCGGGCGGACAGATTCCCACCGGATGGATTTCAAAGCATGCTTTGAAATCTGTCGGGTGGAGAAATCTGTCCGCTAGCCCATACACACGAGCGGAGATGTCTGCTGAAACGGTCCATCGGACCGTTTTCAGCGGACATATCCCCTCGTGTGTACGAGGCCTTAGTTTTTTTAAACATGCTTGTAATCCAAAGCACTCATATATCAAAGCAAATTTCCCCAGAAGAATTAATGGAAACTCAGATGATTTGTTCCACAACCATTTATTCATAAGTCCTTCAGTTTATAGTCCATATAAAAAGATTATAGAAATGTGATAGGTTGTGTAACCATAAAATGTCCATCCACAAGGGTATTAGAAGCAAAATCCAGCAGGACTGTAGCAATATGGTTACATTTAATGAATGTACAACCTTTAGCAACTCACATGGTTAATCATTAAAACAGGCACATCTAAGTTTTTAGGCATCTGGGGTAAAGCTGTCCACATAGACCGTCCTATATTTCTGTCTGTGTTGCATTTGGAGAGTTACCTTTACTTCCTGTCTCATAAAAGGTTGTCAACAGGATATAATTGGAGGTCTATATTGATGCAGACGCAGTGTGAGACTACTTGTTGCAAGTAGCTAGTCTATCTCGCACCATGCTGTCATTGTCGTGACAATGATACTGTCAGCTTTACCCTGCAAAAAAATGTACCACCTCGCATGTGACCACACTCAATTGCCAGCAGACTGAGAGCTACCGTCACTGGATTTGATTAACAAAAGAACTAGCCCTTTAAAGTCAATCACTGCCACGAGATGTTATTATCGTAAACTATCAACCGTTTACACTAGCAATTATGACTTATAATAATTGTCTGTTGCGCGCTCCGGACACAGTCACCAACGCCTAACCCAAAGTTTTCGGATCACGTGACAGCCAATGCTCTAAAGCCGCGCCTCCTGGCACCAGTAACCTCAGATAAGCCTGGGAGGTGCTGGCATGAAAGGGTTAATAACAGAAAGGTAACACAGTGCAAGCAAACTACTTACATAAAAGGAATATTACAAAGTAAAAAGAGACAATAAGGCATCAGAAAAAAAGTGAGAATACTTAAAGTCTGGTTTGATGAGTTCAGCCAAGTCCAGTCAATAAACAAGATGGATCAATGGCTCTCTTAGATCTTGGCTGGTGTTCCTTGTTTGGTAAAAGAGAGCTCTAAGCTACTAAACTAAACAGTCTCTCTTTTCTGGTCTCTGAGGAGGGTTTTGACAGAAATGATCTTACCAATGAGAAGGTCTGAGGAATGGCCAAGGGATGTTTCAGCCTTTATGATCATTCAGCTGTCATGCCCTTAGCTATAGTTTTTTTAAAGTATGTGTAGATTTTGAAATTATGAGTTGGAGAAGGATCAGGCCCGTATGGTTTTTATGATATCAATTAGCCCTGGATAAGACATTTTATTGCATGCTGTTTACTCCTAATGGGTTTAAATACAATTTAGGTCAAAGCATGACAAAACTAAAATGTTTTAAAGTTTTACAAAAAGCTGCTTCTAATTTCCTCATGGGAAGTGCTGATAACTTTTGTGGATGCTTATTGTTAACAGACATTGAGATGATAAGCAAACTCTGACATACTGCAATGTTCTGTCCATGTTTCCTGCTTAAGCGGCCTATTCGTTATTTACAGCTTTAGCAAATGCCTGTTTATTAATTATCTGCATCAGTTGCTATAGCAGGTCCCTTGAAATTCCAGACCCTTGTGGAACTATGACAAGTTAAAAGGTTATGGGGATGCACTCCTGGGATTATGGAAAGGGAATCACTGCTGTTATGTGTCCCTATTCTACAAAAATGCCATGACTGACTTGGGAATTTTGAACAACTCGCCCTGACCCTCTCACACAGCTTTGTGGGGTGCCCAGTGTGCATTTTCATCACAAATCTCTCTAACCAAGTCCTAGATAGCAGTGAAAACCTGACAAGGTTTCCATCCCTTTCCTGCTGTATGCTAAACCGTTTTGGTTGGACATACATTTAAATAGGAACACATTTTATTTTTTTACTTTATTTACTTTTACTGCTGAGATCATGTGCAAATCAGGGGTACTCTTTTGTTCAACACATTAAAGAGGCCGTAAATACATTGTAACAATAATGCAGTTACAACCTACAGTCATCGCTCCACATGGTCAAATTTGTTTTTGAAATACTCATTAATTCCTAGTACTGTAAGGCCGCGTACACACGATCAAATTCATCTGCTGAAAACGGTCCGATGGACCGTTTCAGCAGACAAATACGATCGTGTGTACGGGAGGACAGACAGGTTTTTCCAGCAGGCAAATTTTAAAGCATGCTTTGAAATCTGTCTGCTGGGAACCCGTCCGTCCGACACTAACCAGCAGACATATCTGTCCGCACATGCGTCGAATGGTTTCGACGCATGCACGGAAGTGTTTTACTTCCTGGTGACGGTGACGTGGCGGCGTCAACGTCACCACCACGTTACCGCGCTGTCTGTCGGCGGGGAATTTGGTTTGATCGTGTGTACATGATCAAACCAATCTATCTCAGCAGACAAATCCGATCAAAACGGTCTGTCAGACCGATTTGATCAGATTTATTTAATGGTGTGTACGCGGACTAATAGTTTTATCATGATGTGGTCTTACAGTAAAAACTAACTGAGGGACCCTGTGAGTGTGTTGGAAAGAAGATTTACCCTTGGTGATCCATGGCAGCAAGTCACCTTCACTTTTACATGCTATAAATTTTACTACTGTAAATATGGCAACTAATTGGTTGCTAATGGCAACAAATTCATTTTTTTCCAAACACATTGATAAACAAAGCCTTGAAAATGGCATTAATACTGATTGACATGCCATGTACAAGCAGCTGTTGACTCATACAGCAGAAATGTTGTTCAGGAAGCTAATCAGTATTCCAAGAGCCATGTGTGTCTTTGTTATTGGTGACTGTTACTAAAGACCTATTCCCTTGCTTATTTAAATGCCATTGCATTGCTATTATCGGAATTAACAAAGTCATACTCTACAAATACATTGTATCAAGTTCTTAAAACATTATAAAGTGGTCATTTAGTTTGATGTAGTCTAATTCCTTGCAGTTTATGTTAAAGAAAAGATATAGAAAACATTTTACTCTCTGGGACTTGATTTTTACAGGTATATCTTTATCCAATAAATTGCACGTTTATCCAATAAATTGCTGTTCTTTTAGTTAAATTGGTTCTTTGTAAAGATAAAATATGTGCTTAGTGTATTTCTAGTTCTTACTAGCTAATCCTCTTGGTTCAGGAGAGATCACATGATTAAAAACCTGTATCAGCTGATACTCACTTACAGTGGAAATCACATGACTAAATTCAGAGGCTTATTGTTACGTAAGCAGAACCGCAGGGTAAAAGAAAATCGTTTTTTCCAAAAAAGCTATTTCAGTGCTTCTAATACCCTTTATCCCAACATATCTATTCATTTAACTGTACATTAATACTGGTGAACATGACTGCTACAAGTGGTCTACATTGTTTATTACATTGCATTAGGTATTAGATTAAGCTTATAAGAAAACTTAAAATGGAACTTTACCCATAACAGTTTGATAATAAATAATGTTCTTTAGCAAAAGAACATACATTCCACATTGATAATTATTCTACCATAATTAGTGTATGCTGTAAATTGCTTCCAGCTTTGCTCATGTTTCTTCTTGCTGGAGGCCACCATTTTGTTGAAGACCAGAGCAGTCACCTTCGTATTAAAAACTCTTCCCTTCTCGTGAAGCAGGCCATAGATTACGTGTTTTTTTTTCCTTCCACCATGGGTAGAAAGAAAGAAAAGCGCCCGACTCCCTCATTGATGGGGGAATGCCTCACACAGTGCTATTGTGTTCTGCTGGTAGAAAGGGCTGGAAACACAACGATTGCTGCTAGCTAAATTGATTGATGAATCGACTTGCCCATACATGGATTACATCTTGATCCATGTATGGCCTGCTTTAGTCTCAAAAACGATGTGCCACTATCTGTAATTAAAATATGAACATTTGCAGCCTTGATTGTATGTCTTGACTAGAGAGGAAGGCTGACAGAAGCTTTACAGTGCTAAAGTTCACAGGCTGCCAATGAGGTATAAAATAAATTATATCAGGGAGGTAAGATAAAACAAAACAAACAAACCCCCTAAACAACTGGGAGGCACACAAGACAGTGGTCAGAGGAGAACTAATCAAATGGGGGGCGAGGAGGAAGAAGGAGAGAGAAAGGGAAATAACCCAATTATCCCAACAAATAGCTAATCTGGAAATCCAACATAAGCAGTCCCTCTCAATTGCAGTGGAAGAGGAGCTGACAAAATGCAGATCCTCCCTAAAACAGATTTTAGACTTGAAAGTCAGGAAAGCTCTCTTCTTCAAGAAGAACATCTTCTACGAACAAGGGGATAAAAGTGGGAAACTTTTAGCTAAGGCCCTCAGGGACGCACAATCTACAAATCACATCCATGCCATTAAAGATAGAATGGGGGTACTTAACCATGACCCCGGGAAAATTGCTGAACTATTCTCAAAGTTCTACGATAAACTTTATAATCTCCCAGAACAACATAAACCCCACTATATCACGAGTTCCAAAAGTGAAGCCATACTGGAATTTCTAAAAGACAGTGAACTTCCCACACTAAATCATGACGACGCGTCTAAATTAGATGATCCTATCAATGTGACAGAAATACAAACAGCCATCCTAGACCTGAAAGCCGAGAAGAGCCCAGGCCCCGACGGCTTTACCTCCCAATACTACAAAACTTACACGAACAGTATATGCAAACCACTTATGTTCGCATACAACCATCTAGCCAAGAACAAACATGAGTCTAGCTCCTTCCTATTAGCTCACATTGCAGTGATCCCCAAACCAGAAAAGGATCACTCGGACTGCGCCAATTTCAGGCCCATATCACTATTGAATATTGATTTAGAGCTCCTGGCAAAAATTCTGGCCAACAGACTGAAACCCCTTCTCAGCAAAATTATAGGCCCTGAACAGGTGGGCTTCATGCCTGGAAGGGAAGCACGTGACAACATCACGAAAGCACTCAATCTGATTTACTCGACACAAATCTCTAAAACAAATGGAATGCTACTCTCCACAGATGCCGAAAAGGCCTTTGATAGAATCTCCTGGGACTACATGTTCTCCACCTGCTCCCACATAGGGATGGGGGAGGGCATGCTGTCTTGGTTGTCAGCCCTATACCAACATCCACAGGCGAGAATTAAAGTCAACAACACTTTATCCAACACGATAAACATAAAAAACGGGACTCGCCAGGGTTGCCCCCTTTCCCCCATCCTTTTTATTATATCATTAGAACCACTGATTAGAGCAGTCAATATGTCTAAAGATGTGAGTGGCTTTAGGATAGGCAAGACCGAGTACAAGATCGCCGCATATGCGGATGATCTTCTGTTCTTCCTCACAAAACCCTTCTTCTCCATCCCCAACCTACAAAAACTATTCGAAACGTTTGGGTATATTTCAAACTTTAAAATAAACAAATCCAAATCGGAAGCTTTGAACTTGACCCTCACCCATGACCAGATCACCCATTTGAAGTCAAACCACCCCTTTCACTGGGTCTCCTCTTCCCTCAAATACTTAGGGGTGCACCTGACAAACACCATAGACTCCCTCTTTCACGCTAATTACCCCCCACTACTTAGATCAATCTCCACTGACCTCCAAAAATGGATCCCAAAACTATTCTCCTAGTTCGGAAGAGCCTCGATCCTAAAAATGACAATCCTCCCCAGGCTCTTATACATTTTCAATGCCCTCCCAATACACATACCGGAATCATTCTTTACCAAGCTTATTAAATTACAAAGGAGATTCCTGTGGGCTGATAAAAACCCCAGAATTACCACCAGATTACTAACCCTCCCAAAATGCAAAGGCGGCATAGGTCTCCCAGACTATAAAAAGTACAACCAAGCATCTCATATCACGAGAATAATTGATTGGCACTGCCACAGTAAAGACAAAGATTGGGTCAAATTGGAAAGGCAAATGGCACCATACCACACCCTTTATGCGCCCTGGACCACCCACTCCAAACTGCCCAACTCCACGAAGCACCCCCTGATTGCGAATACACTCAAAATTTGGCATAAAATTGCACCAAAACATGGACTGGCAACAGCTCCGGGCCCCCTCACTCCTATCTTTGACAACCCTAATTTCCCCCCGGACATTCAGGGAAAGAGGGTTCCGAACCTCTTGGCCTTTGATTGCATTTTTGGGGGCAAAGTGAAGACGTATGCTGAGATGAGGGCGGAACACGGGGAGACTTTCCCAGGTTTCTGGTTTCAGCTCCAATTACGACACTTTCTGGCCAACACTAGATCCCTCCCCGCATATAGTCGCCCAATGACTGCTCTGGAAAGCTTATGCTATAAACGAGACCAAGTCCCACACACTACCTCGCTAGCCTATTCCTGGCTTATACAGCCACCACAAACTAATGTAAATGGACACAAATTAAGGTGGGAGAAAGACTTAGGTATCAGCATAGACGAATCGCAGTGGGAGAAAGCATGCATTCTTTCACACAAATGCTCCTTGAGTACCAGACATCAGGAGATCTCATACAAGATACTCACACACTGGTCCATCACACCACAAAGAACCCAAAAATGGTTCAACAATGCTTCAGACACTTGCTGGCGCTGCAAAAATGAAGTAGGCTCATTCCTACATATATGGTGGGAATGCTCTGTCATTTGTATTTATTGGCAAAATGTGATTAAATGGATAAGACACATCACTGAAACAACGATTGCGCTTGACGCAGCCGCATGCTTGCTCCACATAAACCATCTCCCAATCAGTAAATACAAAAAAACCCTTACCAGACATCTACTCAATGCCGCCAAAACCCTTATTCCCCTTCACTGGAAATCAACCCAGGCTCCAGGGCTCAAAGAATGGCTGGACAGGGTTACATACATATACAAAATGGAAGAAATAATTGCCATGAAGCACGAGAGGAGCCCTAACTTTAATGACATATGGCAACCATGGTTTCTATTTACATATTCGGCTGAGTACCAAACATTGTACCAATGATCCTGTTATATGACCCTCTCTTGCTTGTAACAAGCGCAAATGATTGTCTTTGCCGGTAATCGGCCTGTTCGAACTTCCGGGTGACGAGTCACATTATATCCCCTAAGCTTGGTTGACTTCTTCCACATTGGTCCTATCTCCTTCCCCCCACCCACCCTCTCCCCCTCCCTTCCCACCCTACCCCGCTCTCACCCTGTTCACCCCCTCCCTATTATTTCACCTTCCCTGTATTCACATTTATTCAACATATGTTTTGTATTGCTTACTTAAAGCCCTTTCAGTTCCTATTATATCTAAGTGTACGCTGACATGTGCAGTTATTCTGTTCAATTGTTATATTTGATTCTGCACTCTGTTACAAAATGTCTCCTGTATGCTTTGCATAATCATTAATAAAATCTTTTGATTGAGAAGATAAAACAAAACAAAACAAAACAAAACACTATCCTTGCAAGTTTAACCCTTATGTGTCTACCTGGCAGCAGAGTTTGTCCTGTGACCTCTCCTGCTTTTCTTTCTTCCCTCCTAGTCTCTGTTCCCTAGACACTATCATGTTGTGTCATTCCTGTTGCTTTGTTCCCTCTTCAGTACCAGTAAATCCTAAAGCTTTCAGCTGATCGGTCTCTAGTGGCTCTGATTTTAGGCACAATGCTGAGAACAGAAAACAACTTAGCATGTTCAGAAGAGAGTGAGACAGGTCTTTACTACATTTTTAATAGTGTAGACACTTATTTTTTATGTTTTATATAGGTAAACTTGCAAAAGGGACCAGCCTAAAGTAATCTATCAGGACTTAAGATCCTGACTAAAGGGTCAGACATGTCCGCTAGCCCATACACACGATCGGATTTGTCCACTAAACTGATCCGTCGGACCAGTTTCAGCGGACAAATTCGATCCTGTGTATGCGGCCTTAGGATTCCACAGCCTTATAAAACACCCACATGGCTCGGTTCTGACAGAACCAGACTCATTTACCTTCACAGAGGTACAGGAAACAAAAAAATGATACTTGGGGGTGCCCGTCTGAAGAATAGTAATAAAAATACTAAAGACATTCAGCCCAGAGCTGTAACAAAAATGACGCCACCCCCTTCTCCTCACACAAGCACCTCACAAGCTGCTAGGCAAAAACAGCAGTCACAGGCAGCTTATAAGGCCCCTTTCACATTGTGGCGGGAGCCGCGCTGGCGCTATAGCGCCGCTAAAAATATTGCCGAGAGTTGCGGCCGCTAGCGGTGCGGTATTAACCCCTGCTAGCAGCCGTGAAAGGGTTAATACCGCCTGCAATGCGCCTCTATAGAGGTGCATTGCGGGCGGTATTGCCACGGTTTCCCATTCTTTTCAATGGAAATCGCGGTGAAGGATCGGTATACATGCCACTCCTCTCACTGCTCCAAAGATGCTGCTGACAGGAGATTTTTTTCTCTCCCACCAACGCATCGCCTCAGTGTGAAAGCCATTGGGCTTTCACATTAAGGATGCAGTGAAGGAGTTTTTCAGGCGGGATAACAGCACTATTTTTGACGCTGTACCGCCTGAAAAACTCCTCAATGTGAAAGGGGTCTAAGGAGACTGACTATGATTTTAATGACTCTGCACAGGATATAAAAGCAGACTCCATACATCCTAGCATATTAAAACAATTTGAAAAGATGCTTCAGAAAGCCTTTAGACAGACATCCGACCATATCACAAACAGTTTGACTAAGGAAATTCGTAAATTAGGTCAGCGCACATCAAACCTAGAAAATAGAGTTGATGAAGTGGAAACAAACGTACAATCTCACATGCACGAATTAGAGAATCTTAAGGGGGAAAACCTTACTCTAAATGCATGTTTCAAAGATTTAGAAAATTTACGTATTCGTGGGAATCTGAATCCTGAGGCAATCATTGATCTCCAGTCCACTATAACTGCCGTATTCCAAGAGTTACAGCCGTCAATCCCTGTCGAGCATTTAGATCTAGATAGATTCACAGGGCTTTGACACCACGCAAAGCTGAAGTGCCGTCTCAAGACATAAATGTGAAATTCCACTATTTTCGTACCAAAGAGCAACTTGCAACTTGCTGCAGCACGTGCAAAGGATTCTCTCACTTTCCAAATAAATTCTTTCCAAATCTTTGCTGATCTTTCTTCAATTACAGTTGCTAAAAAGGTATGTTTTGAAGCCCCTTATTTAACTACTTCAGCAAAATCAGATATAATATCAATGGGGATTTCTGTTTTCCATATGTTTCACCCACCTAAGTTTCAAATATAGGTGCAAATCTGCTGATGAGCTGCAAAGTGTACTACAGGATCTAAATCTCTTGGAATGACTGTTTTCTTTTTCTGAAACTCCTCGTCAATGTACTACATCTTATAATGCAAGTGAAGCATCCAATACCAAGAGAAACGGAGGCCAACACAGTCCCACTAAGTGTATTTACTTCAATTCCCCTGACAGAGTTCTTGCAGACACTATGGACTGAATGGACTGAGGATCATTTTTTTTTCCCTAGAAGCTATTATTTCTAAATGTTCCGACTTTTTGTGACCTAATGGTTACTGTTGGCATCTTTATTTCTAGTTCGTTCTTAATCAAACTGAAACATTTATTACTGAACTTTAATCTTCTCCTACACCTCATATAACTAGTAAAATACTTTATACATTATATTTTTATCCCTTTCCCCCCATCACAATCCCCCCCACCCCTCCCCTTCTTTTGTAAAAAAGGTTTTAAGCTTCTATCTCCCCCATACATATCATAGGTATAAGTATAACCTAATACCTTTTCACATATAACCCAATAATCTTATACTTAGAATATTCATTATTTAAGGATATTCAAAAAATCTTTTTCAAATATAGAGATATTGACCATTTATGTTCACCTTTTCTGCATAATCCACAGACTTGCTATACAATCTAAAAAGTTATAATAAAATATAATAGTCATCTAGCTATTTTTTCCCTGGCTGTTGTGGCCAGGGAGCTTGTCACTGCTCTCCCACTACTCTATCCTCAGGCATTCCTCCTATTTGTTTTCTAAGAGGACTTCATTGGATGGATTTTTGGCCTCTAGGTCTGTATTTCCTACACACCCAGTACGCCATATTTTTATTTGTTACTTACATAATTGACTTAATGTTAACTGTTCATATGACTCTTATTCCTGTTCTTCCGTCTACAATCTTTTCTATATTCTTCCATAGATCTTTACTCCTCCCCGGGTTATGTGTGGCTATGTAATTAACAAATAAAATGTATGACTATATTGAGTTCATGATCTATCAATGGCCCCCTTAAATGTACTTACTTTAAATGTACCACATACCACAAAAGTGTACTAAAGTATTTCGCTCCCTAGTTTCAACAAAATCACATATTGTATGTCTCCAGAAAGACCCATTTTACTAAAATGTCAACCCCTAAATATTTTGTCTCTTTATATCCTCTGCTGCGACAAAACAATGAGGAGTATTGGTGGAATTTCATTGTACAACACCTTTTTCCCTCCAGGCAGAGATTAAAGATCTTGAAGGGCGATATCTCATACTTATGGGGTATCTATCTGATTCACCAATCACAGTAGTATCCTATTATGCACCAAACAAAACTCCAATGACTTTCCTTTCCCATTTTTTACAGGTGGTCAAAACTCATAAAATGGGCACTTTATTCATTTGTGGCAACTCGACTCAAGTCCTTTATCTATTTCTAGACAAATCCCCAATTCCCATCATCTCAATTCCCCAGAAACATGCATTCCAGCAATTAATCCAGCAACATTATCTATTAGGCCGCATACGCACGATCAAATATATCTGCTGAAACTGGTCCGCAGACCAGTTTCAGCGGACAGATTTGATTGTCTGTACGGGCTAGCAGACAGTTTCCAGGAGACAAAAGTTTTAAAGCATGCTTTAAAACTTGTCTGCTGGAAAGCTGTCTGTCCGACGTGTCCGCTGGTTAGTACGCCTAACCAGCAGACAAAAATCCCCCGTATGCGTCGATTGGATTCGACGCATGCGTGGAAGTATTTTACTTCCTGGTTCGGTGACGTGGCAGCGTCAACATCACAGCCACGTCACCGTGCTGTCTGTCCGTGGGGATTTTGGTTTGATCGTAAAACAAGAAAACAATAACTGTGGAGAGGTATTGATGGTCGGACTTTGAGGCCAAGGAAGTAGGTAAAAAATACAATTTTTAATATTACCAATTAAACATAACAGTATAAATGCATAGTAACAATTATATAGAAAAAACAATAATACATATACATGAAAAAAACGCTGTATACAAATTCCCTTAAGTCGCCGACGCACGTTTCGCCGTGGGGCTTCTTCAGGACAGTTGTTAAGGATTTTGTAAGACGATGTATAGTCAGAAAACAAAATAGTTATCTGCAATGATACAGGGTTATATGTTATTCACATTACTACAGTATGTATAAAAATATATATATAAAATAAAACAGTAAAAATGAAAGAAGCTGCAGCATATAATTACATCGCCGATGATCCTATATCGAATGAGTTCAAGGGCACACACCACAATCAGGTAGTCAAAGGTAAGGTAGGTACTTGCTTCAAAAAGTCCTCAGATCTTGTTACAGATCTGTTTGATAGAAATATATATGTTATCGCTTGATGTTTTAATATTCCACAAATACAGAAAGAGAGGGAGAGGAAAGAAGAGAAGAGGGAAAGGGGAGAGATAATACTAATAAGAAAGAAAAAGAGGTGAAAGCAGCAAGGTGAGATCTGAAGAGAAATATAGCTTCTCTAAAGACCATTGAGTGTCAGCGAGGTAGTGAGGCAGGTGGATTAGCTACAGGAGCTCCACACGGCGCACGTCTCCTAGAGTAGGAGCGTGTGTGCTATAGCTCCAGGCAGGCGTAGGAGGTAGATAGGCTGAGTCCCTCTCCAGCCCTGCTAGCTCAGTCCTCGCTCCAGTTTTCCAGCCCTGGAAATGTCCTGTGCCCCAGCCTGATCTCTCCTCTCCACTCCTTCAGCTCAGCTCCCTGGCTCTCCGCAGGTAAGAGCCCTTCACAAATGCTGCGGACGGCCGTCCTTTTCAGGATCAAGCCGCAGCAATACAGGATCTTCATAGTGCCTTTCTTTGACCCCCTGCACGCCCACACCGCCATCGCCTTCAGGGGCTTCCTCCCGCCACCTTCCCGTGGAAATTTCAGCCGTTCTGGGGCTTTCTTGAGGGCACCGCGCCAGGCCGCCCTGAATCGCGGGGCCGCGGTCTAGGAAAGACCGCGGCTTCACTTGCGGCCTAGCGGCGCACCGCTCCCCAAGCCACTACGGTCCTCAGCCAGCTTCCAGGGAACCCCCCCATCCCAAAAGGACAGTCACTCGGCCCCGCTTTCACCCCTCACACCCCCCAATTTTTTATTTGAGAAACACCTTATCATCACACTGCCTGAGCAGGCAGCCATCCCACCGATCCAGCAATAGGGTCACCCTCCCAGCCCCAGCCCCCCCGTCTTTCCAAACATACAGAATTGATCCAGGGGTTACCCGATCGCCTCTTACAGGGGTCAGGAAGGAATTTTTTCCCTGTCGGAGCATATTGGCCGAGCGCCGCCAGGGTTTTTTGCCTTCCTCTGGACCAAGCCAGGAGAGAGGAGTTCAATTCCTCCCCCCACAGCCCCAAGTCCCCCCCCCCCCTCCGGTGTATTGGCGATCATGGCATGTCGGCAATATTCTGCCGAAACCATTTGGAGTTTGAGGCAATGCGCCGCAATACTGCCAGCCATCACCAAAAAAGCTCTAAGAATTGAGCAACTTTTGAGAATCGATCATAGATCGACGGTCAGACATTTCTGCCATTTACCCCAGCTCAAGCACATATCATGTGCTCTGATTAACACTAGATCGGCAGTAAAACACCGACTAGAAATCCGCGACTTCATTCAACAAAATGACCTAGACTGTCTCTTCATTACAGAGAGCTGGCTCACAGCCGACTGTAACACCATTCTTGGAGAACTGGTGCCAGAAAATTACCGTATTATTACGGAAAACAGAATAGGGCAAAGAGGAGGAGGACTGGCGGTGATCCACAAGACTCATCTTACGATCACCAAACCAGTCCGCCAAAACCCTCTTCCATTCATGGAAACCCTTACTCTGCAACTGCAAGCAAGTTCAAAGGAGACCGTCCACATTCTGCTCTGCTATAGGCCGCCCGGCCCAAAATCGCAGCTGCTATCATCTTGGACGGATTTCTTCTCCACTTATACCCTCAACAGCAAGCATCTTTTGCTGCTTGGGGATTTCAATCTTTGGGCCAACTCCTCACAAGACCCCATTGCCGATGCCTGTATTGACCACCTGGAAGGATTAGGGTTACAGCAACTAGTATGTGGGCCCACACATGCCTCAGGTCATACACTCGATCTTATTTTCAGACAAGCTCTGGAAATAAAAATCTTGGAAAATGAAAAATTGCCATGGACAGATCACCATGCAATTATATTCAGTATTTCCACCATCCCCCCCGCAACAAAAACATCAAATCCAGTGACAATACACTGGACTAGATGTCAGAAGAAGCTCCACTCGGAACTCTTCAAAACTACTTTAAGGAAAAAGATAGAAACAACTCAGCCGCATCAAACGGCCGTTGAAACATTGGATGCCATAAACTCGGCCATGCTACAGTCAGCCGACTTGGTAGCGCCGAAACGAATAACCCGCATTCGGAAAAACAACCGCAGCTGGTTTAACAACCAGCTGTCGTTACTGAAGCAAGAACGCAGAAGGGCAGAATCTGCCTGGAAAAGATGTTCTTCAGAGCTAAATTTATCCATCTACAAGGCGACTACGAGAAAATACCACAAAGGAATTTTCGAAGCCAAGAAAAAGTATTTTTCGGAGGCTATCAACGGTGCCCTAAACCGCCCCCGTGAACTCTTCAAGATGGTCACCCAGACCATGAAACCAAGTTGCATTGAAGCCCCCAGTTCGGACACACAAGAATTTTGTGATGAACTATCGGATTACTTTGTTAATAAAATCGAGGCAATCCGTGAAAGCATTCAGCAAAACAATTCCCCCCTCAGCCCTCCCTGCAGCCTCTCACACAACACCCATAGTAATTCTCCGATATCTGGTAAGTTTACCCTGGAACCCATCCCCATTGAGATCAACAAGAATATCATTGGCGCTTTGCGTAATGGTACAGCGCCAAATGACATTATACCCACTAAACTGCTGAAGGAATGCGCCTACATCCTGGCTCCTCCCATCACGCAGCTTATCAACCAGTCTTTCCTGGAGGGCATAGTGCCCTCACAGTTGAAAGAGGGTACAATCCTACCCATCATGAAGAACCCCTCCCTGGACCCCAAGGACCCACTCCACCGCCGTCCCATAACAAGCCTCAACACACTTTCAAAAATAATGGAAAAAGTAGTGGTACAACAGCTGCAACAGCATCTAGATACCTACAAGCTACTTGACCCATTGCAATCTGGCTTCCGTCCCGGACACGGGACGGAAACAGCATTGCTGAAAGTATGGGACGATGTTCTCAAGGCCGCAGACGAAGGAGAATCCTGTCTTCTAGTTCTGTTGGACCTAAGTGCCGCTTTCGACACGGTAGACCACAAACTGCTGCTGACTCGGCTTGTTGAAGTAGCCAGAGTCGCAGAAGGCGATTTATCTTGGTTCTCCTCTTTTCTGGAAAACCGATCGCAAACCGTGAAGTTAGGATCGTTTACGTCTGAGAAACGCACAGTAACATGCGGAGTCCCTCAAGGATCGCCCCTGTCACCAGTGCTGTTTAACATTTATCTTCGTCCTCTTTTTGAGATTATCAGCAGCCAAAAACTGCTTTACCACTCATATGCAGATGATACGCAACTGTATTTCCACATCTGCAATAGACAGGATCACCACCTCAATCTAGAGACATGCCTCTCTTTGATAGAGGACTGGATGACAAAGAGTTATCTTAAACTCAATGGAGCGAAAACAGAACTTCTCCTGTTTCACGCCAAGCGCAGGAATCAACTTTCAACAGCGTGGACCCCCCCGCCTATTTTGGGCAAGCTCATCTCCCCTAGCGCCAAAGTCAAAAGCCTAGGAGTCATTTTTGACTCCTTTATGACAATGGACGCACAAATAGGGTCAGTAGTCAGCGGATCTCACCATCTACTGCGCCTACTACGCAGACTCACTCCGTTCATCCCTAAAGAAGATTTACCGGTCGTGGTGGGAGCAGTTGTAAACTCCAGGCTGGATTATGCAAATGCCCTTTACCTCGGACTCCCCAAGTACCAAATCGCTCGTCTGCAAGTCGTTCAGAATACGGCCGCCAGACTTGTGACAGGGAAAAAACCTTGGGAATCCATCTCACCTTCACTGCGAGCCCTTCATTGGCTGCCAGTTAAAGACAGAATTGCTTTTAAAGCTCTCTGTCTTACGTATAGATGTGTCCATGGGAATGCCCCCCTTTATTTATGCAAAATAATAAAGGCGCATAACCCCAATCGCGTTTTGCGATCCACGAATCAGAACCTGCTCCAGGTTCCGAAAGCCAACTTCAAGTCCAAAGGAGAAAGAAGATTCGCGATCCAAGGTCCAAGACTATGGAACGCTTTACCAACCAGCATTCGGTTGGAGGAGAACCACCTAGCATTTAGGAAAATTGTCAAGACACATCTCTTTTGATATCAAAGGAGACAGGAACAACAAGCGCCCAGAGGCGATTCAGTTCGCATGTGCCGCGCTATACAAGTTTTCATTCATTCATTCATTCATTCTAATAAACATTAACAGCCAAAGTGCAAAAAGTGCAAAAGAAATCACCTTTAATCGACAACAAAGTTAAGGTAGGAATAGCTTTAAGATTCATGTGAAACGTGACACTATTGGCAACCTCCATTCTATATAAAAATAGAGAGATATCAATAAATATAAAGAAGTGCAACCGGTGTACAAATATATCCAATTAAAAGAAACAAGAACAAAAAGTACCAATAATAAAACATCCTGGAGCCAGCTGGGACACATAACCAATGTAGATTAAACTTGAAATCCTCCAGGTGTAATAAACCACCGCTAGACACGTCTATTTTTTGAGGCTTAGAGATTTAAGCCAGGTTTTCTGTATGATAATCATAGAAAAAAAGCCCCATCAGCAAAGATATGTCCCTGGTAAGGGACAGCTCTAACAGCATAAGTGTCACATATAAAGATAAAAAGTATCCATAAAGTCTCCAGCAGGTATCTTACCAAGTGGTTGTTTAAACATGAGGTCCGTGTCCCAGGGTGTACATCTGAGTGACACACATCAGTATGTTGTATGTTAGGGCTTTAAATACCCTTAAGACGCTATGTTCACGTATAGCGTGATTGCGTCATCACCATGCGCCATTCGCGCATGGAGGCGCATAAACATTACAAAGGAGTGTAGGGCGGGACAGGGACAAGCCGCCCGGTCTCCGCCCACTGCACCAGCGTCAGACGCAGATGCGTCACCACAGTGCACCGCCCATAGGCCGCAGCGTCCAACCATCACGCAATCCCAAAGGGCAGAGGGGGGAGGAGGAGACACGGCCCAACACGCCGGTCAAACACACCCCCCACCCAGCAGCAGGCGGAGAGGGCACACCGGCCACCCCCACACATCGCGCGCGCGCCGCAAGGGACCAGGGCATATGGACTCACTGCCCTCTTATATTCAAGATACACCTGACCTATTGAGGACTCTGGATGGCCTTACTGTACCACCCGGTTGCCTCTTAGTTTCCATTGACGTGGAGGCCCTTTATTCCTCAATTCCTCACATAAAGGGGCTACAGGTAATTTCCACTTTTTTGGCAGAGGAAGGCCCTAAAATGGACAAACTAAACGGGTTCGTACTAAAAACTTTAGACCATATCCTTACCAAGAATGTTTTTTCCTTTGATGGGTCCTACCTCCTCCAGGTACAGGGTGTCGCCATGGGCACATCATGTGCGCCATCATACGCGAACCTGTACCTCGGGGGGTGGGAACGGGAACTTTTTGCTTTGGATCATCATTTACTTTTGTCAATATTAGGTTGGTTTCGTTATATTGATGATGTGTTCATGTTATGGACAGGTACAGTGGAGGGTCTCAATAGCTTTATGCAACTCTTAGATACAAATAGTTATAACCTTAAGTTCACCATGAACTTTAATGAGTCTGCTATTGCTTTCCTCGACATCTTGATATATGTTGACGAAACCAATGGCATTCAAACATCACTGTATCGTAAACCAACGGCTGGAAATACTCTTCTACATGCAGCCAGCGCCCACCCGGCTACACTTATCCGAAGCATACCGTATAGCCAATATCTTCGGCTACGCCGAAACTGTTCTAACGATGAAAAATTCAAACTAGAGTCAGATATGCTGTATACTAGACTACTTAGCCGAGGTTACAGCAGGTCTTGCTTAAAGAAAGCATATAATAGAGCTGCAGGTAGGGAAAGAGCTATCACCCTACTCAAAAGTGACATCAAACAACCTGACAAGGATGTGACGCGGTTTATTACCACTTATTCAGATCAGCATGCGGAAGTTCGAACGATAATGCAAAGGCACTGGCATTTAATCACTGCTGACCCTACCTTATCCAAATAAGTGGGATCAAACCCAAGTATTACTTTTAGACGCTCTACCTCCATCAGGGATCCTTTAATTAAAAGCAACTACCTAAAACCAACATCGGATGCGATAGAAAAACCAGGTTTATTTAAATGTGGCCACTGCAATTATTGCTACTTACTTAATGAGGGCCCTAATGTTCATCTCCCCAATGGTCAGACACATAAGTTACATACACATGTAACGTGTCAGACCAAAGGAGTGATTTATATTATCTTTTGTCCCTGTAGTAGCTTCTATGTGGGCAAAACAATCCGCCCACTATGGAAGCGCATTAAGGACCACATGTATTACATCACTAACGGTCTGCTTAATAAAACTATGGGCCATCATGTAGCCTTTATGCACAAATATGAGATCCCGTTGGTAAGATTTGCAGTCTTAGGCCTTGTACACACGAGGGAATAGATCCGATGGGAGCGGTCCGACGGACCGTTCCCATCGGATCTGTCCGCTGGATTGCTTTGATCCGATGGCTGTACACACCATCGGATCAAATTCCCCGCCGGCGGACAGCGCGGTGATGCGGCGGTGACGTTGACGCCGCCACGTGACCGCCACGTCACCGCACCAGGAAGTAAACACTTCCGCGCACATGCGTCGGATCCATTCACAGGATACGACGCATGTGCGGGCAGATATGTCCGCTGGTTTGCCGTACTAACCAGCGGACATATCTGACGGACAGCTCTCCGGCGGAAAAATTCCAAAGCATGCTTTGGAAATTTTCCGCCAGAGGAGTCCGGCCAGAACGGTCCGTTTGCCCCTACACACGAGCGGATTTTTCGGCTGAAATGGTCCGTCGGACCATGTTCAGCGGATTTATTCACTTGTGTGTACAAGGCCTCAGACTGCATTCATGAAGATAAGAGAGGTGGGAATTTTGATCAAAGGGTTTTACAGTGAGAGACCCAGTGGATCTACCGCTTACAGGCTAATCAACCTCCAGGCCTAAATGAGTCCTTAAGCTTCAAGTCCTTTCTAAATGTATAACGGCACTTTGTTGACTTACAATACTAATACGCTATGTTATGTGGCTTTGTTTTCTCATGTTTCGTTATCTTGTTAGTTTTTGTCCCAAGGTTGGCTCAATCTATCATTCCCGTATGAGTTCAGAGGTAACTCTAACAAAAGGGTATGGTAAGTGCATAATGCACCTGAGATCTGTTTAAAACACAGATAACTCTTAAATAGAGGTGGAATATATGGAAAGAGAATTTCTTGTGT
This sequence comes from Rana kukunoris, assembly GCA_029574335.1. Classification (NCBI taxonomy): domain Eukaryota; kingdom Metazoa; phylum Chordata; class Amphibia; order Anura; family Ranidae; genus Rana; species Rana kukunoris. The sequence continues at coordinate 491,603,294 of CM056050.1, read as the reverse complement.
CTTTCTTCTTTCTTAATAGATATATGCTAAAAGCAACCAAATTCATATATTTTTATATTTAGAAGATGTTGTTTTATATTTATTTTTATTGTTTGAGTTATGTAATTAGGAAGTAATAGATTAATTTTGATTAAAATATTTGTAATATTCTGTATGTATGCAATGTTTGAGGGAAGTTTCATGTGCATGCATGTTCTCTATTCTGATGATCGTTTCTGAATGCATTCCGGGTATCCTGTCATATTAATAGGAAATATGAACTCTTATAGATAGGTACTATATATCGCTTTTTTGTTTATTATTTCTCATCTCTACTTCTTGGCTTTACACCTCTGCACACACAATGGGAACATTTCCCTGTCTCATCTCCAATAAGCAAGAAATGTGGATTAGTGTCACAGGATACTAAACTTTTCTACTGTATGTTTAGTTAACACCAATCTTGATTGCTATGTTTGTTTATTTTCAATTTGTTTGGCGCTGTATGTGTGCCCGGCTCCGCGCATTGTGTCCTTGCCCTGGCGCCCGTGTGTGTTCGACGGTCTCTCCCCCTGTCCTTTGGCTGTATTCTTGTGTGCGAGCCGTCCATATGCCCTGGACCCTTGCGGCGCACGCGCGATGTGTGGGGGTGGCGGGTGTGCCCTCTCTGCCTGCTGCTGGGTGGGGGGTGTGTTTGACCGGCGTGTTGGGCCGTGTCTCCTCCTCCCCCCTCTGCCCTTTGGGATCGCGTGATGGTTGGACGCTGCGGCCTATGGGCGGTGCACTGTGGTGACGCATCTGTGTCTGACGCTGACGCAGTGGGCGGAGACCGGGCGGCTTGTCCCTGTCCCGCCCTTTGTAATGTTTATGCGCCTCCACGCACGAACGGCGCATGGTGATGACGCAATCACGCTATACGTGAACATAGCATCTTAAGGGTATTTAAAGCCCTAACATACTGATGTGTGTCACTCAGATGTACACTCTGGGACACGGACCTCACGTTTAAACAACCACTTGGTAAGATACCTGCTGGAGACTTTATGGATACTTTTTATCTTTATATGTGACACTTATGCTGTTAGAGCTGTCCCTTACCAGGGACATATCTTTGCTGATGGGACTTTTTTCTATGATTATCATACAGAAATCCTGGCTTAAATCTCTAAGCCTCAAAAAATAGACGTGTCTAGCGGTGGTTTATTACACCTGGAGGATTTCAAGTTTAATCTACATTGGTTATGTGTCCCAGCTGGCTCCAGGATCTTTCATTATTGGTACTTTTTGTCCTTGTTTCTTTTAATTGGATATATTTGTACACCGGTTGCACTTCTTTATATTTATTGATATCTCTCTATTTTTATATAGAATGGAGGTTGCCAATAGTGTCACGTTTCACATGAATCTTAAAGCTATTCCTACCTTGACTTTGTTGTCGATTAAAGGTGATTTATTTTGCACTTTTTGCACTTTGGCTCCTAATGTTTATTAGAGAAGCTCACTTTATATTTCTCTTCAGATCTCACCTTGCTGCTTTCACCTCTTTTTCTTTCTTATTAGTATTATCTCTCCCCTTTCCCTCTTCTCTTCTTTCCTCTCCCTCTCTTTTTGTATTTGTGGAATATTAAAACATCAAGCTATTATATTTTTATCAAACAGATCTGTAACAAGATCTGAGGACTTTTTGAAGCAAGTACCTACCTTACCTTTGACTACCTGATTGTGGTGTGTGCCCTTGAACTCATTCGATATAGGATCATCGGCGATGCAATTATATGCTGCAATTATATGCTGCAGCTTCTTTCATTTTTACTGTTTTATTTTATAACTGTTTTTTATATATATTTTTATACATACTGTAGTAATGTGAATAACATATAACCCTGTATCATTGCAGATAACTATTTTGTTTTCTGACTATACATCGTCTTACAAAATCCTTAACAACTGTCCTGTCCATGGCGAAACGTGCGTCTGCGACTTTAGGGATTTTGTATACAGCGGTTTTTCCATGTATATGTATTATTGTTTTTTCTATATAATTGTTACTATGCATTTATACTGTTATGTTTAATTGGTAATATTAAAAATTGTATTTTTTACCTACTTCCTTGGCCTCAAAGTCCGACCATCAATAGTTATTGATTTCTTGTTTTTTGATCATATATACGGATGTGGCCCATGTGAGTGCAATTCCCTTGTATTTTCTTATCCCTTTCTATTCCCCTGGCCCACCCTTCCCCTTTGCCAATCACCCCCCCTTTCTTTACAGTTTGGTTTGATCGTGTGTACACTGATCAAACCAAAATAGCCCAGCAGACATATCCGATGAAAACAGTCTGTCAGACCGTTTTCATCGGATAAATCTCCTCGTGTGTACGCAGCCTTATACATTTGGTGTAAAACAAATCCTGCAAAACATCAATTCATCTTCTATTCTCATCCTCATAACTCATTCTCTCGAATTAATCACATATAAATTACCATAGGTATGACCCCTGAACTTCTCTCTTCATCCATTATTCCTTTCATATGGACTGACCATAGCACAGTACTAACTACATTTACCTCTCTAATCCCTAAGGCACATGACCCAACATTGCAGATTAATAACTCCTCTCTATCCCACCCTTCTCATTCCGCAGATTTGGAAAAAGCTTTAAAAGACTATCTGGCCTATAACGCGACTCCTGATATTACTCCTTTAACACTATGGGAGTCTCATAAACCTGTGCCCGTGAAACATGTTTTCAACAATCCTCTTTTCTTAAAAAAGAAAAACGTCTGGTGAAGCAAAAACTAGAGACAAAATTAAATTCTCCCAATGTGTTCTTTCAATCGAATCCTAGCCCCACTGCAAAATCACAATTAGATAAAGCATGTCTTGATCTTGACCTTTTCCTCTCAAACTCTGCCGAAAAATTGTTATGTAAATCTAGCCATTAATTTTACCTTAAAGCCAAAAAACCTACTACACTCCTAGCTCGAGCCCTTAAAAGTCTACTCATTCCTCCAAACCATACGTCTGAAATGGTCACAAGATACATACACCAGTAATCCTGTGAAAATGTTTCACTCTTTTCAAAAACATCTTTCTTCTTTATATAAAAAAGAGGAACCCCTAAATCAAGCTTCTGCAGATTCATTCTGCTCACATATCACATTCCCATCTATCCCCTTGGCCCAATGAGATAGCCTTGGAAATCCCATAACCACTAGTGAAATTAATATGGCTTTTAAATCCCTTAAACTAAAGAAACGTCCAGGCCCAGATGGCTTTTCAGACATATATTATAAGAAGTTTGCTCATATCCTAACTCCATTATTGACTGAAGCTCTTAATTCTCTTCATGCTGGACACTCTTTTCGACCTGAAACTCTAAGGCCGCGTACACACGATCAGACCGGTCCGATGAAACTGGCCTTAAGGCCAGTTTCATAGGACCAAATCGATCATGTGTACGGCCCATCGGACCGTTGTCCATCGGACCAAAGTTTTAAAACTTGCTTTAAAATTGATCCAATGGACGACTGACCATCGAACCAAAACGATGCAAAAGCATCGGACCAAAAACCTGCGCAATCTCAGAATCAAGTCGATGCATGCTTGGAAGCATTGAACTTCGTTTTTTCAGCACGTCGTTGTGTTCTACGTCACCGCGTTCTGACCCAATCGGATTTTGGACTGATGGTGTGTACGCACATCAGATCATCAGGCCACTTCAGCGGTGACCCGATGAAAACGGTCCGTCGGACCATTCTCATCGGACCGGTCTGATCGTGTGTACGTGGCCTAACAGCAATTATTTCAGTGATTCCCAAACCAAATTCAGATGTAACATCTTGCTCCAACTATAGACATATTTCCCTACTTAATTTAGACATTAAACTCTTAGTGAAAGTCTTAGCAACACATTTAAACAATATATTAGGATCTTTAATACATCAAGTATCATCAGAGATCAAGTAGGCTTTATCATGAGGCATCAATCAGGAGATAATATAAGGAGGGCAACATTACTGACACATGCTGCCAAAAAAAGACAAATTCTTTGCCTCTTTTCCTTAGATGTCAAAAAAGCATTTGACAAGGTTTCGTGACCATACCTTCATTATGTCCTACAACGCGGGGGATTTGTTCCCCATTTCCTTAGTTGGACCTCATTATTATATAACAACCCCAAAGCCTATGTAAAATATGCAGGATAAAAATCTATATAAAAATATATATAAGGTCAAGGTTGCCCTCTTTCTCCACTTTTATTTGCCCTCCTCATCGAACCTCTTGCTCAATCAATTCGCTCTGACCCTTCTATTAAAGGACTTGAATTATCCGGACATCAACATAAAATTCACTTATACATTTTTATATCCTCTCCTCATATTTTCGCTTCCAACCTAATTCAGAAATTAGATAATTTTGCCCACATATCAGGCTTAAATATTAACCGTCAAAAAACTTTGTCACTTAATATTTCCCTATATCCTTCAGAAGTACAACACGCACAGACATCTCTTCCCTTCTTGTGGTCCACTACTCGCCTTTCTTATTTAGGAGTCACTCTTACACCCAATATTACTGAACTCTCAGCTAATTTCCCTCCTATTTTACGTCACATTACTCCTTTATTAACACAATGGTCTTCTCTCCCCATATCCTGGATAGGTAAAACGAATGTTATTAAAATGACTACATTACCCAAAATCCTTTATCTTTTCCGGGTTCTGACCATCTCAGTTCCGGCAATTTTTTTAGGAATATTGCAGCGTAAAATAGCAAAGTTTGTTTGGGGCCCTTCCAAACCCTGTTTACCTAATCATACTCTCTACCCAAAATGTAAAGGTGCCTGGACCTTTCCCAAATCCTTGAAAGCCTGGACTAAATGAACTCAAATACATGATTTGCTATCCTTGACTTCCTTTATACCGTTCCCCCACTTATGTGAAAGACATGGATTTCCAAACTCAAAACTATTTAGATATCTACAATAAAAAAAAATTTACACCCCATATCCAAGGAAAATATACACTTGATAAATGATCACGTTTTGAAAGCATATGCAAAAATGATCCCCATGCAAAAGGACTTATTTTGACATTCTGTGCCCAACTCGTTACTAAACCTGATTCTGATCCACCCTCGTATGTAGCCAAATGGGAGGCTGATCTTGGTCTTTCGCTGGAAGCAACCGAATGGGACAGCATCTGGAATACTACAAAATCCTCTTCACAAAACATAATTGCTTTAGAAACTAAAGTGCTTACGTGCTGGTACTTAGTCCCTACCAGAATTGCAAATTTTGCCCTCCTCCTCACTCCTCATCCTACTTTTGAGGCTGTAGTGATCTTGGCTCTCAGCGTCATTCCTGGTGGAATTGTCCAGTAGTCAAAAGGTATTGGAGAGAAATATTTCTTATGCTTTTAACCTTATTTGCAGTGTCTATACGTCCAGATCCTTTCATAGCACTTTTAAATCTAAAGCCGACAATACTTTTAAAAAGCCAAATCAAACTTTTACAACAGATTACTACAGCTGCAAAGCAAACACTAGCTAAAGCTTGGAAATCTGAGAATTTGGTATTAAATGAAACCAAGCATAGAATCAATCAAGCTTTGGTTCATGCCAAAATAGAGGCTATAGCTCAAGACAAAATACTTTACTTTGAAGCCCCATACACACTATCAGTTTTCCTGATGGTTTTCTCTTCAGGTTTACCAAAACCATCTAATATGAGGTCAAACCTCAAGAGTTTCAATTTGTATGCAATCAGGCAGGCCCTTGCACTACATGGTTTTGGTAAACCTGACGAGAAAATCATCAGGAAAACTGATAGTGTGTATGGGGCTTCAGAGGCTCCTTTGGGTGACTCACTATTTACCATCAAACCTTGATGAAGCCCTTTTGATGCCTTGATAATTATACTCACATAGATATAAACAGAAAGGAGGTGGCGCTAATAAGAGTGATTGGTGCTGTGTGTTGAAACAGCTAACCCCAAAAATGTATTTATAAAAAAATAAATTCAAAAGTGAAGATACTAATCACTAATTATAACAGATACTATAAACCAAAAAATTGTATGTGAATTTTATAAATGGATAGTCATCACAATGTACAGTCCACCATAGAGGAAGAAAAGTTCATAATGGATGGTCTCCCAAGTGAAGAGGTCAAGCAAACAACCCAGGAAAAATGTGATAAGAAAGGCACTTCCACCAAGATCACATACAGCCTCTTACCGAATTCAAATGATCTTTAAATTATAGGAGATCAAAAGCAGCATAAACCGATGATGTCCTGGGAAAAAAATATCCAGATCTGGATGTTCAGGATGGTGGATGGTCTCAATCGATATGCCAACACAGGATATATGTGTAAGGGAAGAAAGGACTCACATAGTGTAAAATCCTCACGTTTAATAAAATAAAAAAGGAATTGCACTTACATCAGGTCAATGAGTATAAAGCATCCAATAAGTAAGCCTGCCAGCTTCCAAACAAATAGCCCATATCTTCCGGGTCAGAACACAATGCGCGGTGACGTCAGAACGTTGCCTCCCTACGTTTCGTCTCGAAGGGGATGAGGTCATGGGATACAGGCAGCGTTCTGAATCACCGCATTTATACACAGGTCATGTGGTGCAGTCTTGATGTGAGATACACCCAGCCGCATCTCCGCCATCTCAGATAATGGAAAGCGTACTACGTGCAGAGAAAATAGACTCTAATACACCTGTAACCTGTAACGGGCAAAGTCTCCCAACACTTGTAACTAAAAATCCTGCGGCGTCATCGCAACTTACTGTATACGATATCCACCAAATATAAAAAAGAATTCGTAAGCAAAAGGATTGGCAATTACGCCTATATATATATCTTATAAAAAAAACTGAATAATCAGCTAAAAAATAAAAATAAAAAATAAACATTATACCCACATACACACTCTCTCTTCTATAGCCATATGATTAACATTCTTTCTATCGCATCTCCTTTTTCTTTTTCTATTTTCTCTCTTCCTTCTACCTTTCTTTTCATTACACCTTTCTCTACCTTTTTTCCCCCCCTTTAGTTTCAAATAGCAATACTTTTGTATACTCATCAATAATCCCTTATCACTCTTTTCTGATGCATATTTTAGTTTAGTTGTAATTTTTTACTTTTTACTTAATCTGAGGCTTTATTATATCTTTATTATCCATTTTAGATTCCAGCCTCTATTGACCAAAATGCTTTGCAAAATAGGCTACTTTTAGTTAAATTGTGGAGCAATAGTTGTTTATTATACCTTGACATGTTTCATTTTAGCACTGCTTTTGAACCTATGGCTCCTTACACACGGAGCGGTCCGTTTTTCGGTCCACTCCGTGTGTCCGTCAGCTCAGCGGGGGGTCTCCGCTCAGCTGTCGGCGGACAGGGCGGTCCCCGCACACTGTGCAGGGACCGCCCTGTCTCTCCTCCGCTCTCCCCTATGGGGAGTCGAATGGAAACGGACCGTCTGTCCATTTGCATCCGATCCGTTTGGCCGGACGGAAGAAAAATAGGACATTCTTCCGTCCGCAAAAACGGATGCGGATCTGGCGGACGTTAGCGGATGCATCATCCGCTAACGGATCCGCTCCCATAGGGGCTCATTACAAGTCCGTAAACGGACTTGTAATGAGCGGACGAACGGTCCGCTAGTGTGAAAGGACCCTATCTCTGTGATTTGTTAAACTTTATTAAACAAATTTGACAATAAAAATAAATAAAAATAAAGATTCTGACTAATGTTCCACTTTGCTATAATATCTTTTTATATTTACAGATACAAGATTGATCTCTGGTGAAGGAACATGCATAGAGAAAAGTGAACCAATGGATTTTTTTGTATTTGTACAAAGACTGAAAAATTCCTAAATGCCGTGTTCTTTCATATTGCAGCAAATAACTTATTTGTACTTTTGTTTTAATTATTCTTAATAAAAAAAGTATTGACGATATATTTAAAATTTGGAATGTATCCAGTTTTTAAAAATGTCTGTAAAGAAACTATAAGCATAAATTAAAATATATATAATTTTAAAGAAATGTTTTAAGGAGTTCTAATGAAAATAAATCAACTTTTTTACATTGTTGACTTCTGATGCCGCGTACACACGATTATTTTTTGTGATGAAAAAAACGACGTTTTCTGTGAAGTAAAAAACGACGTTTTTGAAACGTCACTTTTCAAAGACGATGTTGCATACACACCATCGTTTTTTTCACAAAAACCGAGGTTACGTTCACCACTCTTTTCCATTGAATCTCGCTTCATAACTAGCTTCTGGGCATGCGCGGGTTGAAAAACGTCGTTTTAAACGACGTTTTTGCTACACATGGTGACTTTTTGTGAAACAAAAAATGACGTTTTGAAAAACGACACAAAAAATTCAAGCATGTTGGAATTTTTTTTTGGTCGTTTTTTTTAAGACAAAAAACAATGTTTTGCCCACACACGATCAATTTAAATGACGTTTTAAAAAACTACGTTTTTTTTTATCGCAAAAAACGACCGCGTGTACGCGGCATGAGAGAGACACAGTTATAATATTCATCATTATTAATGAATGGAAAATTTTGTACAATCTTTCTAAAAATGAATTTGTACCTATGCAAAAAAAAGGCAGATAGTGCCCCATTTTTTGTGTATGTTAGAGAATACCACCTTGAAAAAAAATTCAAATTTTTTATAGTACCTTCTTTGTTTCTTTATTTTTGCATTTTCACTTTTTTTGTGTTATCCATGAAAAAAAAATCCGTTCAGCATATAACAAAAAAACACCCTATTTTAACAACTTTGATACCGGACACTTTCACCTTTTTCAATTGACAATTACCAGTCATCCAATACTGTACCCAAATGACATTTTTACACAAAATTTTACACAAATTATTTCACACAAATATAGATTTATTTTGGTGGTAATCACCTCTGGGTTCTTTCGTTTAAAAAATGATGAAAATTATGATTTAAAAGAGCGTTTTTCTTTGTTTCTAAACATTTTTTTGCAGATTAATAGTTTCTCTTCATAAATTTAGGCCAACATGTATACTGCTACAATTCTAAATATCCCAAACTATATATTATTTAGTCTGTATGAAACAGAGTCTACAAACTATGGTATTTATAGTTGAAAATCAATCTCAATTCTTGAGGTCCGAATATGCAGGGACAGTACAAGCCCTCCTCAAATTATTCCTTTATGGAAATTAGACAGTCCAGAGTATTTAGTGAAAGGCATGGTGAGTTTTTGAAGTTGTAATTTTGTGTCACAATTTTTGGGGAAATGTAAGAAATGTATCTATTTTTTTTGTTACATACTGTTATCAGTGCAATACAGGGTCATCATATAACTGGTGTGGCAGTCAGGGACACTGACTGGTGACAGTATGTAAGAAAAGAAAATAATAATATATAATAATAAATAAATAAAAATTCAATATTTTAAACATGATCTTTTTTACATACTGTGATCAGAGCAATACAGTGTTACCATAAAGACACTGTACTACAATGGGGAGTTGATTTTTTTTTTACACACTATGATGGCTTTTAACAGTGAATATCACAGTTATAATCAACCTTTTTTTAGGAATGACATCCATTTATCCAGTGTGTACTATTGTGAAGCTTTGATTGGCCACAGATATCACATAGTATGGATGCACTGTGATTGGCCCTGTCTCTACCATGTGATCACTGTGACCAATTGTGTACACTTGCCATATGATCTGCTGTGTTTGGTCAACAGCGATCACATGGTATCTGCAGCTGCCTGGTACATTGATTTGTCATCTGCTGTTTCCAGTGGATCACAGATCATGCCACAGCACTGCCCGTGGAGATCACTCTCCTCCAATCCCATTTCATTTCTGGAATATGGACAGGCACTCACATCTTTCACACACAATGCAGGACAACTTTTGACTTAGGGGGGTAGGCTCTTAACTGGATAAGAGGAGTGACTTAATGGAACGGTCATTCAGCATGAAAGAAACTTGCAGAAATTAGGAACAAGGTAAATAATTGTGCCTACTCCCCTAAACTAAATGAGCATTGGAGCCTTACTATACTTGGTGATCTTCCAAATGAGAATTGTATTTTACTTAAAGTGGTTGTACGCCAAAATTTGACACATTTAATTGCAGGTATGCCTATAATATGGCTTATCTGTAGGTAAAATGAATATCTTCTAAACCTGTGCGGTTTAGGAGATATTCCCTTTGCATGCAGCCGCTGACATTAGCGGCGCATGTGCTTTGTCCGCTGCCGAACCTTGCCGGGAAGAAAACTCTTGCACACATGCGCGGGAGTGATGTCATTGCGGCTCCGGCCACTTACAATGCCCGAGCCTGGAAACCGAGACATGCCAAGGGCAAGATGTCAGCTCCCTCGGTGTGGACCCGGCTGGGATACGGGGGCTTCGTTCTGAGGTAAGTATTTCATAATGAGCTAGTATGCGCTGCATCAGAAAAACCGATCGTGTGTACGAGTTATTGACCAGGTTGGCAGAATGCCCATCCGCCAATATCTAATGATGTGTCAAAGTAAATTCCAAAAAAAAACATAACAATAAAAAGCTGCAATGTAATTGTCATAGGTGATCTCCATCACAACAAGGCTCAAACAAGGCCACAGATAACTAGAGGACCTAAAATGACTCCATTCAAAAAGACCATATGCAGTAGTAGTGGGCCCACTAACATACAGTACCTGAAGATAGATTTCTATTCCAGTAATTTTTAACTCTTTTATAACAAGTTTTGTTTGGCTCCACCAAAACCTGAATCTATAAAGATACTGGGCCAGATTCAGGTACACGTAAATTTGCGCAGCGTATTCGAGATACTCTACGCTGCCGTATTTTACCAGGCTCTACTTCGAATTCTGGTAGATTTTTGCCCGTACGATGCGGCGGCGTAGTCTATTTCTCGCCGCGTAATCGAAATAAGCGATTAGGGGGCGTGAAGCATTTAAATTAGGCGCGTCCCCGCGGCGATCGAACTGCGCATGCTCCGTTCAGAAATTTCCATTGCGCGAAATAACGTTGATACGTCATTCATTGTTTGAGTAGCGTCGTTTACGGACATTCCTATTCCCGGACGTTTTACGTCAAAAATAAAAAAAGACGTCGGAAAACGTTGATATTCGACGCGGGAACGACGGCCATACTTAACTTGGGCTGTCTAATATTAGACCAGCAAAAAGCTGGTATAGTTTTACGCAGCAAAAAGATGACTAAAGATGCCGTAAGAGATTGCGATAGACGTTCGTAATTTTGTGGATAGTCGGCAAAAGCTCATTAGCATACCCCGACGCGGAAAACGACGGGAACTCCACCCAGTGGCCACAATTTTATTGCAGCGTAGATCCGAAGGCGTACGAACACGTAATCCAGTCGAATTGAAGCCCGCAGACGTATTTTCATGGTTTGAGGTTTCAGACACCAGTTAGACAGGAGTTACGGCTCTCTGAATCTGGCCCACTGTTTACAGTCCATGCATAAATATCATAGATCTTCCATACCACGGAAAAGGCAACATGCACTAGTGTGTTTGTAAGAGTCCTCAGTCCTCTGCATTTCATCATTGTCAATTTAATCATATGGGTGGTCACTCAAGCCAAATGGTGGTAGTATATCACAGCATTAGGCCAAGATGAAAAATGGATAAAAGTAATAGCTTCCCCTGTGTCAGAAGTTTCCACAGCTTTACCCACAATTAAACTTCACATTGCTCCCAGTCCAGGCCAATCAAAACAATGCAGCTATGCAGTCCTACATGCAGAATGTGAGACCTAAGCATTGCGCTGCACTATAGAGTAAGGTGACCAGATTTTTTAAATGAAATCCGGGGACATATTTTTTTTTATTTGCAAAAGAAAATATATAATTCTTGGGTATTATAAGCTATTTTCGTGCTAAAAAATATGATTATTTTAATGAGTGTATGAGAAATGTCAAAATTGTCCCTGGCAGCGAAGGGTTAACATGTTTACAAATTAGATTTTTTTGTTGTCAGTTATGGGGAAAAAAGTCATGTGATATGACCATATTCATATTTGAATTCTTTTGTTAGTTATAAAAAAATAAAAAAAATGATTAAATCTTGACTTTTTGGGCATCTATTTATTTATCTTAACCTCATGTTTTATAAAAATAAAATAGGTATTACACAGTGTTTGTGTGCACCATAATGCATTCCAGTGTATTTTTTTATTTGAAAAGTTGCATTTAATAAACAGCTGCGTAAATATCGTGTGACATAAAATATGGCAACAACCACCATTTAATTCTCCAGGGTCGCTGCTTTCAGAAAATATATCATGTTTGATTATTATAAGCCATTTTTCAAGCTAAAAAAAAAACGTTAATTTTAACAAGTGTGTGAGAAATGTCAAAATTGTCCTGGTAGTTGGGCAGCAGGAGACTAGGGATGAGCCGAACACCCCCCCCCCCATTCAGTTTGCACAAGAACCGTCGAACGGACCGATCGCGCAAACTTTTAGAACCCCATTGAAGTCTAAGGGACTCGAACGTTCGAATTCAAAAGTGCTAATTTTAAAGGCTAATATGCAAGTTATTGTCGTAAAACGGGTTTGAGAACACAGGTCTTGCCCCAGGGAACATGTATCAATGGAAAAAAACGTTTTAAAAACGGTAGTCGGGGTGTGGCTCGGGGTGAGATTTTTGTGCTGAGATCGGTAACCCCGAGGCACACTCAGGTTTGCCTCGCTGGATGCAGAAAGAGGTTACTTAGCTTTTCCCTGCGATCCAGCGATGTATTTCCCCAGTGCACAGCGACCGGATGTTCTGCCCGATGCACTGTGTTCCCCTGATTCCCTTCCCTGCGAGCGTCGGGACGCAGGGGGCAGAACGGCGCCAAATTCAAACAGTGAAAAGTAAATACACAGTAAAACACACTGATACAATTGGATTATAATAAAAAATAATATACAGTGAGCTTTGATTGCCCCCCAGTGCTTTCTGAATGAATGAATGAATGAATGAATGAATGAATGAATGAAAACTTGTATAGCGCGGCACATGCGAACTGAATCGCCTCTGGGCGCTTGTTGTTCCTGTCTCCTTTGATATCAAAAGAGAAAAGTCTTGACCTTTTTCCTAAATGCTAGGTGGTTCTCCTCCAACCGAATGGTGGTTGGTAAAGCGTTCCATAGTCTGGGACCTTGGATCGCGAATCTTCTTTCTCCTTTGGACTTGAAGTTGGCTTTCGGAACCTGGAGCAGGTTCTGATTCGTGGATCGCAAAACGCGATTGGGATTATGCGCTTTTATTATTTCGCATAAATAAAGGGGGGCATTCCCATAGACACATCTATGCGTAAGACAGAGAGCTTTAAAAGCAATTCTGTCTTTAACTGGCAGCCAATGAAGGGCTCTCAGAGAAGGTGAGATGGATTCCCACGGTTTTTTCCCAGTCACAAGTCTGGCGGCCGTATTCTGAACGACTTGCAGACGAGCGATTTGGTACTTGGGGAGGCCGAGGTAAAGGGCATTTGCATAATCCAGCCTGGAGTTTACAATTGCTCCCACCACGACCGCTAAATCTTCTTTAGGGATGAACGGAGTGAGTCTGCGTAGTAGGCGCAGTAGATGGTGAGATCCGCTGACTACTGACCCTATTTGAGCGTCCATTGTCATAAAGGAGTCAAAAATGACCCCTAGGCTTTTGACTTTGGCGCTAGGGGTGATGATTCTGCCCAAAATAGGCGGGGGGGTCCACGCTGTTGAAAGTTGATTCCTGCGCTTGGCGTGAAACAGAAGAAGTTCTGTTTTTGCTCCATTGAGTTTAAGGTAACTCTTTGTCATCCAGTCCTCTATCAAAGAGAGACATGTCTCTAGATTGAGGTGGTGATCCTGTCTGTTGCAGATACGGAAATACAGTTGCGTATCATCTGCATATGAGTGGTAGAGCAGTTTTTGGCTGCTGATAATCTCAAAAAGAGGACGAAGATATATGTTAAACAGCACTGGTGACAGAGGCGATCCTTGAGGGACTCCGCATGTTACTGTGCGTTTTTCCGACGTAAAAGGTCCTAACTTCACTGTTTGCGATCGGTTTTCCAAAAAAGAGGAGAACCAAGATAAATCGCTTTCTGCGACTCTGGCTACTTCAGCAAGCCGAGTCAGTAACAGTTTGTGGTCTACAGTGTCGAAAGCTGCACTTAGGTCCAACAGAACCAGGAGACAAGATTCTCCTTCGTCTGCGGCCTTGAGAACATCGTCCCATACTTTCAGCAATGCTGTTTCCGTCCCATGTCCGGGACGGAAGCCTGATTGCAATGGGTCAAGTAGCTTGTAGGTATCTAGATGCAGTTGCAGCTGTTGTACCACTACTTTCTCCATTATCTTAGAGAGTACGTTGAGGCTTGTTATGGGACGGCGGTGGAGTGGGTCCTTGGGGTCCAGGGAGGGTTTCTTCAGGATGGGTTGGATTATACCCTCTTTCAACTGTGAGGGCACTATGCCCTCCAAGAAAGACTGGTTGATAAGCTGCGTGATGGGAGGAGCCAGGATGTAGGCGCATTCCTTCAGCAGTTTTGTGGGGATAATGTCATTCGGCGCTGTGCCATTGCGCAGAGTACAAATGACATTCTTGGTGGTCTCGATGGAGATGGGTTCCAGGGTGAACTTACCTGATATCGGAGAATTTCTATGGGTGCTGTGTGAGAGGCTGCGGGGGGGGCTGGGGGGAGAATTGTTTTGCTGAATGCTTTCGCGGATTACCTCGATTTTATTAATGAAGTAATCCGATAGTTCATTGCAAAATTCTTGTGTGTCTGAACTGGGGGCTTCAATGCATCCTGGCTTCATGGTCTGGGTGACCATCTTGAAGAGTTCGCGGGGGCGGTTTAGGGCACCGTTGATAGCCTCCGAAAAATAATTTTTCTTGGCTTGGAAAATTCCTTTGTGGTATTTTCTTGTAGTCACCTTGTAGATGGATAGGTTTAGCTCTGAAGAACATCTTTTCCAGGCAGATTCTGCCCTTCTGCGTTCTTGCTTCAGTAACGACAGCTGGTTATTAAACCAGCTGCGGTTGTTTTTCCGGATGCGGGTTCTTCGTTTTGGCGCTACCAAGTCGGCTGACTGTAGCATAGCCGAGTTTATGGCTTCCAATGTTTCAACGGCCGTTTGATGCGGCTGAGTTGTTTCTATCTTTTTCCTTAAAGTCGTTTTGAAGAGTTCCGAGTGGAGCTTCTTCTGACATCTAGTCCAGTGTGTTGTCACTGGACTTGATGTTTTTGTTGTAGGGGGGATGGTGGTAATACTGAATATAATTGCATGGTGGTCTGTCCATGGCAATTTTTCATTTTCCCAAATCTTTATTTCCAGAGCTTGTCTGAAAATAAGATCAAGTGTGTGACCTGAAGCATGTGTGGGCCCACATACTAGTTGCTGCAATCCTAATCCTTCCAGGTGGTCAATACAGGCGTCGGCAATGGGGTCTTGTGAGGAGTTTGCCCAGAGATTGAAATCCCCTAGCAGCAAAAGTTGTTTGCTGTTGAGGGTATAAGTGGAGAAGAAATCCGTCCAAGATGATAGCAGCTGCGATTTTGGGCCGGGCGGCCTATAGCAGAGCAGAATGTGGACGGTCTCCTTTGAATTTGCTTGAAGTTGTAGAGTAAGGGTTTCCATGAATGGAAGAGGGTTTTGGCGGACTGGTTTGGTGATCGTAAGATGAGTCTTATAGATCACCGCCAGGCCGCCTCCTCTTTGCCCTATTCTGTTTTCTGTAATAATACAATAGTTTTCTGGCACCAGTTCTCCTAGAATGGTGTTACAGTCGGCTGTGAGCCAGCTCTCTGTAATAAAAAGACAATCTAGATCCCTTTGTTGAATGAAGTCGCGGATTTCTAGTCGGTGTTTTACTGCCGATCTAGTATTGATCAGAGCACATGATATGTGCTTGAGCTGGGGTAAATGACTGAAATGTCTGACCGTCGATCTATGATCGATTCTCAATAGTCGCTCATTTCTTAGGGCTTTTTTGGTGATGGCTGGCAGTATTGCGGCGCATTGCCTCAAACTCCAAATGGTTTCGGCAGAATATTGCCTACATGCCATAATCGCCAATACACCAGGGGGGGGGGGTGGATTTTAGGGCAGTGGGGAGAGGTATTGGCTAAACTCCTCTCTCCCGGCTTGGTCCAGAGGAAGGCAAAAAACCCTGGCGGAGCTCGGCCAATATGCTCCGGTAGGGAAAAAATTCCTTCCTGACCCCTGTAAGAGGCGATCGGGTGACCCCTGGATCAAGCTTCTGTATGTTGAAGGACAGGGGGGGAGGGGGGCTGGGGCTAAGAGGGTGACCCTGTTGCTGGGATGGCTGTCTGCACAGGCGGTGGGATGAGGACTGACAGGGTGCTGCTTTAACTGAGTGGGTGTAAGGCAGGGCAGGGTAACTGTCCTTCTGTCTTTCTGGGGTAAGGGGGGATCCCTGGAGGCTGCGTGAGGACCACAGAGGCGTGGGGAGCGGCGCGCCGTTAGGCCGCAAGTGAAGCCGCGGTCTTTCCTAGACCGCGGCCCCGCGATTCAGAGCGGCCTGGCGCGGTGCTCTCAAAAAGAGCCCCGGAACGGCGCAAATTTTCGGGCGGAGGTTAGAGAGGATAGAGAGGGGGGCTCTTGAGGATGATGAAGGTGTGGGAGTGCAGGGGACACAAAAAAAAGGAGAAAAGGAGATCTGTATTGCTGCTGCGGCTTTATCCTGAAAAGGACGGCCGTCAGCAGCACTGGTAGAGGGCTCTTACCTGCAGAGAGCCAGGGAGCTGTGCTGGAGGAGAAGAGAGATCAGGGGCCCAGGATTTCCAGGTTAGGAACTGGAGGGAGGACTAAGCTCCAGTGCCCTTGTCTGCAGATTTACTGTACTTGTGTCTGTAAACTGCACAGCGATCATGACATCAAAAAAGTGCGCCTCTACCTTAAAATCGCTTTGCGACCTGCTGGAAAACAGCGACAACGATACGAAATCGATTGCGGAGGAGTTAAGTGACAGCGTCACGTGGGAAAGTTCGTCATCAGACGCAGAAAGTGATTTGAGCGACGATCCTGCGACTGTGCCCAGCGATGTGCGGACTTGTTGCGCAATTGATTGTGGTACGGAGCACGTAGCGCCCCCAAGATTTCCATTTACAGGAGCACCTGGGATCAAAGTGGACATTGAGGATGACAATCCCTTGGAATACCTCCAACTTTTTTTGACAAATGAAGTGATCACCAAAATTGTTTTGGAGACAAATTGCTACCAGGAACAACAAGCTGCTATCCATCAGCGATTTTCAAGGTGCAGAAAATGGAAACATGTAACCAGCGACGACATCTGGAAGTTTCTTGGCCTCATAATTTTACAGGGAGTGGTGGGGAAACCCCTGCAAAAATGGTATTGGACAACCAATAAATTATTGGCCACACCTTTTTTTGGAACCGTCATGTCGGAGTATAGATTTTCACTAATCATGAAGTATTTGCACTTTGCAAATAATGAGGACTTTGATGAGAGTTCTCATCCAGCTCCAAAGCTGAAAAAAATTGGGAGGTTTACCAGATTATTTTGCAGAATTTCCAGTGGACCTATATTCCTGAGAGAGACATTACTATTAGGGATGAGCTTTGTGTTCGAGTCGAACGTACGTTCGACTCGAACATCGTATGTTCGATCGTTCGTCGAAATAGGAACAAAACTGGTCGTTCGCGACAAATTCGAGTGGCGCGCCACGGTCCATAATTCACTGCGGCATTGCGCGCTGATGATTGGCCAAGCATGCACTATGACCTGCATGCTTGCCCATTAAAAAGCGCCATCAGTACAGAGAGACGTAATTTGCCAAAGCCAGGGTGGCTTTGGTCAATTATGGCTCAGGGCTTTAGTACATGCCCGACACTATAAAAGGCCGCCTGCAGGGCGGCCTCGTGTAGTGTGTTGCAGCGCTGGTTAGATATCAGTCACAGAGAGAGAGAGAGTGTCTTTTTTTCTAGCTAGATAGAGCAGGCAGGCTAGTCAGTTAAATTTACAGTGTGTAGAGGATATATATGCATCCCAGGTGTTGTACATATATTTATACACTGTATAGTTTAGCTAGATCAGTTCTTCCTAATTTACTGGCAGGTAGTTTTCTCACATGGTGTATTGCCTGTGTCCTCTGCAGTGTGCACCATAAAGCTACACAGGCATACTATAGACATCCAGCAGGTACAATAGTTAACCACTTCCATACCAGGCACTTACCCACCTTCCCGCCCAAGCCAATTTTCAGCTTTCAGCCATGTCGCACTTTGAATGACAATTGCGCGGTCATGCTACAGTGTACCCAAACAAAATTGGCGTCCTTTTTTGCCCACAAATAGAGCTTGCTTTTGGTGGTATTTGATCACCTCTGTGATTTTTTTTGCACAACATCTAAAAAAAGACTGAACATTTTGAAAAAAAATTAAGTTTTTATTTTTTTCTGTTAATTTTTTTGTAAATAAGTATGTTTTCTCTTTCAATTACGGGCACTGATATGGCGGCACTGATGGACACTGATGAGGTGGCACTGATGGGCAGCGATAAGGTAGTACTGATGGGCACCGATGAGGTGGCACTGACAGGCGGCGCTGGTATGCGGCACTGATGGGCACTTATATGCGGCACTGATGGGCGGCACTGATCGGCACTCATAGGCGGCAATGAAGGGCACTCATAGGCGGCACTGTCCACTCATAGGCGGCACATATGGGCACTCATGGGAGGCACTTATGGGTTACACTGATGGGTAATTATGGGTGGCACTGATGGGTACTTATGGGTGGCACAGATGGGCACTGATAGGTGGGCACTGGGCATGGATTGGCACTGATAGGTGGGCACTGGGCATGGATTGGCACTGTGGGGTGGCACTGATGGACACTGAGGGGTGGCACTGATGTATCCATGTTGCCAATCAGTGCCCATTTGTGGCCACTGATTGACATATTTTTTTTTACTGTCCTTTTTTTTATTTATATTTATTTTACTATTTATTTTTATTTTTTTATTGCCCCTTTTTTTATTTTTTTTCACTTCCCTGGTGGTCTAGTGTGGGCTTCCCTGGTTGTCCAGTGTGGCGATCTGAGGGGCGGCTGAACTTATAAACAATCAACACAAACCCCCCCTGTCAGAAGAGACGCCGGTCGGCTCTCCTCTACTCGTGTCTGTCCGTTGATGGCTCTTTCTGTTTACATCGTGATCAGCTGTAATTGGTCAAGGCTGATCACGTAGTAACGAGGCTCCGCCGGAGCTTTTTTTAAGCTTTTTGGAAAACATAGAGCAGTGAGTGCGCAGTGAGGTAGGGTAGTACTGTAGTGACGTTGTACAAAACAGCCATGCTGCTATCACTGCTGTGGTTTTTGATGCCCCTCAGCCTCCTGACTGTGTTTTAAAGGTTCAACTTCACATCTATGTGATGCATCAGAGTATGTGCCTTGCTGCAGAACAGCCTATTAATTTGAGAATGAACTGCCTGCCACCCCTCAATAGCACCAAAGTGCATGGGCCTTTTTTAAATTTAATTTTTAATGCCGCTGTACCAAAATGCATGGTGCTTTTGTTTGTATGCATTTTTATTTTTGTGTTTTTTTTTTATTTACACACACACACACACATATATATATATAATGTGTGTGTAAATAAAATGAAAAAAAAATCACAAAAATGCATGCTAACAAAAGCACCATGCATTTTTTTGAGAATTGTGAAAGAATCATGATCTTCGTTCTAAGATTCTTTGTGATTCTCATTTTTCCCAGAATCGTGCAGCTCTACTGCCTTTAGGAATTAATATGAGAAACACCAGCACATCTATTGACTTAGCTTTAGGTGCACACTGTACAGAGGACACAGATAGTATACCATGTGAAAATACTGCAGCTAGCACAATCACATGCCTGCCAGTATATTAGGAAGAGTGGATCTATCTAAACTCAATACAGTGTATAAATATATATACAACACCTGGGATGCATATATATCCTTTACACACTATAACTCTGACTGACTAGCCTGCCTGCCTGCCTGAGCATCTAACTTCAAAAAAATTACTCTCTCTCTCTCTCTGTCTGTCTCTCTCTGTCTGTCTCTCTCTGTAAACCACCAACACACTACACAAGGCCAATTTCCAGGCAGCATTATATAGTGTGGGGCGTGTACTAACCCACCTGGCTTTGGCCAATTATGGTTCACTATTTTTTCCGCGCTGTGATTGGCCAAGCATGCAGGTCATAGTGCATGCCTGGCCAATCATCAGCCAGCAATGCACTGCGATCCCATAGTAAATTATGGGCCAAGACTTGCCACTCGAACGCGAACGGCTTAAAACGTTCGTAATTCGACAAATGATCGAACATACGATGTTCGAGACGAATACGAAGCTCATCCCTACAGGAGACATGAATCAGGTGTGTGGGAGGAATGCCTAGATCTCATTGCCTGCCTGATGTAACTGACAAACACTTGTGTCCCATCACCAGTTTTAATTATACATGCAAAAGCAAAGTATCTATCTATCTATCTATCTATCTATCTATCTATCTATCTATCTATCTATCTATCTATCTATCTATCTATCTGTCTGTCTGTCTGTCTGTCTGTCTGTCTGTCTGTCTGTCTGTCTGTCTGTCTATCTATCTATCTATCTATCTATCTATCTATCTATCTACATACATACACTCAGTTGAACCTCGGATCACTATTAGTAATACAAAGTACTTGCATATCAAAGTGAGTTTTCCCATGGAAATAAAAATGATTTGTTCCGCATTGACTTCAATGGGATGCAATACTGAATGCGGCCAAAGGTGGGGAGGTGCCAGAGATCACCGAAAACGTATGAAAAGGCCTGAGGACTCTTTGGCTCGTTTCCTACGCCCCCGTACCTCAGGCCAAATGAGGTACAGCAGGCCAATGTTCGGCTTTTCTTGGCTCATGCGCCCCCGTACCTCAGGCCTAATGAGGTACTGCAGGCCTATTTTTGGCTCTGTTCGGTTTCTGCATCCCACGTACCTCAGGCCACATGAGGTACTGCTGGCCTATTTAGCCAGAGAGGCAGCATGAGCTTATGGTACTTAACAAATGGCTGAGGAACTGGTGCAGGGAGGAGAGATTTGTGTTCATGGAGAATTGGACTACTTTTTGGTAAATTACCAGCTCTATAGGCAGAAAAGGTGACCAAAAAGCTGGAAGAAATTCAGGTTGATGCTCTACCAGAATGTGAAGCTCACATTGAGAACCCACCAGAATGTCACTCTCATGCTGAAACTCACCCAGAATGTGACGTTTAAGATGGGACTCCACCAAAATGCCAGAGGAAACTTGGGAACATCTCCTCCAGTGAAGATGGGGACAGAGTTACAGCAAAAAACAGGAAGATACTAGTGGTAGGGGACTCAATAATTAGAAAGACAGAGAGGGAAATCTGTTACAAAGACTGCTATTACCGAACAGTATGTTGTTTGCCGGGTGCTCCTGTTCGGAACATTGTACATCAGATGTACAGATAGGATGCCCTAAAAAATTATTTCAGGGACTTAGGAGCTATATTAAAGACAAGGACATCCAAGGCAGTATTTTCAGAAATACTGCCTGTACCTTGAGCCATATCACAGAGACAGCAGGAGCTTAGGGAGCTTAACATGTAGCTGAGGAAGTATTGCAGGGAGGAGGGGTTTGGCTTTATGCCAAACTGGGCTGACTTTTCAGTCGGTTACCATCTTTATAGCCCTGATGGATTGCACCTAAATGGGAGGGGTGCAGCTTTTTTGGGAATGAAGATGGCCAAAAGGTTGGAAGAAATGTTAAACTAGGAGATGAGGAGGAGGGATCAGAAGATGATTCACTAGTGAACATGAGGGAGAAGATCTTCAAGTCAAGCCATCATCTCCAGAGTCCATCAGCACCTGTCTTCAAGAGAGCAATACCACCAGCTTTCTTCACCAACAGGAGTGCCCCATTATCTTTTCAGCATAGTTCAAGTTGTGTGTGTGGGGATAAAGTGTTATAAGACTCAGTGGAAAGTCTGAGGAACCCTCCTAGGGACCAGGTACGGCTGTAACAACACAGGTCCCTACACTGGTGGCAGCTGCCACTTCAGTAACCAGAGGGTCTTCCCATCAGCCCTCCATTTTTTCATTTTTGGAACTTCTGAATCACCAATTATCAATGTAATTGGACAAACAAGACAATTGACTGTTCCTAGAAGAAGACTCATCAAAAGTCAGAGTAACCCTTCCAGGGACCAGGTACGGCTGTACCAACACAGGTCCCTACACTGGTGGTGGCTGCCACCGGAGGGCCTTCCCATCAGCCCTCTATTTAGTGTTATGCAGCTTCTGCAGAAGATTTAAGGTTTGACCTGTAAAAAAAAGTGCCTGAGATGTTGGTGGTAAACAGCCTGCTAGAGTTGCCAAGAGTGTAAATGTATACAGGATTACAGCGCTCTGGTGTCTAGATAAATCGATCAAGAAATAAATCTATATGACCATAATGTTATGCCATCAGATGAGGGTCCATATTTGTACATAGAAAATAACATAGAGGAAAAGTCTTAAAATGAGTCCATCAGAAATAAGTCCAAGGAACTTGGCCGTCAGTATATCAGGTGTGAAGGTGATTGCAGAGGCTCAGGGCTGCTCTCTCCAAGAGCGAAGTCAGCTCAAACCATAAACAGAGAAAACTTGACAAAGGAGCGCGCAGGTTTCCTATTCAACCAGTGCACGCTCTGAAACGCGTTGTGTCCCTCCTCGGCCACCATCTCAGTGACGTCACAGACCAGTGGACAAGCTGACAGCTCAGCAACGCTTGTGTGCGGAGGTGGAAGTCGGCTCCTTTCCTTCTTCAAATCCCCCACCCCCCCCGCCGCAGGCATCTGAATGACATCTACTGATGGCTCCCTCAGCATCCATCCTGGTTTCTGGACTTCTCTAAAGATCGTACACCAGCACCCCAGACTACATCAATGTTCTTTCTAGATGTAAGTGTTGGATATTTATTGTTATTCTAATTAAATGCAGTTCACTCAGCGGCGCTTTCTTTCAAGAGTGTAAATGTAGACATTAAGCTTTAAGGTTAATCAAAAATATTACATTCTAAAGGGAACGGTAGAACAAGGGGGAGTATGGAAGAGGGAGAGAGGAAGGAAAGGGGGGCAGGAAGGGCTGTGGGGATCCCCCCGATCCTCACCCCCTTCTTCCTTCAACCTTCCTTTTCCACCCTCTCTCCCTCTTCCGTACTCCCCCTTGTTCTACCTTTCCCTTAAGAATGTGATATTTTTGATTAACCTTAGAGCTTAATGTCTACATTTACACTCTTGGCAACTTTTCGATACTAGGCAGCTTTTGGAGGACTTGGTTTGGTTCCCTCCTGGGCCTAGCAGGCTGTTTACCACCAACATCTCAGGCACTTTTTTGCAAGTGATCATGTTTATTGTGATTATGTATTGTCGATCGACATTAAGTAATTGATTAGGTTGTGAAGTTTGGAGGCCGGTAGGCTTTTGAGGTGTGTGTTGGACCGGCAATAAGGGGAGGTTGGAGGCTGGTATGTTTTTGAGGCGTGTGTTAGACTGGCTACACTGGCGTAGCCGCCTTAGGAAAGGCCGCGGCTTTGGCCTAGCTCCGGAGCGGTCGGCCATCTTGGTACCCTCCCCTCCTTCCCTGTCCCGCAGTGCTTGGTCTCCGATATCATGGCGGAGTTCGAGTCACTGTGTCTGCAATGCGCCGCCGGCGTCGGGGAAGTGGGCCAGTGCTGATGACGCGAAAACTAGGCGCGTCAGTCGTTGGAGCGCAGACGCTACTGTTTGCGCTCCACCTCACCTCCGGAACTTACCTCGCCTGGCGGGAGTTGCAGCGGCGATGGCAGTGTCACTCGCCCATTGAATTTCTGGATGTGTGGGCGTCTGTTTTCTGTGTAAGTCCACTATTTGGCCATTATTTCTTTACCCCCCCCTTTTTCCCTCTCCTTTCCCTGCGGGCTGTGTCCTCTACTGCACCGGCCATCCATGGATGGCTATGCAGATTGCCATGGATGGGTTGTTCTGTGTGGGGGGACACTGTAGTCACAATCACTTCTCTATTCTACTGGCTATTACTAATGTCATGTGGGGGCAATGTTAAACTACTGGCTATTACTAATGTCATGTGGGGGCAATGTTATTCTACCGGCTATTACTAATGTCATGTGGGGACAATGTTATACTACTGGCTATTACTAATGTCATGTGGGGACAATGTTAAACTACTGGCTAGCCTATTATTACTAATGTCATAAACAAAAAGACAAAACGTATGTTTGTCTTGTTTTTTTTTGCTGATCTGAAAAAGATCCGATCCATGACTCCTGATCCGAGGATCGATCCGATCCGTGAGTTTTTGATCCGTTGCACCCCTACTGTACTGTGTCCCAAGCGAGTACGGTACACGGCCACCGTGGGGGGGGGGCAAAAAAAAATTCTGCCCCGGGAGCCCATAACTCTGGTTATGCCACTGACTGGCTATGAGGGGACGTTGGAGGCCGGTATGTTTTTGAGGTGTGTGTTGGACTGGCTATGAGGGAAGGTTGGAGGCCGGTATATTTTTGAGGCGTGTGTTGGACTGGCTATGAGGGGAGGTTCTAGGCCAGTATGTTTTTGAGGTGTGTTTTATTATAGGAGTGTTATATATTGTATATTTGGATAAGTTTGAATATGTTGTGGAGGTGTGTGTTATTCTTTGGGTGTGTTTTGGAGTGTTATATATATAGGTTTTAGTTTAGGTTAAGTTTGGATTTCTTTTGGAGGAGTTTTGAGTGGACATAACTGACGTACTCAGCTCAGCGGGGGCAGGCTTTAGAGAAGAGAGGCCTCATATGGGCAGCACAAAGGCTTAGGGGTTAGCCTTGTAGCACTGGGGTCCTTGGTTCAAATCCTGACCAGGACACCAGTTTGCTCCCACACTACAAAGACAGGGGTTTGGTGGTGCAGTGGTGAGCATAGCTGCCTTTCAAGCAGCTGACCAGGTTCGATTCCCAGCTAACGCCATCTCCAATACTTGAAGGCCTCAGAGAAAAAAGTGCTATATAAGGTCAATGCTGAGTATATATTAGCAGTGGAATAAAGAATTAAGTGAATGTGAGGAATGTTTGAGGAAGAAAATGTTTCCCCAGAATGTATTGAAGGTGAACCCAGCAACTGATCAGACCTAGGAATTCTTGGGATTAAAGATGGCCAAAATGTTGGAAGAAAATGTAACCACTTCAACACCCAGCCATTGTCATATGACATCCACAGATGGGATCTCCCATCCTGGGCAGGCGTTATATGATGTCCTCGGCTTCCCGCCACTACTGCGGGCCTCCGGGCGTTCCACCGATTAGTGTCAGAGTCTCGAAAGCAAAGTGGTAAACAAACCGCAGTGTAACGCCTGTTGCTGGGCTCTCCTCCTCACCGATCCAGTGTGAGAAGGAGAGCGAGCTAACAGTGAGTTACACTTTTACTGTGATTTTACTTTGCCCAGATTGGCCAACCCAATAAAGAGTACCTGCCATCAGTACCCATCAGAGTACCTGCCATCAGTACCCTTCAGAGTACCTGTCATCAGTACCTGCCATCAGTACCCGTCAGAGTACCTGCCATCAGTACCTGTCCATCCATTCCGTCATCCCATCTGAGTACATGTCCTACCGGGTACCGTCATTCCTGCTGCACTGAACTGTCTATATGATACCCTCTACAGCAATCACCATAGGGTTTGTTTTTGCTTCATTGACCGGCCTATATCCCTCCTAGCGCCAGTGACCGTTTGTGTATTTTTGAGTACATGTCCCATGAGCCCATCAGAGTACCTGTCCTGTGAGCCCATCAGAGTACCTGTCTGCTGCCAATTACTACAAAGGTGCAGCCCATTAGTCCCTGACATTCAGCCCATTAGTCCCTGACATTCAACCCATTAGTCCCTGACGTGCAGCCCATGAGTGTCACCCGCCATACAGCCATGTCCAGAAAGGTATACATGCCAGAAGAGGCATACCAAATACTGAGTATGACCGATGAGAGCTCTCATCGCCCAGTTACAATTCTGATTTCGATTTTGGTTCAGAATATGAACCCGTCAAAAGCAGCACATCAGGATCCAAATCAGAGGAGAAAGCAGTCTGCCAAAAAGACGACGGTCTGAACACCAGGCAGCTACCAGCAGTGCCAACGGCGCTAGACCCCAGGAGGAGAGGCCCAGTACAAGCAGTGCTAGACCCCAGGAGGAAAGTCCCAGAATTGCACGCTTAAGAATTAGGGCCCAGATGCCATGGCAAACCCATTTTGTCTGCCTTCTAGCACAGGGTCAGCCATGATACCCCCTTTCACAGCACAATCATGTGTGCAGGTTCACACTGAAGGTTTTTCCCAAATAGATTTTTTTATTTATTTTTCCATGACTAATTTGTTCAAGACATCGTGGACCAAAGCAAACTTTTTGCGCAAAAATGTATTGAAAACAACCCAAGCTCAAGCTATGCCTGCCCTTTTGAATGGAGACCCCTAACAGTGGTGGAGCTTAAATAGTTTTTAGGCCTAACGCTCAATATGGGGCTTATAAGAAAAATTGCATAAATATTGGTCGACCAACCCTATCCGCCACATGCCAGCTTTTTCCTCTGTTATATACAGGTGATTGAAATTATATTGCGCTTCTTGAATTTCCATATGATAACTCACTATGCCCCCCTTTGAAATACCCCAAACTGATAAATTATATAAAATTTGCCCCCCGATTGATTTTTTCTTCAAGAGATTTGCCGAACTTTATATTCCTGACAAGAACATCTCTGTGGACGTATCTATGGTCCATTTCACAGGCTGGCTGGGACACAAGCAATATATCCCCAGTAAGAGGGCGAGGTACGGGTTGAAGCTTAACAAGCTCTGTGAAAGCTCCACCGGATACATGCACTCCTTCCGTGTGTACAAAGGCAAAGACTCCCAGCTCCATTCCCCTGAGTGTCCATCGTACATGGGAATACGCTTGTCTGGGGTATCAAATATACATGGACAACTACTATCCCAGTTTGCCCCTTTTCTGCCACCTATACCTAAAAAAAACTTTGGCCTGCGGTACAGCAAGGAAAAACAGAAAGGGCTTCCCACAGAGTCTAGTCACCACAAGGCTCCAAAGGGGGGGGGGGGTCGACAAGCTTGAGGAACAAGGAAGTGTTAGCTGTGAAGTGAAAGGATAGGAAAGATGCGTACATCATGTCCACCATCCATGATGACACCTTGTGAAACTTCACAAAAGATGCGGTCCCATTCGAAAGCCTTCCTGTATCCTTGAGTACAATACATTTATGGGAAGGGGGGGCAGATTTAAATCATCAAATGTTGTCCTATCTTTTAACACGAAAATCCCTATTTTGGTACAAAAAAATAGCAATTTACTTTTTTCATTTGGCCATCTATATGGCCGCGTACACACGACCGAGGTTCTCGCTAGAAACCAGCGAGAACCTCGCTGGGAGCTGCATTCCAGCGAGAACCTTTCCGTCGGGAATCCCGTCGAGCGAATAGAGAGCAGGCTCTCTATTTGCTCGACGGCCCGCCTGGATGAACGGCTGGTTGCCATTCCCAACGGGCGGGTCGCCGATTTCGACGGCCGGCCGAGAGCCTTGACGGGCGGAACGATGTGTTCCGCCCGTCGAGGTTCTCGTACGTGTGTACGCCGCCCAATTCTTTCATAATCTACCAAAAATCGTTGGAAACACCCACCACCTTCATAAAGTTTATTGAAGACATTGTCACTGCCCTGATCTATCAGCAAGTATCCCCCCCAGAAAGCATTCACTCCGATTGTATCAGCAGACTACATGAGAGCCATTTTCCTGACCATATTCCACCATCAGGACCCGAAAGAGGAGTTAGGAAAGACTACAGTTTCCATTGTCCCCAATGTCCCTCCCAACCTGGCCTTTGCATCGGAAAATGCTTGAAACACTCTTTAATAGGATGCCATTTCCCCCCGTTTTCAATTTCTGTCCGGAATATTTCCCTGGTGCCTCAACCAACCATAACATTGTCTTCCATGTGAACAAACATCTCCTGCCTTTCTATTTCTGTAGATATCTCATAATATTGTGTGAATTAAAAATCATAATTGTTCCAGTATTAATAGTGCCAGTTAACTTGACTATATATCTATGACTAATTGGCCTACCTAAATATTTTGTATATATTTTTAAGGACAGCTTATGTCTTTATTAGAAAGTGCAGGGAATTTTAATCTAAAGATTGCAGACAATTTACTTTATTATGGATGTTTAATTTAAAAATAAATCATGCACAGAGGAATATTGGAAATAAAGGACTTTCCTTCACACCTGATTGGAATAATGGAAGAGCTTTACTGAGCTATAGCAAGTCATCTCCTTTGAAAAAAGGGTGACACTTGAATTTTCTCTTTTTATCAATATTTCCCTCTGCCTGTTGTATACACATGTTATTACCAGAAAATATTTGCTTTTACATTTAGTGATGACTTGACAGTTATGTTAGAAACCTATAATTAAAATCATTATTGACTCAATAATTTACAGTAACCGACAGCTGAAATGTCAAAGGTTGTCTTAACACCTTTTTATGTCTGCAAAGGGAAAAATATCAGTTTTATTAAACAAAGCAGAGTATAATGAAAAAAAAAGTGAAACATGCATATTTCCAATTAAAGTAGAACTCCAACCAGAACGTGTTTGCAAAACCAAAGCTTTTCCACACTCCCTCCAGAACCTTTAGCATAAAGTGTATATCACCTTAAATGACTGAGGCTGCTTGGGAATTGTGAGTATATTTGGCGGAGGCCATCATTTTGACATCCAGTTTTCCCCCAAGGTGAGCTAAGCATTTTTTTCAAATAAATATTCTGGGCCAGATTCAGAAAGCATTTACGCCAGCGTATCTATAGATACACTGCGTAAATACTAGGAATAGCCGGCGTATCTTTTTTTGATAATCAGAAAAGAAGATACGCCGGCTTTCTTCTAAGATACGAGCGGCATAATTCGCTTACACCGTCGTATCTTAAGTCGTATCTTAAGTTGCATATTTACGCTGGCCACTAGGTGGTGCTTCGCGTAAATTATGAAAATGAGCTATTTACGCAGATTCACGAGCATACTTGCGACAGCGCGTCGTATTTAACGTCGTTTGCGTAAGCGTGAGTCCGGCGTAAGGTTACCCCTGCTATAGCAGGCGCAGCCAATGTTAAGTATGGACGTCGGGACCGCGTCGAATTGAACGTCGGTTACGTCGTTTGCGTAAATCGTTCGGGAATGGGGCTCGACGTTAGTTACGTTCACGTCGTTTACATTGAGAAAAAAGCGACATGATTTTGTGCATGCGCACTCCAAAAAAAACGTCACTTACGTGTGGTCATGATTCATTTACATGAATCACGCCCCCACCTTCCAAATTTGAATTGCGCGGCCTTGCGCCACCACAGATACACTACGCCGCAGTAACTTACGGCATAATTTGTTTCTGAATAAAGAACCTGACGCTGATAGTTACGGCGGCGTAGTGTATCTGAGATACACTACGCCTGCCTAAAAATAGGCAGATGTCTCTGAATCTGGCCCACTGTGTTTAAAAAGTTTGTGACATGTTTATTTCAAAGACAGTTCTGCATGGTTAAGATTCCAGTGTAAATAAAGTAAGAAATATTTTACAGAGATGAGAAAATAAGCTTGCTAATGTATCATTCTGTGATATATATTTTCAAGAGTTTTCTTCAAATTGACAACAATTTCTATTTTAAAGAGCAAATAATCAATTACAACACCAACAAAGACTTTAATTGAACTTTTGTGTACTGTTGAAATGCAGCTAATTAACTGTCATATTAATGCTGGTGAAAGATTATTTTTTTGGTATTGATTGTACAAGCACCATAGAGGTTACATAGCATCAGCAAGGTTTAAGGCCGCGTACACACGATCAAATCTGTCTGCTGGAAACGGTCTGACAGACCGTCCCAGCAGACAGATTCGTTCGTGTGTACGGGCGAGCCAACGGATTTGGCCAGCCGACAGATTTGAAAGCATGCTTTCAAATCTGTCGGCTGGGAATCTGTCCGCCCGACATTTCTGCTGGTTAGTACGCTAACCATCAGACATGTCTTCTCGCACACGCGTCGAATGGTTTTGACGCATGCGCGGAAGTGTTTTACTTCCTGGTGCGGTGACGTGGCGGGCCGTCTGCTTGCAGGGATTTTGGTTTGATCATGTGTACACGATCAAACCAATACGTCCCCAGCAGACAGATTTGTTCAAATCTGTCTGCTCGTGTGTATGGGGCCTAAGAGAAAGACCACAGTCATACAGATGTTGAGACAACCCTGTATGGTTTGGTGAGCATAGTCTACTTCCCTAATATTGCTAAACCTATTTCATATAATAATAATAACAATAATAATAAACCATATTTTATATAGCGCTTTTAACGTCAGCTTCTCAAAACGCTTTTAAATGGAAAACACAAGGAATACTGAGGATAACATAAAGAAAAAAAGGAACCATTACAATTAATCAAAAGCTTGTCTAAAGAAAAATGTTTTTAGATTTGATTTGAATGAGTTCAGAGAAGATGACTCTCTGATGTTCTTTAGAAGTGAATTCCAGAGTTTTGGAGCATAGCAGGAGAAGGCTCTATCTCTCATCGAGTGTAGGTGAGTAGGGGGGACACAGAAGACCAAAATTTGGCGAGAGGGGGAGAACATTGATAAAAGTTCAAAAATTCGAAAGTTAGGCTGATTTATTATGAGTGAATTGGAGATCTCTAGCTGCACTTAACTATACAACACAGATTCACTATAACTAGAGAGTGCAAAATCTGGTGCAACTCTGCATAGAAACTGATCAGCTTCTATTTTTTTTTGTCAAAGTTTAACTGAACAAGCTGAAGTTAGAAGCTGATTGGCTACTATGCGCACCTGCACCAGATTTAGCATTCTCAAGGTTTAGTAAATCAACTCCAGTGTTACTCTACACCTTAGCCTGCAATGGTCTATTCATAAAATACAGACTATGGTTTAGAACCTGCGGTATGTCATGGGGCTCTCTCTGCTAAACACTGATGCATAGTTACAGTGGTCCAGCTTGGACCAATGTATGTATGTACAGTATATGCCATACCGGTGGGGCTGTTGGGAAAGCAAAGAATCACTGTAGTAGTACCGCTGTCTTTCAGGTCCCATGCTGAGCAGTTACCTTGCTGCATAGTAACTAGGGATGGGCTATCTGTTGCCTGTTCGCCCGTTCGCCGAACAGCAAAGAATCTGGGGTGTTCGCGGCAAATTTGAAAAGCCGCAGAACACCCTTTAAAAGTCTATGGGAGAAAGTGCTATTTTTAAAGGTTAATATGCAAGTTATTGTCATAAAAAGTGTTTGGAGACCTGGGTCCTGCACCAGGGTATATGTATCAATGCAAAAAAAGTTTTAAAAACAACTGTTTTTTCAAGAGCAGTGATTTTAATAATGCTTAAAATGAAACAATAAAAGTGAAATATTCCTTTAAACTTCGTACCTGGGGGGTGTCTATAGTGTGCCTGTAAAGTAGTGCATGTTTCCTGTGCTTAGAAAAGTCCCTGCACAAAATTACATTTCTAAAGGAAAAAGGTAATTTATAACTATTCCCCGGCTATAATGAGTCCTGGCAATATGGATAAAAGTCATTGAAAAAAGCAGCATGGGTTCCCCCTTAGTCCATTACCAGGCCCTTTGGTTTAAATATTAAGGGAAACCCTGAACTAAAATAAAAAAAAAAAGTGTGGAGGTCCCCCCAAATTCCATATCAGGCCCTTCAGCTCTGGTATGGATATAAAGGGGAACGAAAGAGCAGCCTCCCCCCTCCTAAACCGTACCAGGCCACATGCGCTCTCTCGGTGTGACAGTTCTTTTATAGCTGAGGGCGGGGCCACCCATCACATGCACAGGTGTCCCTGCCCCCTCTCTGATGCAAGGAGAAAGCCCAAAGTTACCCAATGACATGTACGGTCTGGCGCGTCGTGGGTTTTCCGCTTTCTGTTTGTTCACCTTTTGGTAGATTCTTAAAGTCACTGCTTACTGAATATGTTTCTGTGTTTTGGATCTCCACATTGCAGGTCTTTATTTTTAGAATATGGAAATAAATAATAAAAAAATATTTCTGTTTCTGTCATTGTATGTGTTGCACTGCCCCTGCAAGGGCTGATGGTAACTGTCTCCCCTATTCCTGCACAGCCAGGTAACAAGCATTTTTCACTTGTATTTGGACACAAGCAGTCTGTCTCTGGACTTGTTTTTGTCATTTGTTATTAGGGATAATAACTTGGATGGGATAGAGGGGTTATGGAACGCCTAACTTGACAGAAACAAAGAATGGGAACAACCTCCTTCTTCTTTACAAAGTAATGATTCTAGACTGCTCTCCCTCCTAGACACATACAGTCCTTCAGGATTAGTGGAAAAACGTCCCTTGAGGTCAAGGAGCTCTTGGCCCCCATTAGAAAAATAGCACAGTCTGTTATAAACTGTATCCAGGTGTATCTTTTCTTCTGTAGAACTTCTCCCAGCTATTTTGCCTGCAGGAACTACCAGCCCATCTGGCTGCTCCAAAGTTCTCCCAGGGCAGATAGAAAGGGCTAAGCACTGAGCCGTCCTTCAAAATCTTGCTACATATGGCAATGTCTTCCCCTGTGAATCCCTGGGTGTGCTGATATACTCATTCTGTCCTCTTTCCTCAATGCTGCTCCTTAGGCAATATTCCTTCTCAAAATGTGACGCTGATAGGATCTTCCCAAGCCAGCCTGAGCTCAGCCTGGAGGCAGATTTTCCTCCAGACCAAGGGGTCCCCTCCTAAGCCACGACAATCTCCTCAGCACTCCATATTCCACCCAACTCCACTGCTGACATGGCTCCCCCATTTTTAAGGGCTGACCTACCACCCCTTACAGGTTATTCTGCCTCAGGATTGGCTAAGCTCCCTTAAGTATGCCGATCAGATCCTCCTTGCCACTGCCCACTAACTTCTAGAAGCTTCTACCAGCTTCTAGATCCAGGGGAGTTACTAGAGACTCCCTACTATTAAGCTTGTTTGACCTCCACATCTTCTGGTAAGCGCTCCTATTAACCACTTAAGGACCGCCGCATGTACATTTACGTCGGCAGAATGGCACCGACAGGCACATCAACGTATATATATACGTATATGTACATGCGGCGGTCCGCGCGGCTGCAGGAGCGATCCGACAAGAGGGGGCGGCTATCCGTTTTCACCCGCCCCCTCCGGATCGCTCCCAGCCAATGCGCACGCCCGCCCACCTGTCACTTCCTCCTCCTGTGTAAACACAGGAAGGAGGAAGCTATCTGATCTCTCCCTCGGCATTTGTTTCAAGCGCCGCTGAGGAGAGATCACAACACAACAAGTAAGTCTGCACCAACAGCACACTTACACACACACAAAAACACATTTAACCCCCGCGATCGCCCCCCCCCCTCCCCCCTGTCACAGTGTCACTGAATGCAGTAATCATACATGTATGATTACTGTATTTAGTGTCAGTGTGACAGACAGTGTGACAGTCAGTTAGTGTTAGTGTCAGGATAGCCCCCCCACCCCCCCCAATAAAGTTTTAACCCCTTGATCACCGCCCTAGTTAACCCTTTCACTCCCTATTGCCAGCATCACTAAGCAATCATTTTTCTGATCGCTGTATTAGTGTCGCTGTTCCCGCTAGGTAGCTAATTTTTTTTTAATGCGATTTTTTTTTTTACTAAAGACATGTGGCTAAATAAATTTTGGCCTAAATGTTTGACTAAAATTTAGTTTATTGGTTTTTTATTATAACAAAAAGTAAAAAATATTGTTTTTTTTTCAAAAATGTCGCTCTATTTTTGTGTACAGCGCAAAAAATAAAAATCGCAGAGGCGATCAAATACCACCAAAAGAAAGCTCTATTTGTGGGAAAAAAAGGACGCAAATTTTGTTTGGGAGCCACGTCGCACGACCGCGCAATTGTCTGTTAAAGCGACGCAGTGCCGAATCGCAAAAACCCCTTGGGTCATTTGCCAGCGTATTGGTCCGGGTCTTAAGTGGTTAATAAGGTGTTGGGTGTCACAGAGGGATTCTTCATTCAAGTGTCTGGTGGTGGAACACTATATGAACTGTCATTTAAGGAATTCTTCAATGTCTATATTCACATGGACTTATGCCGCGTACACATGACACGTGAAAAATTAAAGCATGTTCGAAATTTTTAATGGCCATTTTTTATATTGTGAAAAATGCACTGGAGCCCACACACAATCGTTTTTAATGACATAAAAAAAGGTAATTTTTTACAACCTGAAAAACTGTGTGTATGCAGCATTATTTTTTTTAAATTACCAATTTTTCTTCACTATTTAAAAAAATAAATGACTCCAGCTTCTCGATTCACATTCGCTGATAGCTCCGGATAGGGCACGCAACTTCCACTACTCACTGGCCAATAAATGTGGTAAACAGCTAGCACGGGTCCTGCACCCTAGATCTTCATGTTGCACCATCCCCTTTATTTCATGCCCTGACCATACCAAATCGTTTAATACAACAGGTAATCTGTAATCTCATGCCCACTGACTCGACCGTGCGCTTCTCCTGATGGCGATATGTGGGATTATATTGTTGAAACGTCTCTGCCCACCATTGCCGCCTCTGATGTGGCTACACTGGACAATCCCTTAAGCTCGTTTGAGTTTCTCAGCGCCATCAAGGGCTTGAAGGTAGGCAAGTGTCCCGGTCCAGATGGGTACACCCCTCGTTTCTATAAAACCTTTGCTTCACTGGCTTTCAATGCCATGGATGATTCCCTCCCTCCACCCAGGGCTTTGCTAGCCGCTAACATCTCCATTCTACCCAAGCCGGGCAAGGACCCCTCCCAATGCAGCAGCTACCGGCCATATCCCTGCTCAATGTCGATCTAAAATTGTTTGCCAAGGTCCTGGCCAACCGTCTGTCCCCTCTACTCCCTGGTGTGATCCACAATGACCAGGTGGGATTTGTCCCGGGCCGAGAAGCCAGGGACAATACCACCAAGACAATTCATTTAATCTCCCTTATCCAACGCAAAGGCCTGAAGGCTTGCCTCCTCTCCTTTGACGCTGAAAAAGCATTTGATCGCGTAAGCTGGAGATTCCTTCGGCTATCGCTGGAACAGCTGGGGCTGGGCACGTCCTTTATCTCCAAGTTGATGTCCTTTTATTCACATCCTTCAGCCTCAGTCTTGGTTAATGGCTCTACCTCAAAATTCTTTGACATCTCCAACGGCACCTGGCAGGGCTATCCCCTATCCCCCCTCCTATTCGTCATCGTCATAGAACATTTAGCCTGTGCCATTAGACAAAACACTTCCATACATGGAATCCAAACACATTTCTCTCATCACAAATTATCTCTTTACGTGGACGATCTCCTGGTGTACATACAGGACCCCTTTTTCTCCCTGCCATCCCTTTTCACTGAATTCCGTCGCTTTGGCTCGTTCAGCAATTTTAAACTTAACGTTTCTGAGACCGGAAGACCGAGGCCCTCAATGTATCCCTCTCCCTGCCACTATGACTATGCTTAAAGCCAATTTTTCTTTCCAGTGGCAAGCACGGGTGATTTCATATCTTGGGGTCACCATTCCATCCAATCTTGCCAACCTTTTTTCCCTTTAATTATGTTCCGTTACTCTCTCGCTTCCGAAAAGGACCTGGAGGAATGGGGAGGGTCTTCTCTGCCGTGGTTTGGGCGGATCAACACCTTGAAAATGGACACCCTCCTCAAGCTTCTATATCTTCTTCAAATGATCCCTATTGTAGTCCCCAAATCCTTCTTAATTTCCCTACGTTCCCTCGCCATTAGATTCTTATGGAGCCGAGGATTGCCTAGGATAAAGTATAATTTGCTCACCCGTCCCAAATTGCAAGGTGGTGTTGGTCTCCCCGACTTTGAATTGTATTACAAGGCCACCCATATAGCGAGAGTCCTGGAATGGT
This sequence comes from Rana kukunoris, assembly GCA_029574335.1. Lineage (NCBI taxonomy): Eukaryota > Metazoa > Chordata > Amphibia > Anura > Ranidae > Rana > Rana kukunoris. Next base: position 491,567,253 of record CM056050.1, on the reverse strand, counting down.
TCCCGCGTACATTTTTGAAGGCCTCTGTTGCCATAGAGCAGGACCTGGCTCATGTGGACCTTAGAGCTCTGCTGTGGGGATATAGGTCAGAGTTTACGCGCATGCCCCCTCTCTCCCCACTTACCTTGGCCTCTCTCAGGATCTGGTATAACAGGGGGTTATGCTCCCTACTATCCTCTGATCCTTCCCCATTGACCTCCCTGTTTGATAATCCTTCCTTTCCTCAGGGTCTCGGAATACAGTCGTTGGGTCCCTTCAGACGGACCGCATGGCCACATGCGCGCCCATTTGTACACTCGATACTAGGGTCATCGGTGATACCGGCGGGATCGCACGATTGGCTAACTGCTATCCATCTCTCTACACTCACTAGGCACCTACATTCCTCTTCCCAAATACACCGCCCTTGTACTGAATTTGAATGGCTGTGTTTCCTCTCAGAGACCCCTAGACACCTTCTATCGGCCATATATAGTCTCCTTCAGACACTCACACACACTGAGCTACCCTCTTACACCAGGACGTGGTCAGCAGACTTAGGTGAGGATGTATCGAATCCTGAATGGCAGACTTCATTCAATTTTACTCATAAGTCCACAATCTCCTGCTACTCACAGGAAAAGAATAACAAGATTCTCTCAAGATGGTACAGGGTCCCCCCTACGTTGCACAAAATATTTCCGTCCACTCCAGCATCCTGTTGGCGATGTGCTACAGCCATTGGGACCTATCTGCATGTCTGGTGGGAATGTAAGAGGATCCGCCCCTTCTGGACCCAGGTATTTGAGTGTTACAATAAGACTTATGGTGAATCGTTGGTCCCCTCCCCTAAGATTTCCCTCCTTTCTGTACTTCCTGGATCGATAACATTGCAGAAGCGGAGTCTCCTCCGTTTCTTTATGTCCTCAGCGAGGCAGCTTATACCTTCCTACTGGAAGTCGACCACTATTCCCCCCTGTCACACTGGGTTTCGATTATGAATGACACTATGAGAATGGAAGAGATGTTAGCTCTTGACAATGATACTTATGATAACTACAAACAGCTGTGGCTCATCTGGCTTCACTTCTCTTCCTCTGATACTTTGGCGAGTATGTTGTCACCTTCGACGTGATCGTCCCCACATTTTCTTCTGCCCTGGGGTCGGTTAGACTCCCACTCCTGGTGCTCTCTCAAATAAATGATATCACTTACATCATGCTTATGTGATTGTATATTATTTGTCACAATATTTACATTTTGTTCAATGTAGCTCTGATATACATGCATAACATAATGCAGTGTACCACACTATTGTGTGTTGGTGTGTGTTGCGTCAGAAAAAATGTTGCATGTCCATTTGTTGGTCCATTCTTTTGTGTTGGCAACCCATTGAAATGAATCTAAAGCAACATACAAGAACAGAAAAGTGCACATGGGTCCTTACAATAACCCTTTCAGTATGTATTTCCCTATTTTGACCACATCTGAATGTTTAATCAAATTCAGCAAGAAAATTTGAAGGAGGATGTTTAGAGACGTTAGAAGACTCTTTGTACTCCAAGAAATATGAAACCATCTCTTTTTTCTTTTGTTTATTGGTCTGTACAAACTTCTTCCTATAACAGTGAATTATAGCATGAGTTTTTACTGAATAATTACAAAGGTGTGCAGAAAGGCATTATTATTTGGGGCACTATGGTTTCTAAATATGGCCTGCTGTCAGCAAACACATCACAACAAAAAGCCTGAATTGATTCATGTACAGGAGCACTATATTTTTGTGGAACTTTTTCAGGAATGTTCCATGTGACATTTTGCTTTAAATCAATCAACAATGTAAATATAAATAGCTCACAATGCACGCTTTATCTAAGAAGCAGTATACATATAATACAACAGAGTGTAAGGTTTCAGCAGAAGGCATGCAAGACAATGTAAATGATACGACCTTGTGTAAACGACGGCAATATAGATGTACACATTTTCCATGATTAAGAAACTGTACTGTCATTTTTAAATTGAAAAAATCTAAAATAATAGGTAGTGAGATAATACAGATTATTGCATCAACTTTTCTATATGTATATTTGTAGGCATTCTGTTCAATGTCTGCAAAGCTAACAATGTGTAAGCACAGTTTTCAAGGGCACTTTATTCTTGTACAAAGGCATGTTCATTTATAAGAGAACACATATGCATAGAATGCATGAAGGTGAAAAAACTTTTACCTTTAGAACCCCTTTAAGGTGTCAATTCCTCTCTCAGTAGACACAGTTAAGTTCAGATACTTCAGAGAATACAATCCAACATCTTGGTAATATGAAAATGGTGAAATACTCTTACCAGATTCTGTGGACCCGTAACTCACCATACGGTGGAGGGTCTCAAAAGCATGGACAGATTAAAGGCTGTCTTCCCTCTATCCTCTGTGTGGTGTCATCAAACGGTCTTTCCAAGATCTGAGAGGCTTTCAGAGGTATCAAATGGTACTCGCAATCCAGGGATGCAGAGTTATGGCTCCGTGAACCTAAACGTGATGTAACCAATCAATAGATTAACATACCCAAAGAAAAGAGAGAAAAAACTCCCATAGTGTAAAAAAGTTTAATTAAAATTATAAAAAATGAGCAATCTCACAGCAATATGTCTCACTCCAATCCAAAAATTGAAAAAACTGGTCACAATAAAAATACACAACTCAGAATAATAAATGTACAATCGCTCCACTACCCCAATGGAATGGGTAGGAGTTTGTAAAAAATGTGCAAGATAATGGGAATGAACCCAGCGTACCCGACCGGTTTAGTCTCCTATAGACTTCTACTGGGGTGATAGCTTGGCCCACAACATCTCCTGCACATATATGTATTAAAAATAAGATGAAACCCACCTGTTCGAGATAATCGCTCCCCCTTCTGAGAGGAGGCGGCGTGCGTTCCAATCAAGCATGTTTGGCCATATTATGCGCTCCATATCCCTGAAGGGAGGGGCGAGGCATTAGCAGCCTATAGTAAGGCTTGTGTGATGCAGGATCACTAGTCCCCGTGTTGGAGAGTCTCCTCCCATTGGTCCCCTGTTACTCCAATAGTGGCACGAGAGGGGGGCGGCGCGCCCGGTCGAAAAAGACAAAGAGTGTAATAGGAGCTGGTATTTTTAATTTAAGTAGTTCAGTCCTTACAGTGGCAGAGAAGGTGGTTTTAGACAAAGGTCTAAAATTTGTTCCCCCTAAAACTCTAAATAAATTCAATACATTCATAGACGTCCAGAAATACGTTCGCAAACGTAACATTCAAAGATATTTTTTGAATCAACCGGGAAAGTCCAATCTCCCGGAGATTTCATCTGATGTTGTCCATACAGGACTATCCAATCCGTCTTTATTCAACCCTCCATGCCCTATGGCACCGAGTGTTAAAATATTTAGAGATCTAGTCCTGAAGAATTTGGAAGATCTCCCTATTAAAAAGACATATACTGACCCCAACATCAGAAAAGGCTTAAAAAGCCTTTGTGAACGTAAAGATCTCATTGTCCGCCCCGCGGATAAAGGGGGAGGGATTGTGATCCTGGATAAATCCTCTTATCACGATGAAATGTCCAGAATTTTAGGAGACACAGAAACATACACCAAATTACCATCGAATCCTACTCGTGCTTTCAAAACCTCTCTAATCACACTTATTGAGGCTGGAGCTAAAAAGGGAATTCTGGATAAAAAGGAAAAGGCGTACCTGGTCCCTAAGGTTCCACGTATCCCAGTAATGTATTTTTTACCAAAAATACATAAAGATAGTGTACATCCCCCAGGACGACCCATTATAAGTGGGATCAACTCGGTCACCGCCCGCCTGGGCAAATACATTGATTTTCATCTACAACCTGTAGTCAGAGCTATTCCCTCTTATCTCAAGGACACGAGACATACCATTGAACGCCTTCAGGATATACCGTACACAGACGACATTCTCTTAGTTACAGCGGATGTCGACTCGCTGTATACAAGCATTTCACATAATTTGGGATACAAGCAGCAGAATGCTTCCTCAATAGGGCTGGTCATTTCCCTATGATACAGAGAAGATTTATTTCAGATCTTTTGCGTTTTGCCACGGCTCATAATTATTTTTGGTACAATGGAGAGTTTTATATTCAACGTAAGGGAGTGGCAATGGGGGCCAAATTTGCCCCAAGCCTGGCAAACATTTTCATGGCCCAGTGGGAGGAGGATGTCGTCTATGCGTTTAATCGACCCAAGATAGTTCTCTGGGTTCGATACATAGACGACATCCTCCTCCTATGGAAGGGTGACCTTACATCTCTGGATGGATTCATGTCCACTTTAAATCAGAACAAAGTGGGCATCAGTCTGAGATATGAAGCCAGCTTCTCTAATATCCATTTTTTGGATTTGGAGATCTTCGTCCAGGATAACAAAATAGTCACCAAAACCTTTTTTAAGAGCACCAACCGGAATGGATACATTCCAGTCGACAGTTGCCACCATCCTGCCTGGCTTACGTCAGTACCCAAAAGCCAACTCCTTCGCATTAGGCACAACTGCTCGAACAATGAGGACTTCCAACTACAGGCACAAACTTTAAAACAAAGATTTCTTGATAAGGGTTATTCCAGCAGTGCGGTGGATAAAGAGATCAATAGAATCTCACAAATTGATCGAACCACCTTGACTAGAGAAAAACCTAAGATTACACAGGACGCAAAGTTCAGGAATTCCTTTTTCACCACCTTCTCCACACAATATAAACAAATTAGGGCTATCATTGAAAGACACTGGAGGATACTGAAAGGAGATAACATTTTGGGACCCTCACTTCCAGATCGGGCCGGAATTACTTATAGGGGTGCCACTTCTCTTAAGAATCAAATAGCTCCTAACATCTCAGATCCCCCCATCAAGCCATCCTTTTTTCCCCTCTCCAAGGGTTATCACCCTTGCAGAAAATGTTCTGTTTGTATCAACAACATATATGGGAGAAAGAAACCTACTTGTTTCAGGTCCACACAAACGGGAATTGAATACCCCATGAAACATTTTTTCACGTGTGCCACAACTCATATTGTGTACTTAATCACCTGCTCTTGTGGGAAGCAGTATGTGGGGCGCACAATACACAGTTTTTCCACAAGGGTAGGTGAACACGTGACCAAGATCACCAAGGGCCACGATAACCACACAGTACCCAGGCATTTTCTGGAACGACACAACAAAAATTTACAAGGCACAAGCTTTCAAATTATTGATAAATTTGTGCCTCACTGGAGAGGAGACCCTAAACAAAGAGGAATATCCAAACTGGAAGTTTATTGGATTTACCAATTAAAAAGTTATTTTCCACATGGTTTAAATGTGGAATGGGATATAAATGCCTCCATCTATCCCAGGGATTTTTTATGGCGTCATATATTCTTACATATCCGTTTTATTTTAAGGTGCTATGCCATGACCATTTTATGGATACATGGGCCCCTCACCAGAGCTCTTTAGTCTTCTAGATACACGTATAATTTCATGCTTTATTCCACATGCCAGCTTGAGAGGTTCTATTGTGGCTATGTTACATGTACTTTTGTTTATTATGTTCCTTTATAACGATTTTATAGATCTGATTACAACTTTCCATGTCTAATATTCTATATTGTTCATGTTTAATGCTTGAAGTATCCCATTGGGTCTATTATTTTGATATCATGCTTAATTAGTATTTTACTGTTGAACAAATAGGTTTTTCAGGTGTAATACCCATCTGTTTAGATTAAATATATCATCTTCACTCCCCTATGATATGGCGACAGATCTAGGGTGTTTTTTCCTAAAATGTCCACAAGAGGGGGCATTGATACATATACAGATCTGTGTTGCGGCTATATGCCCCGGGTGTTTGAAGTTGTTCCATGAATCCCGGTCAGCGCATTCCGACCTTACTGAGGGGGATGGCGTCACTGGTTGACGGGACTGACGTTCCGATTTACCATCAAAACATGCACTATCATGAGGCGTGGAACGCATCGTGAAGCGCATTCGACGCACAACGTGAATATCACGCGTGCGCGTATGATGTCATCATGCCCGGAAGTTACGACGGATCTGCGCACTGTCCTCCTATTGGAGTAACAGGGGACCAATGGGAGGAGACTCTCCAACACGGGGACTAGTGATCCTGCATCACACAAGCCTTACTATAGGCTGCTAATGCCTCGCCCCTCCCTTCAGGGATATGGAGCGCATAATATGGCCAAACATGCTTGATTGGAACACACGCCGCCGCCTCTCAGAGGGGGGAGCGCTTATCTCGAACAGGTGGGTTTCATCTTATTTTTAATACATATATGTGCAGGAGATGTTGTGGGCCAAGCTCTCACCCCAGTAGAAGTCTATAGGAGACGAAACCGGTCGGGTACACTGGGTTCATTCCCATTATCTTGCACATTTTTTACAAACTCCTACCCATTCCATTGGGGTAGTGGAGCGATTGTGCATTTATTATTCTGAGTTGTGTATTTTTATTGTGACCAGTTTTTTCAATTTTTGGATTGTAGTGAGACATATTGCTGTGAGATTGCTCATTTTTTATAATTTTAATTAAACTTTTTTACACTATGAGAGTTTTTTCTCTCTTTTCTTTGGGTATGTTAACCTATTGATTGGTTACATCACTTTTGGGTTCACGGAGCCATAACTCTGCACCCCTGGATTGCGAGTACCATTTGATACCTCTGAAAGCCTCTCAGATCTTGGAAAGACCGTTTGATGACACCACACAGAGGATAAAGGGAAGACAGCCTTTAATCTGTCCATGCCTTTGAGACCCTCCACCGTATGGTGAGTTACGGGTCCACAGAATCTGGTAAGAGTATTTCACCATTTTCATATTACCAAGATGTTGGATTGTATTCTCTGAAGTATCTGAACTTAACTGTGTCTACTGAGAGAGGAATTGACACCATTGTGATCCACAGATTGACCATCTCAAGCGTTGTCTATTCAGAGGACTAATTTCTACTCGCAACCTTATACACTGTGTTATATATTTTGTTTGACCTTGTGTGACCTTGATCCACATTGAATGTATGTTATATTCACGTATATGTTCACATTTTGGTTTGGCTGATCATCACCATCTATAGTGTTATATATATATATATATATATATAAAATTGTATTTGCACTTTTTTGATTATACAGATCATTCGAATACGAGACACCTCTGTCACTATTGGGAAGTGGGACACTCAGCCCCTGTCCCCAATATCCAGCTCACAAGTGGAATTATTTCACTTTTGGCGCTACACTTACTTTTTTCACACAATGTAAAAGAAATGAATGTAAAAGAAAATCACAAATTTTGGGTTGTCCCCAGAAATTAGGAAACATTCCAATGGGAACACTAGTTCTGGTGACCTGGGGTGCCCAAGAGATTCCCTTAATTTGCAAGGATTTCCTCTCACTTCCTGTTTGGCAATGGGACAGGAAGTGAAGGGCAATCTCCGAAATGAGACACAGATGACGAGAAAAAATCTAAAAGGGGTTATAACCCTCACTTTACTCTATCCAAAATGTAAAAAATGTTTTACCTTTAGTTATACTTTAAAAACCACTTACTGACCACAATTTGTATATATATATACATTGTATATATATATACATTGAGGTCTGCAAGTGATTTACTGGAGTAGGGCTGAAGATATCAGTCATAACCCCAGTGCCGTTTTTCCAGCAGGTGGCCGACTTTCATATGTTCCTGAAGCGGCGGGACAGGACATCCCACCCTCCCACAGCTCACCGGTCCTTCTTGGGCTTACCATTATCGATGGTTCATCCGAGAAATGATCCGATGGTGTGGCAATCTAGTCGTATAGGCGATCAAAGAGTTAAAACTTTTTGATCGCCTCTATGTTCTTGGAGGACAGGAGCAATGTCATGACTTTTTTGTGGGTACAGGCTGAAAGAAAAAAAAATGTAAGCAAAAGATCAAAGAAATATGTTTTTTTTTAATCTTTTGTTTTCAAAGGTAAAGGAGAGATTTAGGGTCTTTTTGACCCCAGATCTTTTCATAAAGTGGACCTGTCATCCTTATTTCTATAACAACGGATGTGTAATTCCTTGTAATAGGAATAAAAGTGAGCAAAATATATATATTTTTTAAATGAACAGTGTAAAAATTATAAATAAAAATACATAATAATACTAAAACATTCCCTCATCCTTCCGTGCTAGTGTGCAGAAACAAATGCATACTTAAATCATGCAAACATATGTAAATGGTATTCAAACCACACATGTGAGGTATCGCCACAAACGTTAGAGCAAAACCAATAAAATTCTAGAGCTAGACCTCCTCTGTAAACAGGTAACACGTAAAGGTGTTAAAAGTGTCGCCTATGGAGATTTTTAAAGAACAGTAGTTTGACACCATTACATGAGCGTGCACAATGTTAACCACGTCCTGGACTATCCGTGGGGATATCTGAATGAGGCCGGCAGCTACAGGCATCATTCAGATGTCACTTTTTTCATCCGGCGATTCTGTGCACCATAAGAACGATCATAGCAGCAGTTCTGCCGCTTGATCGTTCTTATAGGTGACGGACGTCCCCACTCCTGCCGCCATCCGGTGCTTCTCTGGGCTCTCCCGTGCCATCGGGGACCCGGAGAAACGATCGTCCAGTGCCGGATGAGAAGCATAGAGATGACTGGTGACCAGATGGTCCAGTTATCTCTATGACTGTAAGGCCTCGTACACACGAGCAGACAGATTTGTTCAAATCTGTCTGTCCGACAGATTTGAACAAATCTGTCTGCTGGGATTTTGGTTTGCTCGCGTGTACACATGAGCAAACCAATATCCGCGCCAGCAGACAGCGCGCTGACGTGTCGGTGACGTGGCGGTGACGTTGACGCCGCCACGTCACCGCACCAGGAAGTAAAACACTTCCGCGCATGCGTCGAAACCATTCGGCGCGTGTGCGAGAAGACATGTCTGCTGGTTAGCATACTAACCAGCAGACATGTCGGGTGGACGGGTTCCCAGCCGACAGATTTCAAAGCATGCTTTGAAATCTGTCGGGTAGCCAAATCCGTCTGTTAGCCCGTACACACGATCGAATCTGTCTGCTGAAACGGTCTAGCAGACCGTTTCCAGCAGACAGATTTGATCGTGTGTACGAGGCCTAAGAGGCCCGGGCGTGACGTCTTATGTACCCGGAAGTAAACAAAGACGCGATCGTGGCTGTCAGCATAAGATCAGTGAATTTTTTTCATGCTTTCCAGCCTGGAGGAGAGATGTGGGGTCTTATTGACCCCGCATCTCTTCATAAAGAGTACCTGTCACAATATATTACTATTACAAGGGATGTTTACATTCCTTGTAATAGGAATAAAAGTGATCAAAAAAATGTAAATGTAAAAAAGTACAAAAATAAAAAATATTAAGTAAAACAAAATATATATATATAAAAAAAATATATATATATATATATATATAAAAAAATGTAATGAAAAAAAAAAATGAAAGTGGTTAAAGTGGAGTTCCACCCATTTGTTTATCTTTGTCTGTGCTGCATGCCCTAATCTCATAGTGTTCAGAATGGACAATTTTTATTTATTTTGTTGCTTGTAAATACCTTTATTTTGTAGTCCTTCATTACTTCCTCCTCCTTATTAGCCTAGGCTATTAAGTCACAAGGCTATTTTCAAGGGTTTCTGGGATAGGCATCATGTTTCCCAGTAGTCCTTGCAAACCTGACTGAAACCTATTACATCGCTTGTGCAGCACTAAGCATGTGCGAGATATGCAAAGCTGAAATCCAGGAAGTCATACAGTCTGGCTTCATGATGCGAACACTAAGATGGCCACGGTCTATTTCTAGATTATAAATCTAAATGCTGTAACAACCTAACAAAACGGACCTTAGTTTACAGACTAACTTTACTAGAATACATTAAGCTTGTGTATTACAGGGGTATTTATATTTAAAAAGTGAAATTGTGGGTGTAACTCCCCTTTAAAGAGTGAGATATTCAGTCTCTCTTTACTTAATGTAACATCATCTTTCACATTATACAAAAAAAATTGGGGTAACTATTGTGTTTTAATTCATGAAAGTGTATTTTTCCCCCAAAAATTGCATTTGCAAAACTGCTGCGAAAATAACGTGTGACATATAAAATTGCAACAATCACCGTTGTATTCCCCAGGGTCTCTGCTAATAAAAATTATAATGTTTGGGTGTTAAACGTAATTTCCAACAAAAAATACTGATTTAAACTTGTAAACAAAAAGTGCCAGAAAAAGCCTGGTCGGCAAGTGGTTAATGCATACTGTTAAAATCCTTTACCAAAGAGCTGAGCAGGGTTGCTACTGGGGGCCACCATAGAGTACAGTGATGCTTCCACATGCATCCCTTGGGTTTGGCCATGTGCTCTGTGATGTCACATAGTCAATAGTAGGGTATTGCTAGGGAAGCATCATTATCCTCTGTGAAGTCCTCAGTGCCTTCCCTGCATAGTTCAGCAGTTAACAATGTGATCACCATTCATCTACAGATTGGGCCAGATCCACATAGAAATAGATCGGCGCAGCGTATCAGAGATACACTAAGCCGCCGTACCTTACCTGGCGTAATTTTGAATCCTGAAAGATTTTGCGCCGTAAGTTACGGCGGCGTAGTGTATTTCTGGCGGCGGAATTCAAATCGGCGATTAGGGGGCGTGATTCATTTAAATGAAGCGTGTCCCGGTGCCGATCGAACTGCACATGCTCCGTTCAGAAATTTCCCTCCGTGCATTGCGCTAAATTTCATCGCAACAACGTTATTTTTTTTACTAGCGTAAATTACGTACATTCCTATTCACGGACTACTTACGCAAAATTTTTAAAAAATTCAAATTTCGACGCGGGAACGACGGCCATACTTAACATGGCAAGTCTAACTATAGGCCACAAAAAAGCAGCTTTAACTATACGCCGGAAAAAGCCGACTAGAGACGTTGTAAGAGAAAGCGACGGCCGCGCATACGTTCGTGGATCGTCGGATAAAGCTCATTTGCATACTCGATGCCAAAAACGACGAGAACTCCACCCAGCGGAAACCGAAGTATTGCATCTAAGGTCCGAAGGCGTACGCCTGTCGGATCGAACCCAGATGCCGTCATATCTTGGTTTGAGGATTCAAACTAAAGATACGACGCAGGAACTTTGAGAGTACACCGGCATATCAGTAGATACACCGGCGTACTCTCTCTGTGGATCTGGCCCATTGTGTTTATTGAGCATGAATGACAGGTATGAATCAGGAGAGAAAAAAAGCCTGGCATCACCTGACCCCACTTGTCAGATCATGGTGGTGGAGGACACAGATGCAGCATAGATCAACTGACTCACAATTTAAATTAATATGATGAAACTAGTAAATTGAGAAACATTCACAAAATGTCCTTTTTATTGTGAAACTAGCAGAATAAATTGCACAAAACAGTTTATTTTAATCACCAGAATCAGAGCTGAGTTTACCCCTAGGCACAATGGGTTCATGTCATTCTGAATCAGTTCATCCTGACTCTGTGAAAGTGGGGTGGTTAACCTAATGTCTGAGGCGCTCTCTGTTGTGCCAAGACAGTTTTGCTCATTTAAAGATTTTTCTGACAGTTTGATCTCTGAAATATACTTGACTCTGCACACATTCTTGTAATTATTATTCATTTAAGGCTTCCCTTTCTAAATAAAGAACTGAAACATAATACTACATCCACTCTTATAGAAAATAGGGAAATCTTCAGACATTTACAGGATATGTATGAATCTGAATGGGCTAGAAGGAAATAGGCTTAGCCCAGGACTACCAATGTAGGAATACAGTGTCAAGCAGATTTTAGAACCTCAGGCTTTGGATTCTGCAATGCGCACCCTGTGGCTGCTATACGAAACCTTGTGTGTTCGCAGGTTCTGTTATGGACTAAATAACGGCCATACTAGGCTTAATGTGATTAATGTAATTGTAAAGTCTTGTTAAAAAAATAAATAACAAACATGTTATACTTACCTCCTCTGTGCAGTTGGTTTTTCACAGAGCAACCCAGATCCTCCTCTTCTCGGGTCTCTCTTTGCTGCTCCTGGCCTCTCCCTCCTATTAAGTGCCCCCACAGTCAGCAGCTTGCTATGTGGCACTGAAGCCAAGTCACAGCTCTGAACACACAGCTGTGTGTTCATTCAGACACAGAGCCTCGAACTGGCCCTGCCCCCTCTCTCCCCTGATTGGCTGGCTGACTTTGACAGCTGCGGGAGCCAATGGCGCCGCTGCTGTGTCTCAGCCAATCAGTAGGAGTGTCCTGGATGGCTTAGACATCCGCGGACATTGCTGGCTGGAGAGAGATGGGGCTCAGGAAAGTAGGGGGTGCTGGGGTGGCTGCTACACACACAAATGTTTTATCTTTATGCATTGAATGCATTAAGATAAAAAACATTCTGCCTTTACAACTCCTTTAAGAGCCCACGATGGCCAATATTTTGTGTGGAGAACTTGGACGCGTTTGTGCTTGATGTAAACCTAGTTGCAAAACAACACTTACAGAATAACAGTATAAAAAATACAGGGAGCTAAGAGCAAGCCCATAACAACGGATCAGAATCCACTGCTCTGTCTTCAGTGAAATTATTTCTGATTGGTGGATTTGAGGCTCTGTGCACTGTTAAAGGAACAGGTTAATTTTTTATTAGATCAATTGATTGCTGTAAGCTAGAGCATTTAAATATCACTTACCTCATTTTTCCTTTTGACCTCCAAAATACTGTAATCCAGGTTTAAAAATGCCATTTCCTGTCTCTCCTCTTCTTGCTTTCCATCAGCACCTGAGCCGTTTTGCATGGTGGAAAGCAGAATGTGCTCACCCCCTCCCTATGACTACAGCCCTGCATGAAGATGCTCTCTTATCCCTCACAGGCATGGAGGCTGTAGTTCCCATTAGGCTGTGATGTAGCAAGAATGAATGCGCACCGCAAACCAGGAAGTCAGTGAGAATAATGATTCAGGAGTGACGGAGGTGAATAAAACAGCTCGATTTCAACAGGTATCAAACTAGTTATAATGCAAAGCATTACTTTTTACTTTATCAGCTACTGTCAGACTTTAATTTAAGAGGAAAATATTTTTGTCTTTACAACCCCTTTAACCACTTGTCCTCTGCCCACCGTCAAATGACGGCGGGCGGAGGACTCCATTATCCTGACATCACGTCATATGACGTGATGTCCCTTTAAAGCCGCGGGCGGGCGCGCACCCGCCGCTCTGCGGGGATCCCGTGCGAGTGCCCGGCGGTAACGATCTCCGCCGGGCACACGCGATTGCTCAGTAACTGAGCGGGGACGTGGAGCTCTGTATGTAAACACAGAGCTCCACGTCCTGTCAGGGAGAGAGGAGATCGATTGTGTCCCTTGTACATAGGGACACAATTGGTCACCTCCCCCAGTCACCCCCCCTCCCCCCACAGTTAGAACACTCATAGGACACACATTTAACCCCTTCCCCGCCCCCTAGTGGTTAACCCCTTCACTGCCAGTCACATTTATACAGTAATCAATGCATATTTATAGCATTGTTCACTGTATAAATGTAAATGGTCCCAAAAATGTCAGAAAAGTGTCCGAAGTGTCCGCCATAACGTCGCAGTCCCAATAAAAAAATCGCAGATCGCCGTCATTAATAGTAAAAAAAAAAAAAATCCCATAAACTATCCCCTATTTTGTAAACACTATAAATTTTGCGCAAACCAATCGATAAACGCTTATTGAATTTTTTTTTACCAAAAATATGTAGAAGAATACGTATCGGTCTAAACTGAGGAAAAAAAAAATGTTTTTATATATTTTTTGGGTTATTTATTATAGCAAAAAGTAAAAAATATTGCATTTTTTTAAAAATTGACGCTCTATTTTTGTTTATAGCGCAAAAAATAAAAACCGCAGAGGTGATCAAATACCACCAAAAGAAAGCTCTATTTGTGGGAAAAAAAGGACGCCAATTTTGTTTGGGTAAATGACTGTGCAGGGGGGAAGAGCATGTCATGACAAGTCTGATCATTGGAGCAAAGCACACTGTGTTCCCAGCACAGCTAGAAAACTGACCACGCTGTGTACCTCTGCTGTTCATGCGGTCAGTTTTTAATAGGAAAGCAGAGGGACTGGCAGGAACACTAGATATTTCACACAAAGGAAGCAATACAAAGAGAACAGGATGTATTTTCATAAAAGTACATCCCTTTTTCGAATGCTCAGGAGCAGAAACTCTTTACACAGAGAAAATTTGTTCAATTCCCCCATCACCACAGACAGTATTGATACAGGAATCCCCCCTGCCGGGCCATTGTCTCGCGGCGGGGGGGGGGGGGGTTTGAGGGGAGACAGTTAATATTTGCAGGTAAAACCCAGCTGGTTGTACCCAAGTTGATCGATCAACTTGGTACATTCAGTCTGCCCACATACGGTTTAAATCTCACCCGGTTTCTGCTGAACCGGCTGGGATTTAAACTGTATATTAGACATTATTTCCTCTGGAACAAAGACTGAGTTTGGCAACCCCCCCCCCGAAGGATGACTGTCATTGGTGTCCTCCCTGCATCAGAGTCCCCCCATTACTTTGGAATCCCCCTAATATCAGTGTCCCCCCTTACCTTAGTGTCCCCCTACATCAATTTCCCCCATTACTTTAAAATTCCTTTTAGGCCTCGTACACACTAAGCAATCTATCTGTTCAAATCAGTCGGACCGACCGATTTGAACAGATCTGTCTGTTTGGATTTTGGTTTGCTCGCGTCTACACACAAGCAAACCAAAATCCCCGCCAGCATACAGCGCGCTGACATGGCGGTGACGTGGCGGTGACGTTGACGCCGCCACGTCACCGCACCAGGAAGTAAAACACTTCCGCGCATGCGTCAAAACCATTCGGCGCATGCGCGAGAAGACATGTCTGCTGGTTAGCGTACTAACCAGCAGACATGTCGGGCGGACGGGTTCCCAGCCGACGGATTGATAAGCATGCTTTCCAATCTGTCGGGTGGCCAAATCCGTCTGCTCGCCCGTACACACGATCAAATCTGTCTGCTGGGACGGTCTAGCAGACCGTTTCCAGCAGACAGATTTGATCGTGTGTACGAGGCCTTAGAGTTCTGCCTTACAACAGTGTCCCCCCTTATATCAATAATTATGCCACACCTCAGATTAGTATTCCCCTTTATATCAGTGTCCTTTTATTAGTGTCCCTCCTTACATCAATGCCCCACCTCACATCAATTTCTCCTCTACTTCAAATTCCCCCTTACATCAGTGTGCCCTCTTACATCAGAGTCTCCCATTTTCATCTGAGTATTTCTTACATCAATGTTCCCCCATAAATCAGAGTCCCTCCTTCCGGTACAAAAGCCCCCCTTATAACAATGTCCTCTCTTACATCAATTCCCCCTTACAATAGTGCTTTTCTTGCATCAGAGTTCTTCCTTAGATTAGTGTACCCCCTTACATCAGTGTCCCCTACTACACCAGAGTCCCTCCTTATGTCAGTGCCCCACCCTACATCAGAGCCCCCGTTACATCAATTCACCCTTATTTCAGTTTCTCCTTCTACTTCAGAGCCCCCCTTACATCAATTCCCCCTTTACATTAGAGTTCTTCTTTACATCAGTGTGCCCACTTATGTCAGTGTCCTCTTTTACTTTAGAACCCCCTTTATATCAGTGCCCCCTCCTTATATCAAAGTGCCCCCTCCCATACCTCAGTGTACCCCTTTACACCAGTGTCCCCCCCTTTACATTAGTGTGCCCCTTTACATTAAGCAGCATGGTTGTAGAAGCACAACAGGAGCTGGAAGGCAGAGCAAATGTAAATTGTGAAGTTCCTCCTAGAGCTGAGGGGTGGACCAAACCGGTGGCGCTATTGATTGTTAGGACGCCAGCGGTCCTAGCAAACAAAGACAGGGGGTGGAGCTGTGCAGAGTTTTAAAGTCCTCTCTTAGGCAGTGCAGTTTAAGTAACTCAGAACAGATATTTCAGCTGCAGCTGCTCTTGTCACTGTTGGCTACAGCTCAAAGATCTGTCCTGCATTGGGGGGGGGGGGGGGGTGTGGACATTAGCTCTGGTTCAACCCAGGGGATCTGCTGTCTTCCAGGCACATTCCTCCCCCCGGTTCTGCTTGCACAGGCCCTGGGGACAGCCCATCAGCACTGCCTGCCAACCTGCACGGCCGACACAGGTAGTGGTGGAGGTGGGGTGTGCACGTGTGCAGCATAGCCTCCTGAGCACAGCATAGGCTCTCCTGCATCAGGCTCTCACACCCCTCTCCAGAGCTCCTTGGGACAGATCACTGGTGCTGTGTACCGGCACCAGGAGCTGATGGTGGGGGCGCACATATGTTTTCCTGTTTACTCTGTACCCCACTCTCTCTCTGAGCACCTGATGACATACAGGCTTTCTGCACCTCCTCCTGGCTCTCTCCTCCTCCCTCCCAGTGCTGGGCTGAGAGGAGTACTGATGTTGTTATCAATACTCCTGTCAGCCACTGCGCCCCTCTCAATGTGACGCCCACTGCCCCCCCCCCCTCCGGTTCAGCCCTGCAATAACTATACTCTTATC
Source organism: Rana kukunoris (assembly GCA_029574335.1). Lineage (NCBI taxonomy): Eukaryota > Metazoa > Chordata > Amphibia > Anura > Ranidae > Rana > Rana kukunoris. The sequence continues at coordinate 491,550,632 of CM056050.1, read as the reverse complement.
TCATACAAGTATTTTTAGAGCTATTTAATGAGGTGATTTACCAAACAATTATGTTTCACAACCAATGACTACAACCAGCCTGTGTTTACTTAGAACACTCAATCAGGCACAGAGGAATTCAAATAATAGTAACTTCCTTTGTACATGCCTTATTTCTTTTAATGAACAAACTTAAAATATACTGTATTAGTAAATCATCCGCAGGCAGTCATTCTGAGGGATAGTGGCTACAGATGATAATTGGTGGGTCACAGATGTATATTTCTTTTGACCGGGCAAAACGCAGTCGGGTTTTCCAACGGAAAAATAGAGAACCTGCTCTCTATTTATGTCTGTCGGTAATTCCGACGGAAAAAGTCAGATGGGGCATACACGCGGTCGGAATATTCAGAAATTCCGACCGTGTGTATGCGGCATTACAGTTTTTCTCAACAAAACATACAGACTGAATTTGTGGTCTGAGTATTCCTGCGTTCCATTAAAACAGCATGATGTTAAATTGGAAATTCCCATTAAAGGGTTTGTGTGACAGACTCAGATTCTCCTATGTCTAGGGTCACCTTATGTCCAATAGGGCCATAGGGTGACGAAGAAATTATATCATGTATTGCAGAAGATGGGACATTACTGACAGTTCATTACAAGTGGCTTAATTTGTCTTGACTAGGTCACTAGGACAATGACTCTCCGACTATTGAAATGCTAAGTGAAACCGGGCTTGTGAAATACCTTTCCATTGTGTTCTGCAGGTGAATAGATGATGCGGTGCCGAAATGCCTAGCTACTGATAAGAATATCTGTGATTGAGTATTCTAAAGGTTAATTGAATTCTATTGATAAAGGAATGTGAATGCTAATGTCCAAACCACCAGCCATCTCTCACACTGTTCTTTGTGTTAATTGAATCCATTGTGTGTGTGAAAATGCGCTGTGTTTACACTTAAGAGATTGTGTATTGTTTAAGCAGATAGTGAGGAGCCGAAGCGACTGGTCTCCTGTCTGGAATAAAGATTAGATAATTAGCTCATGTTGATTATTGTTCTGGTTACCTCCTCTTTGCTGTATAAAAGATTGTGTCTTTGGTCCATTAAAACAGTCCATACTTAGCACACATACAAGTGTTGTCTCGTTGTGTGTTAGAGGCAGCTAAAATATCCAGTATCCATGTCCAGACTATGGGAAGCAGTATCTGACGGAAGCATTTGGTCTAGATGCGGGGACCTTTCGTGACAGTTTGTAAAGGATTTTTTTTTTACTAGCTTAATAGCTTCTTTTACCTTAATGCAGTGCTGTTTTCATGTCCTCATTGTTCGTTTTTGCTCTCAAGTTGCTGTAATTCTTCTCTGATCTCCACACTTCCTGGTTGTCTCTTTCCTGATGACCACAGTACCGGAAGCTGTCTCTCTGTGGTCACTAATCAAGGAGGTGTGATTACTGTGTGTCTAAAACTCCAAAGCACCAATCAGTTTCATTTTCCAAACCATCACTGCCCTGTATTGGCTCTGTGGCTCTGTACAGCAGAGAAGCAGGAAACATGCAAAAAATGAAACTAGAAACTAGAGGTAAATTATATGATTGATTTTTATCTATTTTTAATCGTTTTTAAAAGGAATCAGTTAACTATTATGTCTCTATACCCTGTAAACAGTCATTTCAGCAAAAAAAAAAAAAAAATGTTATTTACAACTCCTTTAAGGCTTGATCATATGTTTATGTAGCAAAGGGGGCAGAAGAAGACCACAAATAATCTAACATCTGCCAACATTTTCATAACATGTTCCATCAGGCCTATTCAACAAATTGCGCAAAGGTCTATGTGTGAAGTCAAGTAACCCAAAGCAGCCATGAGATCTGATTGGTTGCTATGGGAACTGTAGTTTGCCCTTAGTGCTTTTTCTGTTTTAACCAATTAAGACTTTGTGTTAGAGTAAGTCATTTTAAAGGTAAAAGAAATACAATTTCAACTTAATTTATAAATAATGTCATCTATTTAGACACAAAATTAGCAACTATATTAAGAAACAGAATGTTGACCTTTGAAAACAAGTACAAATAATAGTCATACTTCAAAATAATAACCAGTTGAAGTGTTGTTGCTTTTAGCAAATATCTTTATAAACCTGAGTAAAGAAAATGTTAATATAGATGACTTTGAAACACAAATTTAAGGCGACGGTTTGAATCTCGGACAGGTTGAAACTCGCACTGGCCGATAGTTGACGCCTCCCCTTTCCCCACTTGGAGAACACAATAGCTGCCTTGGGGGGATTACCCCTTTAACCCTGTCTGTGTTGATAGGGGAATCAAGCAATTTTCTTTCCTGCAACCACATCCAGTGGCGTATCTAGGGTATGGCAGCCATGGCAAGTGCCATGGGCGCCATATGAAGGGGGCGCTTTTGAGTGGCTTGTCAGCAAGGCACTTACCAGGGTCTGAGGGTTTCTTCTTCCTTCCTCCCGAGCATAGGCAGGATTTCCTTTTCAGAACTTTTGCTAATGGACAATGGCAGTGCTATCACGGCTTTGTTCAGCCACATATCTCCCCGTTCTCCCAGGCTCTCCCATTCCATCTGGTCTGATTGGCAGCGCACAAAGAAGGAGGAACATCAGGGGCCTTAAGTGATGAAGTTTTCATCACTTCCAGTATTGGTTCTGCATTTACCTGGCCTTGGAGGGCAGAGGAGGGATCAGGGGTCTAATAAACCCCAGATTTCTCCATAAAGAGCATATGTCACTACCCAAGGTATCACAAGGGATGATAAATATCACTAGTTTTGTTAGCTGTTTTTTTGTTTTGTTAAGATTATATGAAAGATGGCCATTTTCACTAGATAAGCCTCTGACTACATCGTATCATCTATGGCTGGCTTTAGAACACAACTAGCCATGAAATATACATATATAGGTAAACTGCTTTACGCTCCCACGGATTTTCAATTTTGTTTGACCAGTTGTGTGATCCTGGCACCTCTGAAGGACAAGATGCTTGACCTGTTTTGCAGAACAGCTTTTACAAAGACATACACAACCTACAGATTGGAGAATGAAGGAGTAGTGGCACACTGATGAGGTCCTCCTTGTGCTATCCGTTCATTATGGTATTGTTTCGTAGTGGTGCTGGCCATATATGAAATTTAGGAAAGTCCATAGATACCGAGTCCATGCATGTGGTTGTCCAATCTTGGGTCCCACAGTACTGCTCCCACAACAGACTGGACCTGCCCACAGGTCCACCGAGTACTGATCCCACACTGGACTGCATTGAGTGGTCAGCCTCCCCTGCAAATATAGCCTCCTATGAAGGAAGTGACACATATATACTGCTCACGGGAAGACATATCACACAATAACATTAACCCTGCATACATCAGCCAGACATATAAAGCAACAAAACAGAGTAACAGGCATAACATTATATAACATAGGCACCTACCTACATCTTGATTGTCAGTGACTGCAGAAGTTTAAAAGCCTATACCAATATAAAGATAGTTTCATAATTCTACAACCAACTAATGCCTGGCGGTAACTTTAACTCTATGATATGTGTCCTATGTTATTCCTTTCCATTTAACAGAGTCCTATGCTGAAAGGTATATGTGACCTGCTTATGAAAATGCCAGTTACCTGGCCTCCTGACAAGTACACAAATCACAGTGAATGCAGAGCTCCTGATCTGCATAATTGAGGTTCGATAATGTCCTACAAAATAATGTAGCCTTTAGATTAGCATGGCAGCCAGGGTATATTTTCAGAAGGAAAAGCTACTTTTCAAAAAATTGTTGAATTATCGGCATGTGCCAGTAATGTAATTGTAATGTAATTGTCACATTAGTTGTGCTCTCAAACAATCTGTAAAACCATCAAATGGCTGGTGCCATAACTGATCAAATGTACAGCATCATGGCAGTTTAAACAGAGGCCAAGATGGCAGCTTTATTGGCTAAAAATGATAGGAGTGTTTAGTTCTGCTTTAACCACTTAACGCCCGCCCACTGTATATATACGTCCTTTTTTTAAAGATGGATATCTTGGTAACGGCAGCAGCTGCTGCCACAACCGAGATATCCATCTTTACAGTGGGCGGTTCTGTCAACGATAACGGCGGTCTCCGCGGTGGATTCGCCGCGAGATCGCCGTTATCGGTGGTGGGAGAGGGCCCCCCTCCCGCGCCCTCTGCCGCTTACCGTTGCCGTTGGTAGCGGCGGAGGCGATCGGGTCTGCTCGTCTGCTGTCCAGGGATGCGATTGAGGGAAAAATTTCCCTCATTCGTCCCCATAGCTCTGCTGGGCGGAAGTGACGTCAAAACGTCAGTTCAGGCCCAGCGTCTTAAAGAGACAATTTTTTTGTTTACCTTTTTTTCTTTTTCTTTTTTTTTTCTTTTTCATTTAAGCCTAAATATGAGATCTGAGGTCTTTTTAACCCCAGATCTCATATTTAAGAGGACCTGTCATGCTTTTTTCTATTACAAGGGATGTTTACATTCCTTGTAATAGGAATAAAAGTGATAATTTTTTATTTTTTTTATTTCAGTGTTAAAAATAATAAAATAAATAAAAATAAATCTGAAACCCCCAAAAAATTGTTTTTAAAGCGCCCCGTCCCGACGAGCTCGCGCGCAGAAGCTAACGCATACGCGAGTAGCGCCTGCATATGAAAACGGCGTTCAAACCACACAAGTGAGGTATCGCCGCGATCGTTAGAGCGAGAGCAATAATTTTAGCCCTAGACCTCCTCTGTATCTCAAAAAATGCAACCTATAGAATTTTTTAAACGTCGCCTATTGAGATTTTTAAGGGTAAAAGTTTGATGCCATGCCACGAGTGGGCGCAATTTTTAAGCGTGACATGTTGGGTATCATTTTACTCGGCGTAACATTATCTTTCACAATATGTAAAAAAATTGGGCCAAATTTATTGTTGTCAAGTTCATGGCCAATGCCCTTTGGACAAAAGTCTAATGCCGCGCACACACGGTCGTTTTTTGTGATGAAAAAAAATGACGTTTTAAAAAACGTCATTTAAAATGATCGTGTGTGGGCAAAACGTTGTTTTATGTCTTCAAAAAAAAGACCCCAAAAAAATTTGAACATGCTTGAATTTTTGTTGTTTTTCTGAATGTCATTTTTTGTGTCATAAAAAATGATCGTGTGTGGGCAAAACTACGTTTAAAACAACGTTTTAAACCCGCGCATGCTCAGAAGCAAGTTATGAGACGGAGCTTCAATGCAACAGAGTGCCGTCGAAAGTGTCTTACGTAACCGCGCTTTGCAAGAGCATTTTCAGAAAACGATGATGTGTAGGCAACGTCGTTTTTTAAAATGATGTTTGAAAAACGTTGTTTTGTTTCGTGAGATAAAACAACATTTTTTTACATCACAAAAACTGATCGTGTGTACGCGGCATAAGGCCTCGTACACACGACCGAGGAACTCGTCGGGCGAAACTGTAGTTTTCCTCATCAAGTTCTTTGTTCGGCTGTCGAGGAACTCGATGAGCCAATTTTCTCCATTCCCGTCGAGGAAAAAGAGAACATGCTCTCTTTTTGGCTCGTCGAGTTTCTCGACAGTTTGCTCGTCGAATAATGTACACACGACCGGTTTTCTCGGCAAAACACGTCTCCCAACAAGTTTCTTGCTGGATTCTGCTGAGGAAACCAGTCGTGTGTACGAGGCCTGACGCTTTGTCTGTGGAAAATCCGATCGTGTGTATGAGGCTTAAGGCAGTTCATTGATGAGTCATTTTTTTTCATTAAAAAAAAAAAGAAACGTACCCAATTTCCCTATCCACCTCCAATCCTATTCGCTGGGCTTTTGTATTCTTGTAATAGTGGGGAGACTGTTAAGCCGCATACACACGATCGGTCAAAACCGATGAAAACGGACTAAAGGTCTGTTTCATCGGTCCAAACCGATCGTGTGTATGCGCCATCGGTCAGTTATCCTTTGGTCCAAAAAAATAGAACTTGCTTTAAAATGAAACCGATGGATGCCTGACCGATGGGTCTAAACCGATCGTTAGTATGCAAAAGTGTCAGTTAAAAGGCCGCGCATGCTCAGAATCAAGTCGACACATGCTTGGAAGCATTGAACTTCATTTTTTTCAGCACGTCGTTGTGTAAAAAAACGTAAACGTCACCGTGTTCTAACACAATAGTTTTTTTAACCGATGGTGTGTAGGCACATCAGACCATCAGTCAGCTTCATCGGTTAACCGATGACAATGGTCCTTCAGACCGTTTTCATTTTATGGACTGATCGTGTGTACGAGGCTTTAGAGTCAGCAGCCCACAAGAAAAAAAAAGAAATTGTTATTGTTTTAGTAGGTGTTATGCCAATACAGCTGCAAAATGGAAATGCAGTTTAATGAAAAATGGAGTGAATGAACATGAAGGCTGTCATTGCTGACCTTTACCTGTGACAGGAATTTTACCCCATGTTGCTTTTGGTAGGTGTAGTGCCTGCCGAGCTTGAAACATTCAAGTGAACAGAGCCATTCTCCAAGCACCCCACAACCATGTGCAATGTGGCAGTCTGGCAGGCAAGGTTCAAGGGTTAAAGCAGGCAATGAGGAGATAATACAATGCTCACCACTTGCCAAGTGCTCTCTAAAGAGCGATGCACGTTCGGATCAAAGCATGTGTTAATGAGCCCTAAAATGTTGATGCACGCTCTTCAGTTGGACATCTCCACGCTATTGATTCTGTAGTAGTGTAGCTTTGTCAAGAAGAGGATTATCAGAGTTGATTTTCTAAAGTGCCACATCCAAATGAGAAATCAAAAAGAATAAAGGCAAAGCCCCCTAGTCGGACTTTAAAGGCACTGTGGTGTGTCAAATGTAGTTAGAGAAAACATAGTATTACAATATAATTTATTGAAGAAGTATCAGATAAAAGTTGATTACATGATCTATAACAAATACAAAAAATACAAAATAATGAAATATAGTTCAACATATATTGCTGTGTGATGTGATGCCCTGTGTGGTCCCGACGTTTCAGGGAGACATAGTCCCTTTCTTCAGGGGTATTCCAGGATTCACAGCTAGTGAACTGTATGGTACTTCAAGTCAGTAGATCATGTATTTAAAAGCATGGGTTTCCGGATGATCCGAGTCTGCTGGCCTGGCCACTGACGACAGAGCAGAATTGTGAGCAGGGTGTGTTGTTGCCAGATATAAATATGCTGCTGGAGTCAGAGGACATTGGAGCCTAGTAAATAGCCATGGAGAGGCTCGTATTAGGCTTGGGAAGATGGATGCAGAGGAACCGTCATGTTGTCCAGCAAGTATTTTTTGTATTTGTTATAGATCATGTAATCAACTTTTATCTGATACTTCTTCAATAAATTATATTGTAATACTATGTTTTCTCTAACTACATTTGACACACCACAGTGCCTTTAAAGTCCGACTAGTGTAGCTTTGTAGTATTTTTTTCTTCATCTAAGTTATATTGTAATATTTTTATTTCTCATCAGAGACTTGTGGAAGATGTGTGAAAGATAGAAACCTTTTATATCCATGTGTAAAATGTCAATAGGCTTGATTTACAGCCTTGGTGTTTGTGGAAAAACAAGAAGGTAACTTAGTAATGATGTTCCACCAATGCAGACTTTAGCGGGTGACTCACTGCTGTATAATTTTGGACCACTGGCTGTCTGCAGTATGTCGAGATCAAATGATTTTGAGATACATTTGGTATTCAGAAGACACGGCCAAGTAACTGTACAGGTCAGAGCAGTTTTGCTTTTTCATTTCAAGAACAAACCTGACAAACTTCTTTACAAGTACCATTTTAGTATATAAGACTAAACTGCGACAGGTCAGATAGTCATAGAGTTTTATCATGACATGATCTTATACAATATGTTAAGATTGCCTCTTTGTTCAATACATTGTCTACTAAGAGCGTATAATGAGTAATGGTTAAACATCATGTTCCTAAACACTTATCAATGGACAATAGTCAATATAAATACAAATTGTTTGGGATTAAAGGGAAACTCTGCTTTTGTTAAAATACATATAATGGTAAATAGAAAAATATAAATGCTATATATTTTTATCTGAAGCCAGCTAAAATTCTCAAAAATTGTAAAAATGTATGTATTTCCTCCTCACAACTAGGGATGAGCTTTGCGTTCGATGCAAAAACATGTTCGCATCGAACATTGCCCGTTCGATCGTTCGTCGAAAACGAACAAAACGGGACGTTCGCGCCAAATTCGAATGACGCGCAATGGCCCATAATGCACTGCGGCGTTGCGCGCTGATGATTGGCCAAGCATGCACCATGACCCTGCATGCATGGTCAATCACAGTGCCCAAAAAATGAAGAGACCTAATTGGCCAAAGCCTGGGTGCTTTGGCCAATTAGGGCTCAGGGCTTTAGCACACGCCCCACACTATAAAAGGCCGCCTCCCGGGCGGCCTCGTGTAGTGTGTTCCGGCTTGCCTTACAGACATATTAGACAGACAGTGAGTTAGATAGAGATAGATAGAGACACAGTGGGCCATATTCAGAAAGCTATTTACGCAGCGTATCTATAGATACGCTGCGTAAATACTAAGAATAGCCGCCGTATCTTTTTTTGCTATTCTGAAAAGAAGATACGCCGGCTTTCTTCTAAGATACGAGCGGCGTAATTCGCTTACACCGTCATATCTTAGTTGCATTATTATGCTGGCCGCTAGGTGGCGTTTACGTAGATTTCTCATTTGCCTATGCAAATGAGAAAGATACGGCGATTCACGAGCGGACTTGCGACGGCGCGTCGTTTTTTACGTCGTTTACGTAAGTGTTAGACGGCGTAAGGTTACCCCTGCTATAGCAGGCACAGCCAATGTTAAGTAACTCGTTCGGGAATGGGGCTCGACGTTTACGTCGTTTACATTGATAAAAATCATCGTGATTTCGCGCATGCGCACTGGGAACGTCCACGGACGGCGCATGCGCAGTGTTGAGCCTCAACATGCAGACCAAATAGTATATTGGATGACCAAGCCGTCCTCATCCTCCTCATCCTCTCTCACACAGACTGATCGTAGTTTGTCTGGCAAAGCAGCTGCCAAGGCTTCCTCTTCCCTCTGTACCATGGCATCACACAATCCTTCCCTAGTCCCACCGTGTCCTCCTGAGGAGTCCCCCAAACTGTTTCAACACAGTGTTGGGTACATGCTGCTGAATGAGGATGCGCAGCGTTTTGAAGGCTCCGATGATGGAACACAGATAGAGGAAGGCATTGATGTGAGTCCAGGGAGAGGGGGTGGCCGAGAGGGACAGCAATCTGGCAGTGATTTTCCCCCAGCTGGAGCATACTGCCAGGTTGTTGACAGTGATGAGGAGGGAGTGGATGATGAGGTCACTGACTCTACCTGGGTGCCTGATAGGAGAGAGGAGGAGGAGGAGGAGGAGGAAGAGGAGGAGGAGGACGAGGCACAGGCACATCTCCAAAGAGGCAGGATGCCCTCCAGGGGTCAGCTTAAGGGCACACCAACTGCATTACAGCGCTTGTGCATGGTGCTGCTGTGTCTTTGGTGTGGGCTTTTTTTGAAACATGTCCACAAGATCGTACCTTTGCTATTTGCAACATATGTCGCAAGCGTATCTCGCGTGGCCAAAACATCAACAGCCTGGGTACCACATGCTTGTCCAGACATATGTCGACCTGCCATGCAGCTCGTTGGCAAGCACACCAGAAAGACCCACACAAAAGACAAAAGCGTACCCCCCCTTGCCCTTCTGGGACCTCCAACCCCACTAGACCCCCAGTCCTCTCTGAAGCCTGCAGTGAAGGTGTAGAAATAGGTGTGTCCCAAGCTAGTAGTAGTAGTACATGCGGGCAATCTACTGAAAGTACCAGGCAAATTTCCCTGCCCCAGCTGCTGCAGCGCCGAAAGAAGTACAATCCCTGCCATCCACATGCCCAGCAGTTGAATGCTAGCTTAGCAAAATTGCTAGCACTTCAACTGCTACCTTTTCAGATTCTGCCCCTTCCGTGAGTTTGTGCAATGTGCAGTACCTCAGTGGCAAGTACCAAAACGCCACTTTTTCTCACGGAAGGCGATTCCGGCTCTCTACCGGCATGTGGAAGGCAATGTCCATGCCTCGCTGGACAGGGTGGTCAGTGGTAAGGTGCATCTTACCGCTGACTCATGGTCCAGCAGGCATGGACAGGGACGTTACCTGTCTTTTACGGCGCATTGGGTGACTCTGCTGGCAGCTGGGAAGGACGCAGGGCAAGGTCCAGTAGTTTTGGAGGTTGTTCCGCCACCACGCCTCCAAAGCACTACTACTGTTTGTGACACACCTCTCTCCTTCACCCCTCCTCTTCTTCTTCCTCTGTGGCCTCTTCCTGTGGTGATGTTTTCTCAGAACCAGCCGTGCTCCATAGGCGTACGAGGGGCTACGCAGGAATGCAGGCCAAGAGATGCCATGCGGTGCTAGAGCTGGTGTGCTTGGGAGACAGGAGCTACACTGGGGAAGAGGTTTTGTCAGCTCTGCAGGGTCAGGCTCAGAGGTGGTTGACGCCACGCCAGCTGAAGCCTGAAGTGGTGGTCAGCGATAATGGCACCAACCTCCTCTCTGCCCTGCGACAGGGAAAATTCACCCACGTGCCCTGTTTTGTGCATGACCTAAATTTGGTGGTGCAGCGGTTCTTGGGCAGATACCCGGGCTTACAGGATGTCCTGAAGCAGGCCAGGAAAGTCTGTGTGCATTTCCGAAGGTCATATAATGCCACTGCTCGGCTAACTGACCTCCAAAGGGAATACAACCTGCTGAAGAACCGCCTAATTTGTGACATGCCCACCAGATGGAACTCTACGTTGGCCATGCTGCAGCGGCTGCACACACAGCAGCGGGCCATCAATGAGTACCTGTGCCAATATGGCAGCAGAACTGGGTCAGCTAGGTTTTTTTTCCCCACGCCAGTGGGCCTTGATCAGGGATGCATGCACTGTCCTGTCACCATTTGAGGAGGCCACGAGGATGGTGAGCAGTGACAGTGCATGCATCAGTGAGACTGTCCCTCTTATTCACATGTTGGAGCACACACTACGTGGAATAATGGACAGGGCCCTTGAGGCAGAACAGAGGGAGGAAGAGGAGGACTTCCTTACCTTTCAAGGCCCCCTTTACCCAGACAGTGGGCCTGCTTGCCCACCTTGCACACAGGAAGAGGCGGAGGAGGAGGAGGAGGATTGTATCAGCAGCATGGAGGTGGAGCCTAGCACTCAGCATCAGCAGCAGCAGTCTTCAAGGGATCATTTACAGTCCCAAGGAACACGTGGACTTTTTTACGTGGCTGGGATGAGGTGCCTGTGGTTCCTGTTGTCCTCAGTGACCCAGAGGACTGTGCCCCGAATGCCTCTGCAAACCTACGCTGCATGGCCTCCCTGATCCTGCAAAGCCTGCGTAAGGATCCTCGTGTACATGCTATCAAGGAGAGGGATCATTACTGGCTGGCAACTCTCCTTGATCCACGTTACAAGAGTAAGGTTGCGGACCTTATGTTGCCATCGCAGAGAGAGCATAAGATGAAACTTCTGTGGGAGGCCTTGCAGAAGGGTTTGTGCAATGCGTTCCCAGAACCGGGGGGATTTCCAAAACCTGGCTCTGGACAACGTCTTGCTGAGGCTTCGGTGAGTCACAGAAGGAGCGGTGGAGAAGGTGGCCGTCTGACCGATGCCTTCAGACAGTTTTTTAGTCCGCAGCCCCAAGGTCTGACCGGTTCCAGCAACCATCGCCAGCGTCTGGTTTACATGGTCCGAGAATACCTAGGGGCAAGATCCGACTTGGACACCTTCCCCACAGGAAATCTTCTGGCTTACTGGGTCTTGAGGATGCCCTGCATCCAGTGTTCTTTCAGAACGCACATTCAGTGCTGCTGGAGGCTTTGTTACCGATCACAGGGTGCGCCTATCCACCGACTCTGTTGATCGACTGACCTTCATCAAAATGAATCAGGCTTGGATCAACACCAGCTACCAAGCACCTGATGCTGATGTTACTGAATAATATTTTTTTGTTGAAATGTCGGATCCCTTTTAGACTGCGTATGCTGATGCTGAGAGACTGTCCTCTTATGCTGCTGCTCCTTGTTGCGCTCCAATTGGAGTTATTGTGAGGGGTTGCAGTGTTGTGTTGTGCCTAATGCCCAATTTTTCAGCCACTGTTTAACAGGGGCGCCTAATAACAATTTTTGATGCAATCCTTTGCACGTGGCTCTTTGTTGTGCTCCAATTTGAGTTATTGTGAGGGATTGCAGTGTTGTGTTGTGCCCAAGGCACAATTTTTCTGCCCCTGTTTAACAGGGGCGCCTAATAACAATTTTTGATGCAATACTTTGCACGTGGCTCTTTGTTGCGCTCCAATTTGAGTTATTGGGAGGGGTTGTTATTGGGAGGGGGTGATAGGCGGAACACTGAACAGAGACTCTGCTGGGAAAATGAGTGTTCCGCCTATCACGGAACAGGCTGAAGAGGAGGCGCGGCTTTTGAATAATGGACGCCCGCAGCCCTAACAAATTGTGCAATCAGGAGAAGGTAGGAAGATCGTCGAGGCAGGCAATGGCACAGTGAGGTCGGTAGTGGCACAGTGAGGCATGTGTAATGGCAGAGTGAGGCATGGGTAATGGCACAGTGAGGCATGGGTAATGGCACAGTATTATGCATCAGTTGCATTTATGACAATTGATGTTTGTACATACATATTAGCATAGACACTTCACTAATGGTTTATCTATACAGATATTCTGTATTTCACTTTAGACCGTTCTATTTTTGATTTCTTGGCTCTAGCCCGTTATTACACATTTATATTTTAACTAATTACTCCTTTGCTAGTTCGTCACATTATATATATCATACCCTTCTTTCACCTGCGAGGATATTAGTGCCTATTAACTTACGTTTGCTACGTAATGTTACTTTGCGCAGGGATCACAGATATCACATAGAGCACCTTTTTTCACCGTCTTTTCACCGTCACTAATGTGATCTCAGCACGCCCACTATTTATTATAGTGGGTATCTAACAGAGCTCATATACTCATACTCATACTCATTTTCATGTAGGACAGTCATCCTTTTAAACTAATTAATATTAATATTACCCATTGATCATACTTCCTATCAGGAACAATTGTTATTAGGGACGTTAACATGGTAACTGGTATAGTCTTAGGACTACATTACTCCTACGTGATTGGACGAATAATTCGACACCTATTGCTGGATTGGGTGGCGCCAGCTCCATAGTACGTTCTTAGAGGGTGAAACTTCCATCCATCTGATTGGACACTTCCTCTGCAATTCCCCATCTAATAGGACAACGCCATTGAGCGTGTGAGTGTTACCATGGTGACGTCCACTATATATGCAGCAAGCTACGGTATGCGTGTACCCGCTTCAGAAGACGTAAACAATACGAAACGTACGTAAAGCGGACACACGCACACCTACGCGCACTTCCGGGTTGACCAGCTGAGTGACTGTGGAACGCACGCCGTTCCCACGCTGGTGCGACCAGCCATCGGACTTACTGAGTGCAGTGTAAACAGCAGTGCCTACACCTTCCATAGGACATAGGCTGCTGCAATTTTAATTTACACCTTATTTTATTTTCTGTATTTTATGACTGCTGGCGGCGCTGAATTTTTCCTGCCCCACAGCCTGCTGTCACTTTTGTATTTTCTGTACTTTTGTTTTTGTTTTTATGCACGCCTCTTTTGGCAGTGCTAATATTTTTTTTTTTATATTTTTAAACGTACTACGCCATGGTAGCTTGTTTTCTTTCCCTTGGAGGAACCGTAAGATACAACTGAACTTAACCACTCACACTAAGGACATACACCAGGAACCCAGGATAAGGGGCAACGGCACGAAGTAGCAGCTGTTCGTCTGACACGCATTCTACCCCTGCAGGGGTGAGTGCCTCTGGTGAGTGGGGACCCATAAGGGGGAGCACCGGATCCACTGGGAGAAACACTTGTTGTACTTTTATGATCACCTACTCACATAGGTGCACCCTGAATTTTACACTATTACAATCAACCTGTTTGAACTTATGTTATATGGACTCCTGCATCCAATTTGCACCTATGACCACAACGCTTGTTTTTATATATAGGTTCCTTCTGTATAAGGTTTAACTGTATTATTATCTTCATTGTGGTAGCCTATATTGGACCTGAATTTATTTTTATTTTTACCGTAGAGATCTACGCATTATCACTATGCTGGTTAGCTTCACTGGTATCACTACATTGGTGGTTCATAGTTGGTAATATCATTTTATTCACATATTTTCTTACATTGCAAACTTAGGCAGATACTGCCAACATTATTGATGTAAGTACAGGGAAGGTTGCCCTAGTAGAGCCCACTCACACATCGATTAGGGTGAACAACTGGCTCATCAGCACAACCTATTGGCGACAGCACCACCACCCCCACCATCTTTCACAATGGCACAGTGAGGCATGTGTAATGGCACAGTGAGGCATGTAATGAAATGGCACAGTGAGATTTGAAAAAAGCCTGTTTCTGTCATCGGGAAGTGGCAGTGCAGTCACTAAACTACAGTTCAACACACGCAAAGTTTTTTATCAAACATTTAAAAAAAGAACCCACTAGTTCAGTTTCATGATATTTTAAAGTGATTGTAAACCTCAGACATAAAAAATGAACAAAGCACATTCTGCTATAGTGTGTACTAACCGGCATCCAAAGCACAGAGCCTGGTTTATCTCTGCTCTCTCTTCTCTCTGCTATCTACATGACAATAGATTAACAATAGATTAAGCCAACACCTTAGCACAAAGCAGATGACTCATACCCTTAGCTTAGCTTTATCTGAGCCTGTGAAAGGAAGGTGTGTCACATTCCATCAATCAACTATCAGCTTACACTCAGTTCTGTGCTCTAGGCTCTACAGTGTGTGACATCACATATCTGCCCCCTGCTTTCTGTTTTAGAGAAAAATCCTTTTATATGTGTCTTGTAGGAGGCCATACAGGACATATGACTGCAGATGAACAGGTACAACTTATGAAGAAGGATTTGTTATATCTTTGTGTACAGTATCTTAAGGATGCCATTTTAATCACTAAATATATTTCACCAAGTGAAATATATTAAGTGGTTCTGTTATCCTGATTGGGTGTCATATGATGTCCAGCAGGATAACATGCTGGCGCGCCCGTGAGGGCGTGCAGCATGGCGATCACGAGTGCAGCATGTCAGTCTGACACACCTTATCTCTGATTGTGGTAAGAAGCCTCTGACAGAGGCTTCTTACCACGTGATCAGCTGTGACCAATCACAGCTGATCATCGCATGAACCAGGAAGTGCCGGTAAATGGCATTCCTCAGTTTGCGCTAACAGGGAGAGCCGATCGACGCCTCTCCTTGTTAGGGGGGGGGGGTCTGTGCTGATAATCAGTGCCCATCAGTTCCGCCTATCAGTGCCCATCAATTCTAGATATCAGTGCCTCCTCATCAGTGCCCATCACTGCCACCTTATCAGTGCCGACTCATCAGTGCCTATCGGTGCTGCCTCATTAGTGCCCATCAGTGCTGGCGTATCAGTGCCAACTCATCAGTGCCCATCGGTGCTGCCTTATCAGTGCCCATCAGTGCCACCATATCAGTGCCAGTCAGTGAAGTAGAATTCTTGTTTTATAACAGAAATAAAGAAAAACTTTTTTTTCCCTAAAATTTCTGTCTTTTTTAGTTTGTTTAGCAAAAAATAAAAACCCCAGAGGTGATCAAATACCATCTAAAGAAAGTTCTATTTGTGGGAAGGAAATAATAAAAATGCAGTTTGTGTAAAGTGTTGCATGACTGCGCAATTGTAATTCAAATTGCAACAGCGCTGAAAGCTCAAAATTGTCCTGGCAGGAAGGGGCGAAAGTTTCTGGTATTGAAGTGGTTAAATTATAGTAATTCCTGTAAAGCTTACTAATTAAACTTGGACATCTATCAATTCTCTTTTTGTTACTTGTGTTTTTGAATTTAGACAGACCAGGAAAAGTGTTTCCATTTTTTGAATAAGATGAATTTGAAAGTGTGCATTGGTGCAGTGACAGCAAGAGCAGAAGAGGGTATTTGTGTGTAGTGGTGGTGAGTGTAGAATTGCGTGACACTGCAGTGGCAACAAATAGGGTCTTAATGCAAGAATGCGAGGTTGTGTGTGTTAGTGCAGTATTGATGACAGGGAAAGAAAATCACTCATTTTGAGCAACCAGGGTTTAAGTCCGGAACGCGTGGGAACGGAGTTCCTGCACTTTTTTCACAGCAGGAACGCAGTTCCCTTTGCAGGACTAGAGCAGGCGAGAGCAGCCGAGCCCCCCGAGCCAATCCTTCACTAAGCGGCGATGTCCAGCTCGAGGCACTGTCAGGGGAAGGCGAACCTTAGTAATCCTTTATGTTACTGGCAGCTTCCAGTATATGGATTCATCAGGTAGTGTGCGGGTATTCCGTCACTTTCTCCATGCCGCAATGTCTTCTGGGAGCTTTTGTCATTGTTCCCAGGAGACATTGCGGAGGTCTGCCGTGAGTTATGGTGGGATTTTGAAAGAACTTACTTAAAGCAATGTATCCTGGGAACAATGACAAAAGCTCCTAAGGTACAGTGGATCGAATAAAAAAAAAAAACAAAAAACATTCGGTTTAGTAATTATGCATATGAGCGTATCATTTTTTTTTTTTGTGGGGGAGTGGATTTTGGGTGGGAGTTACCACACTTTTTTCCCCAGGACTTAAGCCCTGTGAGCAGCCATCAGTAATATAAGGCCGCGTACGCACGATCGAACATGTCCGCTGAAACTGGTCCGCAGACCAGTTTCAGCGGACATGTTCGATCGTGTCTACGCGGCCTTTTATTACTGATTTAGATGGCTGCTCACAGGGCTCAAGTCCTGGGGAAAAAAGCGTGGGAATTCCCACCCAAAATCCCAAAAAGTTTCTAAACATGCTTAAAAACCTGTCCGCTGGAAACCTGTCCGTCGGACATGTTTGATGGTTAGTACACAAAATCATCAGACCAAAATCCCGCGCATGCTCAGAATCAAGTCGACACATGCTTGGAAGCATTGAACTTCGTTTTTTCATCACGTCGTTGTGTTCTACGTCACCGCGTTCTGGTCGGATTTTGGTCCGATGGTGTGTGCGCACATCAGACCAACAGATCACTTCAGCCTGGTCCGATTAAAACGGTCCGTCGGACATGTTTCATCGTGTGTACGCGGCCTCAGGGAAATCTATTAATTGTGACACAAGTTCTGGTGACTACCATACATTTTCCATTACTTCCTGTAGTGGTCAATGGACAAGAAGTGATGGGAAATCTCCCCAATGGGTCATAGATTGTGAATAACTGATCCCTCCTTTATGATACTCAAAATAAAAAATAGGTTTTGCCTTCAGTTCTACTTTAACTGCAGGAGAGAAAAATCATGTGTTCTGCCCTGCCAGACCTGGCTTTGCTGTGTGGCAGAACTGTAATCCCAGGACTTAATGGATGGAAATACAATTTCATCTGTGTGTTTGTATTTCATCTGTGTGCTTAGCTGTTTGTCTGCGGCTTAGCTTCAATGATTTTGGTATTGCATTTTGACATGTAATAGTTAGCTAGATAACTAGGAACACTTTTAATGACATTCATCTGTTAAATAAACTGTAGCTTCAATTTTACAGTCATATTTATTAGGTAATTGAATATCCTTAAGTAGGTAGTTGCAGTGTATACTTTCTTGATACAACCTCATGCTATGCATTTTGACGTGTCACCTTGCTATTAAGTACAGTGTAAATTACCAGTCTGCCATCTGCTTGCTTAGATTCCTTAATAGTGCATACAAGCATATTTAGATCTTTCGGCAGTTAATTATAATCCCATTAAGCATACTGTTACAGTGGTGTATGGGGTTCTGGGGCATAACTCGTGTCAGTGGTAAGAAGCAGCCATATCCAAAATTTATAGTTCTGTCCCTGTGCATGTCAAGGTCACATATTCAGAGCAATCACACTTAGGGGCTGATTTACTAATGAATCTGCGCTGCGCCGGTACATGCCTTAATTAGTGCGCTGGATGAAGCCCTAATTAGGCGCATGAACCGGCGGCAGCAGCAGCGCGATGTGATTGATAAGTAAAGCCGCCGCCGAACTCCCTGTATAAGTCTATGGGGGGAAATCTTAATAGTGAATTTTAAAGGCTAATCTGCAAGTTTTCTCCTAAAAAGTGTTTGGGGACCTCAGTCCTGCCCCAGGGGACATGTACCAATGCTTTTTTTATTTTTTAAAACGGCCGTTTTTTCGGGAGCAGTGATTTTAATAATGCTAAAAGTGCAATAATAAAAGTGTAATTTTCCTTTAAATTTCGTACTATGGGGGTCTCTAATGTCAGCATGTGAAAAAGCGCATGTTTCCCGTGGTTAGAACTGTCTCTGCACAAAATGTCATTTTTCAAAGGAAAAAAGCCATTTAAAACTGACTCGCGGCTATAATGAATTGTCGGCTCCCGGCAATTGCAGGAGAATTCATTCATTAAAAAAAGGGAAAAAAAAGCGTGGGGGTCCCCCCAAATTCAATAACCAGACCCTTTAGGTCTGGTATGGATATTAAGGGGAACCCCGCCGTCAATTTAAAAAAAAAATGACGTGGGGTTCCCCCCAAATATCCATAACCAGACCCTTCGGGTCTGGTGTGGAATTTAAGGGGAACTCCACTCCAAATTAATAAAAAAATGGCGTGGAGTCCCCCCTAAAATCCACACCAGACCCCTTATCCGAGCACGTTGACCTGGCCGGCCGCAGAAAAGAGGGGGGGACAGAGCGCGGCCCCCCCCCTCTCCTGAACCGCACCAGGCCACATGCCCTCAACATTGGGAGGGTGTTTTGGGGTGCCCCCCAAAACACCTTGTCCCCATGTTGATGAGGACAAGGGTCTCTTCCCCACAACCCTTGCCCGGTGGTTGTGGGGGTCTGCGGGCAGGAGGCTTATCGAAATCTGGAAGACCCCTTTAACAAAGGGGCCCCCCAGATCCCGGCCCCCCCCCTGTGTGAAATGGTAATGGGGTACCTTGTACCTCTACCATTTCACGAGAAAAAAAATGTAAAGGGTTAAAAAAGACAAGAGCCGGTTTTTGACAAGTCCTTTATTATCTTCTTTCTTCTTTTCTTCGGGTTTCTTCTTCCTCCTCCTTCTTCTTCCTCTGCTTCTGTCTTGGGTCTTCTATTCCCGCATCTTGCCCGGCGTGTTCTTCCATCTTCTGTTCCTCCCGCTGTCCTTCTCGTCCGCATCTTCTTCTCCTTCTTCTTCTTCGCCGGAGGCGCCGCTTCCAATTGAAATCCCCGCTGTCTGCCGGACCACGCCCCCCCTCTGACGCCACGGGCAAGCTCTTAGGAGTGTGCTGCAAGTGCGTCCGAGGGGGGCGTGGTCACATGTCAGAGGGCGGGCAATTCAATTTGAAGCTCGTGCGCGGCTTTTTCTTTGCCAGAGTCGCCGCTTCCAATTGAATTGCCCGCTTTCTGGAACATGTGACCACGCCCCCCTCTGACGCACTGGCACCACACGGGGACTTTCCTAAGAGCTTGCCCGTGGCGTCAGAGGGGGGGCGTGGTCCGGCAGACAGCGGGGATTTCAATTGGAAGCGGCCGCTCCGGCGAAGAAGAAGAAGAAGGAGAAGATGCGGACGAGAAGGACAGCGGAAGAAGATGGAAGAACACGCCGGGCAAGATGCGGGAATAGAAGACCCAAGACAGAAGCAGAGGAAGAAGAAGGAGGAGGAAGAAGAAACCTGAAGGAAAGAAGAAAGAAGATAATAAAGGACTTGTCAAAATCCGGCTCTTGTCTTTTTTTACACTGACACTTTTTTTTACTCGTGAAATGGTAGAGGTACAAGGTACCCCATTACCATTTCACACAGGGGGGGGGCCGGGATCTGGGGGGCCCCTTTGTTAAAGGGGTCTTCCAGATTTCGATAAGCCTCCTGCCCGCAGACCCCCACAACCACCGGGCAAGGGTTGTGGGGAAGAGACCCTTGTCCTCATCAACATGGGGACAAGGTGTTTTGGGGGGCACCCCAAAACACCCTCCCAATGTTGAGGGCATGTGGCCTGGTGCGGTTCAGGAGAGGGGGGGGGCCGCGCTCTGTCCCCCCCTCTTTTCTGCGGCCGGCCAGGTCAACGTGCTCGGATAAGGGGTCTGGTGTGGATTTTAGGGGGGACTCCACGCCATTTTTTTTTTTAGTTGGAGTGGAGTTCCCCTTAAATTCCACACCAGACCTGAAGGGTCTGGTTATGGATATTTGGGGGGAACCCCACGTCATTTTTTTTAAAATTTGATGGCGGGGTTCCCCTTAATATCCATACCAGACCTAAAGGGTCTGGTTATTGAATTTGGGGGGACCCCCACGCTTTTTTTTTGGTGTTTTTAATGAATGAATTCTCCTGCAAATTCCAAGAGCTGACAATTCATTATAGCCGCGAGTCAGTTTTAAATGGCTTTTTTCCTTCAGAATGTCATTTTTCACATGCTGACATTACACCCAGGGCCGCCATCAGGGGGGTACAGGCAGTACACCTGCAGGGCCGCCATTAGGGGGGTACAGGCATTACACCGCCCGGGGGTCCCCAGGGGCCCCCAGGGGCCCGGATGGGAACCACCCTAAAACAAAAAAAACTATTTTTTTTTTTTTTTTTTTGTTTAAGGGCTCCGAAGGTCCCCAGGGGCCCGGAGGCCACTAAGGGCCCCAGATGGCAAGCCCTTTTTTTTAAATAAAATATATATATTTAAAAAAAAATATATATTTTTTAAATATATTTGTTTATTTTTTTTTTAAGGAAAGGGCCCAGAGGTCCCCAGGGCCCTGGAAGGCTACCCCCTTGTTTTTTAACTTTTTTTCGATAAATGTTATATTTAAAAAATATATATATATGTATTTTCTCTCTTTTGTATTTTTATTTGATAAAGAGCACAGAGGTCCCCAGGGCCCCGGATGGCTACCCCCCTTTTTTATATATATTTTTCTTTATTTCTTATTTCTGTCAAAATTTTTGTAAAGGGCCCCCCCGCTCCTCAATTTGCGGCACCACCCCCCCCCCCCGCTTCTCAATTTCATACGGCAGCACCCCCCCCCCCGGTTCTCTGCTCCAGGGGGCCCATGCCTGAAGCTGTGTAAGGGGCCCCAAAATTCATGATGGCGGCCCTGTACACCTGTAAGGGGCCCGGGGGTCCGGAGGTGCCCAGATGCCTGGAGGCCCCCCAGTGCCCCAGATGGTAACCCCCCTCTTTTTTTTTTTGTATATATATTTGTTAGTTGGTTTTTGTAGGATTTTTTATTAAAGGGCCAATTTTTGGAATTTAATATTTTTTTGCAGTCTGGAGGTCCCCAGGGCCCCGGGTGGCAACCCCCCAAATTTGTTGTTATTAAAGGGCCAATGTTTTGGTTTAGGGGTCTGGAGGTCCCCAGTGGCCTGGTCCCCAGTGGCCCGGAGATCCCAGGGCTCCAGATGACAACCCCCCACCTTTACAAAAAAAAAAAAAAAAAAAACATATGATATATTTTTTGGTTATTTTTTAAACATATATATATATAATATAATTTTGAAAGCTCCCAGAGGGCCCCAGATGACAACCTTTTTGCTTCTAAAAATGTTATAAACATTTTCCCCAGGTTTGTTACTTTTTACTTTAATTTCTTTTTTAAAGTGTATTTTGTGCGTGAAGTCGAGAGAGAGGAGCTGGACTTGCAATCGCCATCCTTCTCCATGCCCCCGGTGGCAATGGTGGGTGTGAGGGGGGCCTCCCACTCACCCCACCTGCTACACTTGGGAGCCCGATGGGACAGAGGGACTCCCCCTATGAAGGAGTGTAGCCCACCCAGCCAGCCCTGTAGGTCCTTCGCCTCCCTTTATTTTAGGAGACCTCATGGCCAAAGTGTGTGCAAGTGTGGTGTTTTTTTTGGGGGGGGGGGGTGGGCATACTAAGCACAGGCGTACCTTGCATAGCACACCCACCGGGAGCCGGGCTGACACCACCAAACTCAATTCATATGTAGCCGAGACCGGGATCCGAACCCTTGGCTGCAGAGGTGAACGGCTTGTCAGCGCAGTGCCATTCACGTTGAGCCACCACAGCTCCCACCCAATGTGATTTTTTTGTTAGATTTTTGGTAGTTATTTTTTATTAAAGGGCCCAGAGCTCCCAAGGCAACCCCCTTTTTTATTATTTTATATATGTAGATATTGTAATTTATTTTTCATTAAAGAGCCCAGAAGTTTCTTTTTATTAAAGGGCCCAGTGGTCCCCAGGGCCCCCGGATGGCTACCACCCTTTTTAATATATATTTTTCTATATGTATTTTTTAGTAAAGGAACCCCCCGCTTATCAAATTGCGGCAGCCCCCCCCCTTCTTAATATCAGGCGGCACCCCCCCCCCCCTATTCTCTGCTCCAGGGGGCCCATGCCTGAAGCTGTGTAAGGGGCCCCATAATTCCTGATGGCGCCCCTAATTGCCTCCCCCCCCCCCATGGTACGAAATTTCAAGGAATTTTTCACTTTTATTGGTGCACTTTAACCACTTCCATACCGCGCCTATTCTGGCACTTCTCTCCTTCATGTAACAATTATATTTTCTTCCTTGAAACTTACTCAGGACCCCCAAACATTATATATATTTTATTAACAAACACCCTAGGGAATAAAGTGGCGGCCATTTTTTCGGACACATTTCCAACAGTATTTGTGCCAAAAATGTTCTAACGTTTTTTTTTTTTTTTGGCTTTCCAAAAAAAAACCTGTTTCATGAATGACAAAATAAGAAAGCAGTAAAGCTAGGCCAATTTTTAGGGATAAGGTAAAAGATGATGTTACACCGAGTAAATAGATACCTAACTTGTCACGCTTTCATATTGCGCACACTCATGGAATGGCGCTAAACTTCGTTATAAAAAATCTCCATAGGCAACGCTTGACTTTTTTTCTCAGGTTACCACTTTTGAGTTACAGAGGAGGTCTAGTGCTAACATTATTGCTCTCGCTCTAACGCACGCTATGATACCTCACATGTGGGGTTTGAAGGATGTTTACATATGTGTGTGGGACTTGCATGCGTGTTCGCTTCTGAGTGCGAGCTACTAGGGACAGGAGCATTTAAATTCCTTTGTTATTTTATTTTTTTACTTAATATTTTATTTTTTGCACTTGTTTGTCCCTTTGTTTGTATTATTTTTCACTTTTCTTCCTATTACAAGGAATGTAAACATCCCTTGTAATAGGACTAGTGTGTGACAGGTCCTCTTTATAGAGAAAGGCGGGGTCAATTAGACCCCACATCTGTCCTCCAGGCTGGAAAGCATGAAATTGGAAAAAACAAAAACATCTCATGCTTTCAGCTGCAATCATGTTCGTTCAGCACAGTAGCGTAGTGTGTAGCATGTTCACCTAGCAGCAAAAGGGTTGCTGGTTCGAATCCCACCCGTGACACTATCTGCCTGGAGTTTGCATGTTCTCCCTGTGCGGGTTTCCTCCCACAATCTAAAAACATGCTGTAAATTGGATCCTGTCTAAATAAGCCCTAATGTGCAGTAGGAGATTTAGGTTTTGTGCTTCCCTAGGCCTGACCAAATTTTGGCACCCCCCTAATAGAAAAATGACCCACCCTTCCTGTCAAGGCCACACCCTGTTTTTTTATGACCCACCCAGGAATTTTCAGGGGACACACACAAGTTCTGTGGGGGGGGACTTGGGGGGGCCCTTAATTTGCCTACTTTTTCGATCACTTCCTGTTTGGCTATGGGGCAGGAAGTGAAGGCCAATCTCCCCAAACGGACAGGGATAATACAAAATAAACTGACAGAGCTTCTAACCCCCCCCCCCACCAACTCTATCCAAAATGAAAGAAATCCAAAAAATAAAAGTGATGATTATTGTTCCAGTTTAACCCCAAATTTCAGATCATTTTATTGAGAGGCTTAAGAAAATATAACCATGCCAATAGGCCACGATCCAGCGTTGCTAATATGTATGAATGTGTGTTAGGGACCCCCACAAACACCACCCAATGTTAAATCAACTATTTTCATGTTTGTTTTGGGGATGCCTGCACCCCTGATAGGGTAAAGACACCTCACAAATGTTGTCACTTTCTACTTAATTCATTCACTTCCTGCCACACAGCCAAACAGGAAGTGAGGGAAACACCTGAGTAATGTTTTGTTGGGGACACACAGATCAATATAAATAGTTTCCCATTTTGGAAATGGCATTTTGCTGTGTACACCCCAAATTAGTAGGAATCTTGGACTTTGGGGTCCATTTACTAAAGGCAAATCCACTTTGCACTACAAGTGGACAAGCAAGGAAGAAAACTCAAAACTTGGCGGGATTGGAAGTAAAAACCATCAGTGCTTCCCTTCTGATTTTCATTGCCTACGCTTCTACTGCAGAGCGGCTTTGCCTTTACTAAACCCCAAAGTAACCAATCATTTGGGGTGTACACTGCAGTGCAATTTGCTTAATGGTGACACTAGTTAGATTGACCTGTGCCCCGAAGAAAAGACCATTGGTAGGGTTTTAACCTCACTTCCTGTTCAGCTGTGTGACAGGAAGTGAAGCCAATTTTAGGAAAAGGGACACAAAGCCCAACCTAAAAACACTAGCAGGGGTTCTAACACTCAATTGGCTTCCCTCAAACAACCCACAATTAGAATAGGATTGTCTTGTGCTAGTTTCAAGCACAGCGCTGTAAATCAGCACTTCAAGCCTGTCCAAAAAAAACACACCACCCCCCCCCCCCCCCCTCCAACAGGCCCTGTTTGCAGCTTTTCCTACATCTTGCACATGTGCTTTAAAAAGTCAGTCTGGACATCAGTTCTAGGAAACAATACTTACCGCTTTGTCCTTCCTTTTCTGGTGACTAAACATTTCATGCATACACACCAGGAAAGATCTTAGAGACAAATCACACTTGATGGTTTAGGCCCAAACTATTTCAGCTGCAGCGGTTGAAATCCATAGCATGAAAAAAATATCACAAAACAAACTTCAAAATTTGAAAGTAATTTTATTGGTCCACAAAACAAGGAAAGCAAAAAAAAAATTACAAATAAACACACCAAAAATATATACAAACACCTAAAAACAAAAAAGACCAACGTTTATTTCACAGTCATTGGAAAATAAATCATGCTTTTGAAATAACAGGATAGACCCACAGGATTAAAACATTAGTCATTAACATCTTGAGAAACATTTAGCAAAATTATGTAGCAGAGAAAACATCAAAAAATACAAAACTTGCTCCAAAACATCTCTGTTTCACTCCGCCATTCCTTCCAGCCAGCAAATCTGCCCCCTCTGAGGGGCAGCTGACACGTGCAGTATCCACGCTTTTTATAACATGTGTGCTAATGAACCAATTGGAAACACATGAAGAAATGTCAGCCTCTAGTTTGTGTGCACTTGGAACTGCTTACACCTGTTAAGGATGTCCTTAAATTACTAAGCCAAAAAAAGAGCTTTCTGAGCATGCTCAGAAAGATGCAAGTCATTTTCAGGATGAAACTTCCAACTTCTTTTTCTAACTGTTCGAGCATGCCCAGTTCACTCGAAATGCAGTACCAGAATCAAATCTGCAATGGCGGATGAAAGCATTAGAGGTGTTAAATTTTTTTTTGGTCCCCATGAAGTGATGCTTTACAAGCTGAACGGGAGGTCTTATAGAATTTTTACGTAACAAACCTAAATAGTAATAATTTAAACGCCCCTGTCCCTAGTAGCTCGCAGTCAGAAGGGAACAAGCAGCATTTTTATTGTTTCCGGTTACCAGTTTAGATTTACAGATGAGGTCTAGTGCTATAAATATTCCTCTTGCTGTTACGCACGCTATGATACCTCACATGTGTGGTTTGAAGAATGTTTCCATATATGGGGGCGGGCCTTAAATGTGTAAGCCCCGCCCACATATTGAACCCCCGTTCAAACCCCACATGTGAGGTATCATAGCGTACGTTAGAGCGAGAGCAATACTTTTAGCACTAGACCTCCTCTGTAAATCTAAACTGGTAACCTGAAACACATAAAAAAGCGTTGCCTATGGGTATTTTCAAGTACTGAAGTTTGGCGCCATTCCATGAGTGTGTGCAATATTAAAGTGTAACATGTTGGGTATCTATTTACTCGGTGTAACATCATCTTTCACATTATGGCCATAAATTGGGCTAACTTTAGTGTATTCTTAATTTGTAACCACTTGAGCCCCAGAGCATATTACTGGTCACTGACGGGGCCATTTTTTGCATTTCAACACTGCGTCATTTTGACTGACAATTGCGTGGTTGTGCGACGTGGCCCCCCAAAAAATTGGGCGTCCTCATCCTCCCCCCCCCCCCCTAAATATTCTTTTTTTTTTTTTTTGTTGGTGGTATTTGATCACCTCTGCGTTTTTTCATATTTTTGCTTGACCCAAAAATATAGCGACAATTTGGTAACTAAAAAAACATCTTTTTTACGGTTTGCTATAATAAATCTCCCCCAAAATATATTCAAAAAATGTTTGCCCTCAGTTTAGGCCGATAAGTATTCTTGGACATCTTTTTGGTTGCAAAAAATCACAATAAGCGTTTGATTGGTTTGGGCAAAAGTTCTAAGTAGGGGTTGGTCTTATGGGTTTTTTTTGAATAATTTTTTGTTTTACTAGTAATGGTGGCTATCATTTGTTTTTTCTGTCTAATGCGACATTGTGGCGGACACATTTTTGTGAGATTTGGCATTTTTGTAGCGAGCAATGGTATATCAATGCATTGCTTACTATAAAAATGACACTGGCAGGGAAGGGGTTAACACTAGGGGCGCGGAAGGGGTTGATTATGTTACCTGGGTGTGTTCTAACTGTAAAGGGGGTGGGACTGTGTAGGGGAAATGACAGATCGCTGTTCATACATTGTAGGGACAGACGAGCAGGCATTCCCCCCCCCCCCCTGACAGGACCGGGATAAAGGGGAACTCCACCCCAAATTACAAAAAAAAACGGCGTGGGGGTCCCCCTTCTGGTGCACAACAGGCTCTTAGATTTGATCTGGAACATAAGGGGTTAAACCCACGCCAAAAAAACGGCGTGGGGTTCCCCCTCAGATCCAGACCAAACCCTTCTCCCAGGCACGCAGTCTGGCCGGACAGGAATGGGGGTGGGGACGAGCGAGCGCCCCCCCCCCTCCTGAGCCGTACCAGACCACATGCCCTCGACATGGGGGAGTGTGTGCTGTGGGGGAGGGGGGCACTGCCCCCCCACCCCAAAGCACTCTTGTCCCCATGTCGAAAGGGACAAGAGCCTCTTCCCGACAACCCTGGCCGTTGGTTGTCGGGGTATGCGGGCGGGGGGCTTATCAGAATCTGAGAGCCCCCTATATTAAGGGGGCCCCCAGATTCTGGCCCCCCACCCTATGTGAATGAGTATGGGGTACATCGTACCCCTACCCATTCACCGGGTGGAAAAGTGTAAACAAAAAAAAACACACAGAAAAAAATAATTTATTAGTCAGCTCCGGGGGTCTTCTGCCGGGACCCCCCACCACCAGCCCATTGGGCCCCGGGCTTCGCCGTCTTCTGCCGGGGGGGGACACCCACCGATGATCTCCGCCATGTCCAGCCAGGCCCCCACCCCAAAATAAGCTCTTTCAGATCCGGGGGGGGCCGGCCGAAAGAAGCAGAGAACAACGGGGGCGGAGCCCCTCGGTCTTCCAGACGTTTTCTGCCGGGGGGGCTCCAGCCCCGCACCGGTCTTCGCCGCCGCCTTCCGCCGGGGGGGTACACCTACC
The DNA here is from genome assembly GCA_029574335.1 of Rana kukunoris. NCBI lineage: Eukaryota > Metazoa > Chordata > Amphibia > Anura > Ranidae > Rana > Rana kukunoris. The sequence continues at coordinate 491,522,813 of CM056050.1, read as the reverse complement.
CCCCCCCCGGTCTTCGCCGCCGCCTTCCGCCGGGGAGAGAGACCCCCACCGATGCTCTCCGCCATGGTCGGCCAGGCCCCCTACCCCAAACAAAGCTCTTTTACATCCGGGGGGGGGCGGCGGGAATGGCGGAGAACAACGGGGGCGTCGCCACTCCTCGGTCTTCTAGCCGTCTTCTGCCGGGGGGGGGAAACACCCACCCATGCTCTCCGCCATGCTCGACTGTGCCCCCACCCCAAAATGAAGCTCTTTTACATCCGGGGGGGGCCGGCCGAAAACAGCGGAGAACAACGGGGGTGTCGCCCCACCTCGGGCTCCTCCGCTTCTGCCTGGCTCCTCCCGAGGCCAGGGCTTCTTTCGCCGTCTTCCGCCGGAGGGCGCCACTCTCCGGGCTTCTCGACGTTGTCTTCCGCCGCGGGGGTACACCTACCCCCCCCCGGTCTTCGCCGCCGCCTTCCGCCGGGGAGAGAGACCCCCACCGATGCTCTCCGCCATGTTCGGCCAGGCCCCCTACCCCAAACAAAGCTCTTTTACATCCGGGGGGGGCCGGCGGGAATGGCGGAGAACAACGGGGGCGTCGCCACTCCTCGGTCTTCTAGCCGTCTTCTGCCGGGGGGGGGAAACACCCACCCATGCTCTCCGCCATGCTCGACTGTGCCCCCACCCCAAAATGAAGCTCTTTTACATCCGGGGGGGGCCGGCCGAAAACAGCGGAGAACAACGGGGGTGTCGCCCCACCTCGGGCTCCTCCGCTTCTGCCTGGCTCCTCCCGAGGCCAGGGCTTCTTTTGCCGTCTTCCGCCGGAGGGCGCCACTCTCCGGGCTTCTCGACGTTGTCTTCCGCCGCGGGGGCCAGGCCTTCTTCTTTGCCGCCCCCTTCGATTTTTTCGGCCTGGACGGGGGTCGCACATCCCATCCAGGACTTGGACGTGGCGGGCTTCTCGTCGCCGTTTTCTGCCGCTGCCCCCTTCACCACGAAGCTCCGTGCTTGTTTGATGAGAGCAGCGGGCTTCCGTCGTCTTCTCCGGGGCGAGGGTCGTACATCCCACCCCGGATTTCGTCGCCGTCTTCTGCCGCTGCCCCCTTCACCACGAAGCTCCGTGCTTGTTTGATGAGGGCAGCGGGCTTCCGTCGCAGTCTTCCGCCGCGGGGTGACACTCGCGGGCTTCTTCTTCCATTCGATGTTGACACGGCGAGGTCCGGCGCTGAAATGCCTTCTGAGCGGCGGGCAAGGACTTATATTGGCATTGGGCGTGGGCGTGGTTATGCCAACATGTGACCTTAACCCATGTGACAGTGATGTGACGTGACATCACTGTCACATGGGTTAAGGTCACATGTTGGCATAACCACGCCCACGCCCAATGCCAATATAAGTCCTTGCCCGCCGCTCAGAAGGCATTTCAGCGCCGGACCTCGCCGTGTCAACATCGAATGGAAGAAGAAGCCCGCGAGTGTCACCCCGCGGCGGAAGACTGCGACGGAAGCCCGCTGCCCTCATCAAACAAGCACGGAGCTTCGTGGTGAAGGGGGCAGCGGCAGAAGACGGCGACGAAATCCGGGGTGGGATGTACGACCCTCGCCCCGGAGAAGACGACGGAAGCCCGCTGCCCTCATCAAACAAGCACGGAGCTTCGTGGTGAAGGGGGCAGCGGCAGAAGACGGCGACGAGAAGCCCGCCACGTCCAAGTCCTGGATGGGATGTGCGACCCCCGTCCAGGCCGAAAAAATCGAAGGGGGCGGCAAAGAAGAAGGCCTGGCCCCCGCGGCGGAAGACAACGTCGAGAAGCCCGGAGAGTGGCGCCCTCCGGCGGAAGACGGCAAAAGAAGGCCTGGCCCCCAGTAGGAGCCAGGCAGAAGCCGGCGAGGAAATCCGGGGTGGGATGTACGACCCTCGCCCCGGAGAAGACGACGGAAGCCCGCTGCCCTCATCAAACAAGCACGGAGCTTCGTGGTGAAGGGGGCAGCGGCAGAAGACAGCGACGAGAAGCCCGCCACGTCCAAGTCCTGGATGGGATGTGCGACCCCCGTCCAGGCCGAAAAATTCGAAGGGGGCGGCGGCAGAAGACCCTCAAAGTTCAAACCACCTTCACCAGGTGAATGGGTAGGGGTACGATGTACCCCATACTCATTCACATAGGGTGGGGGCCCGAAATCTGGGGGCCACATTATTAAACGGGGCTCCCAGATTCTGATTGGCTCCCGCCCGCATACCCCGACAACCAATGGCTAGGGTTGTCGGGAAGAGGCTCTTGTCCCGATCGACATGGGGACAAGAGTGCTTTGGGGTGGGGGGGCAGCGCCCCCCTCCCCCAAAGCACACACTCCCCCATGTCGAGGGCATGTGGTCTGGTACGGCTCAGGAGGGGGGGGGCCGCTCGCTCGTCCCCACCCCCATTCCTGTCCGGCCAGACTGCATGCCTGGGATGAGGGCTTGGTACGGATCTGGGGGGGAACCCCACGCCGATTTTGGCGTGGGTTAACCCCTCACGTTCCGGACCAAGCCGGAGAGCCTATTGTACCCCTGGGGGGGAAGCCGCGCCGGTTTCACATTTGAAATTTGGCGCGGAGTTCCCCTTCAGTGTCAGCGCAGCCCGAGAACAGCTCGGAGCTTGCCGTACGCCGCTCCAGGCAGTGCAAACACTGCTACGCCGCCTGGTATTTACCAAGGATTTCCCGGCGTTCTGAAGAGGCGCGCGGTGAGCTCCGATTTTTCCCTCTGCGCATGCCCAGTATGCAAGTGAACCTTCCGAGGTTCTAGCGTACTTTGCAAGCGCCCGGGGATCGGGTCCCAAAAGTCACTTTCCCTTTCAAATCGGCCCGCCACACAAGTTGAAACACATGTCACCACACTTCCCCTGCATCACCCCCCTCCCTCCCCTCATAAACTCCCGCCCGAATCCCCGATGTTTACATAACTAAATGCCGCACGCCAGCTCTGTACTGGCGTGCTGTGCGCCCTCTTCTGGGCGCATTAGGCACTTTAGTAAATGAGGAAACACGCTGCACTAGCAGCGTGTTTCTTTGGTAAATGTCAAAAACAGGTTTACTCCTGCTTGTGCACCATGAGTCTTGGCGCACAGGCTTGGTAAATCAGCCCCTTAATCTTATTTAATCCAAATGACCAGAGGACAGGAGTACAGAATGAAGTCGGTATACACTGTCTGCATTGATCATTCATGTGTGGCATTCTGAACCCAGACTAACCCTTATTTCCTTGGCCAGTGCCTGCTAATAGAGAACGTACAGACATTTGTCTATAGTTGGATCTGCAGTTATCCTAAGCAGATTACTCAAAGTATCTCAGACAGTTTTCACTTGAAGTACTCATTAAGCACAAATCATTGATACCAATTTGATTACATTAAATGGCAAATGCTGCATTACAGGTTACATAGTTACATAGTTAGTCAGGCTGAAAAAAGAAACAAGTCCATCCAGTTTAACCATAAAAAAAATATATAAAACACACACATATATATATTAGACATGTGCAGACTGGAATATTTTGTTTAGTTTTCGTCTAGAAAACAAATTTATTTAGTTACTCCTGAAAATCGTTTTGATTTACTTAGTTTTCGTCCGAAAACGACGATTTTCGATGCTTTGTCGAATTTTTGTCGTTCAATTCGACAGTGAATAGGTAGGAACTGAACGACGAAAATTCTACAAAGCATCGAAAATCGTCGAATTTTCGTCCAATTTCTACCTATTCACTGTATTCAGAACGACGATTTTCGATGCTTTGTCGAATTGAACGACGAAAATTCGACAAAGCATCGAAAATCGTCGGATCTGAACGAAAACGAAAATAAAGCATTTTTTATGTCGGATCTTTCGGTTTTTCGTTTCTTGCGCTTTCGTTTGTTTAAACGATAACGAAAATACCCGATTTTCGGACGAAAATGCATTCTAACGAAAACGAATGCACATGTCTAATATATATATTACAATCCCATCTACCCAATCATGTACCCACAGTTGATCCAGAAGAAGGCAAAAAACCCCAGCAAAGCATGATCCATTGACATATACAGTATATACAGTACAGACCAAAAGTTTGGACATACCTTCTCATTCAAAGAGTTTTCTTTATTTTCATGACTATGAAAATTGTAGATTCACACTGAAGGCATCAAAACTATGAATTAACACATGTGGAATTATATACATAACAAAAAAGTGTGAAACAACTGAAAATATGTCATATTCTAGGTTCTTCAAAGTAGCCACCTTTTGCTTTGATTACTGCTTTGCACACTCTTGGCATTCTCTTGATGAGCTTCCAGAGGTAGTCACCTGAAATGGTCTTTCAACAGTCTTGAAGGAGTTCCCAGAGATGCTTAGCACTTGTTGGCCCTTTTGCCTTCACTTTGCGGTCCAGCTCACCCCAAACCATCTCGATTGGGTTCAGGTCCGGTGACTGTGGAGGCCAGGTCACCTGGCGCAGCACCCCATCACTCTCCTTATTGGTCAAATAGCCCTTACACAGCCTGGAGGTGTGTTTGGGGTCATTGTCCTGTTGAAAAATAAATGATGGTCCAACTAAACGCAAATCGGATGAAATAGCATGCCGCTGCAAGATGCTGTGGTAGCCATGCTGGTTCAGTATGCCTTCAATTTTGAATAAATCCCCAACAGTGTCACCAGCAAAGCTTCCTCCTTCATGCTTCACTGTGGGAACCAGGCATGTATAGTCTATCCGTTTACCTTTTCTGCGTCACACAAAGACACAGTGATTGGAACCAAAGATCTCAAGTTTGGACTCATCAGACCAAAGCACAGATTTCCACTGGTCTAATGTCCATTCCTTGTGTTCTTTAGCCCAAACAAGTCTCTTCTGCTTGTTGCCTTTCTTTAGCAGTGGTTTCCTAGCAGATATTCTACCATGAAGGCCTGATTCACACAGTCTCCTCTTAACAGTTGTTCTAGAGATGTGTCTGCTGCAAAAGGTGGCTACTTTGAAGAACCTAGAATATGACATATTTTCAGTTGTTTCACACTTTTTTGTTATGTAAATAATTCCACGTGTTAATTCATAGTTTTGATGCCCTCAGTGTGACTCTACAATTTTCATAGTCATTAAAATAAAGAAAACTCTTGGAATGAAAAGGTGTGTCCAAACTTTTGGTCTGTACTATATATATATATATATATATATATATATATACAGGTGGTTCTCAAAAAATTTGCACATTGTGATAAAGTTCATTATTTTCTGTAATGTACTGATAAACATTAGACTTTCATATATTTTAGATTCATTACACACAACTGAAGTAGTTCAAGCCTTTTCTTGTTTTAATATTGATGATTTTGGCATACAGCACATGAAAACCCAAAATTCCTATCTCAAAGAATTAGCATATTTCATCCGACCAATAAAGGAAAAGTGTTTTTAATAAAAAAAAAAAAGTCAACCTTCAAATAATTCTGTTCAGTTATGCACTCAATACTTGGTCGGGAATCCTTTTGCAGAAATGACTGCTTCAATGCGGTGTGGCATGGAGGCAATCAGCCTGTGGCACTGCTGAGGTGTTATGGAGGCCCAGGATGCTTCGGTAGCGGCCTTAAGCTCATTAGTGTTGAGCAGAATATGCCATATTCGATTTCGCGATATATCTCGAATATATAGTCGAATATTCGAGATATATTCGCTAAATACGAATATTCGTGATATTTTTTGGAAATGAAATGATTGTGAATTTTCGCTATTGCGATTTTTCGAGAAATGCGGAATGGAGCACTCTGATTGGCTCAGAATATTCGTGATATTTTATAATACAAAATAATTGCGAATATTCGAGAAATGCGGAATGGAGCACTCTGATTGGCTCAGAATATTCGTGATATATTACAATACAAAATAATTGCAAATATTCGGCAAATGCGGAAGGAGCACTCTGATTGGCTCAGAATATTCGTGATATATTACAATACAAAATAATTGCGAATATTCGGCAAATGCGGAAGGAGCACTCTGATTGGCTTAGAATATTCGTGATATATTACAATACAAAATAATTGCGAATATTCGAGAAATGCGGAATGGAGCACTCTGATTGGCTCAGAATATTCTTGATATTTTATCGTAATTTCGCAAAAGTGCGAATGAGAAATTTATTGCGGAATTTCGACAGTAACACTCTGAAATCGAATATATGTGTTATTTTAGCTAAAAACAATATTGCGAATTTCTCGAAAATAATCGCGCAATATCGCTATTGCCGAATAATCGCATTGCGATTTTTCGGCAATATAAATTGATCGCTGCAGCTACTCGGCCCAAGGTCTCTAATCATACCAGCAATGCTTTTAGACGTCGATGGGGATCTCTAGGATGTGATCTGTTCTAAAAAATAAATAAAAAGAATATTCGTGAGCAACACTAAAGCTCATCCAGAGTGTTGGGTCTTGCGTCTCTCAACTTTTTCTTCCCAATATCCCACAGATTCTTTATGGGGTTCAGGTCAGGAGAGTTGCTAGGCCTAGTTGCTATTGAGAACAGTAATACCATGGTCAGTAAACCATTTACCAGTGGTTTTGGCACTGTGAGCAGGTGCCAGGTCGTGCTGAAAAATGAAATCTTCATCTCCATAAAGCTTTTCAGCAGATGGAAGCATGAAGTGCTCCAAAATCTCCTGGTAGCTAGCTGCATTCACCCTGCCCTTGATAAAACACAGTGGACCAACACCAGCAGCTGACATGGCACCCCAGACCATCACTGACTGTGGCTACTTGACACTGGACTTCAGGCATTTTGGCATTTCCCTCTCCCCAGTCTTCCTCCAGACTCTGGCACCTTGATTACCGAATGACATGCAAAATTTGCTTTAATCCAAAAAAAGTACTTTGGACCACTGAGCAACAGTCCAGTGTTGGTTCTCTGTAGCCCAGGTCAGGCGCTTCTGCCGCTGTTTCTGGTTAAAAAGTGGCTTTTTTTTTTTTACCAAAAATATGTAGAAGAATACGTATCGGCCTAAAATGAGAAAAAATATGCATAGCACAGGCTATTCCCCGGGGCACACAACGTTCGTACCATCCTTGGGTATCTCCTTTATTGGGATTCCACTCTTTTGCTGGCTGTTCGAGGCTCTGTTTATCCAGGCTGATATACCTGGTTGTGGTATACGAGACATATATAATTGTCCTTACTACACCTCTTGCTGCCTGCCTCGGTATTAGTGTTCATTGGCTTAATACTAGTGCCTCTTGGATACATTTTCCATAAGTTTTTGGAACCTTGTCTACATAAATGTGATTGACATACGCTTATGCGATTTAGGGTGCTGTTTGGCAACTTGGAGGGCCGACGTCCGTTTTGACAATGAGATATACATTTGTCCTACTGCAAAATCTCTTCGGCTCATCCTGAGGATGCGCCAAAGGCGGAACGCGTAGAGACAATGCACAGAGGATATTTTCTACATCATATATCCTATATAGTTTCTTTTTAATTAAGTTGTTTATGTATACATTTTTGTAAATTTTTTAAATATTTTTTTTTGTATTTTTGATATTCCCGCCTTGCCTCAAAAGTCTGTCCATTCAATTACTGCTATTGAGTAATTTTTTTCATGAGAAAAAATATGTTTTTTATATATTTTTGGGGGATATTTATTATAGGAAAAAGTAAAAAATATTGCATTTTTTTCCGAATTTTCGCTCTATTTTTTGTTTATAGCGCAAAAAATAAAAACCAGAGGTAATCAAATACCACGAAAAGAAAGCTCTATTTGGGGGGGAAAAAAGGACGTAAATTTTGTTTGGGAGCCACGTCGCACGACCGCGCAATTGTTAGTTAAATCGACACAGTGCCGAATCGCAAAAAGGGGCCTGGTCCTTTAGCTGCATAATGGTTCGGGGCTTAAGTGGTTAAATAGCATGGCGGCTGTGTAAAGGGGATGTTTAGAGAAGTTAGAAGGCAGTACACATCTCTGGAAACATAAATCTATTTATCTTTCCCCTTTTACTTGTATGGTAGTCTGTACAACTGAATGATAGCTCTTTAGAAAATTGGAGCTAGGGATGTCGTTTAAGTGTTAAGGAAATAGTTTGCAATATTTTTCAAGCAGTTCCAATTGGTGGTGTAAAATTTTGTTCATTCATAGGAAATAAAAAAATTTGTTTATTGAAGTGCCATTCAGTTAATAGTTAATAATAGTAACCCGGAGAAGAAGAAAAATATTATATCTCCTTTAAACGAAACTGATCTCAAAAATACATCAGAGATTTCAGTTTGGGTTCAAACCAATTATATTCCACAACATGTGCAGCGGTAACAATGAAACAGTGACCAATTAATCAGTGTGTAAGATAAATGTCTGTGTCTACACTGTTTTATCCTCTGCGGCAAGATCTAATTAAACGTTTCACTCTAAAAGAAAGAGAGTTGTGCTACATGAGGCTAAAACACTCTAGCCCAGGCCACCCAGGATCACAAATATGTTTTCTTTAGTTTAATTTAATTTAGAAACTTTTGGCCTGGAAGAACTTTTGCTCTGCTTCTGAGCTGATTTACTGTAAAGTTATAAAACTAAAATTTATTTTTTTACTCCAAATATTTCAAAAACAGTTATGATACTGCCAACTATATATCGCACAGGCGTATAACACGCACCTTAACTTTAAGAGGGAAGTTTCAGGAAAAAAAACGTCCACAGCCCCCTGCGTATAACACGCAGGCACAGTTTACACTCTATTTTCAGGGTAAAAAAGTGAGTGTTATACGCCAAAAACAGTACTTAAATGCTATTGTTTTTACAGACGTTAAAGGGGAGGTTCTCCTAAAAAGAAACTTTTAACATTGCATGTCTCTTTTTAATTACATGTAGAATCGGCTGGTAGTTTAAAAAAAAAACGTCCGTACATACCATTTTCGGCATGTAGTCTCACCGTCGCTTCCGGGTCTGGCGGTCGGGTATGGGTGTGCCTACTTGATTGACAGGCATCCGATCAACGTAGTCTCACCGTCGCTTCCGGGTCTGTCGGTCGGGGACAGGCATCCGATCGACGCATACAGCGCGTCACGAGATGCCGAAAGAAGCCGAACGTTGGTGCGCATGCGCCGTATAGAGCCGCACCAACGTTCGGCTTCTTTCGGCATCTCTTGATGCGCTGTATGCGTCGTTCGGATGCCTGTCCCCGACCGCAAGACCCGGAAGCGACGGTGAGACTACATGCCGAAAATGGTATTTACGGACGTTTTTTTTTAAACTACCAGCCGATTCTACATGTAATTAAAAAGAGACATGCAATGTTAAAAGTTTCTTTTTAGTGGAACCTCACCTTTAAATGACAAGTTGTCTATCTGTAACCATTATATTTTTATTCACTAGGTGCAATAGGAAAATGCTGCACTTAATCCTCTGGATAAAAGAAGTTACACATAAAATTTAAGATAAAAAAAGTGCACAAACTCCTATATTACTATATCCACAATTACAAATACAAAATACGATATCCCATCACCTGCTTATATATGTGAAAACATATTTTTTAACAAAAAATCAATGTTACATAAAAACAAAAGTGAAAGGTAAAAAAAATATACACATAAAAAGTCCACTCCCAGTGTTCAATTACAGTCCAAAAAGGATGATCCACTTAAAATATAAATGCAAAGTGCCACCTCCTTACCGGATTATTAGAATCTCTAAGCGAAAGAGATCAAAAGAACTTGAACACATATGTAAGATCACTCCCAGGGTCCACTCCCATTTTCAAAACATGTCCAATGAATCTAAAATTCACAAGGATGTCCAGATTTTCCTCAGAGATAGTAGGAAGAGAAAAATAGGACCCCATAGTGTAGTATAGCTAAAACCTTACTATTTATAATATATCCATTATACTCACAAAAAACACAGGATACATAAAACATCAAAAACCTTGCAGTTGACACTGGCGGGCATAATTACGTCACAGGCCACTGACCCTTCCAACGCGTGCTTTGTCTAGAAGTAAAGTGATCTATTAAAAGTATAAATAAGAATAGACATAAATTGACACAAAAATAGAGGACTCAAATTCACACAAACAACCAGAGGGGACAGGACAATGATTCTTGCCAACTCTGGGCAGTTCTGATTAGATAGGGTCATGCAGAGTTTCAATCTGAAAGTCAGAGGGAAAGCAGCTTCTGCTGTGCTTTTTCTTTAAACTAAACAGTAATGTTCCGTGATATCACTGTTATGGAATTCCATGAATGTAAAAGCAAACACAACCAAATAACTTAAGTGTCTTTAAATCCCTTAGCAATCCACTCCAAACCCCCTGCAATCTTAAAATAAGACTTATTAAATTCAAAAAGCTGATGTTTGACCAGTTGAGGATTTGGGTGTCAGGGCTTGAACTTTAACCTGGGATCTATGCTGTGTCTGACAGTAATGCTTCTCACTGAGCTACTGGACAGCACCCTGTCTGATCCATTAGACAAAGCTGCCTTGTACCTTGACTTCTGATGAAACTTTAACACTTTGCTCCTCCCATGAACTTCCTGATTTAAGCCATGTCTTTGCACTTCCTGTTTGCCAGATTATTGTGCGCTCTCCACCCAGTATCTCGCTCTTGTCTTCACTGCTGCTGTCCATATTTTGCTACCATTTGTTATCGACCCTTGACTTGTTCCTTGACTATGCTTCTGCCTGATCCCAACCGACAAATAATCGTTATTGACCTTTTAAATTGTTATCTGGCTACGCTTCTGCTTGATTCTTAAGCCGCATACACACGATCAGTCCATCCGATGAGAACGGTCCGACGGACCGTTTTCATCGGTTCACCGATGAAGCTGACTGATGGACTGACGTGCCTACACACCATCGGTTAATGATCCGATCGTGTCAGAACGTGGTGACATAAACACAACGACGTTCAATGCTTTCAAGCATGCTTCGACTTGATTCTGAGCATGCGCGGCCCTTTAACCGATGCTTTTGCATACTAACGATCGGTTTTGACCCATCGGTTAGCCGTCCATTAGTTCAATTTTAAAGCTAGCCATCTGTTTTTTGACCGAAGGTTAACGGACCGATGGGGCCTACACACGATCGGTTTGGACTGATGGAAACCGAACCTCAGTCCATTTTCATTGGTTTGAACCGATCGTGTGTACGCGGCTTAACCTGCTTAATCTTCTACTGCACTCTGACTTGCTCACCTCCTGGTGGAGTGATCCCGATGACCTTATGTTAACATGCAGCAAGATGCATCTCCACCATCAGGAGCTCTGGGGAACACTGGCTAGTACTTGGACTCAGATGAGCCTGCATCATTTACCAGGGTGACCTGTCTGTGTGTCTATCCAGCTTGTTCTTGTGTGAGCTTCCCACTGCTATAGCAACTAGTCTTCGTGCCTGACCCCTGTTCCCGACATTGGGTGCGCAAGGTACACCCTAAAACAATTAATCTAAATGCCTATGGTACACCTCACTCTGGCATTTCCCCACTGTTGTGGCTTCATCTGGGGTAATGCAACCACCACATCTCAGGATCGGTAAGCTGCAATAGATTATATTTTTGTTTTTGGGTTTAAATACTCTTTAAATGTGTATCTTATTTTAGGCATCAATTTTTGTTGCTGGAAATACTCATGATGATTATTTCCTGTTACTTTTACTAATGGTATTGCTGGCGGAGTCTCTGGACCATGTAACCAGATCATATTTTAAAATTAGTCTTTCCTCTGATGACATTCTTGTTAGCAAAAGTAAAACACTCTATCTAGCCTCACATTAGCCACTTAACAGACTGAACTTTTCTTAAGGCCAAATGGATAGAGAATATAACAAGATTCTTGTTAGAGTTCCTTCCTTTTATGTGAAAAAGGGGTCATGATTATGAAAATAATCTTATCAGTACACATTATGTCAAATTATATATGTAATAGGGCAGCCATATTTGCCATTTTGTAGTCAGGCTTATCTCCATGTTTTGAGTGATACACAATAATCTTGGTTTACTGCTCCTTCTTACATTGCAAATCTTTGAGGTCCTGCTCACAACAGACTGTGGTGTGGAAAATGTGCATCCATCCATGTTCGAAACACTCTGCACTTGCGTTCTGCAGTGTGTGTCAATGCAGTGCTCAAATAAATAGTTATGTGCCTTGTGAGCTGCTATGTGCCACCTAAAACAAAGCTGATATTACCTATACATACTCTCATACATATGTGTTCTGATTGACAAATATCAAATTTGTGGTGCAGAGCTAAAATAAATCATACACTCTCCACCTGGAGTGGATGATAAAAAGCCTTTTTGATGTTAATCAACCAGCATCTTCTCCTTTAGGCGCACTCCAATCTTCTCCTCCACTCAGCTCGCATACAAAGAAGTAAGAAAGCAAAAAGAGTGCTTTATCCCTTAAAAATATTTACTGTATTTACAAGTCAGATAAAATGAAAGAGTCATTGAAGTTTATTTACTAAGTCTGGAGCGTGCACATTCAGGCTCATTTCTGCATAGAACCCAATCAGCTTCAAGGTGTTATTGCCAAAGCTTAAAGGGGAGTTCCAGCCTTTTTTATGTTTATTAAAAGTCAGCAGCTACAAAAATTGTAGCTGCTGGCTTTTAATAAACATACACTTACCTGTTCCACTGTTAAGCGACGTGGCTCCCGGAGCTTTGCTTCTCTCCCCCCCTTTGCTGGCGCCTCCATTCTAACTGTGGACACCCGGTCGTGACAGCTTTCGGCTTTGCGGCCGGGCACTCACTGTGCATGCACGAACGACGCTGCACCCCCTGAGTGTACAGGCGATCGTCTGGGACCTGTCACATGTCCCAGGTGATTGCCTACAGGGAGGGGCCGCATTAGGCAATATGAGGAGTTGCGTAAGCGGTCCCTGGGCAGAAGGAGGAAGTGGGACAGGAAGTCCCATTCCTACTGAAGCCCCCACTCCCCCCCCCCAAAAAAATGACATGCCAAATGTGGCATGTAAGGGGGTGAGGAGTGGTTTAAGCGTAAGTTCCGCTTTTGGGTGAAATTCTGCTTTAATTGATCAAGATGAGGTTAGAAGCTGGTTGGTTTCTATGCAGTGAGCCTGATTTTACACTCTTCAGCTTTAGTAAATAAACATTGTCTGAATATTTCTTCTGGAGCAAGTGGATCAGTATAACAACAAGCCATCCAGCCTTTCATTAGTGAGAGATCAGCAATGGCAGCTTCAATGTTTCTCTCAGAAAAGTTTACCACCAACCGCATTGAAGTCAAACCTTTGGTAAATTGTATATACAGGTTGAAACCATGTAAAGCTTCCAATGAGGCCAAGAATTCAGTACATGCTAAAATGCACAAAATAAAATCTATTTAGAAATACATTATAATAAGGTAGTCCGGTTTTAAACTGTTTGCACGATTTTACATAATTGGAACCTGAGTGGACCCAGTGTGGATATTACTGAGCCAGGAAGGAAGTCAGAGGTCACCTAAAGTATGACAGAAGTTGTCCTATCAACTACTTGCTTCATCTCCCATAAGGGTTGGCATAATTGACCATTCAGTGTGTGCGATTAAAAGCACTGAAAGAGAGCAATTATCAGACCTCAGGTGACCTCTGACCCTCTGACAATCCTATTAAATCTCCTAAACAGAAGATGGTGCTGTTAATAATACTAATGCCGTGTAATGTGAGTAAAATTGGATTTTTTAAATTGGTCGTGAAAAACGGTCGTGTGTATGCTCCAGAGCATTTTTCTCGACGAGAAAAATAGCCGATTTTTTTTTTAGAACCTGCTCTTATTTTTTGCGGCATTTTTCACGTCGTTCTTTTTCATGTCTTGAAAAACGGTCGTGTGTGCGCTTTAACGAGGGGGAAAAAAATGCGTATGCTCAGAAGCAATTTATGAGACGGGAAAATTAGCAAAAGCAATCCAAAGGGTGGCGCCATTCGAATGGAACTTCCCCTTTATAGTGCCGTCGTATATGTTGTACGTCACCATGCTTTGCTTGAGCATTTTCTTTTTAATGAACGTGTGTATGCAAGGCAGGCTTGAGAGGAATCACAACGAATCACGTCGAGAAAAACTTCGTTTTTTTATGACATTTTTGTGTACATTACTCTTCTACATTCGTTTTGTTGTATTGTGCAATAATAAATGTAATTTGTTCACAAAATCCAAGTCAGTTCTGTAAATGTTTTTGGAAGCCTCCACTGATCACGACTGCAGTCTCAATACATAGTGAGGAAAATGGGATGATTGTGACCGGCTGAAGTATTATATGAGTCAGTAAATTCCTGCATCAGTATCTGGCTCTGCACTGTTATCAGCATCTCAGGAATACATGGAGAAAATGGATACTTCCAGGCCATTAGCATAAGACTTGTATGCTAAAAGGCTAAATCACCAACCCAAGAATTCTATTACGGTGTTTGAAAAAGCCAACATTTGAATTTCTGCCAGTTTTAGAAAATTGACTTTAACAAACAAATATTGTTTGAGCAGAGGGAGACCTTATATACCTTGTTTTATATTTTCTCACAGTCAATAATCGAATCAAACCTGCATGGGACAAATGAAAAGTTGCAAATGACAGATAGAGAATGAATGACGGAACCCAAATGGTGCTGGTTTATCAACTCAGAATAATTGTTACTCAACATGATACATGATGACTGAGAAGCAGTGGCATTGATTCAATTGTGATGGTGGCCATAATGATTCAATTGGATATACATCTATTATTTTAAATTGCTGCAGTCAAGAGTACTCACAAAGTCTTAATGTAGGTTGGTGCTATGGTGATAAGCCTCGTACACACGATCAGTCCATCCAATGAGAACGGTCTGAAGGACCGTTGTCATCGGTTAACCGATGAAGCTGACTGATGGTCCGTCGCGCCCACACACCATCGGTTAAATAACCGATCGTGTCAGAATGCGGTGACGTAAAACACAATGACGTGCTGGAAAAAATGAAGCTCAATGCTTCCAAGCATGAGTCGACTTGATTCTGAGCATGCATGGATTTTTAACCGATGGTGGTGCCTACATAGATCGGTTTTGACCTATCGGTTAGCAATCCATCGGTTAAATTTAAAGCAGGTTAAAAAACCTATGGGGCCCACACACGATCGGTTTTGACCGATGAAAATGGTCCATCAGACCGTTGTCCTCTGGTTAACCTATCGTGTGTATGAGGCCTAAGGGGCTATGTTCACAACACCTTACACTAACAGTACTGTATGTCTTCAGTCTTCTGAGTTGAATGACACTGGGCAGCATTCAAACTGGAAGGCCAAGTACATCTTGTGGCAGAGAACAGGTACTGGGTATTGCTGCTTTTTTTTTTTTTTTTTTTTAGGTTCTGGGGGACTCTGGGGGATTTTTAATAAAAAATAGCCCAGAGTTGGTATTTTTGGTATATATTTTTTTTAAACATGTAGCTCACATTTACCTAAAAAAAAAACTGCTAATGCACATAAGGGATGTCTGTAGATAAAAACAAACTGTGCATCTCTGACTAAAGTTAAATAATACCCTTGCCACAGGTGTAGGCCATATACATGCCTCCTAAAGCCTGACTGGAATACTCCTATTGTGTGTTGCTAAGTGATGCCTAGTCATTACTACTCACCTTCATCATCAATGAAGTGACCTCTCAAACCTAACTAGGCCTTATTTAGCAATGTCCTAGCAATATCATGGGAGTATTCCAGTCAGGCTTTTGGAAGTATGTAAATAGCCTACACCCGTAACAAAGTGAATATTCAACTTTTATAACTTTGGCACTCCAGGACATATCTTTTTGATCTGATATGGGTGGGTCTTGACTATATGTGTATGACCCCAAACTACCTTACTACAAATATTATTCAACTTTATTCAGAGCTGCACAGTTAGTTTTTACCTACAGACTCCCCTTACCGGCATAGGCAGGTTTTTTTGTAAAGATAAACTAACCCTTTAAAGAGACTTATATAATTTAGAATGAATGCTGTTATTTGATTGGCATGGTAGAATAATAGGCTCTAATATAAACTAATACATATTTATGGATAATGTCAATAGCAGGTTGCCTTGCCCTCCTACTTGAAAACATTTGTGTTTTGCTATGATCTAATATTCACACTCAGCATGTGATTGCGGAAGACTCACCCCTGTTGTCCATCTCTGGAAAAACCGAAAGGATGCCACTGTGACATAACATATGTCTTCACTGCAAGCATTATACATGAAATTCCCCTCTGTGGCCTTTTCGGAAGTGCAATTTCAAAGAAATATTTTCTTCCTTGATTCATTTGTAATGAGATAAAAGTAGTTTAGGATGTTTCTAAAAATGAAGGGTAAAACTTTGTTTGAAAATTACAATGGTCAATATCCATGACAATACAAAAGCTGCATCATAGAAAATCTATGTGTGTGGTGTGTGTGTAGAGAGAGTGAAAGAGATGAACAGCTTTCCATATTATTTTTTTTACTTTTTTTGTAACTTCTTACTAGATGAATTTATAACATAAAGAAATATGCTTCCAGCATTGGTATATGACTAATTAGTAAATGACATATGGGAGAAAGAAAATAACCCGCTCAAAGCCAGAGGACAGATAATTAAAAAAAAGTCAGCTCACCTAACCAGAGGATCCAGCCGCATTTAAATGACGCGATCTGTGTTCTCTACCACATTCTTAGAAGTTGATGAAGATTTCAGCACTTGGTTGTTCTATTTAAAGCTCAACACCCCCATTAGGAGTCTTTTTTGTCCTTTTTCTGCTCCAGCAGTGGGCAGGTCCTAGAATGGTGCCACGTAACATGAGCCCACAGATATACTGTCATATGATGGGTAATTGATGCACTGGACGTACATGGAGTAGATTCAATAAGACAGCGCTATAAAATTGAGAGGGTGGGCAGAGCTTTGGAAACTTTTTTCTATCAATTTCAGAAGTTGAGGGGCATAAAAAAGGTCAGAATTTGGAGATGGGCTTTAAAACCTCTTTTATTAATTTGAATTATTAATGTCTACAGCGACACATTTCAACCTGCAACTCTGTGCAATCTCTCCCACCATGTGACTGTAGCCTGTTCTGATCTCCAGGACTAGGAGTTATAGGCATCATGGTATTCCACCCACTGACAGCTACACAACCATTCTCAGTTTGCCAATCAACTACACCAGCCTTTCTCAACCAGTGTGCCGTGGCACACTGGTGTGCCTTCAAATGTTCTCAGGTGTGCCGCGGGCTCAGTGGAGAGAAGGCTGTCAGATGAGCCTGCTCTCCTGCCGAACTGTGAGAATCTCTGTCGGCTTCAAAAGTGAAAGTAAAGTGCAGAGGAGTGTGCTCTGCTCTCTGCTTCCCCCTAGAGTGCAGTGCCCGGCTGAATGAGGAATCTGGAAAGGTACTGAGCTAGAAGCTAGATTCATTTTAAAATGGCTTTATACATGTGTCTGTGTGTGTCTGTACATGTGAGTGTCTGTCTGTCTGTGTGTGTGTGTGCACATGTGAGTGTGTGTATGCATGTGTTTGTATGCTTGGTGTAAGCATGTGCGTATGTTACCTTTAATCTGACCCCCCCCCCCAATTCCTCTACCATGAGAGTGGCTTTTGTAGGGCTTGTTTGATAGCAGCAAGGACTGCTGCTCCTCTAAAAAGAAATCCATGCACAGATCGCTTTTCAGAGGCATTTGACAGGCGGAAAAGAGGCATTTTTAAAATTGCACTGCAGCAAAAGAACCCCACGTTTTCCAATGTGTGGGGGTACCATTAAGAATTAATGGTACACCTAAAGAGCAGAGCATTTGTCTGTGTGTCAGGAATGAGCACAATTTTGCGCGTGTTCTGCGACACACCGTAATGTGAACCAAGCCTTGGACTGGGGTGCCTCAAGACTGAAAATACTTTTTAAGGGTGCCCAGACTGGAAAAAGGTTGAGAAACACTGAACTACACTATTTATTTAGCTGTGTTCAAGCTGTCAACCATTGCCTGAGATATACGTTAACATCCTATCCCAACCCTCCAATTTATATTACTCTTTGCTGTCCTGCATTCCTACTTCTCTGGTTACCGACTTCAGCTTCAATTAAAATACTCCACTTGTTTGATACCCATCCTAAACTTTAACCTGTCCCTGTCTCTGACTAAATCATTCAACTTTGTACCACATTCTGGTTCTAACTCCTGGCCAGTTGCCATATGCACAGGGGTGCCTGAGGTCTGCAACCTGGTGCACTTTCCAGTAAATGTATCACCCCTGGCAATTTGTTCTGGTGAGGATATGGTGGTGTTTACTGCAACTCTGTGCTTTGGCCTTTTTAAGGGCTCACAGAGAGGGTTCAATATCCTTTTTTGCCTATGACAGAGTAGGCCTGAAGACAACAGGAAAAAGCTGAACATGAGCAATGCATTATTATAACTCAAAGACTGGAGCTCCCTTCAAACTCTCAAAATCTAGAGCTCCATCTAATAGTACACAATACTCAGCTTTACTTACAATTAGCAGCAGGGGGCAGGACTAACCATGACATGTAAGCTCTAACGAGCAGGGCCCTCTGATTTCTTCTATATTTAATTGTATTGTAACTGTACTGTCTGCCCTCATGTTTTTTAAAGCTCTGCTCAAAAATGGTTGGCGCTATATAAATCCTGTATATACAGGGAACTCTCTATAACTGCTTATATCTCTGGATATTTAGATTGTGTTGGCATGTAGGTTTCCCTGACACTAGCCCATGTTTCTGCATTTTTTCTTCAACTATTCAGCATGGAATGTCACTGTGTGTAAAACGTTAAAGCTGAAATTAGAAGCTGATTGGCTACTATGCACAGCTGCACCAAATGTTGCACTTTCCAGTTTTAGTAAATCAACCCCAAAGTCTTGAAGTGGCTAAAAATATTCATAAAATTATGTTGTCTATATTTATGAATACATGGCATAATCTGTTTCTTTATTGCATATGATATAAGTACCTGAATTTGAAATGGTCTCAGCCTCTTGCAATGGCTGTACAGCAGATCTCACAATGGGAGAGGGATAAGCAACACAGGAAGTCAGTTGGGCTTAAGTGCTCATGTTCTAACACAGTAAATGGTGATAGGAAGAGAGAGCAGGGTGACAAACAACTAAGCTCATCAATTATCTGCTTCTCCTTCCAATGTCTAGAAACAAGCACGGGGAGGGACAAGACCTGTAAATGTTACTTAGCTGCATCAGAGAAAAAAAGTAATTTTATCAAACGATTACATCTTACTTGTATGGCTAGCATAAGAGTACTCTGATCCAAAAAAATCTAATTTAAATTTAAGGAGTGAATTGAAATCAAAAGCAAACCAAAATTACCTAAGTACACTAGTCCTAAACTTACAGTAGTTTAGTGTTATCAGGGCCGAGACAAAGATGGGCATAAGGGAGACGTGCCCTGGGCGCTGAGGCACTATGTGGATAGGGGGCGCTTAGAGCAGATGAATACTCAGCTTTCCAGTCACCTGAATGATAGGAGTGATGCTGCCATCACGCTTGTCATTTAGGGCAGAGTACAGTGCAGACTGCAATAGCTGCTGGAGGGAGGGTTTTGCTCCCTCCCCCCTCTAGCTGCAGTACTGGCATCCCCCACCTCCTCCAGCAGCTTTAGGCTCTGGTGTAGGACAACCCCAAGGCAGTTTGTTGCGTAGGCAGGATAGGTATAACCAGCTTCAGAGATCCAGCCCTCCCAACTGCCTGCCTTGAAGAGGGAGATGTGAGCTGAGCAGGAGCGAGTATGCTGAGGTATAATTAGCTGACAGTATTTGAAGTGATTGCTCCTGCTCCCTGAACAGACCGGAGCATAGAAAGTAGGGGAATGGGACTGGAGCAGTCTAGAATTGAGGGGTTAATATTGCCATGACCACCAATGCAGGTGGGGAATAGGGGGTTAACTTTCTCTGCCACCTACCACCCCCCTTTCATTGGTGGTCAGTGGCAGTGAATGTTAACCCTCCATTCCCCCACCTTGCATTGGTCTTCATGGAAGTAACAATTTAAAATTTCAATGCCACTGACCACTAATGTGGGGGAGGGGGTTAATATTACTAACATATGAACACCTGTTCTAGGGGTTATTAATGCGGTCACTGAAATCAATTCTGGGAGTTATTAATGTATCCTGTTATACCTGTGTTGGGGGTTATTATGGCATCCACTTGCACCAGTTTTGGGGGTTATTAATGTGTCTGCTGACATTAATACTAGGGGCAATTCTTTCGTCCAGGTGGGGGGCGGCACTGATTGACCTTGTTCCGTCACTGAGTGTTATAATGCTATATACAGTGGCGAAACTATAGGGGTCGCTGCAGTCGCACTTGCGACTGGGTTCTGTCGTTCTGCCGCTGTGGGGGGGCCTCCCAAGAATCGTCCGGGGCTGGATAGAAACTGATGCAGGCAGCCATTCGCAGCCCAGTAGTGTAGCGTGGGAGTGAGCAGCCAGCGCTCATTCCAAACCTGTCCTCTGCCTCTGGGCTGCTGTGAATGTCATTGCTATCCCATCCCAAGAGTGACTTCCTCCAGGCTCTGAGTCCAGCAGCCCCTATTATCACTGTGCACAATCAATAAAGCAGACTCCAGTCCTCAGCACCTGCACCTCCCCCCGCCCAGGGACTCCAGTGGTCTGGTCCAGCCTGTCCTGTCCCCCATGATTCCTCAGGTGCTTGCCAAGGGCGGTCCGTGTGTGTGAGTGGGAGGGGCGGTGCTCGGTGCAGACGAGCGTGTGGAGGCTGCTGGTGGTGTTCTTGGGGAGGAGTGCTTCCTCTGAAGTGAATAGTGATCCATCTCAAAGTGCCCCTTTCTCATGGCTCAGTTATGTCACCCTCAAGAACGGACTGGTGGATAGCAGTCATCTATGGATAATCTATGGATGGAGTCCTGGCCTGGAGTGGTGAGTGAAATCCCCCAATCTACCTTGTGTTTGTGAGGGGAAATAGTCAGTAGTGTGAGTACTGCAGGAAGGAGTGTAGTGGGCAGGTAGGTCAGTGTAGTGGGCAGGTAGGTCAGTGTAGTGGGCAGGTAGGTCAGTGTAGTGGGCAGGTAGGTCAGGGTAGTGGGCAGGTAGGTCAGTGTAGTGGACAGGTAGCTCAGGGTAGTGGGCAGGTAGGTCAGTGTAGTGGGAAGGTAGGTCATTTTAGAGGTTAGTGTAGTGGACAGGTAGGTCAGCGTAGTGGACAGGTAGGTCAGCTGCCTCTCAAAGTGACTGACTGGTAGAGCAGTGGACGGTATGATTATTTTTTTCATTTTTATTTAGTTTTTTATTATTTTTATAGATATTTTTTTTTTTAGGAATCATTAGAGGACTTCAGTGAAATACCAGGGGTCCAAACAGGGGGATTCTGTGGCACACAGGGTGATTAGGGTGGGCCCTGGCACACCCTGTGTGCACGTCTATGATCCTGACACCATATCAAGCATGGTGTTGGGATGATATGAGTGCTTAAACAGCCATTCACCTGACAAATCAACCCCCCCCTCCCCGGTCCTTGGCAAAATTGTCCCTGAATAGCAGTTTGAAAATGTGGTCACCCTAACCTGGGGGGACATGGAAGGCCACGATCGGCAGCTGTATAGTGCCTGCGAGCCGCGGGATCTCCCTGGGGCTTGTAGTTCTCTCTCTGAATGTATACAGTGGAGAGGGGAGGGGCCCCTGACCCGGGCATGTATCAGCTTCACTCTTCAGTGAGTCACTCTGCTTCTACACTTTTGATGATACATGCCCGGGTTAGAGGCCCCTCCCCTCTTCAGTGGATACAGTCGGAGAGAGAACTACAAGCCCCAGGGAGATCCCGTGGCTTGTGGGCACTATACAGCCGCCGATCACTGCCTCCCATCTCACCTACGGAGAAAACCTGGGTGTTCAAGTTGCACAACGGAGACTACCCAGGTACAGGGAAACCTCTGGAAATGGGGGGGGGGGGTTAACTGTCTGGGGAACCTGATGTAAGGGGGGCCCTCTGGGGACCCTGATGTGAGGGGGCTCTCTGGGGACCCGAATGTAAGGGGGGTTCTTTGGGAACCCTAAAGTAAGATGGGACTGTCTGGGGACCCTGATATAAGGGGGGTCTATAGGGACCCTGATGTAAGGAGGGCTCTCTGGGAACCCTAAAGTAAGAGGGGGGCTCTCTGGGGACCCTGATGTAAGGAAGGGGCTCTCTGGGGACCCTGATGTAAGGAAGGGGCTCTCTGGGGACCCTGATGTAAGAAAGGGGCTCTCTGGGGACCAAGATGTAAGGAAGGGGCTCTCTGGGGACCCAGATGTAAGGAAGGGGCTCTCTGGGGACCCAGATGTAAGGAAGGGGCTCTTTGGGGATCCAGATGTAAGGAAGGGGCTCTCTGGGCACCCAGATGTAAGGAAGGGGCTCTCTGGGGACCCAGATGAAAGGAAGGGGCTCTCTGGGGACCCAGATGTAAGGAAGGGGCTCTTTGGGGATCCAGATGTAAGGAAGGGGCTCTCTGGGGACCCTGATGTAAGGGGGGCTCTCTGGGGACAATGATGTAAGGAGGGGGCTCTCTGGGGACAATGATGTAAGGAGGGGGCTCTCTGGGGACAATGATGTAAGGAGGGGGCTCTCTGGGGACAATGATGTAAGGAGGGGGCTCTCTGGGGACAATTATGTAAGGAGGGGGGTCTCTGGGGACAATTATGTAAGGAGGGGGTCTCCGAGGACTCTGATGTAAGGAGGGGGGCTCTCAAGGGACCCTGATGCAAAGGCAGGCTCTCTGTGGACCCTGATGTAAGGGGGAGATCTCCGGCGACCCTGGTGTAAGGGGAGGGGGGATCTCTGGGGATCCTAATGCAAGTAGGGCGGCTCTCTAAGGATCCTGATGTTAAGGGGGATCCGCACTCAGATATGTAACAATATTATATATATATATATACACACACACACACACATGTATATTATATACATGTGTATGCCCACCCAAGCATATACGTTTCTTTACTTTGCTGCTATGAGCTCTAGCCCGAGATATTTTGAAGGCCTGGTAGCGCCCGTGGTGGGGGCCCTTCATTCGGTTTCTTGCACCGGGGCCCTGAAGATTCTAGTTACGCCTCTGGCTATATACACTGTGAATCATCTGCCCATGGCATAGCAAAGGCATATAAAGGTTTTATCTGCTGCAATGGAATACATCAAAAGTATTTTTAAATGTGCTGCTATCAACATCTATACCAATAATATGAGGAAGAAAACTGAAATGTGTAGGTAGCAAGATGTTGGTATATTTACTTGCTGTAGAAGAACATTGATATTATAATGAGAATATTAGACTGTGGTGATATATGAATATTGATTCCAACACGTAGGAGTTATTCATCTGATCGCTATTCCCCATCAGACCTTTTTTTCTTCTTTTTCATGTTTTCTTCTTTAGTCAAAGCAATGCATTAAATGACAGCACACAGACACAATTTGGAAGCATGAAGGATTACTGCAGAGGAAATGCATTAAGCGTACGTTGAGAATCTCCAAGTACTGAGATTCACTTTCTACCCAAAGAAGTACACCAAATGATGAACTATTTCTTTATTTTTTAGTTTCAGTTGAAGCTAAATCTTCTGTTAATTCTTAAGTTTTCATATTGACAGTATATTGGTGGGTTAGGCTCAAATCAGAACAACATCAAAGAAAAAAAAAAGAAAATACCAGAAATGTGGAGCTATGATTTAGATTACATTTTTACAGAATTTTAATTTGAAATCAGATAAATACATTCCAAGTGCTTCAAAGCATAACGTGTGCAAAGTTCCTTGTCTCAGTCTGGGAAGAAAAGCCTGTCCCCTGCCAGCATGCTGCAGAGAAGGACCCTTGTAGAAAGCGGTGGTCTCTACAGAAGTCCAAAAGCTAAAGCCCTCCAATCAGCAGGGGGCAAGGGTTTACTGATTGCAGTGCTATGAGCCTGATTCGGCCGGTGAGGTCAAATTTATAGGAAAATATGAATATGGCTGAGAAAGTCAGCACCACATCCCATAATAGCCTGAAAACAATATAAAGTTTAATACAACTTTAAATAAGTTTGCTATCCATGTGGAAGCAGTGGTCTCTTTACAGAGGTCTGGCTTACCCCCTGCTGAAAACAATATACCATACAGGATGAGACTTTAGAGGTGCTGGAACCCACTTTCAGAATAAAAGGTCAATACATTGTTAAAAGGTAAAAAAAGTATTTATTACAAAAATAGTAAAAAAAAAAACACACAATTGGCATACTAGGGGTCTAACTTGTCTATGCTTCCTGGTGTTTGCTTCCTAATTTGGTGTCTGTGGCCCGGAGGTAGGGCCAGTTGCGACCTTGCCCATGTGTCTATTTCTGCGCACTTTTTAGCATCTCTGACCGTCGTCGGAGTGAGGGGTTCCTACAGCTCTATCTTCCTATATAAACTGTAAGTCAGTGGACAATCAATAAAGTAAATTAGAAATGCTCTTTGTATATGGATTGTATATTACGTATATATTTTTGTTTTTTCAGTTGTTCCAAATCACACATATCCCCTGAACCATTTAATGAAGCCAATACAGGCAAAATGCATCAGTACAGAGCGAGTTATCATTCCCTTCTGTAACTTATATTGGAATTATAGTTCACTATCATTACTTGTTATAAACATGTATTTACATGCAGGAAGGAAACTCTACCTTCGGGGTGTTTGTTATGGTTTCGATATTATGTGTAGGAACAACAACGTGTGCTTTTAAGGAGTTAGACCGCTAGTATGTCTATTGGGCCAGATCCGCGTACATCGGCACATATATAGACCGGCGTAGTGCATCTCCTTTACGTTACGCCGGCTCAAATTATAGACTTAAGTGCTGTATCCACAGAGTATTTGCGCTGGCGCAACTTAAATTTCGAGGTGTAAGGCGGTGTAATTCAAAGTGGGAAGGACGTGGGCGTGTTCCATTGAAATGAGCCATGACCCCATGCAAATGAAGGGCCGGCCAGACTGGGCATGTGCATGACGCTGACTATGGTCAGAGCCTCTCTGCACATGCTCACTACTCGGCCCGGTTCAATCAGTGAGATAGGAACTAGGCCCGGAGTACTTAGTGAGATACGCCCAGTGCATAAATAGGCCCAGACATACGCCCTTTCATTGCAAAAGTACATCCATTTTTTTCCCTCCCTGAAGCAAGGTGCTTTTGTTCCGTTGTCTGTTGCTGTTTGTAGGTTTGTGTCGTGTCGGTGTGTTCCATTATTTTGAGGGCCATCCCCCAATTTATATACACACATACATATACATATATATATATATATATATATATATATATATAAAAAATTATAATAATAAATAATATAATTATAATAATATTTAAAATATTAAATATATATTAGATATAAAAAATAAAATTATATATTTATTATATTAACTAATTTAAAATATATACTAAACAGAAAAAAAGTATATAAAAGTAAGTTTGTCCGGCGCAGGCTACGCCCTGTGCGCATCAGCTACACGTCCGGTCTAAAGTTAGTCCTTATAAAAGCAGGTTTAAATTTGGACAATCCGTCTTCATGTCAGCTAAAGCAACACCGTTAGGGACGAGCTGAACAGCCACACTTGCAGGACAACAATTTGTATGCCAACATGCCAGGGGCATCCTTGCTCATAGCTATACTACTGACTAGATGAGCGCAGAAGGAGGAGGGCACGGAGGAGGGCATGGGAGAGGATCTGCCGACCGCCACTGGGAAAGGTACTGGCAACACTCCATTTCCTTGCCAGTGGCTCTTTTCACCCTAATGGCTAAATATATATTTTGTGGATCGCCGTATCTCCCTCATTTGTATATTTGCATAGGAAATCAATGGTGTGGATGGAATAAATGTGCGTCTAGGATGTGCAGGCGTAGGTAAGTTAGGCTGGTCGGGAATAGCCTATTTTGGTGCGTATGTAGTTCTGTGGGTACGATGCATAGATATTCCGGCGCAAATTTAGACTTAGGCGGCACATCTCGAGATACTCCGGCGTAAGTGCTTTGTGGATCTGGCCCATTGTGTCTTTGTTTACTATTTTTGTAATAAATACTTTTTTACCTTTAACAATGTATTGACATTTATTCTGAGAGGGGGTTTCCAGCACCTCTAAAGTCCTATCCTGTATGGTGAATTGTTTTCAGCAGGGGGTAAACCAGACCTCTGTAGAGAGACAAGTGCTAATACATGGATAGCTAGCTTAATAAAAGTTGAATTGAGCTTTAAAATAACATTAGTATATAGCACAGTGTTGGTTTTACAAAGTACTATGCTAGCATGCTAAAACAACCAATGTATTTATTTTGATCATGGAATTGTATAGGTTTTTGAAACGTGCATGCACTGTTAACAAGAATCAATTGAGAATACATCATTTAAATTAACTGCTGGCTTCGTTGCAGAAACAAGTCTGTCACCTTCCAGCTCCAACTCTGATCTTGGAAAACGATGTAACACGGTCTTGTGTTTGTATTCTATTTCTGTATCTGTGAGCTATGATGATATCATCCACACAAGACCTGCGATACACTTGCCAAACTATAGCAGCGACTAAACAGGATATTTACTATAGTCTTCTAAATTTGGTAAGTCCAGCTGTAATCCGCGGCTGTTGATTTGATCTTTAAACAAATGCTTTCAATGGAAGTGACAAAGCGTCCTCTGCAAAGTTTTTTACAAACAGAAGCTGCTTTGATTTTATACGTTGGTGCGAGCATGAAGTAGTTGTCAGACCATGATGCTGGTGTTACAAGACCTCTGCCTTAAGGGGGAAAGCAAAGTTGCTTTATGGATTATTATGGACTGTACATCACAGGTGGAGCCCAGAAGATACATACAAAAGGAGACTTTATAGCAGATCAAGCATAAAAACACTTGTTGTACTTCACTGGAAAAAGGGCAGTGGTATAGTTGAGAAACTTTTTAAACTGCTTTGAGACTTTCCAGTACTGTCTACATACAGTGAGTAACTATTGCTCATATTTTTAGTTTATTTGTAATCATTATGCATCATGAGTTATTTCTTGGCTTTCTGCAAGTCTCATCGTGGCTTAGTGTTTACTCAGTATCAGGTGCTCCGATCTCACAGACACTTGTGTGATGTTTCACTAGTTGTAGATGGCCATGAGTTCCCTGCACATAAGTCATTGTTGGCTTGCTCTAGTGACTACTTCAACGCAATGTTTAAAGATTACACAAAAGAGTCCAGAGCCTCCGTTATTCACCTAAAAGTTATCACGGCAGCAGGTCTACAAAGCATTTTGGATTTTATATACACAGCATGGCTGTCTCTTTCCTTGAAAACTTTGGAAGATACTTTGGAAGCTGCAAATTATCTGCAAGTGGTGGATGCAATACCGTTGTGTAGTAAGTTCCTAATCAATAGCTGTGACTTGGAAAACTGTTGCTTTGTTGCCAATATTGCTTTAAAATATTACCTTGTAGATGCTTTAGAAGAAGCAGAACAGTTTATCAAAAATAATTTATGGAATCTGTTACAAGAAGATATAGAAGGGACAGAGTTGGTGGAATTAAATGTAAAGTCAATGAAAAACCTAATTAAATCGGATAATATTCCTAAAGTCAATGAGCAATGTTTATTAACTTTAGTTCTTAAGTGGTTACAATATGATAGAACCAGACTTTTACATGCTAATGTGTTTTTTGAAAATCTCAGATATGGTCTGTTGTCGCTGGATACTCTTAGGGAACTTTACAAACAATCAGAGGTTCCTTTAACACCATCTATCAAAAATCTCATCATAAAAGCAATAAACTATCATTCCTTTCCCTCAAAGCAACCTCTTTTACAGGATAAATACAGCACTCTGCGGAACCAAAAGGGATGGATACTTCTTGTTGGAGGAACAGCCAATGGGGAATTGGTTGAGAACGTTCTAGGATTTGATGTCTACTCTCATAAGTGGAGAATGGTAACAAATCTAAAAGTAAAAGTTCAGCATCATTGCACTTGTGTGATTGGTAACTTCCTCTATGTGATTGGAGGAGAAACGACTGAGAGTACAAAGAGCAGCTCAAGCAGCACTTGTTTGTTGGCTACAAATGTTGTCTACCGCTTTGACCCAAGGTTCAATAAGTGGATCCAAGTCAGCTCCATGTTGGAACAAAGAGCACAGTTTTCCTGTTGTGTTGTAGACAATCACATCTTTGTTATTGGTGGTAGGGGCAATCAACAAATCACATATTCATCAGTAGAAGTCTATGACATAAACAGAGATTCTTGGACAAGATCTAAAGACTTGCCTTGCAAAATACATGGTCAAGCAAATGCAGTGCATAATAACATAATTTATATCTCTGGAGGCAAACTTGATGGCCGAATCAACAGCTCTAAGGATATGTATTCTTTTAATAGACTGGAAGGACAGTGGAAAAAACAAGCACCTATGACAATTGCAAGGTTTGGTCACCAGATGGCCACTGTAAAGGATGCAATATTCACATTCTTGGGAATTTATGAACCATTTTCTGATATAGAAAGATATGATCCAATGCACAATCAATGGACTCGTTTGAGGCCAATGACCTTCGACCGGTTTTGCTATGGTTTAGTGGTGGTGGAGCAAACTGTGCTTTTTCTAGGTGGCAAAAAATGGCAGGATTCTCGAGAGGTTGCAACACATAACGTTGTTGGGTATGACGCAGAAAATGACTGCTGGGAAGAGATTTGCAGTCTGGCTTTTCCATTTTGTGGACTAAAATGCGAAATTCTCCAGATGTCAGATGTAAATGAAGCCAATGACATAAATGGCAAAGTGCATTCACAGATGAAGTGAGGGGAACATTTTTCCTTTTGCAGGTTCAGAGTAGCATACAAACAATGACTCATAAATGGTAATGTATGTTCATTAAAAAAGACAGTAATTTCCAAATATGATGGTGGGAAAAATACATTTAGTAGCTTATATATATATATATATATATATATATATATATATATATTTTAAACACGGTGGTTTAATTGTTGGTTGACCATATTCACCAGAAAAGCACAACTTCAGTCTCTACATGAGGTTATGTTTATTCAATGTTAGAATTTCTCTAATCAGCAGACAGCCATGAATTTAGCAAGGTGTAACTGACTAAGCAAAGCCATTGTGTTGCAACATCCCTTGAGGGCTGGAATTGTGCACCCTGGTATTCATAGTTCAAGAGATGTAAACTTAACTGATCTAAATATAGCTCCTATAAAAAAGGAAGAGTAAGTTTACATCTTATTGCATTTATGCGATATCTAATATTTTTCTGGCACATTTAGCATCAAGGGACATAACCTTTGTAATTCCATATTATGGTATTTAATGACATTCTTTTGTTTCACTATAATGTTATATTAAAGATTTTGTTAATTATGGTCACTGATATTAATAACAAATGCATATACACATTACAAAAACTTTACGGACACCAGATCATCACACCTACAGTATATAAGCTTGTTGGACATCCTATTACATGGGTCTTAACTGTTTCAGAAAGGCTCTGCAGGTTGATTTTAGAATGTGTCTTGTGGGATTAGACCAGAGATCTTCAAACTACGGCTCTCCAGCTGTTTCAGAACTACAAGTCCTATGAGGCATTGCAAAACTCTAACATTCACAGACATGACTAGGCATGATGGGAATTGTAGTTCCTGAACAACTGGAGGGCCATAGTTTGAGGACCTCTGGATTAGACATTGGAAGTCCTAGCTCACATTCTACAGAGAAGTTTTATTGTATCTGTCACACTCCTTACAGGCTTGCCCACAGTTCATGTAGAGCAGGGGTCTCAAACTGGCTGCCCTCCAGGTATTGCAAAACTACAAGTCCCATCGTGCCTCTGCCTGTAGGAGTCATGCTTGTAACTGTCAGCCTTGCAGTGCCTCATGGGACTTGTAGTTTCGTAACAGCCGGAGGGCAGCCAGTTTGAGACCCCTGATGTAGAGGATAGGAATCTTCACCAGCACACCTTGGTATAGTGATAATCCTGTCCTTTATTCACATAAAGGTATCACGGACTGACGTTTCAGGACCTTTCAGTATCCCCTTTTTAAAGAAGTCAGCTTACTCTCAGTCTGCCTTCCAACTCACCCCCAAGGTGTTCAATATGGTTGAGGTCAGGGCTCTGTGCAGGATAATAAATTTACACCACATCAAATTTGTCAAATCCTGTCTTTATGGAGCACTGGGCACAGTCATGCAAGAACGGAGAAAGATTTGCCCAAACTATTGCCACAAGTTTGGAAACACAATGGGGGTGCAAAGTGCACTGAAAGTGCACTAGAAAGTGCAGTCGCTGTAAATCTGAGGGGAAGATCTGAAATGAGGGGAAGCTCTGCTGATTTTATCATCCAATCATGTGCAAGCTAAAATGCAATTTTTTTTCCTTGCATGTCACCCTCAGATCTACAGCGACTACACTTCCAACATTCAAGTGCACTTTGCCCTTGTAGTTTGCACTTGTAGTGTAAAGTGGATTTGCCTTTAGTAAATAGCCTCCAATGTTCCAAAATGTTTGTAGGCTCAGTTCACAAGGTTAATGAATTTAGCTATGTGACTAATTTTCAAAAGTTATTGGACTTAGCTGATGAGAACTGTAACTAATTTGAAAGTACACTTATCCTGTTCTTTTAGCTTTTTGAATTGAGCCTTTTGTATGCTATTGCATTAATAGTACCCTTTACTAAAAACACGTAAAATCAATAGGTAGATGTGTCCACACAAACTTTTGGCAATATAGATAAAGAAATTATAGAGCGAGCACTTGAAACAAGTAAGTATATAGCACCTACATCCCTATAAAAGAAATTGTATTGAAAACCCAAAAGCGGGGAGATGCGTGGGACTTTAACGGTGCTTATTTGTATGACTTTATGAGATCAGACAAAGAAAAATTTAATACATTGTATAAAAATGCAGGACTAGAGCAGCCGAGAGCAGTCGAGCCCCCCGAGCCAATCCTTCACTAAGCGGCGATGCCCAGCTCCAGTCACTGTCAGGGGGAAGGCGAAACTTAGTAATCCTTTATGTTACTGGCTGCTTCCTGTATATGGATTCATCCGGTAGTGTGCGGGTATTCCGTCACTTCCTCGATGCCACAATGTCTCCTGGAAGCATTTGTCATTGTTCCCAGGAGACATTGCGGAGGTCTGCCAGGAGTATTCGCGGGATTTAGAAAAAACGTGCATAAAAAAAAATGAGGTTTAGTAATTATGCATATGAGCGTATCATTTTTTTTTGGTGGGGGGATTTGATCTTGGGTGGGAGTTCCCACACTTTTTCCCCCAGTTCTTGACCCCCGATACAACACAATCCACTCTCTCACATTGCTGTCCTACATGTTTCGCCTAATCAAGGCTTCTTAAGGGAGGAGTAGGGACTTTAATTAATCTAAAGAGAAATATAAATAGTTTCTAGATACATATATTACATATACGTTTTGAAATAATAATATTCAGAAATTTCTAAAATATTAAAATAAAATAATATAGATTAACCGCTTAACGACCGCCGCATGTACATATACGTCGGCAGAATAGCACGTAGAGGCACATTAACTTACCTGTACGTCCCTGCCTAGATGTGGGTCGGGGGTCCGATCGGGACCCCCCCACTACTTGCCGCGGTCGGTAAGCCTCTGGGAGCGACCCGGGATGAGGGGGCGGATGTTCGTTTTTGGCCGCCCCCTCTGGATCGCTCCCAGCGAATCAGCTCCCTCCCTGCTCTACACTTCCTCTGCCTGTATAATGTAAACACAGGCAGAGGAAGTGATGTCAGCTCTCCTCTCAGCAGTATTTTCTATCCGGCGAGAGGAGAGAAGACCTCACAAGTAAGTCGCACTAACACTACACTGACACCAAACACATAGGCACATTAACTCCTTCAGATCACCCCCCCAGCCCCCTGTCACACTGTCACTGATTGCAGTGATCATATATTTACTGATCACTGCATTTAGTGTCAGTGTGACAGTTACTGTGACAGGCAGTTAGTGTTAGGTCCAGGGTAGCCCCCTACCCCCCTAATAAGGTTTTTAACCCCTTGATCACCGCCCTACTTAACCCTTTCACCCCCTATTGCCAGTGTCACTAAGCGATAATTTTTCTGATCGCTGTATTAGTGTCACTGTTGCTGCTAGGTAGCTAGTTTTTTTTTTATTGCAATTTTTTTTTTACTAAAGACATGTGGCTGAATACATTTTGGCCTAAATGTTTGACTAAAATTTAGTTTATTTGATTTTTCTTATAACAAAAAGTAGAAAATATCATTTTTATTCTAAAATTTCGGTCTTTTTCCGTTTATATCGCAAAAAATAAAAATCGCAGAGACAATCGAATACCATCAAAAGAAATCTCTATTTGTGGGAAGAAAAGGACGCAAATTTTGTTTGGAAGCCAATTTGTACGACCGCGCAATTGTCTGTTAAAGCGACGCAGTGCCGAATTGTAAAAACACCTTTGGTCATTTAGCAGCATATTGGTCCGGTCCTTAAGTGGTTAATGGAAAATAGAATAAGCTGCGCTGCATACACTAGTAGCCCAATATAAATATTGATAGCCAATACTGTCATATGCACATAAGAGAATAACAGGTGAACAAAATGCAAATCAAAATCAATACTGAGAGGAGTACCCAAATGACATTAATACTCTATTGATATAAGATATGTAGCAAGATTATAGACATGTGCATGCAGTAATAGTCTTTATGTAAACCATATAAAGTCCAATACTGTGAACAAGAAGATCAAAAGTTCATAAGATAATGAATTCCCATGTGAATCACAGATGCATTATAAGGTGTCAGGAAAGATCCAAGGAACCGTGAGTAATAGCAGGATAGTAGAAAGCCTCCACCTCTTAAATCGTATCTGCTTACCAGCTAACACAGATCTCTGACAATTGAGATCACTAGCGCGTATGGCTCATAAGCCCTGCTGATTCATAGGAATTCCTGTGTATGCTATCCACGTTAGCTTCAAGTGGGTCTCGAGCAGGTCACCCCACACAGATTCAGCCCAAAAGAGAAGACATGGATGCCAACATAGAGTAGTAACATATGATAAAACAATTTTATTAAAATAAAAATGCACTCACATAGCCGTAGAATAATAAAGCGTGTAAAGTTTTGTGTGTAGCCGGCCGGCTCTCACAGTCTGCCTGTCCTTCCGGATGGTCGTTGAGGTAAACAATGGTGACGTCAGCACGCCGCTCCTCCCTACGCCGTTTCGTCAAATGGTTGACTTCTTTTGATGTTCTATACAGGCAGTATTGGATCTGGATACGTGTTAGTATAGACACCTCTTTGTTCCATAAAGTGTTCCCAGTTTATTTGATCAATCACTGGGGCACATTTTCTGCTTGAAGGGCTCCCATGAGTCTAGAGGTATTAATCTATATTATTTTAGAAAAATATACGTTTGATAACATTTATGATTATTATTATTTCAAAATTGTAATATATGTATCTATAAACTATTTATATTTCTCTTTAGATTAATTAAAGTCCCTACTCATCCCTGAGGAAGCCTTAATTAGGCGAAACATGTAGGACAGCAATGTGGTGTCTTATAAGGAGAGAGTGAATTGTGTGTTATTCCCTTTCCCTTTTTCTTTTTAATGCTTTGTAATTTATGAATAAACTTAATATATTTGTATACGATTTGTTCAATTTTTCCCTTGTCTAATCCCATAAAGTCATACAAATAAGCACAGTTAAAGTCCCACGCATCTCCCCGCTTTTGGGGTTTCTAAACAATTTTGGCCATATAGGTAAGTGTTATGGCCAGGGGTCCTTTTTGAGTTAAGTGAGTTTGCCTTTATTTAATCTAGGGCTGCTGCACTCACCTGTAGAATGGCTGTGATGAGGATGGGACATTATTGAAGTCTATTCTTGTAATAGCTTATACATTGTTTGCAGTACATTGGTAGTAAACCTCCCAATAATTCATTGATTACTTAGGATGCATTTGGCATGCAGAACCCTAGTCAATGTATGCAGGCAGCAGCCAACTAAAATAATCTGAATATTATGGAGGTCTCATTACAAGCAGCCTGTGGATGACATGTATGTAGTGCAGCCCTTTTAAGCAGAGTCAAATGTGCTGAATGTGCTAATGTGTATATGGGGTCTAACTATGTTTTGCCGTGTTTACTGCTGTGAGAATTATAGATAGTAACTTGTAACGCTCACTAAGTATACTAATAGGCTTACAGTCAATGAAGTATGTAGAGTCAAGCTGAGACAGAAATGTCATTCATTTGTACAGATAATGTGATACTACAATGCCTGTGTATGAAACTAGAAAGTCGGACTCAGTCTGTACAGTATGCAAATGATTTGGCTTCTTATAATGTATGGCTTTGGGGTGGGGGGATCATGTCATAGTTATCCATTTTGGAATCTCACTTCTGCTACAACAGGGATGTTTCTTAACAGTCTTATACCTTCAGTAGCATCCCCCATATTATAAAATAAAGTAAACTAGAGGAAATTAGACCAATTTAATTCTCGTAGAAAATGTTCAGATCTAAGAACCAATAACCAAATGACATATCACTTATGAGCAGACTAATTTTTTAGGTGTACTGTATAATACAGGCAGCCCCCGAGTTACAAACAAGGTAGGTACTGTAGGTTTGTTCTCAAAGGGGTTGTAAAGACAAAAATATTTTCCTCTTAAATTAAAGTCTGACAGTAGCTGATAAAGTAAAAAGTAATGTTTTGCATTATAACTAGTTTGATACCTGTTAAAATCGAGCTGTTTTATTCACCTCCATCACTCCTGAATCATTATTCTCACTGACTTCCTGGTTTGCGTTGCGCATTTATTCTTGCTACATCACGACCTAATGGGAACTACAGTTCCCATTAGGCTTAGCCTCCATGCCTGTGAGGGATAAGAGAGCATCTTCACGCAGGGCTGTAGTCATAGGGAGGGTGTGAGTACATTCTGCTTTCCACCATGCAAAATGGCTCAGATGCTGGTGGAAAGCAAGAAGAGGAGAGACAGGAAATGGCATTTTCAAACCTGGATTACTGTATTTTGGAGGTTAAAAGGAAAACCAAGGTAAGTGATATTTACATGCTCTAGCTTACAGCAATCAATTGATCTAATAAAAAAAAACTTTAGTGTCTTTTATCTGTTTGTAATTCAGAACAGGTACATTTTTTAAGTGTAGTTCCAGCCAAAAAATCTATTTTTAACCTTTTTGGATAACATGGGGAAGGGTTATCACCCCTGTAACATTTGTTTTGCTGTCTGTGCCCCTTTTCAGAAGATTTCACCTCACTTTCTGTCCCAATGACAATTGGATTTTAAAAATTTTGGGTTGTTAGGGAAACAAGGATTCATGATAAAGCTCCAGTGGAGACACATTTTTCCCATATTAACTCTTATAGGAGTGAATTTCCCTTCCTAGGTTAGAATTCCTCTCGCTTCCTGTTGTCTCCCTCTGTTTGTAAGTAGGAGTCGTTTGTAAGTCAGAAGTTTGTAAGTAGGGGACTGCCTGTATACATCAGATTTGTTTAGTTAAGCAAAGAACTATGCATTATATAGTGGTTGCCCATAGCAACCAGTCAGGATTCATCTTTCACTATTGTCAATATAATTTGAATGCTATTTACTGCTATGAATGGGGCATTTTGCACAGAATAATTACTGATTGTATTAACAAGATTTTCTTCAATCTTCAAAAAACTGATTGTATTGATGACATTTTTGCACAGTTTAGAAGATCATGTTGTATACTATTGCATTTGTTATAAAAATAATTATAAAATAGTTATAAAAAGTCTTCATCATTTAATGTACCTCTTTGTTCAGTCCTTACCTTCCCTACCCTCTTACCATCTTGGTCTGCCACAGCTTCCATTGCCGCTACTGGACCATGTAAATTTTATTTTTATCATTCCTAATCAATAGTGTCCCATTGGTCCAGTACTGCACAGGTGGGTCTAATTTAGGAGGAGTTGGCCTCCCACAGATCATGAAAAACTTTAGGTATAATGCAAAGAGTATGAACAGGCCTACATCCTATCAACTGAAACTGCACAAAAAGATACGTATACCACTCAAGGTGGGTGTCTCATCATAGGCTTGGGGTGCTGGTTTGACTCATTGAACTCCAGCAAATGAGTCAGATAAGAATGTAAATTAATGTAAGGTGAGATGCAACAACCATTTTCATTTATTGCATAGTAGCAGGGGTCACCTCTGAAATGTTTTGTGCTGCAAAAGTGTTTTTTAGTGTGTAACATGTCAGAGGTCACCCCCAATACTATTTAATTAATAAGGAAAGTTGCTGCAGCCTGGAGTACTGTGATTCATTTCCTTTACTGACATATGTGATTGTACTTTCTCTTCTAACTGCCCTCCTGGGGAAGGCAGTGCACATGTGACACCATGAATTAGAGGCAGAAAGTTAAGATAAAGATAAAAAATAAAGACTAAGGAAAAGAAGATGCAAAAAGTAAAGTAGAAATCCTATTCTTTCCTAGGTGGCTGGTTTTCACCTACGCACTGCAGATTACAGTAGTGTGGGAAGTAGAGTGAAATTATATGGCCCCATTTACATCTACGCATTACAACTCACTGTAAAAAAAAACATGGAACTGTGTCAATCTAGACAGCCATCACAGAAAAGAAAGAAACTGCAGAAATGCAAAGGGTTTTTTATTCATAAAAATAGCGGTTTGTCCTGTGAAATTGCGTGTGCATTTGTTCTGTACAAATCAGCTCAAAAAAGCAATGTTATTAGGCTATTTTCTCTCCAGGTCAAATGTTTTTCATTCATAAAGAGTAGAGTAAATCAGAAGATACCACATTATGGCCACTAGATGGATCTGAAGATCTTATGAAATAAATACTTATTTGCTATGATCATTAGCTGCCTCTAGTGAACATAATGTAGTATTGTCCCGATTCACTCTATTTTGTATGGACAAAAAACATCCAACTTGGAGAGAAAATAGACTAAAATTAGTTTTTGCCCCCATTTACACAAAATGCTTTTACACACAGTTTCGCAGGACAATATTCAGACTTCTAGTTAAAATAAATATACCATTATCCTCAATGTTGTTCTTTAAAATTTACTCTACAGATTTACTATTAAAGAACACACCTAGCAGTTGTTACTCTTGGTTTGGCTATACAATAAATGTGGCGGTATTTCATTAGGCAAATAAAACTGGCCATCTTACTTAGGATGTTAATACTATTCTATGGCAGCAAGCTATGTTATAAATGTCGCAGTAAAAATTGACATTTGCCAATGCAGGCAGACATTCCATAGACTACTATGTCTCCTCTATCAACATAACTAAAGTGTCTACAGCTTCACAGCATATGCAAAAGATTGAAAAGAAGAATTAATGATAAAAATATAAAAGCAATAGAAAATATAGTAAGTAATGGAAAGGGGTAAGTCAGAAGCTTCCACGCCGTATAATCCTGACATGCTTGCAGAACAATTTGACTAAACACCATTACTATACAAAGTAGCAGACATCATTGCATTTTCTTATCTCCGGTTTGCAGTCATATCCAGGCATGTTTATTTTTCCATAGTGCAGGAATATTTTGCTATTATCCTTGTGGAACTGTCTGAAAAATTGTGCACATGGCTGGGAAAATATGGGAAAATATGATATTATATAGAGTGCTCTAGTTTACTCCTATAACTTGAAAACATATTGGTAGGTTAGTAAGTAGGCTTCAACACCAACTGACCCTAATGTGTGTGACTTGTAGGAACATTAAAGGCTAAGTTCGCCATTAGGAACAAGTTACACACTCATACTTAGTATGTGCATACAAAGCGCCCCTTCTGTTCCTCAAACAGTCATTTTGGGGGTGACCGTGGCCTACACAGCCACATCATTCATTCACAGAGATAGCCACCATGGCATATGGACATGTAGTTTTCATCACAATTTAGCCCTTTAATACTTCCTGCAGCTCTCTAATTGAGAGCCCTTACCTTGGTATAGGCAGAGTGCTAGATGACGTATGCTGCAAGAGCCTGAAATTGCACCCATGATCCACTGGCTGTAGTTGTAATGCTCATGTCCATGAAAATAAATAAATAATAAATAAATAATTAAATGCAATTTTTTTTCTGCAAATATATGTGCATTTATTCAGTTTTTGCAAAAGGTGGACTTAAAGTGAAGGTTTAGGTAAAAACGAACTCTAATCCACTCTATGCTACATTATAAGACTAATGTATCTAGCTATGTAAAGCAAAAATCGCTGTACTTACCGGTTGTGCAGCCGATCCAGTCTGGTCTCTAGCAGCAGATGCTGTGTGCAGGAGAGAATCAACAATGGCTGGGAAATGCCAGGGAAGTGACATTACCCAGAGACTTACTATGGGGCTTCTGTTGTCGGCTGCCTCTCCTGCACACGCGTACACAGTGAAGCTGCCACCGACAGCTCAGCATGGGACTGGACTGGAGTGGACGCAAGAAAAGGTACAGTTGTGTTCAAAATAAAAGCAGTCCAACATCACTAACCAGATTAATCACTATTTTTGGTATATATTATATTTATATTTCTACATGGAAAATAATTTATTAGTAGGTGTAGTAGAGTAATAGAAAACTGACAGTTCCAACAGTCATGATATGTGTGCTGCTGATCTTGTGTAATTGAATCATTAATCAAAAGGGTCATGGTGAAAATTATAACAGTGTGGCGTTTAATCAGTAAGGTCATTCAGTCTGTGAAAAAACAGGTGTCAAACAGGCGGCTCTTATTTAAGGACGAAGGCAGCAAATGTTGTACATGCTGCATATAGTGCATTTCTCTCTGAAAATTGGAGTAAAATGGGTCGTTCCAGATATTGTTCAGAAGAACACATTACTTTGATTAAAAAGTTAATTGGAGAGGGGAAAGCATATAAAGAAGTGCAGAAACTGATAGGCTGCTTAGCTAAAATGATCTCAAATGCTTTAAAATGGCAACCAAAACCAGAAAGACGTAAAAGAAAATGTAAAACTACCATTCAATTGGATTGAAGAATAGCCAAACGGCAAAGACTCAGCCAATGATCAGCACCAGGGTGATAAAAGAAGGTCTAAAGTTACCTGTGATTACGGTAACAATTAGAAGATGCCTATATGAAGCCAAGCTATCGGCAAGAAGCCCCCGCAAAGTACCATTGTTGATAAAATGACATGCTGAAGAGGTTGCAATTTGCCAAAGAACACATTGACTGGCCTAAAGAGAAATGGCGCAACATTTTGAGAGCTATTGAAAACAAGATTAGTTTGGGTTTAAGGCCTGCAGACAGTTTGTCAGACAACTCCCAAACACTAAATTCAAGCCACAGTACACTGTGAAGGCGGCGCAAGCATCATGATATAGGGATGTTTTTTAAACTATGGTGTTGGGCCCGTTTGTTGCATACCATGGATTATGGATCAGTTTGAATACATCAA
Source organism: Rana kukunoris (assembly GCA_029574335.1). Lineage (NCBI taxonomy): Eukaryota > Metazoa > Chordata > Amphibia > Anura > Ranidae > Rana > Rana kukunoris. The sequence continues at coordinate 491,483,430 of CM056050.1, read as the reverse complement.
AATACTTGAAGAGGTCATGTTGCCTTATGTCAGGCATGTCCAAAGTCCGGCCCGGGGGCCAATTTTTGCCCAATTTGGATATATACTGAGGGGACAGGGAGAACGAGTTCTGTCAAATTACATACAGGTGAATCTCTGTTTACTCAGTGACATCTGTAATAGGAAGTCCCATCTCCTGGGCTGCCATTGGATGACTCCTCTGTCGATCATAGGAGGCGGGAGAAATTGTAATAAAGAGGCTGCTGTGTAAACAGGAGATTCTCCTGTATGTAATCTGTTGGCACTCACCCCCCCCTTCCCTCCAAGGCTGCAGATGGACATCGATCAGGCTGAATTCATGGCAATGGAGATGCTGCAGATGGGCACTAATTAGGCTGCATTGATGGGCAATGACCCTTATTTTGCTTCACAGTTTTTTATTTACATTTTTTTTCCCTGAAACTTCCCTCCTAAAGTGAAGGTGTGTGTTATACCCCGATAAATACGGTATAGCCAAATAACATGCCCATGCTCATCTCTTTACCACACAGCCACAAAGGCAAGCGAATTATTGTTGGGCCGTGTATTAGTGCTCGAACGAAAACACTTAGATGGACTTTTAATGGTTCAAAGAATGTCAGGCAAAATGGTCGGCCCTCACCCATGTTCACTTTATCAAATCTGGCCCTCTTTGAAAAAAGTGTGGACACCCCTGCCTTATGTCGAAGAGAAAATGTCTTTGAAATGGGCGTTTCAACAAGACAACGACCCCAAACACAGCAGTATCAACAAGATTCATGTTACGAAGTGGCCAGTCCAATCCCCAGACCTTAATCCAATAGAAAACTTGTGGAGTGATATCAAAAATGCTGTTTCTGAAGTAAAACCAAGAAATGCAGAGGAATTGTGAAATGCAGTGCAATCGTCTTGGGCTGTAATACCTGTTCACACGTGTCAGAAGTTGGTTGATTCCATGTAACACAGATGCAAAGCAGTTCTACAACTAAATATAAGTTCAGTGATTCACAGGAAAGCTAAATCTTCAAGCATTTTTCAGTTTATACAGTAAATGTTTCAGCTTGTAAAGTAAAATGCTATTTTTTTTTTTTTTTAAGCTTAATAATAATTTTTCTTCACTTTCTGTAAAGTAATAACAAAATTAGATTTTTTTTCTTCCTACTTTGATTTGGAATAGACTGTGCAGTGTTCCCAATGCATTTGCGTGTATAGAAATAAAAGTGATTATAAGGATTTTGAGCTTTACTCACTTTTTTAAACACACTGCTATTAATTTTAACACAATTGTAAGTACAGAGATTTGTGCTTTACAGGGCTATATAGATTAGTCCTAGAATGTGGCATAGAGTAGGATTAGAGCTAGTTAGTTTTTGCCTAAACCTCCACTTTAAGCTTTTTATGCAGAGATTGACATAAATAATCAGTGAATTTGGCCTTATGCCGCATACATACAACCATTTTTAATGGTCTAGAAAAAAACGAAAACATTTTTAACCCGATTATTGTTAAGCCAGCCTTGCCTACACACGATCGTGAAAAGAAATGCTCTAGAAAAGCGTGGTGACGTACAACACATACGACGGCACTGTAAAGGGGAAGTTCCACCCTTGGGGCTGCTTTTGCTGATTTTGTGTTAGTAAAAGTTTGGTGAGACGATTCACGCTTTTCAGTCTGTTATAGCGTGATTAATGTGCTATCTCCATTACAAACGCTAGATTTACCAGAACGAGGGCTCCATATCATAATTTGCTTCTGAGAATGCGATTTTTTTTTCACGTCGTTAAAGCCCACACACAACCATTTTTTACGATGTTAAAAATTTAGAGCATGTTCTAAATTTATAATGATAATGGCCATTGTATTTTAAAAATGCTCTGGAGCCCACACACGATCGTTTTTAATGACATTAAAAAAAAAAAAATGTACATCCCGAAAAACGGTTGTCGGTACGCTGAATAAGTTCTAGGTGAAACATTAATTTTTAACTTTGGATAGATAGCTAGATGTAGAAGAAATGTATTTCTGTTAGTAGTCCCAATCAAGGGACTTTTCCTTACTTCCTTTTCCTGTGAAATCTGAGCAAGTAATAGGGTGAGAGGATGATGCTGGGACATAAAAGCACAAACTGTAATAAAAACTTAGGCCCAGATTCACAGAGCGATTACGCGTGCGCAACTGCTGTTGCGCGTGCGTAAGTCTAAATGTGCGCGTGCGTATAGTTGGACGCGATTCACAAAACAATATACGCCAGAAATCTACGTTTTTTGGTCCGGCGTAATTGAGTTAGACATTCGCTTCCCTTCGCGCAAAACTGCGCTAGACACACCATTGATTTGCTAGTCAAATATGCTAATGAGGGAGTTACGGGGATCCACAAAAAAACGCAGTTGCTGCGCAGGCTACGCGATGTGCGCAACTGCAAAATGTCCTGTCTAAAGTTAGAGCACATAAAAGCTGATCTAACTTTTGAAAAAAAGTCTAATTGTCAGATAAAGCAACACCGTTACTGAGGAGCAGACCACACACACGTGTTGCACTACAATTTGACTGCCAACATGCTAGGGGCATCGTCGCTCATAGCTGCACTAGTGAATATAGATGACCAAAGAAGGAGGAGGGCACGGAGGATGGCACGGGAGAGGGTATACCGCACCCGCATACACCTGTTTGGCATGAATGATTCAGAGGTCTTTCGCATCTTCAGATTCCCCCCTCATGCCATCCTGGAATTAACCACAACCTTGCAGGAGGACATCACCAGCCCAACACACCGCTCACATGCAGTGCAGCCACTGGTGAAGGTCCTGGCAACACTCCATGTCCTTGCCAGTGGCTCTTTTCAGCGTACAAGTGGAGTGGTGGCTGGGATGTCACAATCCTCCATGAGCAGATGTGTGCACCAGGTTGTCCCTGCAATCCTCACACGCTTGGCCAACCAAATCATCAAACCCACCACTGAGGAGCTTCGAATCAAGGCAATGGCAGATTTCTACCGAATTGCCAGATTCCCACGCACCATCGGGGCCATAGATTGCACACATGTGGCACTCCAGCCCCCCCATGAGACCGAGCACATGTACCGCAATCGGAAGAATTGGCACTCCATCAACGTACAGGTGATAGTTGATGCCCAAGGCCTCATATGGCACGTCCGTGCCAAACACCCAGGGTCCAGCCATGACAGCTACATCTACAATCAAAGCCACATCCGAACAGAATTCGAACAGAACGTGTATGGGAACACCTGGCTGGTTGGTGAGTGACATGGGAGTCAGGCATGACTATCCCCTCCCGTGATGCACAACAGAAGTGGCACATGCATGACTAACATTCTCCTGTCTTTTCCTTTACAGGTGACTCTGCATATGCACTGGGACCCCATCTCATGACTCCTATCCGGAACCCCCAAACCCCAGGAGAGGAACGATACAATGAAGCACACATCAAAACCCGTGCAGTGGTGGAGCGCACCTTTGGCCTCCTGAAGTCACGTTTCCGATGCCTGGATAAGTCTGGGGGTACACTGTTGTATTCCCCAAACTTCGTGTGCCATATCATCGCTGCATGTTGCATGCTACACAATCTCGCAGTGAGGAAGGGCCTGCAGGTTGAGCTACGTGATGATCTGACCCCCCAACCAGAAAATCAACCCCTAACCGAGGATACCCCGTCTTCTGAGGGAAGAGCAGTCAGGAGGCAGCTCATATTGGGCATCTTTGCACGTTAAACACACACATTAATCATGGCACAATGAGAATGCATGCATGCACACCACTATGGTCCCTAGCACACACACCCCACATCCTCATCAAATTGGATTGGCACCAGTCCACCATGCAAGACTGGTGAGCAGTAACGCCACGTCAAGGCTCCAATTATGTCACTGTACATTCATACACCATTCACACGGACCTGGGAATCACTTCTCCCTGGTCCTGGGGAACCCTTCTCCACCAAAATTGAGGGTGACACCCCTTTTCCAGCAGGAATGTCACCCCCACATTCAAACATCATTCACAACCCAAAATATGCCAAAAAAGTCAAACAAACAAAAATGCATAGAAACAAAAAATGCATAGTAAAAAAAAATTGCTTAGAAAAAACAAAAAAAAGCAGAGAACAAAAATAAAAAAGCTTTCAAAACAAACAAAAGGGGGAAAAAAAAATTATTGCCCTCTGCCTGAGCCACGCCTGGGGCGCCCCCGGCCACGGCCCCGGACCCTCAGGGGAGACGCATGGGGGAGGGGAAAAGCCGGGGAAGGAGGAGCAGCCCCTGAGATCTGCCCACCTGGCGGCCTGCCCTCCAAGGCCACGGCTATTCTGTCCAGGGCAGCACCAAGTGTTGCCGTGTTGCCCTGGATAGCCTGGGTAAGGGCCCTCACATCCTGCCCAACGCCTGCTGCTGTAGTTTGCAGGTCATTTAGGCAGGTTGTGGAGGCCCGGGAGTGGGAGTCCAGGTTACCCAGGCTATCATTAATGGAGGACAGGCTCTGATCCACCCGCCCCATAGTCTGGCAGAGCTGTCTCAGAAGGCGGGTCTGGGTGGCCAGGTTCCTTCTCAGACAGGCGGGCATGAGATTGGGCGCCCCCCTGGTGCTTTGGGATGACCTCCTGGCTCCAGCTGATGGTTGTGGCCGGGGAGAAGGGGAGGCCCTTGTGAGGGGAGCCATGTTGGGGGAGGAGGGGGGGGGGCTGACCCTTAGGGAGGGCAGGCTTCTTGCAGCCAGAGGGGAAGAGTCCGCAGAAACCAAAGGGCCAGTGCCTTCCATGGACTCCTCCTCCTCATGATTCTGCTCCTCCTCATGATCGTCCTCCGCATGATCCTCCCCCTCCTCTTGTTCCTCCTCTGCGGACTCTGGCCTTGTTGGGGGGGCCTCATTAGGCTGCTGTCCTGGGGTTGGAGCGGTCAGTCCAGATGGCCCTGCACCCTCCTGCACAGCTGTGGATGACACAAAACATTCACAGGTTGGAGGATCCACACACTTGCCACATATTCCCTTTCACCCCCTCCCCCACACATGCTACACACCTGAGAGAAATAAAAACCTTACCTGGCACCGCGGGGACCGGACTTGTGTCAAAGCCTGGCAGGCCCTCCACTTCATGCCGGTGAAAGGTCAGGGCCACCACACGCTCCGTCTCTGAAAATCTAACCCGGCATGGTGGGCCCCCTCCTGTGCCCCTGGCATGGGCATTTATTGCGGCCAGTTTTTTTTTCACCTCACGCCGGAGGTCATTTATTTTCTTTTCTATCCCAGAGCGGGTCCGTGTCTCCCCCTCCCCCGATGAATTGACCTGCTCTGTGATCATATCCAAGATCTCCCTCCTCCTGGCCGGGGTGGTGGTGGCACTCTGCGGGCCGTGGAGAAAACGCCCATAGTCGGTAATGGCCCGGGCAAGAATTCTTTTTTCCCCCACAGTAAAATTGAGCTTTCTTTTTCTCTCAGTCATACTTCCAAACAAACTCACTAGCAGTCACCAAAAATCTGTCACAAATACAAGCACAACCAATCAGACAAGAACACACACAAAGAGAAAAAGAACAGCCAAAAATCACACTAGCACTCAGCAAGAAACACACACAAAAAAATCAGATGAAAAAATAAAGCAAGAAAACAAACGCTCAGAAATATATCAATCAAACAAACAGTCTCAAACACTTATCAAAATACACTTTCACAAAACTACCAACAAGCACAAGATCACACAGAACACTAATCTGACAACTACAAAACACACTCTAACGAACAACAGAGCAAAAGCACTTGATTCAATGGGAAGGGACACAAAGGGATGTACTTTTGCAATGGAAGGGCGTTTGTGTGTGTCTATTTATGCTGTCTGCGTAGTCCATTTCCAATTTCAATGATTGCGCCGCTCCCGAGTTGTGAGCATGCGCACAACGGAGCTGACATGGTTTCCTTCACGCGCGCATGCGCGAGTCGGCCGGCCCTTCATTTGCATGGGGTCACGGCTCATTTCAATGTAACACGCCCACGTCCCTCCCAATTTGTATTACTCCTCCTTACGCCTCCGGAAAAAACCTTACGTTTGCGCAAGCTCTTGCGTAAAAGCTACGTGAATCGCCGGATTACGCGGCTAGATTGCGCAAGTCTAACGGAAAAGTGGTGCGCTACGCCGGAATGATAATGCGCCGATCTACGTGAATCTGCCCCTTAGTCAACAGTTTTAGCTCTTCCCCACTCTACCACCAACAGGAGCACAAAGAGCAAAAAAACCTGACATAGGTTTTTACCGTTACCTGCTCTGATGAAAATAAAAATGTGTTGGCTTACGTTAGGCCTTAAAGTGGGCCTTAAAGTGGAGTTCCAGTCGTTTGTGTTTATTAACTACTTCAGCACTGGAAGGATTCACCCCCTCAATGACCAGGCCATTTTTTGCGATAAGGCACTGTGTTAATTTAACTGACAATTGCACAGGCGTGCGACGATGTACCCAAATAAAATGTATGCCCCCCCCCACACAAATAGAGCTTTCTTTTGGTGGTATTTGATCACCTCTGCAGTTTTTGTTTTTTGCACTATAAACAAAAAAGACGATTTAAAAAAAAAACAATAATATTTTTTACTTTCTGTTATAGTACAGATAAGAAAAGTTCTTCATCAATTTAGGCCAATATGTATTCTTCTAAATATTTTTGGTAAAAAATCCCAATAAGCGCATATATATTGATTGGTTTGCGCAAAAGTTATAGTTTGCAGCGGACAAATCTGACACTTTTTGGGGACCAGTGACACCAATACAGTGATCAGTGCTAAAAGAAAAAAGAAGGAAACTGATCATTGTATAAATGACACCGGCAGAGAAGGGGTTAACATCAGGGGCAATCAGGGGCAATCGAAGGTTAAGTGTGTTGCCTGCAAGTTTTTTTCTAACTGTGTGGGGGATGGACTGACAGGAAGAACACAGAGATCCCTGTTCCTGATTACTAGGAACAGAAGATCTCTGTGTACTTCCCTGTCAGAACAGGATCTGCCTTGTTTACATCTCTCTGTGGCGCGATTGCGGGTGGCCAGTGGAAATCGGGCTGCCAGACCCGTGGATTGGCTGCCCCTCAATGCAGCTATTGCACAAAACAACATACAGGTACGTTGACTTGTCGTCTGCTGACTTTTAATAAATACACACTCACCTGTCCCAGGATCCAGCGTTGTGGCCACCCGAACCCTTGGTTCTCTCCCTTTCCTCAGCGCAAGAGTGGGCACCGGGCTGCAACAGTTTGTGGCTTTACAGCCACAAATGCGTGAAACGTGCTGCGCCTCCTCAGTGATCGTGCAATCTTCTGTGACGTGTTTTTTTATATATAGGACATATTGGGAAGACAAAAGGGATTATGCTGTTTATACCTTGAGAACTTTATCCCTTTGTTTGGACAGACAGTTCTGTACATTTAGTCAGGCCAGTCATAGATGGAGCAAATGTCTTTCCGGCACCCACAGGTTTCTAAGGTACTACCAGCTTGCGTACATTCAGGCTGCCCATACATCAGTTGAATCTCTGCCAGTTCCTGCAGAACCAGCCAAGATTCGGACTGTCTCTATCCAGCTTTAAAAACGGATTGCCAAATGTTTCAACACAGTACAGACAGGGTTAATTATGGCAGACACAGCTCCCCTGCTCCTTTATAAAGATTGCATAGCAGGGGAGAACTAAAAATGACCATAGATGGATCGAATCTGGGCTGGTTGAGCAGGAGGAACCGGCAGAGATATGATCCATCTATGAGCAGGCTGGTTGTACCCAACTCAATCGACTTGGGTACAACCAGGTCCGTTTCAATCTTGGAGTTTTCAAACCAAAAGCATCAAAGTGATCAGTCATTTTAAATATATTTTGTTTTTTTTTTCTATGTTAATGAGAGCAAGTAATATATTTAAAGTAGATGTTTCTTTCCACAAAAATTATTTTAATCAGTTTACATTTTTAGTGATCAGAGTATTAACCTGAAAAATATTTTTGTTAGGACTAATATTTTAACTTTGTATTGTTTATCACTTTCAACACTTTCCCCCCTTCTTTTTGTAGAGAAAAGCAGCGTTGAACAAGTGCATTAGTGTTGGGATTTGGGGATTTCTTTTTTTTAGCAGCTCAGCATGAACTACAATCACTAAAGCACCCTGTAATGTTTATTGGTAATGTAAGAACTTTAGTAGTAAAGTGCAACAGTTTTATGTTAGGATAGAATTAATAATTTTTCCAACAACAACCTAAAATGTACATACACAGAAAAAATAATAATATATAAAACCAGAGGCGTAACTGGAATCTTCAGGGCCCCGGTGCAAGAAACCCCACTAGGGGCATTGCTAGGTCTATAGAAGATCTTGAGCTAGAGCTCATAGCATCAAAGTAAATAAATGTATACGCCTGGGTGGGCATACACATGTATATAATATACATGTGTATGTGTAATATATATATATATATATATATATATTTATATATATAATATCGTTACCTAATCAATGTGCGGGTCCCCCCTTACATCACGAGTCCCCAGAGAGCCTCCCTTACATCAGGGTCCCCAGAGATCCTTCTTTACATCAGTGTCCCCAGAGACCCTCCCCTTACATCAGGGTACCCAGAGAGCCTCCCTTACATCAGGTTCCCCAGAGAACCCCCCTCTTATTTCAGGGTCTCCATAGAGCCGTTCTTACTTTAGGGTCCCCAGAGAGCCCCCCTTACATCAGGGTCCCCAGAGAGTCCCGCTTACCTCAGCATCCCCAGAGAGACTCCCCTTAACCCAGGGTCCCCAGAGAGAACCCCCTTACTTTAGGGTCCCCAGAGAGCCCCCCTTACCTCAGGGTCCCAAGAGATCCCCCACTTACTTTAGGGTCCCCAGAGAGCCCCCTCTTAAATCAATGTCCCCAGAGGGCGCCCCTTACCTCAGAGTCCCCAGAGATCTCCCACTTACTTTAGGATCCCCAAAAACCCCCCCTTACACTCAATGTCCCCAGAGAGCACCCCTTACTTTAGTGTCCCCAGACAGTCACACTCCCATCCCCATCCAGAGGTTCCCCTGTATCTGGCTGGTCTCCTGAGGGAGGTGGGAGGCGGCAATTGGCAGCTCTATAGTGACAAAGGGCGGTGGGATCTCCCTGGAGCTTGTAGTTCTCTCTCTGACTGTATCCACTGGAGAGGGGATGGGCCTCTAACTCAGACATGTATCGGCAGTGTAGAAGCAGAGCGACTCACTGAGGAGTGAAGCAGATACATGCCTGGGCCGGAGGCCCCTCCCCTCTCCACTGTATACATTCGGAGAGAGAGACAGAACTACAAGCCCCATGGAGATCCCGCGGCTAGCGGACAACATAGAGCTTCACCGCCTCCCGCCCCCCCTTGAATGTTAAATGGACGGTAAGGGGTCCAGGCGGAGATGCTTGGTCTTGGGCCCCCCAAAGCTGCAGGACGACAGGGGCCAGTCGCAAGTGTGACAGCAGCGACCCCTATAGTTCCAAACCAGTGTTTGGTGTTTCCTCCCTTTGGTTTTAAAAAAAGCATAAATTCTTCTTGATACACAGGGGTAATTCAATAAAGCTGCTGAACCACTTTTCTGGCGTTAATTTAGGTTTTTACTGTATTGTGCCAAATTCATGAAGCATTTGCTCAACTTTTGGTTTAGGTAGTTCTACAATGCGCAACTTTTACATCATGGCACAATGAATGAGCCAAATTCAAAACAAAATACTGATACTTCATATACATGAAAGTGGAGCTAGTTAAGATAACCTGTTTTTTGGAATATGGAAAGAGAAACTGGCGCAGACAGATTTAGCAAAATTGTCTCACATCAGGTGCATTTTAACCTCTTCCTGCCCAGGCCAATTTTCAGCTTTCAGTCAGTTAGAGGGGTGTTCCAGCCAAAAGTTTTGTTTATTAAAAGTCAGCAGCTACAAAAAGTGTAGCTGCTGGCTTTTAATAAACAATCACTTACCTGCTCCAGCGTTCCAGCGACGCGCCGGGGGGACTCCGCTCCTCCCCCCCTCCCCGTCAGGCGTCTTCATTTCTACTGTGGGCACCCGGCCGTGACAGCCTTCGACTTCACGGCCGGGCACCCACTGCACATGCGCGAGCCGCACTGCGCATGCGCGCGCGGCGTGGCTCGCCACTGATTGGACAGGCGATCGTCTAGGACCTGTCAGTGTCCTAGATGATCGCCTACGGGAGGGGCTGCAGTAAGGCGATTAAGCGTAATCGCCTTACCAGCCCCTCGGCGGAAGCAGGAAGTGGGACAGGAAGTCCCACTCCTCCTGAAGCCCCCACTCCCCCCCCCAAAAAAATTACATGCCAAATGTGGCATGTAAGGGGGAGGGGAGTGGATTAAGCGGAAGTTCAATTTTTGGGTGGAACTCCGCTTTAATGACAATTGCACGGTCATGCAAAATAGCATAATAGCATAAACAAAATTGGCGTCCTTTTTTTCCACAAATAGAGCTTTCTTTTGGTGGTATTTGATCACCTCTGCGGTTTTAATTTTTTGCGCTATAAACAAAAAAAAGACTGTCAATTAAAAAAAAAAAAACACAATATTTTTTACTTTTTGCTCTAAAAATTTTTAATTTTTTTTTAAATATATATTTTTTTCTCAGTGTAGGCTGATATGTATTCTTCTACATATTTTTGGTAAAAAAAAAAAAAAATCGCAATAAGCTTATAGTGATTGGTTTGTGCAAAATAGGGGATAGATTTATGACTTTATTTTTTTACTAGTAATGGCATTAATCTGCGATTTTTGTCAGGACTGCAATATTGCGGCGGACAGATTGGACACTTTTGACACTATTTTGGGACCATTCACATTTATACAGCCAAAAGTGCTATACATATGCAAGGATTACTGTATAAATGTGACTGGCAGGGAAGGGGTTAACACTAGGGGGCGATTAAGGGGTTGGCATGCAGGGAACTAGTAAACAGGACGTCTTCCCGGCAATTGAGCACCGCGCTGTAGACAACGTCTTTTGCATATAGCGCAGGCGCAAAGAGGTTAAAAGTGGTACAGCATGGACTAAATTTAAGTACAAATTTGAGACAGGTACAGTAAATTTGGCGCATTGCTGCACCACTTTTAGAACACGAGACACCATTTTGCAAAATCTGTCTGCGCCAGTCTTTCTGAATTTAAGGGTCAGTTATTTAACCTCCCTGGCGGTATGATTCTTTCAGATTTTAGGTGCTGAAAGCGGTACCATTATTTGCAAGGAATTTTTTTTATACTGTAGGCTTGTAATTCTTAGGAATAACTCACTTAAATCTGACCAAACAAAAGTCTAATAGGCATCCCGGGTATGACATTTTTTTTTAAAACAAAATTATAAATTATACTATATTAAATAATTATGAATAATTATAACAAATAATAATATAATTATAATAAAAATTATTCAATAATGTAATTAACTCAAAATTACTGAAATTTGTTCAGTTGCAGAATTGTCGCTGTCATTTTTTTTTATGACGAATTCCCCCACAAATTGCTATCACTCAATTCTGCAAGTGATTATAATTTATTATTACCGTTTTATAGCTGCTCTAAAACCATTTTTGACATAAAGGGACACTTTTGGTTGCTATGGACAATCTACAGTTTGCAGGCAGAAAGAACAATTTTTATTTTAATAAAAAAACATGTAGGACACTGGACAGACCACTAGGAACAAGGGGGGTGTGTATTTTTTACATACAGTACTGTAATCTATAAGATTACAGTGTACTGTATGTAATGTGTTTACTTTTTTGAATATGGTGCCGTTCTCCGACCCCGTGCGTCGTAACGTCACAGGGAACGGAGCTTGGTGGCACACAGAGGCATTGTGTAAATCAAGCGAGCACCGGCTCACTCACACAGCACGGATGCATTGCTGGATCCAGGAACAAGGTAAGTAAACCTTGCCTGTGCACTCTGCGAGGCGAGCCCGAGCATAAAAATCTAACCCCGAGTCAGACTCGGGAATACCGCCAGGGGGGTTAAGGAACTCAGCAAGTAGGTTGTTTTATTAAAATCTAAAACTACCCACAATACTTCAGTGGATTTAGCCTCAGTTGTTCTGTCTCTTCATATGATCCCAGGAATCCTCAATCAGGTTGATTTACTAAAGCAGACTGTTCACCTTGCAAGGGAATTTGACTCAAAGGTTACTGAATGAAGTGAATCTCTGCTAAACTTATCCAAACGTGTGCAAGAAAGTGCCTTTTTTAAAAATTTTCCTTGTAGGTGACTGGGTATTCTTTGCAAAGTGAAATTTCAATACATGCAAAAAATAATAATTATATATATATATATATATATAACAAAAACAATTGTGTTCAAGAACTGCGCCCAAATCTAAACAAAATTACAAGCGCTCATGGAGTACACTAATAGATTTAGAAATATGCCAAAATTAGAAATGGCTACAGCTGCTACCATTCAACTTGGTTCACGGACCAATCAAATACATCAATTGCAAGGTGAATAATGAGACCTGAAAATCTTATATCAGAGTATGTGTCAGAATTAACCAGGCAGCGCTAAAAACATAAAACAGAATCTAAAACTTTCAAAGATTTCAAACAATGTCTCTGGTTAGAAAGTCCTTATGTAATAGTGTCAGTCTTTGCTGAAAAGCTGGGATGAAATAGTCTTTTAAAAGACAGAGTCCACTTAAGCCCCAGATGATTTGTTAAATGCAAGAGAAGACACCTCCACACGTGCGCTCGTAGAAATAAATAGAGGGGGATGTGTGAGAAGAAACCCCCTTCTTGAGTATGCTCTTAGCCTAGAGCGATTATATAACAGCCTGTCAGTAGTGCAATCTCAGCCACGATCTCCGGTCAGCTTCTCTGAGTTAGACAGGGTTCAACCATAAAAAGAGAGACAGGAAGCAAACACATAGCGTGATCCTGTTCAAACTTTTTAATATCCCAATAAAAATCATAGTTTGGTACACTCACATAAATAAAACTTTTATCGGCATGTATCACAAAGTACCCACGTCAGTACTAGCATCTGTTTGTCGGCGTCTCCTACTGCTCACTGCTGGTCTGGCTGCGAGGAGGGGGGCGTCCGTTCAATGATGCCGTCTAACGTTACGTCCACGTCACTTAGTTCTGCCCTATTTGCGTTGCAAGGACATCATCTGAGGGTCCCAGCTTTTCAGCAAAGACTGACACTATTACATAAGGACTTTCTAACCAGAGACATTGTTTAAAAACCTTTGAAAGTTTTAGATTCTGTTTTTTGTTTTTAGCGCTGCCTGTTTAATTCTGACACATACTTTGATATAAGATTTTCAGGTCTCATTATTCACCTTGCAATTGAAATTGAAGGTGTGGAAAGCACAAGAAAAGTGGATATGGGGTGGGGAGGAAGAGGAAGGAGGAGAAACAAGGGGTGCAAAGACGCTATGCTGATGTACGTGTGTTAGTTTGAAGGTCAGAAAGATGTCAATACTCTTCAGAATTGACAAACACGTTCCAATATGACCAAGTTTTTGTGTATTGCTTTTAACCTTGTTGAGCCACATCAAGATGAAAGGAGGGTTTGGATCCATCCAACCTAGAAGTGATACAGGCTTTGGCAGCATTAAGCATGTGATGGATGACTGGTTTCTAGGTCTTGACAGGGATTTGTGAGCAATGGAGCAGGAAAAATCATCTGGGACCAGAAAGCCCGTTAATTGTCGAGTGAGTCTTCGCACCTCTGTCCTGTAATGGTCTAATTTCAGGCATAACCCAAAAATGTGCAGTAGCGTCCACCATTCCTCTCGGCATCTACAGCACTGATCTTAGACCCCAGGAAAGTATCTACACAGAACTGTCTGGGTGCAATACCAGTGCGTGAGCAACTTGTAGTTAGTTTCCCAAATAAGAGTACATGTGGAGAACTTCTGAGCAAAGTGTACGATATTCTGTCACTCGTCAGTGTGAAGGTTCAATTAAAGGTATAGTTGCCATTTATTGAGGCCGGGCAGAATTGAGTCTTCGTGGGGGGGATTAGTAGCAAATACAAGTTCAGATTTTGTGACATACCACTTGTTACACCCTGAATATGGGTGCAACATGTTACAAATGCACCAGCCTCCTGCTCCCCAGTTTCTGACAGCGAGCGGGGCATCTTCTCGTCCCCCCTGCTCGCTGTCACAATCTATAAACAAAAAAATTGTTCCATGATTGGGAAAAACTACAAGTACCTTTAGGACCAGAAGTAAAATAACCTTTGTGGCTGCCAGTTTGTAGTGCTCAATAAACTCAGGGCACCTTTGATTGCTCTAGGTCAGTGATGGCGAAACTTAGCGTCCCAGATGTTTTGAAACAACATTTCCCATGATGCTCAACTACACTGCAGAGGAAACGTGAACTTTAAATGTATACAAGTGTACCTACGTCAAGGGATACGGTTTTTCAAAAAAGCAAAGGGTGGACACACCACACATTCATTTGATTCAGTTTTTGCTTATGCGCTCTTTATGTGGTTAATTGATAAATAAAAATTATTCATTATATCTTAAGGGAAACTTAATTTACAGCATTTATTTTTAAAAAAAGCCTTGAAAGATTTGTACAATACTAATATATATATATATATATATATATATATTACACACCCACACACACATACACACTCCATAGCAAGCAGTTTTAGGGAATTTTAAGGGAAGAAAGTGTTTTAAAAAATTTAGAATCAAGAGACAGACAAATATAGCCATGCAATAAAACATTTGCACATAATTACTTTTTGCTTATCAGCATCTTTTATATTTTGTTTTGTTTTTAACCAATAAAACAATAGATGTTAATGCATTTTACATGAGCACAAACAATTTCAATAAACTTTTTTTTTTCCTGGGTAAATACAAAACAGATACTAGTATAATGTTCAAGTCTGTATTCATGCAGAAAGGAAATGCCTGTTTTATACAAACTGTTCTTTAAATTTACAAACAGTACCCTGGAGCATGTTTCCAATGGAAATTGCACATCTAGGATTCATTTTGTGTAGACACTTCAGAAAGGCCACTTGTTTCCTGTGCAAGTATGCAATGTTCATAAAACATCAATAATCATAATTTTAGTAACATAAAATTAACAGTAAATAATCATTGCATTTCCTAATATTCTACAACTCATAATTAGTGGTAAATTCTGAGATTAAGTACATTCAGTAAGCTGCACAGGCAAGTCTATAAAGATGATGAACACCTTTATTAAACTATAGATATAAATATAATGTTTAATTATATAGACAGTGAGTTACATGGCTGTAGTCTAGAGATTATGGGGTTTCTTTGTGCAAAGAACTAAGACTGTACATTAGGAAAAGCATATATAAGCAGAAATCCTCTCACTAAAGGCTTTGCCTACCCAAGGCTTAAATGGCAACTCTAAGCTACAGGTAAAATTAATCAACTGCTAATGCAATCCAGTAAACACGGCAACTGTGTTTAGGTCTAGAAGGCCACACCATAAAATAATCTTGAAATCCACCACTAGGCAACAAATGAAATCAGTCAGTAATTTGTCAATGTTAGGTTTTGTATCAATGATAAAATCAGAAGTACCTTAATCAATAAAATAAAATTGGAGAGAACCCTCTCCCGCCTTCCCTCCCCTCTCCCTTCTTCTCTCTCCTTCTTTCCCTTTTTTTTTCTATACTAACAATATAATTCCTTATTTACTTACTGTTATTAGAAGATGTTCTACTTTTTAAAATGACCCTTAGGTCTATATTAAGAATTGTTACTTGATCCCTAAATCTGACCTAAGCACTGGTCACTAACTTTTTGAGATGCTATTTTCAAATGTTCTATATCAATACTTATGTCTAATCTTCTGTTTTTGCTGCAATATATAATTATATTGTAATGTTTGAATGCAAAATTTCAATAAAAACATTGAAAACAGAAGTACCTTAATCCTAACATGAACATTATTTACTCCCGTGCATTTAAAATACAGAAAGAATCGATGTGTTCCTATGTGTGTCTGCTACTTTGGGTCATACGATTATGCTTGTAACTTCCTTTCTATATGGGTCTATGGAGCTTCCTGTGGGCTGGCCAGAAAATATCTGGTCTGCTACAAATCTTGTTCAACAACTGATGTTCACAGAATACAGAAGATGTTAACAAAAATCAGCTTGGGCTGCAATACTCGCCTTTAACCTTTTGCTATCCACAACAGTACCATTTTTTTGGCCACACAATGTCAATCTTCTAGGTTGAATGACAGTGATCATTACTTAACTTGGAAGACTAAGGAAAGAGTGCATCTTAGCCCCATCCCCAGAGCACAGTATATTGATGCAGAAAGTGGCACTGATGTCACCACATCTGCACCACTTTCCGCATCATTCAGGACTACCCACCTCTGGGAAGGAAGAGGACCCAGCACATAACCTGACTGGCCAGACTACATCAGAAAAATTGTAAGTAAAAACAATAAAACATATAAAAAAACACTGGGGAGAACATAAATGGGGCTCTTGGAGAGGCAGGGCCTGGAGCCTAGAATTGGTCTTCAAGCAGTAAGTGCTTAGTTTACTAAAGATATCCCTGCATGAAAAGCAGAATTACTGGTCATGATGTTTTTACTAGAGTGTACCTTAAACTGAGTTTTTGCAATAATTTTTCATTGCTTCTTGATATTTCGCACTATTTGGTGCTAAGCAGAGCTACTGCAGCATGATTTGGAGCATTGCACATTCCCTGTGTGTCTCCAAGTGGAAGGCACAAAGGAGCTTTCCTGTCGGGAAAACAAGCCGTGTGTAGGGGGAAAAGGCTACCGAGCAGGTTCTCAGTTTTCTCAGCTGACTTTTTACCGCTGGGAAAACCGATCGTGTGTACAAGGCATTAAAGCTTTTTCCCCTTGTTTCCAATTATTTTACATTGCTTTTCAATGCTCAAAGAAGA
This sequence comes from Rana kukunoris, assembly GCA_029574335.1. NCBI lineage: Eukaryota > Metazoa > Chordata > Amphibia > Anura > Ranidae > Rana > Rana kukunoris. The sequence goes on along the minus strand of CM056050.1, from coordinate 491,466,523 downwards.
CTTAGAACTCTTGCTTACTGTAGCCCATGGACATCGATTGAACCCCAAATAGTGGAATCCCACCATGGAATTATTGATAGATATACAAATCACACGGGTTATTTAACCACTTAAGACCCGGACCAATACGCTGGTAAATGACCCAAGGTGTTTTTGCGATTCGGCACTGCGTCGCTTTAACAGACAATTGCGCGGTCATGCGACGTGGCTCCCAAACAAAATTTGCGTCCTTTTCTTCCCACAAATAGAGCTTTCTTTTGGTGGTATTTGATCACCTCTGCGATTTTTATTTTTTGCGCTATATACAAAAATAGAGCGACATTTTTGAAAAAAAAACACTATTTTTTACTTTTTGTTAAAAAAAAAATCAAATAAACTAAATTTTAGTCAAACATTTAGGCCAAAATTTATTTAGCCACATGTCTTTAGTAAAAAAAAAAATCGCAATAAAAAAAATAGCTACCTAGCGGGAACAGCGACACTAATACAGCGATCAGAAAAATGATCGCTTAGTGACGCTGGCAATAGGCAGTGAAAGGGTTAACTAGGGCGGTGATCAGGGGGTTAAAACTTTATTAGGGGGGGTGGGGGGGCTATCCTGAACCTAACACTAACTTTTTTTTACACTGTCTGTCACACTGACACTAAATGCAGTGATTAGATCACTGCATTCAGTGACACTGTGACAGGGGGGTGGGCGATCACAAGGGGTTAATATGCCTATGTGAGTGTGTGTCAGTGTTGTGTTGGTGCACACTTACTTGTGGTGTCTTCTCTCATCAGCAGCGCTGGGAAACAGCGCTGCGATGAGAGATTACATCATTTCCTCCTTCCTGTGTAAACACAGGAGGAGGAAATGACAGGATGGGAGCGCGCTCCCATTGGCTGGGAGCGATCGCGGGGGGGCGGGTATTCGCCGACATCCGCCCCCAGATGCCGGATCGCTCCCGGAGCCAGGGGGACCCCCGCACGCCGCGGAGGGGGTCCCGATGGGACCCCCGAACCGCACTCAGGCGGGGACGTAAATTTACGCCCTTGTGCCTGTACGTGCCCTTCTGTGGCCGTATATGTGCGTGCGGGGGTCCTTAAGTGGTTAACCTATTAGCTGCCAACAAACACTGACATTAAGCCATTGGTCTTCTTTCTCTGTCAAAATAAAATTATCTTCGGTGTACTCTCACATAATTTACCTACGGTTTGCACATAATTTGCCTAAAATAAGCAAGTTCATCTATTGAATCCAAATATGTATTCAGAATATGATGTAGTAATTCACCTTCCCAGCTACTTCCAGATCTGTGCAGCCTGGGTAGATTATCTGACCACAGGCATGTAAAATCAACCTATGCTTACACTGAGGTTTGGTATTATTCTTTCAGACAAACATTGATGCGATGGAGGATTGTGAAGAAAAAATGGACTTTGTAGGCACCACTTAAAAAAGTAATAACGTGTTTTTAATAATACATAAATATATACAAAATTTGTACTGAATGGGGAACATTTTCGGCCACAATTCCATGCCACATGCAATACAGAAGGGGTGGTATACCTTATGACATGTAGGTGTGGAGGTTTTTATATGGGTAAAACAATACAACAGTTCAAAGAACGTATATACGATCACATATACTACTCGCAATATGCTAAAGTTATTACACCAGTGAGTCGCCATTTGGGCCTATACCATAAGTTCAACACCTCAGTGGTCAAATTTATCATCTTAGAGGCAGTACCCCAAGACCCACGTGGTGGGAACTGGGATAAACCCTCTGGATTGAGCGTCTTGGGGCGACCAGACCGCCCGGGATCAATGAGTTTCTATCATACCGGCCCTTCCTTCCTCGAAGAGCCGGTGTGGTAGTCGTTTGGTCCCTGGCGGCCGGGTCTATTGATTTCTAGATTTTTTGTTATAACCTCCTTTTTGACCTAATATCCATATTGCCCAAGCCAATATATATGCAATATGCAGATAAACAATATATTTTCTTTTCTTTTTTCTTTCTTTTTTTTTGCATCAAAATCGATGCAAATATTGCCAACATATTATATATATGAGAGAGGGATTGGGTAGCAGTGCGTGATGGGTTTGTGGATCTGCTCTTCCATTAATAAACAACCTTGTATTTTAATAATCTTTGTTATTATTGTGTATAAAAAATACTAATATCTTTATTTTTCTATTGAAGGTATTGCTATTCACATTGGCCGTTTTAAAGCATGTATTCTCACATGTAGCAAAATTGTTTCCAGTTCAATCTTCTGACCTCCAAAGCACTCAGCCCAAATCACAATCAGCTCTCTTACCCGTGGCTGCTCCAGGTCGTGGACGCTGAGAGGAATATGCGGCCACCCAAGCCATTGGCGGATTTTTGGTTACTCCCTGACGCTGTTAGGAGGGGAGGGGCCCCATGTCCGCCAATGGCTACTCTTGACACTTTCCATCTGTGTCTTCAGAGCACTTTCGCCCTTTCTCGCACCCAAGATTTGGCAGCAGTTCTCGAGTGCGCAGGCGCAGTTTGGCGCATGCGTGAGATGCTCTATTTGGCCGGCTCGCATGACGTCAGATGCCAGTCTGTCACGAGCGTGAGCGGGGTGCACATAAAAGTGAGGCTGGGACATCACTCCCCAGCTGTCATTTGGGGAGTGAGGTCGCATAGTGCACCTCGCATTACAGCCATGGGAGTCGTGTCTGGATGCAAACATATTTCTCTCTGGTCCAGGGTATATTTCTTAGTACTATAAATTAATATAGAGGCGGTTTGGTTCGCAGGTGCCGCGCTATATAAGTTTTTCATTCATTCATTCTAGCGCCCAGAGGCGATTTGGTTCGCAGGTGCCGCGCTATATAAGTTTTTCATTCATTCATTCATTCAATAGCCAATCTCTGGCTATTCCACCATGTTATAGCTTGTATGCTCTATATATGCTGTCTTGCCAGATCCTGCCTTATTGTCTGTGGCAAAACAGATTATCGAGGCTCTTACATCTAGAGACTATACAATTTATATAGCTACTAAAAAATCATCTGTAAGTTAATACCATATACTTGTATATATCCTAGTACATGTTTAACCTTTTCCTGACCATTATTACTTTTATTGATATCTATAGTTTTATTTTCTGGTTACAGTGAGGCGTTTTGGCTCATTACAAACCAGTCAAGACATCAATGACTTCTTAGGCTATTTTAGCCATATAGAAGTGTGTATTTAGAGTATATGAATTCAGGTACATTTTCCTATTTGAGCATGGTTTCTAGTTCCATACATTAAGCAATTCTTAGCAAGCTAGCATGTCTCCATATATATTTGTATATTTTCTTTTCCTTTAGAACCTTTTTACCATCTTTAGAATTCTGCATCCAGACTATCTGTGTAGACTCCCACAGCCTTTTCTCTTTTTTCAACTTTTGTATTTATGTAAGTATCATCTTTTAAAGTATATATATTACCAATGAATATTATATATATATATATATATATATATATATATATATATATATATATATATATACACACACATACACATACATATTTTTTATTTATGGTTAAGGCTCGATACTAGATAAATTATAATTATATATACACATTCTCATAGCTATTCTGTGCACCCCCATATTCTTCTTTTGCACCGCACTACTGGGCCCAGCAGTCCCGTCGGGCAGAGATGCAAATTATCTATCCTCACCCTTTGGGTGTGGTTGGGTTGGGTGGAGTGCTTTGGGGGCAGACGACGACTGTACTGGACACTTTCCAACAACATCAAAAATTTGGTGAGTCCTTATGTATTTCATGGTTATTTGACCTTCAATCTGTGTTTTCAGTCTATTGCGCATGATCACACGTGTTTAAATTTGTTTTTTCTTTCTATTGTTATATAGAAGCTCCTGAGGAAGCGATGTTTGAATCGCGAAACATGTGGAGCTACTTTTAATGCTTCAAGATTCCTAGTTGTGTTCACCCATAAGACACTCTTTATTCCAGCATGGGCATTTGCATCATGTATATCCCTGCAACAGTGATAACTATCTATTGAGTGCCTTCCTGTGGTTCTACACATGGTTTCTTCTTTTTATTTGTTGTTTTATGTATTCCATTGGATGCATTCAGTTCAAATTTTGTATATATTTATGTATTATTAAAAAAACGTTGTTACTTTTTTAACCACTTCCTCACGGCAGGGCGTCACGCCCGGTACCCGGAATGTAAACACAGCCGCAATTGCGACTGAAAGCATTAGATCTGTGAATTTTTTTCACGATCTAATGCTTTCCAGCCTGGAGGAGAGATGTGGGGTCTTATTGACCCCACATCTCTCCATAAAGAGGACCTGTCACAGTGATTCCTATTACAAGGGATGTTTACATTCCTTGTAATAGGAATAAAAGTGATAAAAAAAAAATGTAAAAAAAAAAGTGTAAAAATAAAAAAATGAAGTAAAAATAAAATACATATTTTTTTTAACGCCCCTGTCCCGGTCGCTCGCGTGCAGAAGCGAACACGTATGCAAGTCCCTCCCACATATGTAAACACTGTTCAAACCCCACATGTGAGGTATATAATTTTTGGGGGTTCTGATTAATTTTCTAGCAAAACAATTTTGATTTTTACATGAAGGAGAGAAGTGCCAAAATAGGCCTGGTGATTAAGTGGTGCCTACAAAGTCCATTTTTTCTTCACAATCCTCCAATTATTTACTAGGATGTGGCACTGTAGCTAATTAGGGTGTTGATTGCCAACCAAGGGCATAAGCAATCAAGTTTCGCAAACATTGATGTGTGGCTGAATATTACTCCTGTGTGTTTATATTGCAATTTTTTACAACTCCAAGTTAGAGTCTTACTGCTTGGCAAGCATGAAGACTATGGCATCTCCATCATACAGCATGTATAGTTTTGCATAAACCATTATAACAACTCTTATACAAGCAAAAGGTAGGTGGGCAGTGCTGATTTTTGGACACTTTTTCTGGGTAATAGTAGAGTAAATGTACATATTAAAGCCTTGTTAAAACACTCTAGTAACTGGAGAAAAAAAGGCTAGAAATGTCATAGAGAGGGTCAAACACTTGACAGTCAAGGGTTTTTGCTCCTATCTATAGGCTAAGGTTATGAGTGTCTGGAGTTTTCCCTTTTTTTTCAACATATGGAGAATTTAACCATTTGAATTTAACCACTTAAAGGGTCTCCATTTTGATGGATATTTGTGGTTTTAGAATAGACATAAATCATATCACCTTAAAGTGAACATGTGTCCAGATCATGCACACTAAAGTAATTACATTTGCCAAACAAACATTAAAAGAGCTTTAAAACAAGCCATCACTCATCTTTTGTATGTATAAGCATTGTGAAGTAATTGATTTCATAATTTCACAACAAAGGCACTGTCTTTTATGACAACATAATCTTGGCAGCTTGCCACTGCCAGACCTCTACGCTTAACAACAAGTAGGGGTTTCTAAGCTTTTAAAAAACAAAACAAAAAAAAACCTAATTGAACCCTGACTTGCTGTTAAGCCTTTGTTGTAGTTCTGGAGAATCTTTCAGAAATGATTACTTTACATTAAAAGCAACTAGAGCGATCGGGAATGACTTATTTTAATTTGGGCAATCCAACAAGTACCGTATTTACCGGCGTATAACGCGCACTTTTTTTCTCCCCTGAAAATAGGGGGAAAATCACGGGTGCACGTTATACGCCAATACTGTTCCTCGGCTCGGAGGGGGACGAGCGCTGCCGATAGCAGCCGAGCGCTGCCGAAAGCCGCCGAGCGCCACCGGAATTCACGAGCCGTCTGTTTACTCGGCACACGTCACACACACATTTCCGCTTCCGCCACCATCATTGGACCAGAGTTCTATCAATCACAGGAGCTGGTCCAATGCCAATGGCGGAGGCAGGACTGTGTGTGTGACTGCCACCGAATGAACAGGAAATGGCGGCTCGCATGGCGGCTCGGCTCAGTGATTCCCACGAGAGAAGGTAAGGCTAGAGATGGGCACAGGCTGCATTTGGGCACAGGCTGGAGATGGGCACAGGCTGCATTTGGACACAGGCTGGAGATGGGCACAGGCTACATTTGGGCACAGGCAAGGCTGCATTGAGGCTGCAGATGGACACTGACCACAACATTTAAAAAAAAGTTTTTTTTCCCTGAATCTTCCCTCTGAAATTGGGGTGCGTGTTATACGCCGGCGTGCGATATACGCCGATAAATACGGTATATACCTTGGAGGGAATCAACTAAGGAAAATACATTGGTTTCCTGGTAGATACTATATAATGGTGCTTTTTCCAATGCGCCAAATTAACAATGGTTTAAGACAATTTCTAAATAGTGATGCATCAGCTGCACCCAATCACATTAAAAGTGCTATGATTTTCTAAAAATGTCCAATCACATACATAAAAATAACAAAACATTACCAGAAAGGTGAAAATACTATTACAAACATAACTTCAGTTTTGCATCAAAATGTTGGCGTGTGCTGCTTTTATTAATTTACAAGCATTTGGAAAGTGGCACATTTTATGGCATGTGGCAGTCGTTGTTAATCGCCTCCATTGTGCTTCTCCTTCACATTTTGTTTTCACAATACTGTAATGTGTGAATAATTCTAGTTCTAATAACTAATAATACTGTAATGAGCAAATATTAGGAATAAAGTGACCATTGTGTTTTACTTCGAAGCTTGTTAAAAATGTGTCATTTTGTGGTTAGTCTATATAGATTTAAAGGGTCAGCAAATGATTACTTAGTAGCCTGCTAATACAGGCTAGATAAAGCTAGATAAGGTAAATTTCTCACATGCTAGAACTGGAATATGAAAAACATGGTATAAAACAGTTTCCCGTAACGTGACATTTAGGTAACGTACTGAAATATTTCTCTGTTTTTTCTAGGATAAAATACCTCTAATATTTATTTGGTCCAAATGGGCCATGCTTAATTTCCCATTTGTATGCCAACCTAATATATTTAATAAACACATTTTTAGTAGTGCTTTGTATTCAGAAGCTTCAGTATATGAGAGAGCAATGTATAAAGAACTCTCCTATAAAGCATTCAGCAAGCTTCAACTAGTGGGTTGGTAGCGTTGTATTTCTGGAGACCCGGTCAAAATTGACACCCTCTTTGTTACTTCAGCATGTGAATCAGCTCATGCAACAAGAAGCATATGTAGCAAACATTCACACAGGAGTTCATGATGTGCAGCCACTGGTAAGAAACAGGAGATTCTTGCTGGCAGTTGTAAATGCTGTGCCACACATGGCATGCAAACAGCTGTAGATGTCAGCATTGGCTGTAAGATATGTACTCTGTGCAAATGAATGGCAGGCATCACTGTTGTTTGTATTAAACTGCTTATCCAAGCAGTTACATGCGAAAACCAACACTGGATGCAGCCAATGTGTATCCGGGGGTAGCATTTCTGTGGAGTTTTGGCCTCACACAAATTGTCTGCAGGTAATTAGCCCATTTATTTGTGATCATAGCAGAGACTGTTGCTACATACAGATGGGGCGTTAAGCAAAGTATCTGCACACAAACTCCCATTTGAATGTAGCCTATCCGGGAGAAGAAAGCAGAGTGAGAGATAGATGAGCTCATCACTCTGCTACTACTCTTTTCACTGTCCAGTCATATTCTGGATTGAGTCTAGTATGACCTGGGCTAAGATGAAATGTGATTACTCTTGTTCACATGGCAAGCCCCCTCTGTTATTCGAATAACATCGTATACGGATATTGTACTGTCATTTTACTGATGTATGCACGTCAGCAAATACTATGATCCATTTATTTTCTGTCTCAAATAAAAACTCAAAAACATTTTGAGTAAAGCTGATCGATGCAATTTTCCAGATACTTTGTAAAAAATAGCTGTACACACAGTTAAAAGCTGAAGCCCGTACGTACGTACGTCTTTTAATGTAATAAGAATTTAGAGAAGATTTTTGAAAGACAATACATACAAGTTCAACCTATACCTGGAAACCCCTTCTAGTCACAAAAGGTGACCTCCAAAAAATACTATCAAATAACACCAAATGGCACAGGCACGTGTCTTGCACAACTCTTTAAGCAGCTTCCACATTGGAGACACAAGACTTGCTGACATGACAAGGGTTACGAAAGGCACTGGCCTCCTAGTTTTATAGGAATTTATGGCAATCATTATAGCTCTGTTTATTTGTAGCAGGCAGGTTAATTGGTCATGCACAGAGCTTGGTAAAGCTGCAAATTCAAAACTTATTGATTGCACAATTTGTTTTTCTTTGTAAGTGACGCAGCTAAGGTTTGTAGTGCTAGTTTAGTTCCTTCCTTTCAATCCCATAAAGCAGCCAACACCCTAATATATCTATATTAAACCCAATTTGAATTAACTGTGCAACTTTGAAAATAGCTTTAGGAGTTACATGTTTATAGCCTGGGTGAAAAAATGCTACATTATTTTTTTCTATAAGTACAGAAAATCAGTGCATGAGTACCATGATATGACATCATAGTGTATGGTACCATATCACTTCAATGAAGCAAAGTAGCAAAATGTGTTTTGGATTTGGCATGTTCAACCAGAGTAAGACAAATCCACTAGGGTACATTGGAACTTATTGTTTCATAGAAACAGATTGCCCATTTGTAAAATCTTTGAACATTTGTTTTTAGAAATCCATTTTAAAAATGAAACTGGTATAATAATAGGTAATAGAATACATAAGTAAACGTCGCTGCAAATAATAATTCATATTTAATTTAATATAACACTATCACTAAACAATAGCTTTTTTTTATATAAAGTTGGGATAATCGATAGGGAGGTAGATTTCTGGCCATTTGAAAATTCTGGCACTGTCATAGTATATATGTATGTATACGTGATATGGCTAATAATATATTAACAGGTTAATTTCCCAGAGTATATTCACATTAAAAGAACTCTTTATTTAACAGTAATTGGATTATTAAAAGTCTCATTAATTTTATTTCCTAATTTACAGTTAATATGCATGTCCTTTTTGAGAACCTCCAAAACACATCTGCAGCATTTAAACACATCTTAGATGCATGAGCACAATAGAACTATGATTATAAAAATGTTACTCTGTTTTTTGCCAAATAGTATATGGTTACCCAGAGATAATTTCTGTATAAATAGAAAATAAAATCTATTTCAAATATAAATCCCTAACCTTGACCGACATATTAAATACATATTTTATTCATCTTTGTAACCACAAATATAACACAAAGCAGAACACGAATAGCATAAAAATAGGCAGATTGCAAAAATAAGACAAAGGCATTGTAGCCATACAATGCTTACTCCACATAGATCAGCAACATTAAAATAGATTTTACCAGACTCTTCATCGATTCATAATAATTTCCTTAAAAAAATGGTGATTCTTCAGGGCATAGGTCTGACAGTACAACAATTATACATGCGTTTCAATATAAGAATGTGTATGAGAAAGAGACTGAATGAGGGCATCTACTTCAGAAGAAGCACTTTCACAGTCCTTTGTTTCACTTTTCTGACAGATGTCCAAAAAAAGATCAAGGTATAATTGCTTCCATTCTTGAAAGTCTCTAGATGTCAAACTGGGATTTTCCAGAAGTTTATCAATAGTAGCTACTTCCCCTTCTTTGGCCTGAAAAAAAAAAATGAAAATAAAATCAATATTTTAGAAATGCTATAAGAATGCTATAATAATAAAAATAAATAAAAAAGACAAATGTTAAAAATGCATTTTTTATTACGTCATATTTTTTTTCCCAACAAGACATCGATGCATATAGAAAAATATCTCAGGAGGTGCAGCTTTTTGCATGCATTAGTTATTTAACCACCACAAGTTATTTCACATCAATAATAAAAAAAAAAAAAAAAAAAATATATATATATATATATATATATATATTTGCAATGAACTATCGGATTGCTTCATTAATAAAATCGAGGCAATCCGTGAAAGCATTCAGCAAAACAATTCCCCCCTCAGTCCCCCCTGCAGCCTTTCACACAACACCTATAGTAACTCTCCTATATCAGGTAAGTTCACCCTGGAACCCATCTCCATCGAGACCACTAAGAATGTCATTTGTACTCTGCGTAATAGCACAGCGCCAAATGACATTATCCCCACAAAACTGCTGAAGGAATGCGCCTACATCCTGGCTCCTCCCATCACGCAGCTTATCAACCAGTCTTTTTTGGAGGGCATAGTACCCTCACAGCTGAAAGAGGGTATAATCCAACCCATCCTGAAGAAACCCTCCCTGGACCCCAAGGACCCACTCCACCGCCGTCCCATAACAAGCCTCAATGTACTCTCAAAGGTAATGGAAAAAGTAGTGGTACAACAGCTGCAACAGCATCTAGATACCCACAAGCTACTTGACCCATTGCAATCAGGGTTCCGTCCCGGACACGGGACTGAAACCGCATTGCTCAAAATATGGGACGATGTTCTTGAGGCCGCAGACGAAGGAGAATCTTGTCTTCTGGTTCTGTTGGACCTAAGCGCAGCTTTCGACACTGTAGACCACAAACTGTTACTGACTCGGCTTGCTGAAGTAGCCAGAGTCGCAGAAGGCGATTTATCTTGGTTCTCCTCTTTTCTGGAAAACCGATCGCAAACAGTGAAGTTAGGACACTTCACATCTGAGAAACGCACAGTAACATGCGGAGTCCCTCAAGGATCGCCTCTGTCACCGGTGCTGTTTAACATCTACCTTTGTCCTCTTTTTGAGATTATCAGCAGCCAAAAACTGCTCTATCACTCATATGCAGACGACACGCAACTGTATTTCCGCATCTGCAACAGAAAGGATCACCACCCCAATCTAGAGACATGCCTCTCTTTGATAGAGGGCTGGATGACAAAGAGTTATCTTAAACTCAACGGAGCGAAAACAGAAGTCCTCCTGTTTCACGCCAAACGCAGGAATCAACCTTCAACAGCATGGACACCCCCGCCTATTCTGGGCAAAATTATCACCCCTAGCGCCAAAGTCAAAAGCCTTGGGGTCATTTTTGACTCCTTTATGACAATGGACGCACAAATAGGGTCAGTAGTCAGCAGATCTCATCATCTGCTGCGCCTACTACGCAGACTTACTCCGTTCATCCCCAAAGAAGATTTAGCGGTCGTGGAGGGACCAATTGTCAACTCCAGGCTGGATTATGCAAATGCCCTTTACCTCGGACTCCCCAAGTACCAAATCGCTCGTCTGCAAGTCGTTCAGAATACGGCCGCCAGACTTGTGACTGGGAAAAAACCATGGGAATCCATCTCACCTTCACTGGTTACCAGTTAAAGACAGAATTGCTTTCAAAGCTCTCTGTCTTACGCATAGATGTATTCATGGGAATGCCCCCCTTTACTTATGCGAAAAAATAAAAGCTCATAATCCCAATCGCATTTTGCGATCCACCAATCAAAACCTGCTCCAGGTTCCGAAAGCCAACTACAAGACCAAAGGAGAAAGAAGATTCGCGATCCAAGGTCCCAGACTATGGAACGCTTTACCAACCAGCATTCAGTTGGAGGAGAACCACCTAGCACTCAGGAAAAAGGTCAAGACTCATCTCTTTTGATATCAAAGGAGACAGGAACAACAAGTGCCCAGAGGCGATTCAGTTTGCATGTGCCGCGCTATATAAGTTTTCATTCATTCATTCATTATATATATATATATATATATATATATATATATATATATATATATATCTCTGATGCATAGGTATGAGAAAATATAAGTTTTCATTTCTCTAAAAAGTAAAATAAATAAATAATAATAATCGAGAGTTAGAGAAAAGCACTGGAGGGAATAGGAAAGACCAATTTAAGGTGCTTTTGGTGTTTTTTTAAGGATACAAAGGCCTTTAATCAAATATCAGTGTTAAAGATGCTCCTTTTAACCTGTCTGGTCTTATGCCAATAACTTAAATGTTTTACTTTTTTCCCCACAGAAAAAAAAGCAGTCCACAAAAAAGTAAGGATTAAAAAAAACTACAAACTGTGCATGAATAATAATTAAATACTGACTAAATTAATGAAAATATATAATTTTAATAATAATTTAATAATATTTTTTTGTTAGGCGACCATCACCTATGCAGTGTGAAACGTTCTACTTCAGCGAGTTTTCAGAAACCGATTCCACCAATATCCTATCATTCTTCCATTCATCCCTAGGCATACAGTAAGTCATTTATCACCACCACCACTCCTATTTGTGATCTTTAACTGCTTAAGGACCGCCTCCTGCACATATACGTCGGCAGAATGGCACGGCTGGGCACATCCATGTATATATACATCAGTAAATAGTACCCAGTCGTGGGTCACGGGCGAGCGCCGGTGGCGCGCTCCGGTGACCCGGTCCGAAGCTCCGTGACCGGGACCACGGGATTCGCGGACCCAATCGCCGCTGCAGTGCGGCGATCGGTCCCCAGAGCAGAAGAATGGGTAGAGCCATGTGTAAACACGGCTTCCCCGTGCTTCACTGTGGCCGCAGCATCGATCGCGTCATCCCTGTTATAGGGGGACGTGATCGATGACGTCACACCTACAGCAACACCCCCCTACAGTTGTAAACACAAACAGAGAACACATAACCCCTACAGCGCCCCCTTGTGGTTGACTCCAAAACTGCAACTGTCATTTTCACAGTAAACAATGCAATTTAAATGTCCTAGGAATTGGATGTCCGCCCAAAGACAATGTGCCCATCTGGAGTAGTAAGAGGAGCTGTCAGTCCAACCGCTATGTGAGCCATTTGGGATGAATTTTGGAAGGTTACCCACACCTCCAGCAGCCTTGAGGCTGCTGAAGGAGGCGTGGTTAATCTCCTGAAACGCATCACGTTTGGCTAAAAAAGTGGTTGGACTGACAGCTTCTCTGGGAGGACAGCTGATTTCTAGATATACCATCACGGCCACACAGTGCAACCTGATTCCAGTCTCCCTGCACGGACTCCAGGCGCATCTTGTTCCCCACCAAAGCCGGCTTTCATCTTCACCAAGGACTACCACACAGCTCTGAAAGCAGTCTTGCCAGCACCACAGTGTCAGCCATTTTCTGATAATTGACATTTATTCCTTTACTTCGGGCAATAAGTATCTTTCAATACCTCTTTACCACCTGGTATATTGCATTTTATCACTATAGGATGGGCACAGCGTCAGCGCTGTAGTGTTTTTTTTTTTATGTCAAAAAATTAAAATGAGCACACTCATTGGGCTTTCTAAGAATACTTAGCTGTTTTTTGCAATTGTATTTGATATTTTATTTGTAAAATAAAGATTTTTAACAAATATTGAAGATATTAGATCCAATTTTATAATATAATATAATATAATATGAGATCAATTTTTAAACTTGCTGACACAACCAGAAGTGTTGAATACAAGCAGTACTTGCTGGACAGAGGAGTCGTCGTCTTTTAAAAGGCTCTCAGTTTTATTTGAAGCAGGAATGGGGTCATTTTAAATATATTTAAATATTTGCAACAACTTCCAGTTGTTAAAGGGTTTGTTAAAGGGTTTTTATTAAATGAACGACTCCTTTAAAAAATTAACACCCTTCCAATCCAAAACCCCCATCACAGTCATACAAAACACACAAGGCTCATTTTAGATAAACTTGTTAATGTCCCAATATGTTTTTAGATCATGAGTCAAAATCATAACATCACTCATATGAATTCAATTCAGATCTTCATAGCCAATAAACTCACCACTAACCTGGTCAATACAGGGTCACGCAAAAGCCACATAATGACCAAAGGCTATTTCTTTGTACATATTTTACGTTCTTACTGCTGTTTGAGAGTGCTAGGAATAGCATGTCCCCACATTAAAACAGAGCACTTGCACAAGTGTACACTCTGCCAACTTTAGAAACCAGAGCATGTTGCAAGAATAATAAAATCTCTAATGTTGAAATAGTTTTTAATTTTCTGTAGTGTCGATTATGTTTTGCAATGTTCACATAATGATCCGCTTTCCAGTTTCATTTATAAACAACAGCTGATGATTCACTTAGAATTAGAATTGTATCTGGCAGGATTGTAAACACATAGCATTTATAGTTTTCTACTGAATAAAATATAGAGAGCAATAACAAAATAAAATGGGCATAACTGATGCATTTTTGGAAATGTGTGCTTGCATTCATAACCAACCCTGCTACCCTAAGATGTACTGGCGGCAACAGAAAACATTTAAATGCTACATACTGAATGTCATTAGTGCAGGCACATTCATCGAACTGTGCCCTGAAGCTCTGAAAACCAGGAAGAGTTAGTATAGAAATGATACCCACATATATAGCCTCCAATAGCCAATCACTCTGATAGCAGCCTCACTAACCAATAGTAAAGTACTGAAGGTGGGGGGGGTTAGATCTTATACCAGGAAGTATCTCAGAGAATCCTGATTTTCAGGTTCTCGACCAGACCTACAACCATTGTACCTGCTCCACATGGTTAACAGCAATTTCTTTGTGACTTCTATTGCTTTAAGAGTTATCCGACATAAACGAGCCTAGATTAATGAAAATATCCATTATAATCCTTTGACTTAACATTTCGGAAAATAATACATGGGAACTAATAAGACAAAAGAAAATGAGAACATAGTTGAAGTTCTTGTTGATAGCAACCAATCAGGTCTCATCTTCAGCCTCCATCTTATACAACGCCTTATAAGGTCTTACTTCATCATAAAAAATAGAAAAAATCCAAAAAGAAGAAAAAAAACTGACAATCCCTTACTTGATAGGGTCACCTTATGTTCACTCACATTTACAGAGTTTTGGTTCAGACGAAGTAACTTCCAATTTTTAATAAAACTCCAGAACCAGTGTTTCTTCCAAGCAACTTTTTTTGCTATAAAAAAATATTTTAAATCAAGCCATATCTGTAAATGAAGTCTGGGAAGGTTTACCTTTCTTACTAGGATATGAAAAATGATGGTGGGTAAGGTTTAAAGTGCAACTCTAGCAAATACCTACCAGTTTTGGGCAGAAGAGGCTTTTATTTCTGTGTGTCTCTATGGGCAATATGCCATTACTTTATTTTCTGTTGACCACTGACACCAAGGCAGCAAGACGAGAGAAATTAAAATATTATAGAAGAAGCAGTTCGAGACGTGATTTTCCCTAATTTTGGAAACATTTTCTATAACTTGCTGTTGAGTCTCTAGGACAGAAGGCGAGGGGAAATCTCAAAAATAGGGGTACAGATTTCAATCAAAAACAAAGAGAATGTTTTGTCTGTAGTTCTGCTTTATACAATCACTATATGTTTGTAGTTATACATGCATTATACATATCTATAATACCATCACATTTTACTATTGTTTGCCACTGACTGGTAAGTAAAGGTTCAAATGTAAAGAAAGCCATGACACAATGTTTTTGATATGTGCTTTAAGGCCCCTTTTCCCGAAGAACTCGTTAAAGTAGATCTAGAGCTTTTTTTTCAATTTTGAATAGAGTAATGCTGCGTACACATGATCGGTTAAACCAATGAGAATGGTCTGATGGACCGTTTTCATTGGTCAAAACTGATCGTGTGTGGGCACCATCAGTTATTTAACCATCGGTTAAAAAAAAGGCCAACTTACTTTAAATTTAACCAATCGGTTAAAAATCCATGCATGCTCAGAATCAAGTCGACGTATGCTTGGAAGCATTGAACTTCATTTTTTTCAGAATTTATAAAAAAGTTTTGGTACACAAACCATAGGATGGACTATGGGTGTCCTAAAGTGTAACAGTGCCACGTCCTAGAGTTGAATGTAAGGATTTGTATATTGTATTGTATATTTAGATATCAAGTCTATCAGCTCTGTGGATGTACCACTATTACACTTATTAGATCCTACCGGATTTGATATCTAAATATGCACACTATTGTGAACGGTAGGCATGGAGATTACTCTATAATCATCTTGTTTCTACCACACATATCCCACTATGTCATCACCTTGAATCTAGGGGAGCACCTCTTATCTATGTCCATCCTCAACACTACCAACCTATTCTACTACTTGGCGCCCTCTGCACTTTGCGAGCACAGGGATACTAGTGCCCTCATAACTATGCACGAATTTACTGCTGCTATAATACAATTTCCTCTTTTTCTTCTTGGTGTATCCCTGCATGCCCTGTTCTGTGGCCCTTCACTGTGCTGTTCCGTGGTGACGTCATGGCAATCCTGGTAATTTTTGTATTCTCACGGCTACTGTGCCTAATGGCGCAATTCACTGCTACATACAAATACGTGATGATATATGAATCGATATATGTAAACCAATAACAGTCTTTTGTTTCTTCTTAGAAAATCTATAGCTCCTGAAGAAGCATTCAATTGCGAAACATGTAGAGCGCACCTTACGCTACCAATATCTACATTGGCCACTAACCAGTGTTAATGTCTATATTGGACTAATTTTGTTTTTAACATTTATTGTCTGTTTGTTATTTCCTATTGTGTGATAACATATGCTTTGTTAATGTATTTCCATGTACACTTACTGTAATGTTGATTCAAACACCCAACTGTGGGGTTGTATCAATAATAAATCAATTTTTATACTTATAATTGGTGCCTAGAAAGTCCATTTTCCTTTCCAAACAACAAATCCTTACATTCATTTTTTTCAGCACATCGTTGTGTTTTACATCACCACGTTTGCAGACTGAAACATTACTTTGTAAAATTAGTGGTCACATCACCATTGTGCTTTCAAAAATAAAAACTGAAGGGGGGACTCGGCAAGTCCTTCCACTACAAGCTGCCCACAGAAAGGATTGGGGTTGATACAAGTCCAATCACCATGCACAAGGACAATAGACAGAAAAACGCTAGCACAGAAATAAGGTACAGCTGAGGTTATAAGTTTACATCTGGAATAAATATACAAAGGACACCAGTATTCAAGTAATAATAAACATGGCTCTTGCATTAAATAATAACTGCTTAGCACAGATTTTAGCTTTAAACACAAATATGGCAGTACAGTAGCTCTTGGGTATTGGTCATGTAATCTCAGAGTTGAATCAGTCTGAGCAATCCTCATAATTCCCTTTTATTATTAACTAAACGAAAAATAGAGACCGATATAGGTATCTTTAATAGGTCAAGATGAAGTATTGTTAGAAAAAAATAATGAGATAGACATGCTAAAATGTGTCTATTTCTTTGATCCAGTTGATAATTAACCCTTATTACAATGCATATAGAGTTCAGCTACCTTAATGGTAATCATTTTCTGGAGTGAGACAACAATCTTGCCCCAAAAGGAGAACTTCAATCAAGACACAAGTCCCATATGAATGTATATATTAGGTTAAGTCCACCAGTTATTTTATTCAAGTGTGAACTCCAGGCATAGATTTATAGAATGTTAAAATCTCAGCACCGCCTGTGCTACAAGGTTACCATGGTTCTAGATGTACTCCTAAACCTTTAAATTGATCTGTGTTTTGCCAATGCAAGGGGCCTGTCTTAGCTGCTTATAATTAACTACCATTTAGAAATTATGATACCTGGCACACCCAAGTATGACAGAGTGGCCAATATCCAGGTTCAAGCAATGACATGTGGGGGCAAGGGAGGGTTCTTAGCTTTGTGTAAGCTCTGACCAGAGAAACTTGGAGCTTACACAAGTCTGTGTAAGAAGGTAGATATTTTAATCTTGAGGAGGGGGGGGGGGGGACGACAAAGCACATGTTCCCTAGTGACAAACAAGTCCTTAAAGCGCCAATTTGGTATATGGCTCATCTGCTTTTTTGCCAAATACTTTATTTAAAAACAATATACACGCACATAAGCTGCATTTTCGTGGCTTAATACTGAATTCCACGTTTTACATGTAGTTCTGCTTTGACTTGTTTAAGGATTAACTGTTCGCCTTGGGAATAAAATCCATATTAACAGTATATTTTGATTACACACTTAAAATTGTAAAAGCTTAGTACTTTAATGACCCAAGGTTCAGTTAGAACTTCTTTCTAATGTCCTACCTTTAAAGTGCTTTTCAAAATGCGCAGTCTGTGTAGCTTTTCATTGACTACGGGATCACTACATCTTTTAATAAAAGACTTCTTGTACTCCATTTTGGTTGAAAGCCGCTGTTCTCCAAGTGGGGATAAACTGGCTTTTTCCAGGGCCCTGTAGAGATCTTGTAATAAGTCTGCTGACTTCTCGTTACCAGTTTCTGTCATCATGGAAACAGAAGGAATGGAGCAACATTAACTGGACAATAACTACAAGCCAGCATTTTTTCCCTACTTTTTAGATCGACAAGCTCCATCATTGCTTGTCACATTTTAGTTTATATAACACAGACAACCATAACATTGTTGTTAAAAAGTTCTCAATTTCTAGTAAATTTCTGGTTGGAGGTAAATTGAGGGAAGGTATAGAGCTAAATCCAGATCAACAAATAAACCTGTAATGTATTGTGAAAAAAATTGAAGTATAACTCAATTAAATCTATAAAGACAACAGATTTTGTTAGCAAGTAAAAGGAGGCACATGTTGCAATCATGTACAAAAACTACAGTTTTTTTACATGTGGTTGGGTATTCTTTGCAATATGAGATTTAGCCACATTCGCTAAGCTTGTACTGTGCAAATTCCTATGTAAAATAAGCAGCCCATTTGCCTTTAGTAAATCAACAACTGGTCCCTATACGCCCTCTTTTTTTGGATATAGTTACAGTACCTGAATATTTTCTAAGACTTTTACCCCCATTGAGTATGAACTTTTTTTTTAGCTACAGTGAGGGTAATGTGAATGAAATGGAACACTTTAATTAAAAGGTTTGCCTGTTTTATGCAAGCTTTAGGTCCTTTTGTAACGTTTTTTTTTTTTTTTTTTTACTCAAAAGTTTAATCTCAGGCATAAACAGGCTGCTCTGCAAAGTATGCATGGGGTGTGGTACCTTGGAGTCCTGGAACTGATTCTGCTAAATCTACCATGTCATTGAGAGAGTCCTGAGAGATACCTTAAGAGGTAGGACTACACATATATATCTTATAGACTGGCTGGCTATTCAGTGTCTGCCATGGCACTTTTGAAAAGGAGCCCTGAAATAGCCTCAAAGTACAACCTACTTATTGCAGGATGTGTAAATCTGCACCAAGACCAAGATTAAAGCTTTTGAATAGAAAACATATAGCAGTACAGCCCTTTGATGAAAACAGGCCAATTGTGGCCAGCTTTGTCACCATCACTGTAGATATGTAGCCCATACTAAATGCAGAAAAAAAAATAAAGAAACTTTTTTTGTAACATTTAAAGTTGCAACTTAGCCCATATGATGCATCTAGGCTCTTTCCTCAACTAATTCATATGCAGAATATTTAACTATTACAGTTTTCAATTTCTAGACCTGGTCCATGCCAACCTGGGTGCAGCGTGATAATACAGGCACATGTCTAAAAGAGAGATCTTGGAACAGGCACTGGTCTAGGGGAGAGTATCTGGAATACATTATTTACCAGTTACACTCACTATATGCCCTGCAAATGTAATTAGAGATGGAGGTGTGATGGTCCCCTCACTGTTCTTTCTCACAGGAGCTGTTGAACACAGCGGCCACAAACATTCCCATGCTGCTTTGAATGGGCTCTCAATAGTTCCAGTTAATTTGCCAATTAAATTCCCAGAATTTGTATTTATTTTTTTGCATATTAGACTTCCTAAACAAGTATTGAAACAGGTCCATATGATTAAACTGTTTATCAGCTTTCTGAATCTTGTGTAGTTAACTGCATACTGAGAAAATCAGGTTGGGATGAGCACTAGAAAAAAAACACCCACTATATATACAGTATATTACCGAAAGTATTGGGAAACCTGCCTTTATATGCACATGAACTTTAGAGGCATCCCAGTCTTAGTGCATAAGGTTCAATATTGAGTTGCCTCACCCTTTTGCAGTTATAAAAGCTTCAACTCTTCTGGGATTGCTGTCCAGAAGGTTTAGGAGTGTGTCTATGTGGATGTTTGACCATTCTTCCAGAAGCACATTTGTGAGGTCAGGCACTGATGTGGACGAGAAGGCCTGGCTCGCAGTCTTTGCAGTAATTCATCCCAAAGGTGTTCTATCAGATTGGGGTCCAGACTCTGTGTAGGCCAGTCAAGTTCCTCCACCCCAAACTCTTTCATCTATATCTTTATGGACCTTGCTTTGTGCACTGATCCAAATCATTTGGTGGCGGGGGGATTATAGCGTGGGGTTGTTTTTCAGGTTTTGGGCTTGGCCCCTTAGTTCCAGTGATGGGAACTCTTAAGGCACCAGCATACCAAAAATTTTGGACAATATCAAGCTCCCAAATTTGTGGGGACGGTTTGGGGATGGCCCCTTCCTGTTCCAACATATCTGTGCACCAGTGCACAAACAAGATACATAAAAGACATAGATGAGCGAGTTTGGAGTGGAGGAGCTTGACTGGCCTGCACAGTGTTGACTAGGGTTAAGCGAACCCGAACCCGAATAATTTGAGTTTGGCTATGTAATGGCACTGCACAAAGTGTTATTTCTGAAAGGAAAAAAAAGTCATTTAAAACCGGCTTTGCGGCTATAATGAATTGTCGGCTTTGGCAATTCAGAGAGGATTCATTCATGAAAAAAAAAAAGCGTGGGGGTCCCCCCAAATTCAATTACCAGGCCCTTCAGGTCTGGTATGGATATTAAGGGGAACTCCACCATCAATTTAAAAAATAAATGACGTGGGGTTCCCCCCAAATATCCATTCCAGACCCTTCAGGTCTGGTGTGGATTTTAAGGGAAACTCCACCCCAAATTTAAAAAAAAATGGCGTGGAGTTCCTCCAAAAATCCACACCAGACCTTTATCCGAGCACATTAACCTGACCGGCCGCAGAAAAAGAGGGGTGGACAGAGTGCGCCCCCTCTCCTGAACCGTACCAGGCCACATGCCCTCCACATAGGGAGGATATTCCCATGTTGATGGGGACAAGGGCCTTATCCCCACAACCCTTGCCCGGTGGTTGTGGGGGTCTGCCCAGATCCTGGCCCCCCTTATGTGAATTACCCCCCTACCATTTCACGAGGGAAGTGTAAATTCTTGTAAAAAAAACACACAGACACCGTAGAAAAAAGTCCTTTATTAATAAAAAAATCCAGCGGTGGTAATCCACTCTCGATCCGGCTCCCCGCTACGGATTCATCCACATACCTAATTGGAGTGGTGACTATCTTCTCCCAACATTGTTGGTATCAAGCGACGGGTGATCTCTCCAGTCCAGCGATGAGAAATCCATCCATTCTGAGAGGCATCGCCGACCTTCTCTCACCACTGGACACAGCCCAGCGGAATGACGGGACCGGAGCTTTGACATTTCTTATATAGGGGAGGCGCGGCCACCCATCACGTGACCTCGTCCCCCTCTGACGCACACTCTGCTACGTCACTGGGAAAGCCAAGACATCCCCCTTGCATCAGAGGGGGCAGGGTCATGTGACAGGTGGCCCGCCTCCCCTATATAAGAAATATCAAAGCTCCAGCCGCGTTATTCCGCTGGGCTGTGTCCAGAGGAGAGAGAAGGTCGGCGATGCTGCTCTGGATGGATGGATTTCTCATCGCTGGACCGGAGAGATCACCCGTCACTGGATACAGACAACGGAGCGGGGAGTCGGAGCGAGAGTGGATTACTACCGCTGGATTTTTTACAGTTTTTTTTATTAATAAATTACTTTTTTCTACGGTGTCTGTGTGTTTTTTTTTTTTTACAAGAATTTACACTTCCTTCGTGAAATGGTAGGAGTACAGTGTACCCCATTACCAATTCACATAGGGGGCCAGGATCTGGGGGTCCACTTTGTTAAAGGGGTCTTCCAGATTCTGATAAGCCCCCCGCCCGCAGACCCCCACAACCACCGGGCAAGGGTTGTGGGGATGAGGCCCTTGTCCCCATCAACATGGGGACATACTCCCCATGTTGAGGGCATGTGGCCTGGTACAGTTCAGGAGAGGGGGGGGCGCACTCTGCAGCCGGCCAGGTTAACGTGCTCGGATAAGTCAGTGTCAGTGGGAGAGTAGGACGCTCCGGTCTTCCGCTCGAGTCTGCTCTCGCCAGGGACCAGACAGGCAGATAGTGGCTAGGCAGACTGCTAGGTAGGCTTGCTCTACCCCTCTATCCCTCAAGCAACTCACCACCGGCTTTCCCCCGGCTCTACCTGGCCCCCCTGGCTTCCCTCCTTCACCCCTCTCCAGCAGGTAAGCCATCCACTGAGGTTGCAGGCGGCCGTCCTTTTCAGGACAAGCCACCGCTGCAACTTAAAGCCACGGCTCTCCACCCTATCCACACCTCCCCTTCTATGCCCCCACACTACCAGCCCCTCTCTAACTAACCATCCGCCACCTATCCCTGCAATTTTCCGCCGTCTCTGGCGCTTTTTCGGTACCTCCGAGCCGGCCTGGAGGCAATCGCGGCAGCCGCAACTAGGAAAGGCCGCGGCTTCACCCGCGGCCTAGCGGCGCGCCGCTTCTCACCCCCTCCAACCGCCACCAAAGTCCCAAAACGGACCTGATACCCACCCCTTACCCCCTGGAAAGTACCTCACACCCCTGTCTACCAGTCCTGGCCCCAACGGTAGCACCGATCCACCCAATCTGGGAGTTTTTCCAGCCTGGATCCTGCTGCCGATCGGCAGGTCATCTTACTACACCCAGCCCCAAATATCAACTATTACAACTTGATCCAGGGTTCGCCCGATCGCCTATCAAGGGGTCAGGAAGGAATTTTTTTCCCTGTCGCTGCATATTGGCGTAGCACGGTCAGGGTTTTTTTGCCTTCCTCTGGACCAAGCCAGGATTGAGGATTCAATTAATCCTTGACAATCCTTAACCCCCCCCCTCCCCCTGGTGTTTGGCGACCATGGTTAATCTGCAATACTCGGCAGAGGCCATTTGGAGTCTGAGGCGATTTGCCGCAATACTACCAGCCATCACCAAAAAAGCCCTTCAAACGGAGCACCTATTGAGGATCAATCGAAGATCAATTGTCAAAGGTCTCAGCCGTTTGCCCCAACCTAAGCACATATCATGTGCTTTGATCAACACTAGATCGGCAGTAAAACACCGATTAGAAATCCATGATTTCTTATTGCAACATGACTTAGACTGCCTCTTTATTACAGAGAGCTGGCTTACAGCCGACTGTAACACCATTCTAGGAGAATTGGTGCCAGAAAACTACCGTATTATAACGGAAAACAGAATAGGGCAAAGAGGAGGAGGATTGGCGGTGATCCATAAGACGCATCTTGCGATCACAAAACCAGTCCTTCAAAACCCTCTTCCATTCATGGAAACCCTTACTCTACAACTGCAAGCAAACTCCCAGGAGACAGTCCGGATTCTACTCTGCTATAGGCCACCCGGCCCAAAATCGCAGCTTCTCCCTTAATTGACGGACTTCATCTCCACCTATACCCTGAACAGCAAACACCTTTTGCTGCTCGGGGATTTCAACCTCTGGGCCAACTCACCGCAAGACCCCGTTGCCGACGCCTGCATTTACCACCTGGAAGGATTAGGGCTTCAGCAACTAGTATGTGGGCCCACACATGCTTCAGGTCACACGCTCGATCTTATTTTCAGACACGATCTGGAAATAAAAATCTTGGGAAATGAACCATTGCCATGGACAGACCACCATGCAATTAAATTCATTATTCCCAATTTCCCCCCCTTAATAAAAACATCAAACCCAGTGACAACACACTGGACTAGATGTCAGAAGAAGCTCCACTCGGAACTCTTCAAAGCCACGTTAAGGAAAAAAATAAAAACAATTCAGCCGCATCTAACGACTGAGGAAACACTGGAGGCCATAAACACAGCCCTATTACAGTCAGCCGACTTAATAGCGCCGAAACGTAAAACCCACATCCGGAAAAATAACGCAGGCTGGTTCAACAACCAGCTGGCGTCACTGAAGCAAGAGCGCAGAAGGGCTGAAGCCGCCTGGAAGAGAAGTCCATCAGTTGAGAACCTCTCCATCTACAAGGCAATAACTAGAAAATACCACAAGGAAATTTTCGATGCCAAGAAAAATTATTTTTCTGAGGCTATCAACAGCGCCCTCAACCGCCCCCGCGAACTCTTCAAGCTGGTCACTCAGACCATGAATCCAGGATGTCTTGAAGCCCCCAATTCGGACACACAAGAATTTTGCAATGATTTATCGGATTACTTCATTAATAAAATTGAGGGAATCCGGCAAAGCATTCAGCAGAACTCCCCCCGTAGCCCCCCCAGTAATTATTCACACAACACTGGCAGTAACTCACCACAATCAGGTAAGTTCACGCTGGAACCCGTCTGTACTCATGACATTAAAAATATCATCGGCGCTCTGCGTAACAGCACTGCGCCGAATGATATCATCCCCACTAAACTGCTGAAGGAATGTGCCGACTTCCTGGCGCCTCCGATCACGCAGCTTATTAACCAATCCTTTAGGGAGGGCATAGTGCCCTCCCAGTTGAAGGAGGGTATAATTCGGCCTATCTTGAAGAAACCCACCCTGGACCCCAAGGATCCACTCCACCGCCGTCCCATAACAGGCCTAAACTCTCTTTCTAAGGTCATGGAGAAAGTAGTGGTACAACAGCTGCAACAGCATCTAGATACCCATAACCTACTTGATCCATATCAATCGGGTTTCCGGCCCGGACACGGGACAGAAACCGCATTGCTCAAGATATGGGACGATGCTCTTGAGGCCGCAGACGAAGGAGAATCTTGTCTCCTGGTTCTGTTGGACCTAAGCGCAGCTTTCGACACAGTAGACCACAAGCTTCTATTGACTCGGCTAGCTGAAGTAGCCAGAGTCGCAGAAGGCGATTTATCTTGGTTCTCCTCTTTCTTGGAAAACCGTTCGCAAATAGTGAAGTTAGGACCTTTCACCTCTGGAAAACGCACAGTATCATGCGGAGTCCCTCAAGGATCCCCTCTGTCGCCTGTGTTATTCAACATCTATCTTCGTCCTCTTTTTGAAATCATCAGCAGTCAAAAACTGCTCTATCACTCATATGCAGATGACACGCAACTGTATTTCCGCATTTGCAATAAAAAGGATCACCACCTCAATCTAGAGACATGTCTCTCTTTGATAGAGGACTGGATGACCAAGAGTTATCTTAAACTCAATGGAGCAAAAACAGAACTTCTCCTGTTTCACGCCAAGCGTAGGAACCAACCAGCAACAACGTGGACACCCCCGCCCATTCTGGGCAAAATCATCACCCCTAGCGCCAAAGTCAAAAGTCTTGGTGTCATCTTCGACTCCCACATGACAATGGACGCGCAAATAGGGTCAGTAGTCAGCGGATCTCACCATCTGCTGCGCCTACTACGCAGACTTATTCCTTTCATTCCTAAAGAAGACGTAGCAGTCGTGGTGGGAACAATTGTTAACTCCAGACTGGACTATGCAAATGCCCTTTACCTCGGACTCCCGAAGTACCAAATCGCTCGTCTGCAAGTCGTTCAAAATACGGCCGCCAGACTTGTGACTGGGAAAAAACCCTGGGAATCCATCTCATCTTCACTGAGAGCCCTTCACTGGTTGCCAGTGAAAGACAGAATTGCTTTTAAAGCACTCTGTCTAACGCACAGATGTATCCATGGGAATGCTCCCCGATATCTGTGCGAAAAAATAAAAGTTCATAATCCCAATTGCATCTTGCGATCCACCAACCAAAATCTACTCCAGATACCGAAAGCCAGTTACAAGTCCAAAGGAGATAGAAGATTCGCGGTCCAAGGTCCCAGACTATGGAACGCTTTACCAACCAGCATTCGGTTGGAGGAGAACCACCTAGCATTCAGGAGAAAGATCAAGACTCATCTCTTTTGATTCCAAAGGAGACAAGAACAACAAGCGCCCAGAGGCGATTTAGTTTGCATGTGCCGCGCTATATAAGTTTTCATTCATTCATTCATAAGGGTCTGGTGTGGATTTTTGGGGGAACTCCACACCATTTTTTTTTACATTTGGGGTGGAGTTCCCCTTTAAATCCACACCAGACCTGAAGGGTCTGGAATGGATATTTGGGGGGAACCCCACTTAATTTTTTTTTAAATTGACGACGGGGTTCCCCTTAATATCCATACCAGATCTGAAGGGCCTGGTAATAGAATTTGGGGGGACCCCCACGCTTTTTTTTATTTTTATGAATGAATCCTCTCTGAATTGCTGGGCCGACAATTCATTATAGCCGCAAAGCCGGTTTTTAATGACTTTTTTTCCTTTCAGAAATGACACTTTGTGCAGGGACAGTTTTAAGTTTATTTTTATGTATTTTATGTAATTTTAAGTTATTTCCCTATCCACATTTGTTTGCAGAGTACTTGCCATGCCCTTCTCAACATTTTGCTGCCATCTGCAGCCCTCTAGCCCTTTCCATTAGTTTTTTAGAGACATTTTAGTAGTCAAAAGTCCGGGTCCCCATTGACTTCAATGGGGTTTGGGTTCGGGGTCAAGTTCGGGTCTAGTTCGGGTCCCGAACCCGGACTTTTTTCCGAAGTTCGGCCGAACCTGCCGAACCCGAACATCCAGGTGTCCGCTCTAGTGTTGACCTCAATCTTATAGAACACCTTTTGGGATGAAATAGAGTAGAGACTGCGAGCCAGGCCTTCTCATCCACCATCAGTGTCTGATCTAACAAATTTGCTTCTGGAAGAATGGTCAAACATTCCCATATACACTATATATACTAATATTGAAATTAACTTTGATTAATAAAAGGTAAGGATTTATTGTAATTTATACAGTATGGTGCAACATTTCTATGAATTGGTGTGCAGGATTAGTGTTTTGTACACTGAGCTCCAAATTTCTATTGTTTTCAGCTTAACTGAATACGATAGAGGATGCAATCATCTCTACATTAATTGTTTTCATAGTGCAAATGCACATCTTCTTGCTGCTTTACAAAAGTCAGACAACTGAGACAATTAATGGCAAAAGAGCATAGAGGTTTGTTTTGCATAAAGATGGCTTTCCAAAGAGGACTGGAATAAGATACATTTTTTGTGCAGATACCCTTTACATTGTAAAGGTTTTAACGTAAGTATGTATACATTTTTGTTAGGATTACATTTCTAACTAATTTAATGATCTGAGAAATAGCCTCAGTATTCTAGAAAATTATATAGATATTAATTCTACATCTTTCGAAACATGAACTGAACAGTTGGCTAACACAAAAGTGGTTAGACCTGTTTGTAGAACCCCAAAAAATATTCAGGTTTCAGCATAACGTAAGGCCTAAAATAGTTAAGCGAGAGCTACTTCTTTAAATTGCCATTCCTTAAAACTAGATTATTTTCAGCCATAATGTAATGTGGCACTGATACTGTTAGTGATTTAAGGTTCTTTTAATGAATGAGTTATATGTGCTGGCAGTGTTGACGAATAAATAGGAAAGAAATGCTGGGAGTCCGCCAGCAGTAGATTCTGCTGTCAACTCAACAGCCTGCATTGTTTATTCATATTTTTAACTGCTAATTGGTTTATGGTTTAAATTAAATTATTAGTTATAAGGTATTACTGCTCCTAAACTTCAAATTTGATCTGGCACCTCTGTGCTGATCATCAGAAATGTTTATTGTTATATTTTATCTATGAAAGGTATATGGCATGTCATGTTGGCTTAGAGACAGTATCAAGAGGAGTGTTGAAGTAATGAGAGAACATGGGAGAGAGAAGTGCCAACTTCCTTTTGAAAATACTAGTTACCCGGTCTTGGTAACTCTTTGGCTTGAATAACAAAAAATCACTGACCTGGATTAAATGTACAGATATGGAAGTCACTGTTCCAAATCACTAGGAAAGTGACTTAGACGGTACTGAAAAAAAAAGAGGGTCAGCATGGCAACCTGAAAACAAGATTTTTCCTAAAGGATGGATCAGCATTGGCAGCTTCCATATTTCTCTCATGACAGGTAATGTTAAAGTGACATACATGATACAGTCTGTCATTTTCACTGTCATTCTGAGTCCATCTCTTTGATCCTGACAATTTATCCACAACTTTTCCACTTTCTATAATCAGGTGACAATGATTTGCATCTTATATGGATTTTTTTTCCATTTTGGATAGAGCTCCCTTCTTTTGCATTGGTGTATAATTGGGGGGATTTCCCTTCACTTCCTGTCCCATAGTCAAAACAGCAAGCAAGCGAGGAAGAGGGAATTCTTGGTAGTCACCAGGACTACCAGAACTAGCGTCCTCATTGAAAGATGTCTGCTCTTTTCTTGTTCTGATGGCTATCCAAAATTGGAAGTTTTCTCTTTTACTTTCACACTCTTCCTAATGGGGGACACAGACAGCAATACAAACCAGAAAGGTTCTAATCATTTGCCACTTTATTAAATACAATGTTGTGGCCTTTTGGTATACTTTAAATTTACTTTAAGAACAAAGAAAATCAAATTCAATTCTTAATTTAGCCAACACTATAAGCAGTTACAAAAAAACTTTCTTTTTTTCATCTTTTGGAAAAAAGTTTTAAGGCACATAAATGTTTCAAGCACTTCTACCCATATAGTATGGTTTTCCCAACCCATCTAACTGCCACTTTTGCTGGACAGTTTGTTCTGTTAGACGAAATAGAAAAACAATGGATCTACCGGCAGGATTCAACCAGTAATAAAACTAGGCTATATGGAAGGGACTCAAAGTCAAAAACTGCTTTGGTATTTTCAGTGACAGTCTGCATCATTCATGTCATTTTTGATTTGCCCATAATTACCATTAATCAGGATGTTTAGTTCAGGTATTTTAAGGTAAACTAAGAGACATGGCAAGTGGGAAAAATACATTATATACACAATAGTTTATAGTTAATCGTTTTTTTTAATGTTTTCTGTAATGTACACTATTAAGGACAATAACATTGAACTATTCAGTCTAAGGTGTACAACTTTCTTCCTTTTTGATAGACCAGACCGACTGGAGGCACAATTTTTTTTTTGTATAGGCTTGCTATTGTACTGGGGGGGTCGTTTTGCAATAATTGCTGAAATGCTCCTATTCTCCCAGAAAACAACTGATTAGTTCTCCATCAATAGGATAAACGTTTAATTTCAAAAACACAAAGAGAATGCATATATAACCAAAGGGCTTTAGCAACACAAAACAAGAACCAAATTCTTAGACAAAAAATATGATGCATTAAAGACAAAAAGCTATGATAACAATATTGTACACACAAGATAAATGATGAAATTACACAATGAACTCTTGACAGTAGCTACAACAGTTTTGCATGCCTAAGGATATCAAACCAAAAAAAATACTATACTACCGCAGAATCTGAATTGTATATCAGGTCAAAATAAATTTTTTAAAATAAACAACAAAACCCACAAAAATTAAGTACCTTTTGCAAACTCCAATGAAAAATAAATAAAGATTTCAAGAAACAGGGACCAATGGCTGGCTGATAATTATTAGAAAAAGCCATAAAATATACTGCCCTCAATTACATAATTTGGAACCTGATTCAAGATCTTTTCCATAACTAACTTAAAGATCACATATTTTCATTGGCTACAGCCAATGAACTTGCACTTTATATGCAATGAAAATAAAGCAAGCTGTCTGAACTTCAATAGAAGAAAAAAAAAAAACATTCAACATTTTAGAGTGTGTGTAATATAACCACAGAGGAGTTTTGTAGTAAGGGATAAACCTAGCTCTTCTGCTTCCTGAGGCAAACAGCAAAATTCCCCTATCAACTGCTGTACTTAACCTCCCTGGCGGTATGATTCTTTAAGATTTTAGGTGCTAAAAGCGGTACCATTATTTGCAAGGGAATTTGGCGTTTTATACTGTAGGCTTGTAATTCTTAGGAATGACTCACTTAAATCTATCCAAACAAGAGTCTAATAGGCATCCCGGGTATGATTTTTTTTTTTTTTTAATTAAAAATTATAATATAATAAATAATTATAAAAAATTATCACAAATGATAATATAATTATAGTAAAAATTATTCAATAATGTAATCAAATCAAAATCACTGAAATTTGCTCAGTTGCAGAATTTTTGCTGTCATTTTTTTTTTTTTTATGACGAATTTCCCCATAAATCGCTATCGCTAAATTCTGGAAGTGATTCTGATTTATTATCGCAGTTTTTTAGCTGCTCTAATACAATTTTTGCCATAAAGGGACACTTTTGGTTGCTATGGGCAATCTACAGTTTGCAGGGAGAAAGAACAGTTTTTATTATATAAAATGACATGTAGTGTACAGGGCAGACCACTAGGGACATGGGGGGTGTGTATTTTTTACATACAGTACTGTAATCTATAAGATTACAGTGTACTGTATGTATAGTGTTTGTTTACATTTTTGAATTTGGCGCCGTTCCCCCCCCTACGTCGCGACGCTCGCAGGGAAGGGAATCGGCGGTACACACAGCATCAGGCGGACATCCGGCCGCCGTGTACTGCGGAGATTCATCGCTGGATCGCAGAGAAAAGGTAAGTAAACTTTTTTCTGCATCCAGCGAGGTAAACGCGTGTGTGGCACGGGGTTACCGATCGTAGCTTGAAAATCTCACCCCGTGCCACACACGTGAAGACCGCCAGGGAGGTTAAAATTGTCATTGAGAGAAAAAATCCAAAACCCATATGCGAGTGGGAAGAAAAAAGGCTTGGGTAGTGGTCAGTGGTCAATGAAATAAAATGCCTTAATGTTGGTGGTCAGTATAAGGAAAAAATATTTCAGGGTGAGTGGTGAATAGAAGGATTATTGTCCTCATTTCTGTGTTCAGTGGAAGGAAGATTACCCTGGAGACTGGTGGCCAATGGTAGGAAAAACAATCTGGAATTAATGACTGGTAGAGGAGAAAATTCCTCAAATTTTATGCCATTGGGAGAAAAATATGGGGGCTATGAGGTCCATTAAGGGCTCTGGATTGGGATAGGTGGTTTATGTGGGGTGGGGGGGAACTAGGAGCTCTCTGAGGGGATTGCCGACTCTGAAATAGGTTAGGTGGCACTGTGTGTAGACAGGGGTTCTGAAGAGGGCTATGGAATTCTGTAGCAGGATAGGTGGCACTATCAGGAGAGGGGAGATCTGGAGGGGGACCAGGAGGCACTGTGGGAGATGTGAGCTCTGGAGGGGTCTAGGAAGAAGGGTGAATGAGAGACATAGCACGAAGGGGGGCACAGTGGGGGGTTAGCAGATCTTCAGAGTTTAGGGGTATTACAAGAGGCTAGAGGGCACAATGTGGGAGCTGGCTTTCAGTGGCCCTTTCAAGTGCTGATTGCACTGGAAATTTCACTTCACCCTCTCCAAATAATTTTTTCAGACTTTTGAAAAGAATGGGCATCTGTCCTCTTTTCAGTTATGTGATGGGTCACATGATCAAGAGATGAATAATGATGGGACTCCCCCCCCTCAGATGAGCGCCCATACTTATTTATTGCTCTGCATTAAGGGAGATAGCCTCTCCATGGTGCCTAAAGGAGCATTGCCTGGTGTTGTTACAGGACCCCTACTGTTTATACGAATACTAGTGTATGAAAAATGATAATGATAAAAAAAAATATATAGGCAAAAACAGTACTAAATTACTGAACTGTTGCAACCACTAATATGGTAAACTCCAACCACTAGGTCAATTGTATAAAAAATTGTCCAGGATACAAAAGCCTTGAACCTATTCAGACCTAAAAAAAAAAAAAAATCTACAAAAACCAAACAAGTGTCATATTTAGATCTTCTGTGAAATAGCAGTGCTACCATACACATAAATGAGATACTACAAAAACAATTGTTGTATAATCGTGAAAAAAAAACAAAAACATTTAAATTGTGAGGAAGGATGAGGAAGTCACATGACGTGACGCAAAGTGTTGGACAGAGCCAGAGACGTCACTTCCGATGTCTCTGAGGCATGTATTCATGTGATTTGGCAAGTACTGTAATTGTAAGTGTGCTTAATCTTATTAACCACTTCCCAACGGCCGTACAACTTTGTACCACCGCAGGGTGGCTCTAATTCTCTGGGAGGCCTTTATGCATCCTCCGCTGCTCCAGGCCATTAGAGGGCGCTCAAGCGCCGCCGGGGGCACGCGCGTGCCCACCGCATTCCTGAGATACCGATGCGCGTGCCTGTCACCCGCCATGTCCGCCAGGTTACAGGGACAAGGACATGGATCTCTGTGTGTAAACACAGAGATCCATGTCCTGTCAGGGGAAAGAGGAGACTGATCTGTGTCCCTTGTACATAGGTACACAGATCGGTCACCTCCCCCAATCACCCCCTCCCCCCACAGTTAAAACACAATTCAGGGTACACATTTAACCCCTTCCTCACCCCCTAGTGTTAACCCCTTCAATGCCAGTCACATTTATACAGTAATTAGTGCATATTTATAGCACTGATCGCAGTATAAATGTGAATGGCGCCAAAAATGTGTCAAAAGTGTCCGATGTGTCCGCCATAACGTCGCCGCCATTACTAGTAAAAAAAAATAATAATAAAAAATTAATAATAAATTCTGTCCCCTATTTTTTAAGCGCTATAACTTTTGTGCAAACCAGTCGCTTATTGCGATTTTTTTTTTTTTACCAAAAATATGTAGAGGAATACGTATCGGCCTAAACTGAGAAAAACAAATGTTTTTTTTTTAAAAAATGGGCTATTTATTATAGCAACAAGTAAAAAATATTGACTTTTTTTCAAAATTGTCGCTCTTTTTTTGTTTATAGCGCAAAAAATAAAAACCGCAGAGGTGATCAAATACCACCAAAAGAAAGCTCTATTTGTGGGAAAAAAAGGACGCCAATTTTGTTTGGGAGCCAAGTCGCACGACCGCGCAATTGTCAGTTAAAGCGTCGCAGTGCCGGAAGCTGAAATTTCACCTGGTCAAGAAGGGGGTATACGTGCCCAGTAAGGAAGTGGTTAAAGATGTCAGTTTTAAAAGACATACTACACGCTAAGGCCTCGTACACACGAGGTGATATGTCCGCTGAAAACGGTCCGATGGACCGTTTCAGCAGACATCTCCGCTCGTGTGTATGGGCTAGCGGACAGATTTGTACACCCGACAGATTTCAAAGCATGCTTTGAAATCTATCCGGTGGGAATCTGTCCGCCCAACATGTCTGCTGGTTAGTACACTTACCAGCAGACATGTCGTTCCGCACCGCCGCCGCGCCACCGCCGAATGTATTCGGCGCATGCGCGGAAGTGTTTTACTTCCTGGTGCGGTGACGTAGCGGTGACGTGGCGGCGTCAACGTCACCGCCGCGTCACCGCCACGTCACCGCGCCGTCCGGCGGCGGGGAATTTGATCCGATGGTGTGTACACGCCATCGGATCAAACTCCCGATCGGACATATCCGATGGAAATGGTCCGCGGACCGTTTTCATCGGATAAGTCCGATGGTGTGTACGAAGCCTAAGACTTTTCTTTGATATTTTGAGTATCCATTGCCCAGCTTAAGAGGAGTAAATACCTGAGTGAAGCTACACCAAATCACTAATACACAAAGGGCGAAAAATGACATGTGGAAATGTGTCCAGTCATAGATTTTGAACTTAAAGAGAAACTGCAGTCTTCTCACATGATTTGTAATAAAAACATCTTTGCCTCTCTGAAGCTTTCCTCCAATCACTTTGCATATTATTTTACTGTATATATACACCAAGATTCTGTACTTGCCAAATATGCTGCATAAATCTCCCTCCACTGGCTTCTAACTGTGGGCAGCTGAAGCTGCTGCCTGTTCACTTCCTGGATTTATACAGAGGCACACCTCCAGCTCTGTAGCCCCACAGCTCTCATTGGCCCTCTTATGACTCATACCCCCCCCCCCCTTCCTGGCAAACTCTTCTGAGAGAGAGAGCTGTTCATGATGTCATAAGCCTAGGATTTTTACCAGACAAGAAACAGGAAGTGGGCTGTATAAAGTATTTACTGGCAGAAAAAAATGTTTTACTATTCAATGTTAAAACCACAAGAGCAGAAGATTTAATAAAAAAACTTATCTATGCCTTAAAGATGTTATGGTTTAGGAAGAAAGAAAATTATTATTAGATATAAATCACTTGTTAAAAACAAGTATGCAGATTGCAAAACAAGCATTCTTAAAACGTGGCTGGTGACAGTGGTGAGGCACTGGCTAGTATCAGAGCCAGATACACACAGGTTACATACGCCGCAAACATTAGAACAAGAGCAATAATACTAGCACTAGACCTCCTCTGTAACTCTAAACAAGTAACCTGTAAAAAATTTGAATGCGTCGCCTATGGAGATTTTTAAGTACCGAACTTTGGCGCTATTCCACGAGTGTGTGCAACTTTAAAGCGTTACATGTTTGGTATCTATTTACCGTACTTGGCGTATCATCATCTTTCATAGTTTACAAAAAAGTCGGGTTAACTTTAGTGTTTTTTCTTTTTTAATATGCAATATCCCCAAAAAAACGTGTTTAAAAAATTGCTGCCCAAACACTGTTTAACATAACATGTTGCAACAACCACCATTTTAATATTCCCTAGGGTGTCAGCTAAAAATTATATTATTATATATATATATATATATACACACACACGTATATACATACATATACATACGTTTGGGGGTTCTGAGTAATTACATAGTTACAATACAAATTATTATATATTGTTTTTAACCACTTCCCGCCCGGCCAATAGCAGATTTACGGCAGGGAAGTGGTTATGAAATCGTGACTAGCCGTTCTCAAACGTCTAGCACGATTTCAATGCCACGCGCGCCGATCGGTGATGCGGGGTGTCAGTCTGACACCCTGCATCACCGATCTCGGTAACGAGTCTCCGGTGGACGCGACAGACGCGAGTACAGGAGAGCCGATCGGCGGCTCTCCTGACAGGGGGGGTTCACGCTGATTGTTTATCAGCGCAGCCCCCACTCGTATGCCCACACTACCACCAGGGATGCCCACACTGGCAGGGCAAACAAAAAACAAAAAAACTTAAAAAAAATAAAAACACAGGATACAAAAATAAATAAAAATACAGGTAAAAAAAAAAAACATGCCAGTCAGTGCCCACACATGGGCACTGACTGGCAACATATACATCAGTGCCACCCCTCAAAGTCCATCAGTGCCACCCTGCAGTGTGCTTCAGTGCCACCCCTCCGTGCCAATACATGCCCAGTGCCCACCTATCAGTGCCCATCAGTGCCACCCATAAGTGCCACCCATGAGTTCCAAGTGCTGCCTATGAGTGCCCATTAGTGCCGCCTATGAGTGCCCATCAGTGCCGCCTAAGAGTGCCCATCAGTGCCGCCTAAGAGTGCCCATCAGTGCCGCCTAAGAGTGCCCATCAGTGCCGCCTAAGAGTGCCCATCAGTGCCACCTATGAGTGCCCATCAGTGCCGCATACCAGCGCCGCCTATCAGTGCCCATCAATGCCACCTCATCGGTGCCCATCAGTACTACCTCATCAGTGCCCATCAGTGCCGCCATATCAGTGCCTGTAATTGAAAGAGAAAACATACTTATTTACAAAAAAGTTAACAGAAAAAAATAAAAATATATATTTTTTTCGAAATTTTCAGTCTTTTATTAGTTGTTGCGCAAAAAATAAAAAACGCAGAGGCGATCAAATACCACCAAAAGAAAGCTCTATTTGTGGGGAAAAAGGACGCCAATTTTGTTTGGGTGCAGTGTAGCACGACCACGCAATTGTCATTCAAAGTGCGACAGTGCTGAAAGCTGAAAATTGGCTTGGGCGGGAAGGTTCGTAAGTGCCTGGTATGGAAGTGGTTAAGGTAATTTACTATAATTTCACAGTAAATGGATAAATAATAAATTATGTTATAACATATAGCATAATATATGATTTAGATTAAAACAGTACCTTTTCAGCAGGCAGCAAATTCTCATTCTCCCTCTTAACTTCATGAGAAAAACATGGGATTGTGGGTAAACCTTATACACATAAACCCATGCCTTTTCCTTGTAGATAAGAGGGCTAGGCTGGAAGGGAGCGTTTGTATTTTAGATACATGCCCCTTCTATGACGCTGAAGTATAAGGACAGTCTCCATGTTCATAGCTATGAATAAGCACTGTATGATAGTGTGAAACGCATCAGTTTTTCATCAGATTTTTTGCTGTGACATGTTTGTTTTGTGACCAGTTTTATTCAAAAGGAACAACATTGTTTTTGGAGTGCGGCCATCCTAGTTTTTCTCTACAAATCTTACATATCATTGCAGCGCCGGCACCCAAGTGTTTGGATTCAGCCATCTAGTTCTCTGGGACTTTGGAGCAGTTAAACTCTTTTTCTCATCC
Organism: Rana kukunoris; assembly: GCA_029574335.1. Lineage (NCBI taxonomy): Eukaryota > Metazoa > Chordata > Amphibia > Anura > Ranidae > Rana > Rana kukunoris. Next base: position 491,430,141 of record CM056050.1, on the reverse strand, counting down.
TCTCTGCAGAGTTCCCCCTGGTGCGTCAGAGCTAGAGCTCTACAATAACCAGGGAGGGTGAGCCTTGTGAATTGGAAAACTATCGGTCTTACTCAGTAGGGGTGTTATCAGAGCTCTGCAGAGAGACCACGTCATCCTTCTCTACAGGAGGCTGGAAGGGGAAAGGCTTTTCTAAATCTGGCTGTAGCTGCTTTTTAAAGAAAACAAATACTTTGAGTATGTAACCAATTTAAATTTTAAGGCCCCATTTACACCTGCAAGTTTGGGGAATGCATGCAAAAATTCAATATTCTGTGTACCTTCCTGAAAACGTGGCCAAACACGCATCATGCTTGTAGTGCCATTGTTCCTTGACAGACGTGGCTAGCAGATGTGTGAAAACATGCGCCAAAAACCTCAAGGTTTACTGCACAAAAAAGGTGTAGGAGCTACTTTGGTGCATTTAAAGTGCATAGGTCAGCTCATTCAAGTTAAAGAGCTGCCCCCTATGCTGTTGCATGACAAACATGAAAAAAACATGCATACGTGTGTTGCTCGGGTGTGAATGGGGCCTTAGGAGCAGTAATAGAATAAGTCTGTCCGCACTCAGTCCAAGTCCATCTATTTTAGCCATCTCTTATCCTGATAGTGGAAACATTACTCTTCCGAATAAATACTGTGACTCGGTATGCAGTTAGGCTGACAACTCTAGTAAAAAGGCACATTTGGCTACTGGCGTAATAGATTTGTTTCTCTCAAAGCACTGGCCGAGAGCTGTAAATCTGTGAATACATTTCTGCCAGATCAAACAACAGCTTCCTACAAACTTTGTTCCTTGTTTTATTTTAAATGAAGCTACAAGCATGGTGCAAATGCTTATTGTGCTAGCACAGATAGTGTATATATATATATATATTATATACTCACACGCACACTGAATGTAATGTAAGGTTAGCATATACAGTATATATGCTGCAGGTACACGCTACATGCAGAATCAGACCCTGCCCGTTACAATACTGGCAAACTGACAACACCATTGCTGTGCTCTTGAATGACTGTGGCGTAAAACCAAATGTCTGTAGGACTTCAACTTATATAAATCTGCCTTTCTAAAATACCATTCCTGTGGCCATGCTGCCAAACAAGCCTACTTTGTCTCTCTCATTAATACCTTGTCATCCAGTCACCGTAAGCTCTTCTCAAACTTTAACTCTCTCCTTCATCCTCCACCCCCTCTTCCCACTAACTCACTCACTGCCCAAGAGATTAGCAATCACTTAAATGACCATACACACTGTCACACCAAATTCTGACCGTCAAGAACGCGGTGATGTACAACACTACGACGAGCCGAGAAAAATTAAGTTCAATGCTTCCGAGCATGCGTTGACTTGATTCTGAGCATGCATGTTTTTTTCTCCGTCAGAGTTCCCTATAGACAAACGGAATTTCCGTCTGAAAAAAAAGAGAATACGTTCTCTTTCTAAAATCCGATGGAACAAAAAGGGCACACACGGTCGGAATATCCGATGAAAAAATTCCGTCTGACTTCTTCCATTGGAAATTCCGAATGTGTGTACAAGGCAGAACAGTCACTTGTTAGCTCAGCAGCAACCCATTACAGGCTAGGAACTTGATGCCCGTTGACAAAGTAGCAAGTGGAGTGCACAGGATCTCTCATCACCTTCTGCTTCCCCGTAGACACTGAACCCAGTTCTACTGCCGTACAAATGATAGCCCACCTGGCTGCTTTCTCTTCCCAGTCCTCCTGACTGACACACACATGGAGACTTTCCAAGGCAAGGTTGCATAAAGTCTTGAAACATTGCCATCTTCAAGAGAACACTGCTAGAGCTGGCAGTCTCCCCCCTTGTCTGTCCCTGCAACATGCTGATCTACTCATGGTCTCTCTGATTAGGGTCCCTCCAACTGCCTCCTGTGATGTGATGCTTCCAGGCCAGCCTCCTGAGCTCCGCAAGGGCTGTGACAGACTCCCCTCATCCCTGCTTCTCCATCTTCCACCCGGCCCCACTCCCTGCATGGCTCATTCCTATGTATGGGCTTCTCAGTCCCCTACCAGGCTTACTCCAGAAGATTGGCCAAGGGCCCTTAAATATGCCAAGCACCTTCTCCTTACCTCCACCCACTAGCATCTAGAATGTTCTCCAACCTTCTAAATCCAGGGGAAGGCACCAGAGAGCTATCTGAATGAGTCATCTCTGCCTAACCTCTAGTAAACCTGACCCAATCATAGACTCATAGGTTAGACATGAGTCAGGGCATGTTTTTCCTACTCACACTCTAGTAGCACACATGAGAGAGTGCTACATACAATTAAATTTTCTTGTGAGAATCACTTATGGCCCTTTTACACCAGGAGGGTCTCTTGCAGGTGTTTGATGCACATGCGTTATGTCTGGTAACATGTTGCATTAGGGCAGCCAACAATACCCATCACAAAACAAAGGACCAAACATTTATCTTGCAGCCCTCTCTGTAATGCAGGGGACTGCAACAAGGCACTTGAAAGTCAAGTGCATTGGGGGTATATCCAAATAAATAGCACTGCAGCACACCAACGCAGAATGCTACCACAGAAGGGATAAAAACACTGCAATTTTGTTGACTACATTGAAACTGCAGTAGGTGGTTAATGAAGGATTACTTATGAATCAGATAAGAATATGCAAAATGTGTTATCTAAAATCATTGCAATGTACATAGTCAACAGAGGGGATTTTTTTTTAAATAAGGCAATGCTTACCAGTTAAATTAATAAATTTGTATCTGCTATCTGGGTCTCATGCTTAAAAAAATTGTAAACGTAAAATACCCATGTGCTTGTTGACAAAGCTTTAAACACAACACTGACTGAGTAGCAATGGTTTCTTCATGAATATTTAACTCATGCATCAGTTAGGGTTCATAATACTTAACTGTGTCAAATATACTATTTAAGGCATTTTAAAGAGAATACAGCAAAGCCATATGTCACTTACAATAGATAGTGTGATGAACTCGACTGTTTGTATTTTCATTGTTCTATAGCCTTGTTTAAGAGTAATGTGGCAGAAAGTAGCAGATCTGACATACGATACAAAACTTAATGGATAAGAGCGGGATGACCTTTTCATGGCTCAGGCCAGCTGGTCTGTAAACATTGGTTATTACCGCATTATATCATGGACATCATAGCCAAGACATGCTTACACTGTGTTAAATGTCAAATGGTGTCTGGAGCCTAGCATAGATGTATTACTCACCAACTCCGTTACTCCCACAGAGCAAGTAGTTCACTTTGTTCAGATTATTAGGTACGCTTCATCCCCTTAATTGCATTGCATACTGCACACCTTGGCATGTGACAAATAGCTGGCAGTAGCCAATCAAAGTACATAGTGTAAACCACACTTTGAGAGATGGAAAGTCATGGCTCCTTGCTACTGAAAGCAAGCCCATACTGACAAAAATTATGGAGGCCTCTACTGCTCAATATAAAAATGTTCAATGTTTGCGTGTCATGCTGATCTAATGGTTTGCATACTTTCAGTCAATTATTTTCAACAAGCTACTGGTTTAAGCTCCCAGTTTACATATATATTACAGATATACTACATATATCTATATTGTTCTGGACACTCACTAAAGTTATAAGCATGACTTGCAGGCATCTTGTATTTTTTTAAAAGAGAAGGTCAATGCCCATATTTCCTCAGTACAGGTTTTCTTGAAAAAAATAATTGTGCAATAAAAAGGGATAGGATGCTTAAAGCCCATCTCCATACAATACAAAACACGTCTCTACCCTCCTTATCATCCTGCCACATCCTCTAACTGATCATTGCCATTACAAAAATTAAAAATTGAAAGGTCCTTTTTATGGCTTCAGCCATTTGATGTTCTAGTCCTGAGCCTTCTTCTACCTTTTGGTTAAATGAGGTTGGGTTGGTATTTGGTCATCCATGTCACTGCCTGTTGGCTGTCCAGAAGCACACTCAGGGGTCTGTGGGGGACTGGCCAGCATGGGCACATCTACATGGGTGCTCCACACCCAGCAGCAATGAGGGACCTGGATTGGCAGACTTAGGTGAGCGTATCTTTCTTCACAAGGTAAGGAAAAAAAATAACATGCAGGATGAGTTATGAGGGAAGGGGGAGTGGTTGACTTGGGGTTAATATTTTATACCTGAAAGAGTTTTTAACAGGCAGCAGGAAAAGTTTTCTGTAGCGAGATGCCAATTACCTTCGTATTTGTCCCTTCAAAGCCAACAGGACCCTCTCAAATCTAACCACCTCTAAACCAGGCACGTTTACCCCCTTCCTGCCCAAGCCATTTTTCAGCTTTCAGCACAGTCACAATATGAATGACAATTGCGCGGTCATGCTACACTTTACCCAAAATAAATGTTAACAATTTTTTCACCACAAATAGAGCTTTCTATTGGTGGTATTTGATCACCTCTGCGTTTTTATTTTTTCCGCTATAAACAAAAGAAGAGCGACAATTTAAAAAATATATATATTTTTAACTTTTTGCTATAATAAATATCCCCAAAAATATATAAACAAAAACATTTTTTTCCTCAGTTTTGGCCAATATGTATTCTTCTACATATTTTTGGTAAAAAAAATATGCAATAAGCGTATATTGATTGGTTTGTGCAAAAGTTATAGCGGCTACAAAATAGGGGATAGATTTATAGCATTTTTATTTTTCTTTACTAGTAATGGTGGCGATCAGTGATTTTTATCGTGACTGATATTTATCGTGTCCGGACACTTTTGACACTATTTTGGGACCATTCACATTTATACAGCGAACAGTGCTATAAATATGTAAATGTGATTGTCAGGGAAGGGGTTAAATGTGTACCCTAGTGAGCGAGTCTAACTGTAGGGGGAGGGGACTGATCTGTGTTCCTACGTACAAAGGACACAGCACCGATCTCCTCTCCCTGACAGGACGTGAATCTCTGTGTCCATGAGATCCACGGTCCTGCTCAGTTGCTGGGCAATTGCGGCCATTGGGCATGGGGTTCCCAGTAACACGGTGGGTGCCCCCTAGTGGCTCTGCAGGACGAGAATGTTTTGCCTTTAGTTATATTATTGGGTAAATGATAGTGATTTACTGACTGTTTACTCCCTCCCTGCATGCAGGTCTGTAAAAAGAGGGGGGAGGGGGCATCCAGGAGCCTTTTGTGAAATAACGCAATTGGCCTAATCCTACTAAATAACAGTTTACAGTATAAGACTAAATTTCCTAACCAAAAGGTCTGCTACCTGAGACACCCTCTCAAAACCATTTCTGTTTATACTCCAAAGAATTAAGTGGCTCATTTAACTATATATTAACTTGAAAAAATAGGAAAGAAGAGAGCGGGAATCGTTCTCATTTAGTAGCATGCGGCAACAGCCCTAGGCAAGGGAGAGCCCTTTTCTCCCGAAACACGTTGGCCCAAGCCCCAAGAGGATTCACCGCCAGTACCCATCATTGGGCACGACCTACTGGAGGGATCTCTCCTTACCCACACAATCACCCACCCTTGACCAGGAACTGATCCAGCGCAGTCTTCAGCACAAACAAGTAACTAGTATTAAGGAATCCATTGATAATTATTACAGGCTGCCTATCTTTCTTACCATCTTAAAATAAATCTACGATAACTACTGGAAGGTGCACCATTGTAAAAGGTAAATACTGCAACAGAATATATTATGACTACTGGTATAAAACACTAAACAGCCAAACTGTACAGGCTCCCTTGTGCTCCTGGACCCCATCAAAGTTATACAGCCTACTGCTAAACTGGCTATAGGTACACCAAGGGCCAGAATTTCACATTATGTATACATTCACAGAATCACATTCATACATGATAACTCAAGTGCCAATGAAGGAAGAGGTTTTAATTATGGGTGTCTTCAATATGCTAGACATTTACTGTGCTTACAAGCAGAAACAGAGCTATGTTAGAGGAATTGAAAGGGATTGTTCTAAAATAGTTAGTAAAACTCCAAACCAGGGTAGATATTTTTTTTAAACATAGTAGCTAAAAAAGGGTCTGATGCAAAGGTGGGAGATCATTTGGGTCTTAGTGATCACCAATGTCTTTAATATTAGAATAAAAACTGAGAAATTGTATGGAAAAACAAAAACGTTTTAAATTGTAACCACTTGGGACAAGCGTCAATCTGGGGGGGGGGGGTACATATCCATAAATCCTCCCAGATCAGCGCCAGACACAACAGATACCCTATCTGAGTACTGAGCGGCAGAGCTCTGCCCTGGTACCATGTGATCATCATGACCATTGGCTACCAATCATATAGCTATTCAGTACTGCTGCGATCTCTGGGATTGGTCACAATGATCACATGGTACAGGGTCAAGCACTGCCTCCCTGTACCATGCGATAGCTGTGGCCGATCACAGTTAATCAGAGTGTAATCAATAGCTGCAGGAATGCAGCCTTATACAGCTATTATGGCTGCATAAGCAATTATAGTGCAAGAAAATAATAATAATCCTTATCACTTCCCTATGGTAACACTGCACTGACAGGATGTAATAAAAAAAACATACACACTCACTGGTCACTTTATTAGATACACTTTGCTAGTACCGTGTTGGACCCCCTTTTGCCTTCAGAACTGCCTTAATTATTTGTGGCATAGATTCAACAAGGTGTTGCAAAGATTCCTCAGAAATCTTGGTCCATATTGACATGATAGCATTATGCAGTTGCTGCAGGTTTGTCAGCAGCACATCCATGTACATCTCCTGTTCCCCCACATCCCAAAGGTACTCTATTGGACTGAAATCTGTGGAGGCCATTGGAGTACATTGGAGATGTTTAACAATACTCAGGTAGCCCGTGGTGTTTAACCACTTGCGGACAACCGCATGTACATTTACGTCGGCAGAATGGCACGTACAGGCACATTGGCGTACCTGTACATCCCTGCCTAGACGTGTAGACGTGGGTCGGGGGTCCGATCGGGACCCCTCCGGTAAATGCGGCGGTCCGGTTTGCTGTGCGAGCGATCCGTTTTTGTCCCCCCCCTCCGGATCGCTCCCAGCCAATGCACACGCTCACCCTGCAGTGCACTTCCTCCTCCTGTGTAAACACAGGAAGGGGGAAGTGATGTAATCTCTCCTCTCAGCGGTATTTTCAACCGCCGCTGAGGAGAGATTACATCGCACAGTAAGTCTGCACAACACTACACTGACACACACTACACATAGGCACATTAACCCCCCCGATCACCCCCCCCACCCCTCTGTCACAGTGTCACTGAATGCATAAAGTTGAATTAAGTTTTAACCCCTTGATCACCGCCCTAGTTAACCCTTTCACTCCCTATTGCCAGTGTCACTAAGCGATCATTTTTCTGATCGCTGTATTAGTGTCACTGTTCCCACTAGGTAGCCATTTTTTTTTTATTGGAATTTTTTTTTTTTACTAAAGACACGTGGCTGAATACATTTTGGCCTAAATGTTTGACTAAAATTTAGTTCATTGGATTTTTCTTATATCAAAAATTAAAAAAAATAGTTTTTTTTTCAAAAATGTCGCTCTATTTTGGTTTATAGCGCAAAAAATAAAAAATCGCAGAGGCGATCAAATACCACCAAAATAAAGCTCTGTTTGTGAGAAGAAAAGGACGCAAATTTTGTTTGGTAGCCACGTCGCACGATCGTGCAATTGTCTGTTAAAGCGACGCAGTGCCGAATTGTAAAAACCCTGTGGGTCATATATTGATCCAGTCCTTAAGTGGTTAAACAATGCTAAATTGGTACAAAGGGGCCCAAAGTGTGCCAAGAATATATCCCCTACACCATTATACAACTGCCACCAGTCTGAACCATTCATACAAGGCAGGTTGGATTCATGCTTTCATGTTTACGCCAATGTCACAGCTGAAATTGAGACTTATCAGGCTAGGCAACATTTTTACAATCTATTGTCCAATGTTGGTGAGCCTGTGCAAATTGTAGCCTTCGTGTTCTTACCTGACAGGAGTGGCACCTGGTGTGATTTGTGGTTTTGAGATATTCTGCATCAGTGGTTATAACAAGTTGTTATTTGGGTTACCGTTCGCTTTCTATAATCTCTGCCCATTCTCCTTTGACATCAAAAAAGGTATTTTCGTCCACACAACTGCCACTCTTTTTCTCTTTTTCAGACCATTCTCTGTAAACCATAGAGATGGTTGTGCATGAAAAGCCCAGTAGATCAGCAGTTTTTGAAATACTCAGACCAGCCCGACCAGCACCAAAAACCATGCCACGTTCAAAGTCACTTAGATTCCCTTTCTTCTCCATTCTGATGCTCGCTCTGAACTTCAACAAGTCGTCTTCTGCAGGTTATGCATTGAGCTGCTGCCATGTGATTGGCATATATACATAGGAGTGTATATATACACAGTAGGGATAAGCTTCGAGTTCGAGTCAAACTCATGTTCGACTCGAACATTGCTTGTTCGCCGAACAGTGAACAATTTAGGATGTTCGCGGCTTTTCGAATTTGCCACGAACACCCTAAATTTTTCATTGTTCGGGAGAAATCTAAAGTGCTAATTTTAGAGGCTTATTTGCAAGTTATTGGAATAAAAAGTGTTTGGGGACCTGGGTCCTGCCCCAGGGGACATGTATCAATGCAAAAAAAGTCTTTAAACTGCATTTTTTTCAGGAGCAGAGATTTTAACCACTTAACCCCCGGACCATATTGCTGCCCAATGACCAGAGCACTTTTCGTGATTCGGCACTGCGTCGCTTTAATTGACAATTGCGCAGTCGTGCGACGTGGCAAACAAAATTGGCGTCCTTTTTTTCCCACAAATTTACACAAGCTTTATTTTGGTGGTATTTGATCACCTCTGCGGTTTTTATTTCATTTTATTTTATTGCGCTATAAACAAAAATAGAGTGACAATTTTGAAAAAAATTCAACATTTTTTACATTTTGCTATAATAAATATCCCCAAAAAATATATAAAAAAACAATTAGCGTTTATTGATTGGTTTGCGCAAAAGTTATAGCATTTACAAAATAGGGGGTATGGCATTTTTATTAAATATTTTTTTTTTTTTACTAGTAATGGCGGCGATCAGCGTTTTTTTTCAGTACTGCGACATTATGGTGGACACTTCGGACACTTTTGACACATTTTTGGGACCATTGGCATTTTTATAGCGATCAGTGCTATAAAAATGCATTGGATTACTATAAAAATGCCATTGGCAGTGAAAGGGTTAACACTAGGGGGCAGGGTAGGGGTTAAGTATGTTCCTGGGTGTGTTAACTGTATGGGGGGTGGACTCACTAGGGGAAATCACTGATCATCTGTTCATACAATGTATGAATAGAAGATCAGCATTTCCCCCCCTGACAGGACCAGGAGCTGTGTGTTTACACACATAGCTCCCGGTCATCGCTCTGTACCGAGCGATCGCGTGTGCCCGGCGGCGATCGTACCCGAGCTAGGGGCTCTCGCCCAGGAGAGCCGACCTGCCGCAGTAAAATGATGGCGGCTGGTTGGCAAGCAGTTAATAATGCTTAAAGTGAAACAATAAAAGTGAAATATTCCTCTAAATTTCATACCTAGGGGGTGTGTATAGTATGTCTGTAAAGTAACGCTTGTTTCCTGTGCTTAGAACTGTCCCTGCACAAAGTGTCATTTCTGAAGGAATATAAGTAATTTAACTCGTGGCTATAATGAATTGTGGGCTCCCGGCAAAACAGAGAAAAGTAATTGAAAGTCATTGATAAAGAAAAAAGTGTGGGGGTGCCCAAAATTAAATTACCAGGCCCTTCAGGTCTGGTATGGATATTAAGAACCCCAAGTCAAATAACAAAAAAAAAAAAATTATGTGGGGTTACCATACCCTTCAGGTCTAGTATGGATTTTAAGGGGAACTCCACTCCAAATTTGAACAAAAAATGGCGTGGAATTCCCCCCAAAAATCCATACCAGACCCCTTATCCGAGCACGCAACCTGGCAGGCCGCAGGAAAAGAGGGGGGACGAGAGAGCGTCCCCCCCCTCCTGAACGGTACCAGGCCACATTCCCTCAACATGGGGAGGATTCTTTGGGGGTCTTTGACTCCAATGCTGTCGGTATCCTGCGATGGATGCTCTCGTCTCCGGGGTCCAGCCATGGGGATGGGGTCACCTGACGGGTGGCCCTGTCCTCAGCTACTTAAGACCTGTAAGGCTGCGGCAACAATATTCCCAGAGGGTTTCGCCGTTGGAGACAGGATGCGCTGTGCTGGACATCTCATCACTGGAGCCTGGAACTGGCTGGAGAGGAGATCATCCATCGCTGGCCCCCGGAGACGAGAGCATGCATCGCGGGATACCAACAGCGTTAGAGTGGAGACCGAGAGTGGACTGCCACCGCTGGAATCTTTTTTTATTTTTATTTTTTTACTTTAATAAAAGAACTTTATCTTTGTTTAAAAAAAAAAAAATACACTTTCTTTGTGAAATGGTAGGGGTACAATGTACCTCTTACCAATTCACATAGGGGAGCCGGATCTGGGGGTCCCAATTGTTAAAGGGATCTTCCAAATTCTAATAGCCCACCGCCTGCAGACCCCAAAACCACTGGGCAAGGCTTGTGGGGATGTGGCCCTTGTCCCCATCCACATGGGCACATGTTGCTTTGAGGGGTCACAGATATGAAAAACCTGTGTAGTGTGTTTTTTTTCGTGACACTTTTCCCTAAGGTTAATGGGTAGGGGTACGATACTCATTCACATAGGGTGGGGGGCCGGGATCTGGGGGACCTCTTATTAAAGGGGGCTACCAGGTTCCGATAAGCCCACTGCCCGCAGACCCCGACAACCAATGGCCAGGGTTGTTGGGAAAAGGCCCTGTCCTCATCAACATGGGGACAGGGCACCCCCTGCCCCAAAGCACTCACGCCCCAGTGTTGAGGGCATGCGTCCTGGTACGGTTCAGGAGGTCACCCCCTTTCCTGACCGGCTGGGCTGCATGCTCTGTTAAGGGTCTGGTGTGGTCTGGTGTGGATTTTGGGGGGACCCCCACACCAAAACCCCCAGGTAGGATCAAAGTTGGACCAAAGTAGTACAGGGAGCATTTTCAAAGTCAGTCCGACATGTGTAGGACCGGTTAAGATGGCTTCCATAGGGAAACATTTATTTTCACACGTCATGCGACACAAGCTCCCAATATCGGAGCGTTTGTCGGACCAGTGTGAACCCGGCCTCAGGCATCCCCTGAAACAAAAACAAAAAATGTGGGTGAAATATTTCCAATAGGAACGCTTCTAAAAGGATGCAGGCCCAGCAGATTTCCTCATTAGTGCCCTGCAGCTGCCACAGCTGACTGATAATTATGAAACCACTCCCATTAGACTTACTCAGTACAGAGGCTCAGACAAACAGACATGAATTTCTTCGGACCAACAAAAAAGGTAGGAATCTGCAACAAAGGTTGTTATGATCCTTGCAATGGACATAGATAACCCAGGAGGGTTACACTTTAAATTATGAAGCAAGATTATTTACTTACAAAATTTTATAACAAACTAAGAAAAATATGTTTTTGTTCTAAATGTTCAGACATGCCCGACATCCATACGTCACACTTATAGACAATGAAAAGCCCTTTGCTTTGTTTTGTTGTTTTATTTGGGGGATTGAACTTGGTTAGGGGGAAAGGGATATGGGATGCCCATAGAACAATTGGTATTTGCAATGCTGGAGCTGATCCGGCTTCACATTGGCAAATAGTTACTCATTATGTTCATAGAACAAAAATAGTGGACTCTAATCTTGACAGTCTTTTTCACGTCAGAACTTCTCCCACCTTTGCACTCCCTGCAGACTTCTACCTCCAGGACTCTTCGCCTCCTGCGTAACAATTCCCTGTCACAGCATTAGACATTCTGTCCCACCATGTTGAACAGGCTAGGCCTTACTAATTCCTAGCTGATGAATAATAGGTCAGAAGCCTTCAGTACCACTTCTTGATGGCCCTGAACATTTGATTAATAAAGCTTACTTGACAGTGGACAACTGATCCCAGCAAGCACGACTTGCAAATCCTGAGTCCTCAGAATGCAGCGACTTGACACAAAATTCCACAGTCTCTCCTCTGGCTCTGCACCCAGCTCCCATGGCATGCCCTTTTCAGATCTTCAATGTGCCTCACTCACCAACTCCTGTCCTGAGTCCTTGAAAGATTTACCCGGACCATACGGACCAACTGCTCCTCCAGCTACTGTTCCAGGACACCTCTCCATGACCGCGTAAGGATAGGCTCCTTCCCAGCTCCTCTGTCGAATCCACACCCTGCAAGATGGGGGTGTCTCTCCAGCACACAGTCTAGCACTCCATCTTTCAATTTACGCAGCCGAAAACTCCTCCCCCAGCAGGCTGATTGAGTATATGTAGGAGGCCTTCCCCCTGCCTATCCTATTTGGGAATTGGTCAGGGCTCCTCACATGTAGTCCCTGCCACTCCAACTCTCAGCCCTGCCCCTCTTCCAGAACATTCTTACTGAAAGCAGGGGAGGCGCCTGAGAGCTGAAGCACATGTCAGTCACACCCACTGCTACACTAATCAGTCCCTGCCCCCAGATAAAAAACAAACAGGTCTAGCTCACAGCATTAGGCCTGTTTAAATTTACCTGCGCTGACAGAACCTCAAACACTACATATCTAGCACCTACCTATGGTAGAGGGTGCTACATAGTCTATCATCCAGGAGGGTACTAGGTTAGATGTTGGCAAATTAGTAAGAGTAAACAGAAGGAAAATCCCTAGTCTCAACATAAAACAATTGGAAACCACATTATACAGAAATATAGTTAGAGATCTACTTTCTGATATTCTGTACTTGTGTGCTTTTTCTGGCATATATATTAGGTCACCTTTACAAATAAAATAAGTTCTATTTATATTTGACATTGCTTTTGACATGTTCATTATTTCTGGTGTCTTTTGTTCGCAAGGGAAATAATAAAAGGATATTGCAGCAGATAAAAGGTATTGCACATGCTTCAGAGATGCAGCCGCGTTCATTCTATTTCTCAGTAAGGTAACACGACATTTATTTTTTAGATGTTTACTGTAGGTTTAAATAAAGCAACTGAATCTCAAGGGTTTTGCATTACCCTAATAAACCTATGCAGTTCAGCACTAATCATGAAAAATTGGTCAGGATTCAAAAACCATTTGCAGAACTTTTCGGGTAATAATGGTGCACTGGAAAAACCTGTGCCCAATTTATGAAAACCTTCAACAGATTCCCAACAACAGTTCTGATGCAAGCAACAGATTTGGGTAGTTCTCATTTGCACCACTTTCACAATGGGTTTAATAAATAAAAAAAATAAAAAATTGCCACAAGTTCGTAGGTAAGGAAACTGAAAACAATTGCATCCAACATGGCGTGCGGAGTGGGTACTGTAGTCACTATTTTAGTAAATAAAGAGCAGGGCATGTTTGCCCTTCCTTACTTGAAATGTGCCAGAAGGGTTTTGTTTTTTGTTGGACTGGGGTAGGGTCCAATCCTCCTTATGTTCCTACAACTACTGCATGTCCAACTCGCCCTCCATGGAATGGCTGAGATATTTAGCACAATGTACCAAATGCGATGTCATGGTCACATCCTGAATTACTTATATTATTTTGTTGGGCATCCACTGTAAGGTGCATGACTTAAAATGTTGCAGCATATAGACTTCTTGTGGATTCTATAATAGTTACATAGTTACATAGTTAGTCAGGTTGAAAAAAGACACAAGTCCATCCAGTTCAACCATAAAAAAAAATAAAAATAAAACAAAGTAAAACACAGTACATCCTCCCATACACCCAACTCCATACCCACAGTTGATCCAACTATATGGAGATGACCACTGCAGCAAGGTTAAACATTTGATCTCTCATAGCTAAAGGATTGATGGGATCAAATCCTGCCACTGCATCCAGAAATGCAGAAATATTTTTTGTGTGGTGTTTCTCATTACATCTTTAACAGTAGGTACTGAGAATAAGTCCAAGCTCTATGTAGCCAATAGTCCTGAAAAAAAAACCCTGACCAATGCATGGATTATGATAATAGACCACCGTTATGGACAATACTGATACCTTCCTCTAATTATAGGTTTCTGGGCGAGTGCAGTATGTGCTATTTTAGTATATACTGACAACAAAAAACAGCCGATTTTCTGCAAAATTCAAACATTTTCTTTTTATGCTTCACTGGTGTCACAGCTCATTTTGCTCATTTTTTCAGTAGCACATTAGAGATGACATTACAGTCCTTACGGGTTATTTGATTCCATTATTATTATTATTTCTTCTCTTTCCTTCAAATACAGATTATTAATCTTGCACTTCTTTAACTAATGACATGTAAATTTGCATTATATTTTTATGTCACTCCCAGACAGTCGCCATGGTAACATGCCATGTATCTTGCGAAAAGCAGACCAGCCGCAGGCTTTACATTTCATTTTAACCGATGCATTTCACTTTTGCTTGTGTAGAATTCCTGCACTGAAGTATGTGGTGTTTTCCTTCCTCAGCAGTGATTTCCCTATCTCCTAGGAAACATGTTCCAGCTCTTCACTTCTTATCACAGACTAATATTTGAGTGCTGTACACAGTGCCCATTATAGGGAGGTGTTCTTGTACGCTCCTGTACCAAAAGCAAAAAATAAATCTACGATAAAAAGTGGCATTGAGCAACCTGTTTAAAGGGAACGTGTCACTACAACATAATTAGTATGGCAGCTGAAGAGAAAAGGTGTAACCAGAAAACCCACTGGTGTATAATCTTTGGGGCCCAAAGCAATGCCCCTCTGCTAAAGGCATGAAGGCCGAAAAATACCAAGTGGTCCACTGAGCATCTCAATTTGTATTTCATTTTTTGATGTTTTTAGTCCAAGTATACAGCAGGTCTCAGTTTGTACCAAACAAGTTTAAATTCACTTATTGTTGACTGACTCATTACCTCGGCTGGAAGTTTGTTCCAAGCATTAATCACTTTCTGTAAAATAATACTTTCCAAGAGAAGTTATGAACTTTCTTTTGACCAATTTGATGTTCTTCATGATGCCATGAACCTAACATCAAGATTATACACACCCTTCAGGCATCTAAAGATCTCAGTCACGTTCACCCCTTTTTGTTGTCCGTCTCTGTACTAATTCTATCTTGTCAATATCTGTTTTGTATGCAAGATCTCAACAACTGGTATTCAAAATGAGATTTATCTAAAGACCTATATAGAAAGAAATCAGGACCTTCTTCCTCCTGTTAGTGACCCCTCTAGTGATACGCCCCAGAATCCGTTTGCCCATAGTCATCTGAAAAAAGCACCCCAAAATATTTTACCTCTGTAGCTCAGGCTAACACTGTACCTCCAATAATGTGCTCTATCAGAGGATTGTTTTTAAGTGCATTATTTTGAATATAGAAATATAGAACTGCAGCATTCACTGATTTGTCTAAACTTCCAGCAATGCCAAATTATGTTCCATTATAAAAAAAATCTCCAGAAATATCAAACGTATTGCACACCATTGGGTTATCAGCAAAAACATACTTTGCCTACCAAAACCTTCAATTATAATAGAAGTAATAGAACAAAATGCAGAGCCTTGTGGTATGCCACTGGTGGCTGGTATCTGTTCTAAATAAACCCCATTTACAATCATACCCTAAAATGTATCCTTTAGCCAAACGCGTATCTGTTGAATCATCCAATTGGATTTTCCAAGTTAAGCAGTGGCTGACAAGAATCTCAAGCAGGAAAATGGGTAATTTATTGGAAAGCTTGAAATTAATAGCAGGGTGTAGAAACATTTGAATCACAAAACGTTTTTATGCAGTGTAAAGATTATGGTTACATCTGATAAAACACTGGTATTTTATGATTCGCTAGTGTTAACCTTGCAACTATGGTCCTCAACTGACTTTGTGATTACAAGGCCTGCTCAATAAAACAACATTACTAAATACATGTTTTTCACTCATTCTAAAGTGAGGCTGTGGTGGACTATAATGGCATCGTATGAGCAACTGATGGACAGTCAAAATTATAATATAAAATATTTTTATTACAAAAGTAGAAAGTGGGTCATCCTGCATTTTCTTGTGTCCTTCGGGGTGGGTTGCCTCTTCGGTCCGAGCTCCTGGCCACTTACCAGACACAGTATCCATGGTGAGATCTTCTTTAATGATGGATGTATATTGGCAGATAAATGTACTCTTATTTATAGAATTGTAATACCAATATATGTTCCACATGTACAAAAATATTAATGTTTATATTTTTCTATTAGTTCTGTGACATATTCCATATACATTGTTTAATAAAGTATGTGCCTATGTATGGCTCCCAAGGAAGCGGACATCAAGTAACCACGAAACATGCAACATGTTGAGTTGATATACACTGCACAATTATTGATGTTTTTGTATACATCATAGGTAGTACAATGTCAATGATAAGTTGATTTATGGTTGTCACAATCAATATTTTATTGTAAATGCTATGGGATTTTTTCTACTTTGTAATAAAAATATTTTATATTATAATTTTGACTGTCCATCAGTTGCTCATACAATGCCATTATAGTCCACCACAGCCTCCCTTTTCTTTACAATATTTCAATGGGACGAAGGCGTCATTTTGTAATATCGATATACAGTACCCTAGCACTTTAACATACTCATTCTAAAGCACACTGTGGGTTATTAAAGCCTTGTTTTACCATAGAAAGCTTAGGATATTCACCAAATGAAAATACAAAAATAATGGTCATCATTCAAATGAATAACTGGAGAAGCAGATAGAGTGTCTGTAGCCACAATATCACTATAATATAACATTTATACAAAGATATAGATGGCGCCTATATGCAAAATTCACAACCTATAGGCTCAGAAGAACAATTATTTTAACAGAACATGTCCAAAGCATGTAACCAGCAGAGTTTAATTAAATGGAATACAAAATATTTCCAGGAAAACACTAGTAGTACAGCTTGTGACTGAGGAACAACTTCCGACGTCACACTAGGTGTCCAAAAATATAACAATCAGAAAAGTGTTCTTTTCCTAATGTGACAGCTGACCTGCCATGTCTAATTACCTCAGTCTACTGGTGCACAGCAAGACAATCATACATCAATAAGCTTCAACAGTTCTAACTCAGGAAAGCATGCTAGGTAAAACTAATCTTCAAACTACTGTGGCCTGGAAGACATTCAAGAAACTAATTTGGGAAGAGTGTATAGGGATGAACAGTAGAAAATCTCTTCTGTTCTGAAGTTAAGTGCATACGTCAATCTGAAACTTTGTAAAACATTAGCATCAGAAATCTTATGGCTTGTTAAAAATGTTTCCATAAATTTGAAAGCAAATGAAAAAATATTGAAAACCATTTAAAAAAAATGTATAAGATCATCTTGATGCAATTAACCTGATCAATGTTTAAAAGCGTATGTACAGTAGGCAATTACTATGCATTTGAGGTAGGCCTTTTTTTTCATCACTTATGCAGATTCTGCTTCCTACTG
Source organism: Rana kukunoris (assembly GCA_029574335.1). Taxonomy (NCBI): domain Eukaryota; kingdom Metazoa; phylum Chordata; class Amphibia; order Anura; family Ranidae; genus Rana; species Rana kukunoris. Next base: position 491,412,595 of record CM056050.1, on the reverse strand, counting down.
TGCAGTGTAAAAAGAGTTGTGCTTTACCTCAGAAGTTGCCCAATAAATGGAAAAGAGTGTGGAGCTATGTAGTATGCATTTTCCAACACATCATCTTGTTGGAAACATGTTAATACAGCCACTGGACTGCATTGGCCATGTAAGTACTGCAGGATATCAACGATTCCTCTGAGCATGAAAGCAAAAATGATAAATCCCAGAACATTTGCTTATTGATGCAAAGTAACTTCTAGCAACAGTACTGATTACTTTCATGTTACAAGACTGAGTAGTTGTAACATCTGCTAGCCCTGCTGTTAAGTCACGTGCAAACAGAGAATTCGTTGAGATTTTTATAAAAAAAGCTTTGAATTTCATAAAAATGTGCTCCAATGAATAAGATCATGCCCACCAGCTAAAAAACAAGGAATGGAAAACAAATTATGAAGTTAAAAAGAACATCTCAGATACACAAAAAATTAAATGCATTTATCAGTTTTTTTTTCCCAAGCAGTCTTCAAGCTTGAAATTAGACCGATGTATTACTGAGTTTTACTGCAAAGCAGTATATTCTCAACAAGCAATGACTATGAGGCTGGGTTTACACTTGTGCAGTGAGAATTTCAGCTCTGTAATCTCTGCAGAGAGATAAGGGAAGTGTTCAGCAGATTAGCTCTGTTTTTAGCTGCAAATTTGGAGACCTGGGAGAAGTTCTGGGTGAGAGGAGAGTGGGGGAGAAGTGTATTGAGCTGAATGACAGAATTTCCTGAAGAGAAATGAACACATCTGCGAATTAGCTGCATACCCATATAAGATAATGGAACTGAATTCGCACCTGAGCCGCACCGCAAGGCATAAAATCCGCACACGTTTTTTCTGCAATGCGCAGTGCGAATGCATCGCACATATGTGAACCAGCCTCATTGAAAACAATGTATTTAGAAATGTTCTGTGTATTAGATGCGGTTTAAGCCACACTCAATTCGCATAGGTGTGAACCCAGCCTAAAGGAAATAAGGCCACCCTGTTGCCTTCTGCCTAATCACAGTACTGAGAAAAGATACTAACAAAGGAACCCCCATTATTACATAAAAAATGTAATCTTTGTTAATTGACATATTTACATAGTTTCCTTTCATCTGCCTAGAACTCCAGCAGTTAGTCTACATCTAAGTTCTGAGGTCAAATCCCCTCCCATGACTAATACAAAAAGTCTTCCATTCACTGTTAAATGTTTCAGTTTTTTATGTTATGAATAATATAGCAGCTTGAATGATCACCCTAATGCTCAGTGTGAAGTTGGAAAACAGATTTCATGAGGGAGGGTAACAGAATTTGGAAAGCTTAAATCACTAACATAAAAATCATTAAAGTGGATGTTAACCCACCCAATGAAGTGACCAGCCTCAGATGATACACAGAGATTAACCAAATCTCCCTACATAGGTTTTACATGTATATCTGCTGTGTTCACATTTATATACTGTTTAGAAAGTTGAGATCATGTTAAGAGATTTTCTCTCGCTGGTTAACACAGAGTGTAATGTCTGGGCATACAGCCAACATAGCCAACATTGCTGATTGGAGGAAAGGCACACACCCCCCTCGCATCATAGGCAGAGACTTTCAGAGCTGTTTTGTAATAGGAGCTGCTCTCTGCTACTTTATTTTAGCAACCTCCTTTGACAAAAGATTCAGGCTGCTTTTGTCTAAAAAGTAAAAAAAAAATGTCAGGAGTTCTCGGGCTGATAACAGAGGAACCATTCAGAAGAGAGCTACTAGACTTGGCTCATTGAAAAGAGATAACAAAACACTGCAGATATATGTGCCCAGCTCAAATTTCATGAATCGGATTTACATCCACTTTAAAGGCAAATACAAGTATAAAATATGTGAGAGTTAGCCAGTGAAATAATTTCAAAGCTGTAAAATCTAACCATTGCCATGTTCTTTGAACATTAAGAGAAAATTAATACTGAATATAGGGTTATATCGCCTTCTGCGGGAGTAGGACTAGGCAGAACAAAAAACTTGGCTACGCCCATGAGCAATCCTTTAGCTGGTACTGTATAATACCCCCTCTCTACTATAGGCATTCAGTTTAGTTGCAAGTAGGGATGAGCCAAACCCCCCCCCCCCCCGGTGCGGTTTGCAGAAGAACATGCGAACAAGTAAAAAATGTATTTGAACACGCAAACACCGTTAAAGGGACACAAACATGAAAAATCAAAAGTGCGGGGTAATATTCATACTTGACCCAAAGGGCCTAGTAATGGACTAGGGGGGGAACCCATGTCATTTTTTTTTCAAATTTTCGATTAACTTTTATCTGTATTGATGGGACCCAGCAATTCATTATAGCACGAGTTTTAAATGACTTTTTTAACTTAACAGGCATACTATAGACATCCCCCAGGTACGAAATTTAAAGGAATATTTACTTTACTTTTATTGTTTCACTTTAAGCATTATTAACTACTTGCTTACTGGGCACATATACCCCCTTCCTGCCCAGGCGAAATTTCAGCTTCCAGCACTGCATCGCTTTAACTGACAATTGCACGGTCGTGCGACGTGGCTCCCAAACAAAATTGACGTCCTTTTTTCCCACAAATAGAGCTTTCTTTTTGATCGCCTGTGCAGTTTTTATTTTTTGTGCTATAAACAAAAAAAGAGCGACAATTTTGAAAAAAAAACCACAATATTTTACAATTTTTGCTATATTAAATATCCCATTTCTTAATTTTTTTTTCCTCAGTTTAGGCCGATACGTATTCTTCTACATATTTTTGGTAAAAAAAAAAAAGCGTAGTGACTGGTTTGTGAAAAAGTATTGGCACCTACAAAATAAGGGACATAAATGATTTTTTTTATTATTTTTTTATTAGTAATGGCGGCGATCTGTACGGTGAGTACAAAAATTTACTACAGCCGGTAGTTAAGTGGTTAAAATCACTGCTCCTGAAAAAACAGCCGTTTTTAAGACTTTTTTTTTGCATTGACCCGGGTCCCCAAACACATTTTCTGACAATAACTTGCATATTAACCTTTAAAATTAGCACTTTAGATTTCTCCCATAGACTTTTATAGGGTGTTCCATGGCTTTTCGAATTTGCCGAACACCCCAAATTGTTTGCTGAATGGGCAAACAGCCAATGTTCGAGTCGAACTCATGTTTGACTCGAACATAAATTATTAAAATCACTGCTCCCGAAAAAACAGCAGTTTGTAAAACTTTTTTTGCATTGATACATGTCCCCTGGGGCAGGTCCCAGGTCCCCAAACACTTTTTTGGACAATAACTTGCATATTAACCTTTAAAATTAGCACTTTTGATTTCTCCCACAGACTATTAAAGGGTTCCAAAGGCTTTTCGAATTTCCCGCGAACACCCCAAATTATTTGCTATTCGGCAAACAGGCGAACACCCGATGTTCGAGTCGAACTTATGTAACTTCGGACTCATCCCTAGTGGCAAGCAGTATTAGAAGTATCAAAAACTCCTTAGGCCTCGTACACACGATGAAATCTGTCCACTGGAAACGGTCTGCTGGACCGTTTCAGCAGACAGATTCGATCGTGTGTACAGCCGAGCCGACGGATTTGGCCACCCGACAGATTTCAAAGCATGCTTTGAAATCTATCGGGTGGGAATCCATCCGCCCGACATGTCTGCTGGTTAGTACACTTACCAGCAGACATGTCGTCCCGCACCGGCGCCGAATAGATTCGGCGCATGCGCGGAAGTGTTTTACTTCCTGGTGCGGTGACGTGGCGGCGTCAACGTCACCGCCACGTCACCGACACGTCAGCGCGCCGTCTGCTGGCGGGGATTTTGGTTTGCTCGTGTGTACACGCGAGCAAACCAAAATCCCAGCAGACAGATTTGTTCAAATCTGTCGGACAGACAGATTTGAACAAATCTGTCTGCTCGTGTGTACAAGGCCTTAGAGGGGGGTGGTTTTGTCCGTCGAACTCAGAGAAATTGATTTTACGACAGGTAAAAAATCGACGGACACAGCGCTCCATTAACCACTTGCCGACCGCCCACCGTCGTTCTACGTCGGCACTTTAAAGATGGATATCTCGGTAACGGCAGCAGCTGCTGCCACAACCGAGATATCCATCTCTTCAGTGGGCAGTCGGTCAAACGATAACGGCAGTCTCCGCGGTGGATTTGCCGCAAGATCGCCGGTATCGGTGGTGGGAGAGGGGCCCCCCTACTGCCGTGCTCCCGCGCACTCCGCCGCTTACCGTAGCCGTCGGTACCGGCGGAGGCGATCGGGTCCTCTCCCATGCTCAGTGGGGATGCGAGCGAGGGAAAAATTTCCCTCATCCGTCCCCATAGCTCTGCTGGGCGGAAGTGACGTCAAAACGTCAGTCCCGCCCAGCGTCTTAATGAGATTTTTTTTTTGGTCATTTGAAAAATGACATTTTACATTTTTTATATTTTTTTTTGCATTTAAGCCTAAATATGAGATCTGAGGTCTTTTTGACCCCAGATCTCATATCTAAGAGGACCTGTCATGCTTTCTTCTATTACAAGGGATGTTTACATTCCTTGTAATAGGAATAAAAGTGATAATTTTTTAATTTTTTTATTTCAGTGTTAAAAATTGGTAAAATAAATAAAAATAAATACGAGTAGTGCCCGCATATGAAAACGGTGTTCAAACCACACAAGTGAGGTATCGCCGCGATCGTTAGAGCGAGAGCAATAATTCTAGCCCTAGACCTCCTCTGTATCTCAAAAAATGCAACCTGTAGAATTTTTTAAACGTCGCCTATCGAGATTTTTAAGGGTAAAAGTTTGACGCCATGCCACGAGCGGGCACAATTTTTAAGCGTGACATGTTGGGTATCATTTTACTCGGCGTAACATTATCAATATGTAAAAAAATTGGGCCAAATTTATTGTTGTCTTATTTTTTTATTTAAAAAAGTGAATTTTTTCCAAAAAAAGTGCGCTTGCAAGACCGCTGCGCAAATACGGTGTGACAAAAATTATTGCAATGACTGCCATTTTATTCTCTAGTGTGTTAGAAAAAAATATATAATGTTTGGGGGTTTTAAGTAATTTTATAGCAAAAAAAAATGTTTTAGTCTCGTAAACACCGAATCTGAAAAACAGGCTCGGGGCTTAAGTGGTTAATCCTGACTATAGGGACATCCAAAAGCAGTGCCAAAAGGAAAATGAGAGGTGGGGAAAACAACCCAAAGCTAAACACAAGAGCCCTAACTGGGTCACAGGAGATCAACCAGGGCACAGGAGCTCTATCTAAAATATTTTTTTCTTAAGAAAAACACCTTTCAAGTGGGAATAGACCGTCTTAAATGGCAGCCTGAAAAACCTTGTGACCAAAAGAAGCTGCCGCAGATGCCAAAATATTTACTGTGTAGAATTTGTTGAAAGTATGCACCGACAACCAAGTGGTCAGCCTTGCAAACCCGAGATATTGATGCATGACGACAGAAGGCCCAAAAAGTACTAAGGCCCCATGTACACTGCTGCTGTTAAACGGATGTTCAGAGGCAGTTGGACGCTGTTTTCAACTGACCCTTAACACATTTAATGTTATCTTATGTGACCATGTACACAGTCTCGTTTACAGTAGTTTTTAGGCAGTTGCTTCGAACAGAATTTCTTTGAAAGCAAAAAAAAATGAATACAGACGTCGGAGATTTCCTCGTTTCAGACGGCAAACGTGACTAAACACGTTTTTTTTTCTAGACGCAAACGCGGCTAAATGCGGCATGTAAAACGCGGGGGAAAAAAAAGGACATTATGGGTTATAACATAACATGGGTTATTCTCAAATGGGTTATTCTCAAATGGAGGTTTCTGGAGAACCGAGAGCACTGAGTTTAAATCCAATGGAGGAAAAAGCGACCGTACAGGCGGAGCTACATGTCAAACATCCTGAATGAAGGTACAAACTAAAAAAGAGTGCATGGCTAGGGGTTTCTAAAAGAAGATTGCTAGGGCAGACACCTGGCCCCCCTTGATGGTACGCAAGGCCAACTTCTGCTAGATGCACCATTAAAGAAATGCCAAGATCCGAGCAACAGAAAAGGAGCAAGGATGAGTGCCAATCCACACACACTTCCTCACCTTCAACATAGCAGGGATCACTGATCCAGACCAACCTCTATTTCTCGGTACCTGGCTTTTAACAGTCAATCCATTTCCTATTGGCCAGGTCTTTAAAGGACGGGGAATACTCTACTGGGATCATGGTTGCTTTATGCAACCTGGAAACGGCATGGTCCCCCATCAGTGGACTGGTCCACTTTTTAAAAAGCGATTCCTCAAAAGGGTAGCACGCTGTTAAACATTTGGGAACCACAAAGGGTTGCTTTGGTTGCCCCCATTCCTTATAGACAAATCTGTTAAAAACACCTTAGCTATATGAGGCTTTTTGTGTATACCAAAAGGGACAGCCACGTCCTTGGCCACATCTGCTACATCCTCCATTTTTAAAGTCTCATGCACTGCAGCAGTGACTGTGGAGGAGTCATTCTCACTATCAGATGAGCAGGAGCTTGATAGTCCCAATAGACAGGCCATGTCCATTGTGGCACCAGACTCAGAATCATATGAGACAAGACAGACTGAACAGAAGGTGGTGGAGGACGCTTTCTGCTAGGTCTTTACCCACATGCCACTTCCACCTGGGATACCAAGCGCTGTAGGACCGCCATCAGCGCATCAATAGGGAGCTGGGGTTCCAAGGGACCTGGAGCCTCCATAAGAGGGTCAGTGGGGAGATATGTGACCCTGAGGCTCCATAGGATAAGGAAGACAGAGAGAGAGAGAGACACAGAGACAGACACAGAGAGAAGGAATGCCATATGTTCGAATGAAGCAGCTCAACATGTGTGCTAGCAGTCCCTATATCTGGGAGGAGGATAAGGACAGCCTAGAGCCCAGGCACCACCAGCGTCTTGCCCAGCTGTGAGATTAGGATGGGAGGAGGGAAACCTGCAGGCAGGTCTGACCATCCCTGGAGTGTACCCGCGTCCACCCTACCCCATACAAAGGAGGAGAGGGGGGACTGTACTTACCACTTCATGGATGCCAGTATCAATCCAGCCAAAATCCCTCTCCACTGAAGGCAAAGCGGATTCTGCGACTGAGACCAGAGCCCAGTCGTATGGGACCCTGCGAGGTGTTTAACTTGTGGGCCAACCTCTGTCAATTGAGGTTATGTCACAGGCGCACACTGGCTTAACTGGGGAGACCACTGGATCTAGTTTATCCAGCCCGTCGCCCAGCCCAGCAGTTGATTGTAGATCTCCCATGAAGAGCCCAAGATCTTTCTCCTGACTAGACAGAAACAAACTGAATGCCTATAGAAGAGAGGGGGGTTATATACCAGCTGATGATGGCCCATGGGTGTAGCCAAGGTTTTTGTTCTGTCTCGTCCTACTCCTGCAGAGGAAGATATAACCCTGTATTCAGGATTAATGAAGCGCTGTGTCAATGAATGAAAGAGAAAAAGCACAAACCAGTTTAAATCGTGTGTGTATTTTATATGTTCTCATCAGATGTATTTTGATTATTTGTTTATTTTGCAAGGTTGAGCTCAAAGGGCCTTTGTATCACTACATCAAACTATACAGTGTGGAACCACCTTCTGTACATAGTGTGAATAGTTTAGGTACATTTAGTTAGGCTTCACTGTAGTCAGTGGAGCCAGGAATAATTGGGGCTATCTATAGTTCAGCTGGAAGGCTCTGAGGGCTGAGACTCTGTCACTTCCCCTGGCTTCTGGAAGCTTCTAGAAAGTTCCAGAACTTAGTGGGCAGAGGGATGGAGATAGAAGCCTGAAAATTCATGGGAGCTTTACAATCTCTGGATAAGGATGGCCCAGAAGATGGAGAGTTTGCCCATAAATGCTCAGGAACCTGGCCTTGTGGTGACAGAGTTCAGGATCCAGAGGTCTGGAGAGGACCCCTGTGCTGGATAGGCTCTGCTTCAGGCAGAAGGTGTGTGGTGGCCATGGACAGAAAGGAGTAGAGAAGAGAAGGAACCTAATAGGAACACTCATCCCCTTCAAACTCATCTTGACTAATAAGCAAGTGGGACCTTAACAGCAGGAGGCCTGGACAGAGGTCACCATCTATGCTGCATGATTAAATGGAACTGAGTAAGTAACCTCTACACTTTTCACTCCAAAACCTACAAGGGAGATTGCAGCCGAGTACAATATTCAGCTAGCTTTCAGAAGGACAGAATACGGTTATCCTCCACCCCTATTTGGGGAATTCTCAGTTGGAGCCAGGTGCACTGGCATTTTAAAGGAAAGACTAAAGTACCTGAAATCAAGTTAGGACTTGTGGCTATAGGATGTACAGTTATTCCAAAGGGAGTAGAGTCTGGGATTTTGCTAAAAGTCTGATCACTCAAGCTGTCCTCAAAGTTCTACATTGACCAAGTTCTGCTCATCCCATAACTGCCCTATCCCCATTCATGTTATTTACCCCAATTCAGTAAATAAGAAAACCAGAGCCATTTGACTGGTTCTGTTGAAAATTTGTGTTGCCTAGCTGTGCAGACAAAAGGTGGCCCATAAGCCAGTGTCTCCTAAGGGGGTAGTGCTACAACAGCTAGTTAGTTTACAAAATTCACAAGACAAAATCTACTGTACACAGCCAAATTAGTACATAACAGAAAAAAGCCTTTTGCCCAAACTGTTTCTGGTGTTTAGCAAAAAATTTCAGTGCCATTTAAAAAAGCATAAGGAGGTGTAAGGTGAATTACAATTTGTTGACATACAGTATATTTATTCTAGAGAAATCTGTCTAGAGAGGTATACTAGCACTAGATGAAAAAAAAAAATCAATAATACGACAGGATCAGAAAATGAGGATACAAAACAGTTTTACTTGCCTGGAATATCTTTGGTAAAATTTCACTTTGCAAACAATACTCAATCATGTACAAGGAAAAAAATGTAATTTTGCTTACATACCATTTGACAAAGGACATCAGCAGAGCTTTACATCATTTACTAAGCCCTAGAAAAAATTCCATTGCAAAGTGCAACTTCCCTATGAACAGTCTCTTCTCCTTTACTAAATCAACTCCCCGGGTATCAGCCAGTATTATATTTTACTGCCTAGTACTCATAGTAAATAACCATATTTCTTCAACAAAAAAAAGTTTTATTAACAAAAAGTAAACAATTTGGACTGAGCTGCCATATTTGACTGTGTATTAAAGGCCATCATTACAGCAGTACAAAAATTGCTAAACAAGCATGACTGTAAAATGGATATTTACTGGCTAACAACAAGGATGGCAAGTAACAGATTGCAGCCTAAATGCATCAAAAAAATACCTAGCACCAGGAGCAATGTAGGATTTCAACATCAAGCCTCTGGCTATCAAACCTCTCCATAACACCAATATTTACAGACAGTTTGGCGTAGTGCTGCAAATCAAATACAACCAGAAAGAGGGAGGATAGAAGCCACTTAAAATTCGGTTTTAGTTGGTTAGAAAAATAGATGGGTGGTGCTGGATTCCCCAGGGCTTTATCCATTTTCACCTTATGGTGTGGAATTGGAAGCAATGTTTGGATACTTTGCTTGCTACTCCCCCGCACAAAAGGACTCCTAGGGGTCCCTTGGATTGTAATGGGAGAAGAACATATAGACTGCAGTGGCAGTGGTAAACCAAACTATTGTAAACCAAATAGCAAGTTTAATTTGAAGGTTTAAATAGAATATGTACATGTAGTCACAGATGCCCCCCTTATCAGGGTTTAGTAAGTCATAGGTGGTGGACTTGGATTTCTAGCTTTACAATGTTAGAGCAGTCTGCCTGGGGGGGGGGGGGGGGTTATAGCCCTATGCTACAACCCTTAAACTATAATCATTAGTTGCTGATGAACAGGTCCAAAGCCTACCTGCCCAAGCACTGTGAACCCAAAATCCCATGTCCTGTACTAGTCAAGACTTTATTTAACTACATATTTAAACTATATTTATTCTTAAGCCCTGATGAAAAGGGCTCTGTAAACTGCTCTGCAAAGAACAAACAAGCTCTGAGGGACCTTTGAACTTCCAAAAAGTGTTGGCTATGTGTATGAAAATTTTCTCTTTGGACTACATTAGTGATCCAGTCCTCATTTCCTTCTTCACATTTTTGTTGCTGTCTGTGACCCTATTGTACCTCCTGCATCTGCGGTACATCTTGTAATTTTCGAATTATTTTAGTACCATATTTGCCGGCGTATAAGATGGCTGGACATATAAGACGACCCCCTAATTGTACATTTTAAATTTTGGTTTTGTGGTATACTCACTGTATAAGATGACCCCCATAAGATGACCGCCTTCCGACCAGTCTGCAGCCTGCTGGATGTGTCTCACAGTATACATACAGTATACCGCGCTGAGCCAATAACGGCGAGCGATGCAAGCCTGCTACGATTGGCAGAGGCTGTGACATCATCAGCCCGCTCCTCTGACTCTCAATGCCAATCCGAGCAGGCTACTCTATGTAGCCTGCTTGGATTGGCAGAGGTTGTTCCTCCAATCCGAACAGGCTCTGTATTCATTAATAGAATGCATCGCTCGATGGGATTGGCTCAGCGGTGTATACTGGATGTATGCAGTATTACCGCACATTCACAGAGTATCCAGAGGGATGACATCCAGTACCTGGCGTACATGGTGATCCCCGTATTTTGGACGATTTTTTTCAGTGTAAAAGGTTGTCTTATACGCCGGAAAATATGGTATTTACTTAACAGAACCTAACTGGTAACACAATATCCAGAAGCCTTAATCGCTTTACTTTTTCCATCATGATGGCGCTTCCCCATGGAAAAGACATTGCCTCACATGAGATACATGTTAACATCTTCATTGCACACAAGAGTATAGCATAAAACAGCTCTCCAAAGTTCAACTTGTTCAAGCTTGTGTAACCAATCTGCAGAGTACTGACAAGGTTGATCTCATTGCCAAGTTAATTCAACAACAGTCTTACATTTGCCTTGTTCATAGGTACACAGATTAAATTAAAAAGTCTCTGTTTAAAACCAATTTTTGGGCCCACCAACTACTGCCCATCGCTGTGTGCAGATACTGTAGATGCATATTAACAGTACCATGAGCTCTACAACTGGAGTTAAGTGAACACACACCGAAAAACAAATAGCAAATGATTTTTGAATGTCTCAGTGTCAGTCACCCATGGACTGAAGATGATGCTCAATGCTTCATTCCAGTTGGATATTACAAAACAAAAAAACGTGCAATGTTAAGACATGATGAAAAATGTCTTCTGCTATAATCCAGCTATACATAACAAAAAGGGGTCCCAGCACCCAATTCACAATTCCCAGTAAATCCTTGTGTAATTGCACAGTATGATTGAATGCTACGTGTCCACCGATATCCTTGTTGATTAGGAAGACTCTCAGCAACTGTACACTTTTACAGCCTCCTCAAAGTGGCTGGTCCTTTTGACCGACACTACATTACAGGCACATTCCTCCAGCCATCCTTGGCCTGTACACACATTCTTTGTTTGAAAGTATATACATAAAAATACAAATCAGAAATAAACAAAGAGATTGAATCACTCATGTAATAAAATAAAATTAAATCAAACTGGATGTTAAGTAACAGAATACAGGAGGACAATTATGTCGACACATGGAAAAAATTAACTATATGCCAATTTTATATACAAACAATGCCAGTCATCTTTTAGCCCACAGAAAATGTTACAGTGGACTTTGAAGGTGTTCATTAGGAATGCATACAGGCATACCCCACTTTTAAGTACACAATTGTATTTATTTACTAAAGCTGGAAAGCGCAAAAAAAGGCTCACTTCAGCACAGAAACCAATGAGCTTCCAGGTTTTATTACCAGGCTTAATTGAACAAGCTGGAGTTAGAAGCTCATTGGTTTCTATGCAGAAATGAGCCTGATAATGCGATTTCCAGCTTTAGTAAATAAACCCTATTGTGTACTTAAAAGCGGGGTATGCCTGTATACTATATATAGAAATTCCCCTTTTAATTTATACTCTGCACCAGATACAATCAGATTGATTCCAAACAAATGCTTTCATAATTACAGAAAATAGAATCAAAGCGTTCTACCTATTGCTACATCACAAGCTACTGTATTAAACATCTCCAAGCAGCTGTCCATAAGGAATAGCCATCTGTACATTGTATCACGTGAAATGAATACATTGATCCACAAAAAAGGACAGAACAATGTAAGCACGTTTTAGTTGTTGCATGCACATGTAATGCACAAAAAACATCAAACAAGAATTAACATCTGTAGACTGTTGTGTGATGTGTTCAGACACATGCCAAGAAATTCATATTTATGTGTTGCATATGATAGGAACAGAAAATAAATGCTATAATTGAATATAGTCAGTGTTACTTAAATTTAGATAACATCATCTGAATTCATTTTATAATTTTCACATTTCCATGGAAGCCAAGCTGTGCAGAACAAAATGACAGCGGCAGTGGTTGAAACAAACTATACCATTGTCAGAGGTGCGTTTATTAGTTACTTTTTATACACATTATTTTGAATCAAGTAAAGAATGATTAAAGCCTGAGGCTGTTCATACATTATACAATTTTCTTTTAGATTTACCAAAACCATATGAGGTCAACACTAAAAACCATCAATTAGATTTGTATACAATCGGCCATGCCCTTCCACTACATAGTTGAAGGTAAATCTAAAGAAAATTGAAAAAAAAAAAAAAAAAAAATTATTATTATATATTATATATAATGTATGGCCAGCTTAAATTTAGTTAAAGAAAAAAAAAGCGCAAGGGACATGACATACCACCAATGCAATGTGTCCCATGTGCTGTTGGCTCTTGCTTCAGTTTAAATCTTTCTACCACCCATGTCACCATAAACTTGGAGGTTAATAGAGCTGAAGGACTTGTCATATGCACTCATCAAGAATGTCGACAAGGTGTGCCCTTTCTGCCCCTCCTCTATTCATAGGAGCTCCACTATAGACTATGAATGAAACATAATCTATGAATGGAGGATAGGCATATGAATGCAAAATCTGCCGCCTCCATTTTTATCCATCTATAGAAAGTAGAAGTTAAAGGATTTTATGAAGCGGGAGGAAAGGGTGGGCATAGTTGGCACTCTTGGTGAATGCATATAACTGGTCCTTCAACTCTAATAACCCCTATAACTCCAGAAGAATATAGTGACAGGGGTTGGGGTGGAGGGGGGCATCAGAGGACAGCAGATTTCTAAACTAAACTAAAATAGGAACCAGTCGCACAAGAGACATCACATTGACAGCTATTGTGCTGATTTTTAAACTTTGGTTTTATGACCCCTGTTTTTTATGCATTAATCTTTGCTTGCTATTTTCCTTTAGAGAAACTTCCCCTTTATGTGCTGTCACAAAAACACAGCAGGAAATAAGAGGATATCTGTTCAAAGCAAGGACACATCCTTTTTAGACAGTTGTCACCAGAAGATGTTCCCTTCATCCCCTTTTTCTGTGACAACACAAAGATTTTGGACTTCATTTCTCATTCTGTTCACGTGACATTGGCTACTAGGACAAATGGAGACCCTGATTAGGGAGGCAGACAACAATAAAAACTGACAGAGGTTCTAAACAGTCCTTCTAAAAAAGGTCTGGCGTTACATACACTTAAAGGAATTGTAAAGTCTTGTTTTTTTTTTATATAAAAATAACCAACATGTTATACTTACTTGCTCTGTACAGTGGTTTTGCACAGAGCAGCCCTGATTCTCCTCTTCTTGGGTCCCTCTTCATGGTCCTGGCCCCTACCTCCTGTTTAGTGCCCCCACATCAAGCAGCTTGCTATGGGGGCACTCAAGCCAAGCCTCAGCTCCCTGTGTCAATTCAGACACGGAGCCATGGCCCGCCTCCCCTTTATCTCCTAATTGGATGACTGAATTTGACAGCAGCGGGAGCCAATGGTGCAGCGTTGTTACCTCAGGTAAGTATTAGAGAAACTGCTGCACACATAAGACTTTTTATCTTAAAGCATAGAATGCATTAAGATGAAAAAAAAATACCTTTACAATCAATTTGAAAGAGCATAAATTGTGCCCAAGTCTCTGTAAACCCCACCCCCAATAATACCCACCCTTGCCAGGCCAGTGCAGGGAATTATGTGACCATGCAGTGCATGGTCCAAGTGACCAATCACCAAACCTAAACACTGGCACATGAGGAGAATTATATGAGATGTGGGTAGTAAGGGCCTGGGGTTGGGGGGGTGTAAGTAAGCCTGTTCCTTTTTCCTGATTGATTAGAGTCTCTTTAGGAAAAAAAAGGTTACTGTGATAGCTCAATCACCTCCTGGCAATCTTATAGTTTGTCCTTACCCCTGTCTTTTTTTTTTTTCATTCAAGTTTAAGTTTATTTTCTGAATAAAGTCAGTACAATTTAAAGAACATAACAGGAAATCCCTGTTTACCCCTGTCCTTTTTGTTAGATAGCTTGGTCTATATGTAAACATGGTTAAAATATAAAGAAGATAGGTGAAAATGAGGGTATTTATGTATAAATAATGGCTGTCATTCTAAATACCAGGCTGTAATGTTGATTCAATGGCTGACATGGGTTGTTATGGACTGGCTTATTAGAGAGTATTACAATTTTAGATGGTGGAGGCCAACCTCTGTATTTCTTTGAGTATACTGTATGTTTCCTTTATAAACAGTCTTTGTGCACTTTCTGTCCTGCCGTGAGTTTTTCCATTTCTTCGTATGAATAGATCAATTAGGTCTCTTACAAAAGGGAAACAATGACTCGAAGTACAACATAATGTACATACTGTAAAATAAGGCTACTATTATCACCTAGAGCTGACTATAAATGCACACTAAATTAGAAATATGGATTTTATTTTTCCCGAAGTATTGTGTATTTATAATATGTAAGCTAGGCTTTGAAAAGATTAACTTTTTAATATATTTTATGTTCTGTTCTCAAGTTTTGATACGATAGTGAACTCTCTATATTATAAATTAATTAACTAGGGAAGCAGAGTGATATTCATGATCAATTAGATAGTAAATTAATAGTTGTTAGCTTTTTAGATCACGTCTCTTGTCTCTTTCCCATTTCAAATTGCTGCATGATAGTTGTGAAAAAACATACCTGTGGGGGAAAAGTTAGCACTACAGAGGATAACGTCACAATTCTTCTGATTAGCTAATGGAACACTGAGTATCCATAACAAGCTCAACTACAATTTTTCTCCTAAAATTTGAGATCCTCTGCATTCCCAGGACCTCACCGGAAAGCTTGTGACATTATGCTTCACTAGCTAGGTGTAAGGCAAGTACATGTCATAAGCTTTTTCTTACAGGTGTGTGCTTTTACAACTATCATTCAGCAATTTAAGAAGAGGAGGTGATGTATTAAGTAGACTTTGCATTTTAGTGTAATAAAGTACAGTGCATCCATTGTATTGAGCTAAAGTGAATACTTACTTGCTTCATGGGGTTCTTCTGGCTCTTCGGAAGGGTCTTCCTTGTGTACCTCTTGTTTATGTGGTGGCTCTGTTGGTTCCAATATACTGACCGGTGAAAGGAAAGCACAATGGCTTAAGCCAGCATCTCTGGGAAGTGTAAAACTGCGAGGCTTTGCCCCACTGCCACTAAGTACTTGTAATCTGTTGCCTTCAACTAAGGGAAATGGGCCATAGTGGTCTTGTTGGTGGCATTTTGGAGCCGGAAGTGTAGACTGCCGTCTGTGATCAGGTGAGGCCACTCCTGGATCAGTGAACACAGAGTCCTCCAGAGGAAGAGTCTGAAGGTAATGAAGTCCTGAGCTGGTTAACGGTGTCTCAATTAAATCCTGCCAAGATCTTCTCTGGCTCGCAGTTTTTCGCACTGGAGAATCCGTGGTGCTTCCTGGAGCTTCCTGGCGGTAGTCCTCATGGGACGATTGGGATTGTGAGGTTTCAGTGGAAGATAACCTGTGTTTTGGCTCCACGAATGGACTGGCACATGTCATCTGCAAGAAATTTTTTGAAAAGTTGATGTAAATCCCAAATTGAATGCCATTTCCTAAAGCATTGTTTATTATAAACAAATCAGCCTTTTTTTTTTTTCAAAATAAATGATTGTTTTAAACTTTTTTTGCATAATTTGTTTTGCAGCCTTTATGCACTCTCTCAGAACGAGTTTAACTAGAAAATGGGAGTTTTAAGGTGCATATTATATCAGGTTTACATATACTTCAAGCTAATTTTTGAGCAAAATATAGAAAGTCAATATGCAGCAGATTGAAAACAAATTATACAATTTAAGACATATGTAGATCAGGGAGGATGACGTTATTTTTTTTTTTTGCAACAGGATTTTTAACAGAACAGTATTAAATGCCAATAAAGTCTGATGTCCACTTAAGACTGCATAGAAAGAGAAATTTCTGTATACTGTACCAACATGGTAGTAGACTTAGAACATCAGCATCTATTGATGCTTTACAGCCCCTTAACCACTTAACCCCGGACTATATTGCTGCCCAATGACCAGAGCACTTTTTGTGATTCGGCACTGCATCGCTTTAACTGACAATTGCACAGTCGTGCGACGTGGCTCCCAAACAAAATTGGAGTTATTTTTTTCCCAAAAATAGAGCTTTCTTTTGGTGGTATTTGATCATCTCTGCGGTTTTTATTTTTTGCGCTATAAACAAAAATAGAGCGACAATTTTGAAAAAAATTCAATATTTTTTACATTTTGCTATAATAAATATCCCCAAAAAATATATAAAAATTTTTTTTTTCCTCAGTTTAGGCCGATACGTATTCTTCTACATCTACATCGCAATTAGCGTTTATTGATTGGTTTGCGCAAAAGTTATAGCGTTTACAAAATAGGGGGTATTTTTGTGACATTTTTATTTATATATATTTTTTTTACTAGTAATGGCGGAGATCAGCATTTTTTTCAGTACTGCGACATTATGGCGGACACTTCGGACACTTTTGACACATTTTTGGGACCATTGTCATTTTTATAGCGATCAGTGCTATAAAAATGCATTGGATTACTATAAAAATGCCATTGGCAGTGAAGGGATTAACACTAGGGGGCAGGGAAGGGGTTAAGTGTGTTCCTCGGTGTGTTCTAACTGTATGAGGGGTGGCCTCACTAGGGGAAATCACTGATCTTCTGTTCATACATTGTATGAACAGAAGATCAGCGTTTCCCCCACTGACAGGACCGGAAGCTGTGTGTTTCACATAGCTCCCGGTCCTCGCTCTGTACCGAGCGATCGCATGTGCCCAGCGGCGATCGTACCCTTTGGCCAATTGCCGCGGGGCTTTGGGGGCGAGCGGGGAAGCGCGCGCCGCCGGTGCGCACGCGCCCCCTAGTGCCCGCAAAGTAGCGGACGTATAGCTACCGGCTCTCGCCCAGCAGAGCCGACTTCCCGCAGTAATATGACGGCGGGCGGTCGGCAACCAGTTAACCATCAAGCAGTGGGTTTACATTAATATTCCCCTAAGATGATGAAACATAAGACTTAACATTAATACAAAGTTATTGTACAATTGTTAAAATGTACAAAGCATTTGCATTAACCCCCTTGCCGGTATCCCCGAGCGTGACTCGGGATGGATTTTTCATGTAAATATCGATATCCCCGAATCGCGCTCGGGGTGAATGCAGAGCCTGCAGCGCGCGCTGGCTTACCTGTTTATCCAGGCGGGGTACTGTACTTACCTTGTCCCTGGATCCAGCGATGCATCCCCGCTGTGTGAGCGAGTGGCGTCCTCCATTCGACTCACACAGTGCCTGCGCGCCGCCGATCTCCGTTCCCTGCGACGTAACGGCGCACGGGGGCGGAGACCGGCGGCAAATTCAAAAAAGTAAACAAACACATTACATACAGAATACTGTAATCTTATAGATTACAGTACTGTATGTAAAAAGTACACACCCCCCCTGTCCCTAGTGGTCTGCCCAGTGCCCTGCATGTTCTTTTACATAATAAAAACATTTTTTTTGTGCCTGCAAACTGTAGATTGTCCATAGCAACCAAAAGTGTCCCTTTATGTCAAAAGTGATTTTAGAGCAGCTAGAAAACAGCGATAATAAATGATAATCACTTGCAGAATTGAGCGATAGCGATTTGTGGGGAAATTCGTCATAAAAAAATAAAAGTAATGACAGCGACAATTCTGCAACTGAGCAAATTTCAGTGATTTTGATTTGATTACATTAGTGAATAATTTTTATTATAATTACATTATTATTTGTTATAATTAATTATAGTTATTTATTATATTATAATTTTATGATTTTGTGTTTCAAACTTTATCATACCCGGGATGTCTACTAGATTCTGGTTTGGACAAATTTAAGTGAGTTATTCCTAAAAATTGCAGGCCTACAGTATAAAACGCAGAATTTCCATGCAAAATAATTGTACCGCTTTTGGTACGTAATTCCATACAGAATCATACCGCCAGGGAGGTTAAGGATTGAAAAAAATATGTATAAAGTTAATACAAATAATTGGTCATTGGTATCGAACTGGAATGCATGACCCCAATAAAAGAAAGAAAAGAACAGCAGTGATCAGAGGATGTGGCCTACAGTAAGTGGGCATAGGTAAACTGGCAGGGGTTAACTGGCAGGTTTTGGTAATGAGCATTGTAAAACAGAAATAGTTTGGGGGGGATAACAAAAATGTCAATGGCAAGAATTCATATTCAGTTTTTCAGTAGCAGACCTACAGTACCTACAGACAGACTGTTATTACCTTGTTTCAGCAGACTATTCTAAACCTTCCCTTGTCCCAAGCAAATGTTATTTAAAAGTCATTATAAACCTTCCTATCTGCAACCCGTGTTTTTCACCTGCATAAAAAGTGCATTGATCATGTAGTTTCATGTTTTTTGTTTTTTGCTAGCCTGTATGCACAGTATATAGTAGAGTAAATCTTCACATTCCTGTGTCAGCAATTTCTGTTTGTGTTCAAACACGAGGCATACAGCATAGCACTGCACATGTTACATGGCCTCTGTCTATAGTGTGAGACCTGATACTTCCTGTGAAGAAACTATGTATCCTAGGTGCCTGAGTCTCTCAGTCTAGTACTCCTGCAGGTAGGAGCTACACATTTCATCACATTAGCACTCCCACATTTGTGATGCAACCAAGAGGAACTGGCGTGGCATACACTAAACACTATGTGATCCAGAACAGGAAGTTGCCTGTCCCTTTGGAAAACAGGGACAAGCAAGCGGCCACCCTGGGCCTGTGTGAATTGGTCACACTCGCATGTCTTGCATATTGGATGAGGGGAAACATCCGAATTGCACATATGTGAACCTGGCCTCAAAAACCCTTCACATATTCCCGTAAGGGGCGTCCGGGAGTATCGGGGATCCAATCTACTGTTTGTTAGCGATCCACCGCATCCGGTAAACGTTCACATACTCAGATTTGCAACTTCCATGTTATCAGTTCTCCTGCCGCATGCTTTAACCAGGTAGTTATCCTTATACTACTCTACGTCTACTTAGCGAACAGTTTCTTTTGTTTGATTGTGTTTCATTGAGTGATGATTAACCTTTTGTTCTACATCAGTCACAACCACTTGTAATGCTGACTTGTATAATGTATCTTATGTATTTTACATATCACCCTTTATGCTACTGCATTCACGTGTTGTTTATCTTTGGAAAATAAATAAAGAATATTGAAATTAAAAACCCTTCACATATCACGGTTCTTCCATTTATATAGAAAACATTATTAATACTCCACTCAAGGCCATTACTTATGGCAGGGTCTCAAAACTAGGACCCTCCAGTTGTTCAGGAACTACTGTACAATTTCCATAATGCCGATTTATATCTGTCAATGTCAGAGTTTTACAATGCCTCATGGGATGTGTAGTTATGCAACAGCTTAAGGGCCGTAGTGTGGAGATTCCTGACTTATAAACAATTGATACAGTAATTGCCAATTCATGTCTTTTGTGAAACTATACATCATAGCACGTTTTGGTAAAGAATGACTAATGCTACTGGGCAAAAACAAACAATATCAATATTGCAGTGTTCTCCAAAAGTGGGCGCATTATTCAGCAAAGAGCAACTAGATTTTGGTTCTCCATGCTCAAATATACTCTCCTCTGACTCATGGGGCTTCCTTTTGGTTAGTGAGGTGGTTAATCTTAGATTAACAGAAAAGTGTAAGGTATGCTCGCCATTATGAAGACAAAGAAAAATGGATAGCCGCACTCCAAAACCTGATGGGTGGTCTTTTATTCAATAGACAGCATGTACAAAAATAGGGTCACAGCAGTAGAAACAAGGAACAGCCGACGCGTTTCGTACTGGATCAGTGCTTATTCAAGCCATGAATAAGCACTGATCCAGTGCGAAACGCGTCGGCTGTTCCTTGTTTCTACTGCTGTGACCCTATTTTTGTACATGCTGTCTATTGAATAAAAGACCACCCATCAGGTTTTGGAGTGCGGCTATCCATTTTTCTTTGTCTTCATTTTGCTTAGTGCACCGCCAGCACCCTCGGTATCCTGCATCACCTGTAACCATTTAGTGATCCCACCTGGAGCGGTGACTCCTTTCTCTCTATGCTCGCCATTACTTGTATACTTCTATATCCAGTTTTTTAAGTTTCTAAGGTTCACTAGGTGAGAATAATGCCATTGGTTAGCCATTGGGACATATCCTGCAATTTAAAGTAGTTGTTAATTTTGAATGTTTTATTCAGCATTATTGTATTAGTTATTTCATAGTGGGAAAGCTTATGCTCACACATACAGTGTGAGAAATCAATACTGTCGTTATGCATGATATGCCCAAGGGCAGAAACACCTATTGGCTTCAAAGTCAATCAGTAAGTACCTGAAATTCTAAGAAAGGAATACGGGATATTAAAAACAAACACAGTCCTTTGATTGCTAGCATATGAATGCTTGTAAGAGAAACAGGGCTACATTTTTTCTGAAGCAAAAAAAAAAAAAAAGCGAAAAAAAAAAGAAAGCACATTATATAAATGGAACTCATGTCTATCAAATAAATGTATGAGGAAAAACAATAGTAAGGATTATTCGTTCTTAAAGTTTTCATGCTACCCATGTCACCACTGTGTAACTTATGTAGATTGGCAAGATTAAAATGAATCACTCTTCTCATCCACTCATACATTTTATGAAGACATTGTGCTATATTGAGATGTCACATTAAAGAAGAATTAAAGTGTTTTTTTTAAAAATGCTGGCAGGTTGTTTTTTTTCCAATAGAGCTTCTGTTTGTCTCTTTTGCTAGTAATTCTCCTCTGGGTATACACTGAACCCAACATGTGCAGCTGAGTGTTCATTCTTGATATGCTTTGGGTACAGGAAGAAATATAATCCTGTGCACATATGCAGAAGTGAAATCATCCTGAACCAGTCAGCCAAGATCGCTGAAAATCCTAATCCCAAATGAGGACCAGGCAAAGATGTTAGCAGCAAGGACAGAGTGAGATTGCGAATGTCATGTTGCTGAAGAGGGGTGCTTTGGGATATAAAGATGACTAATTCGCAAATATGTACATACACATTATGGCAACAGCTGACTCACTATTAGTGTTGAGCAGAATATGCCATATTCGATTTCGCGATATATCTCGAATATATAGTCGAATATTCGAGATATATTCGCTAAATACGAATATTCGTGATATTTTTTGGAAATGAAATGATTGCGAATTTTCGCTATCGCGAATGCGAATGCGAATTGCGAATTGCGAATGCGAAATTTCGAGAAATGCGGAATGGAGCACTCTGATTGGCTCAGAATATTCGTGATATATTACAATATAAAATAATTGCGAATATTCGAGAAATGCGGAATGGAGCACTCTGATTGGCTCAGAATATTCGTGATATATTACAATACACAATAATTGCGAATATTCGGCAAATGCGGAAGGAGCACTCTGATTGGCTCAGAATATTCGTGATATATTACAATACACAATAATTGCGAATATTCGGCAAATGCGGAAGGAGCACTCTGATTGGCTCAGAATATTCGTGATATATTACAATATAAAATAATTGCGAAATTTCGAGAAATGCGGAATGGAGCACTCTGATTGGCTCAGAATATTCGTGCTATATTACAATATAAAATAATTGCGAAATTTCGAGAAATGCGAAATGGAGCACTCTGATTGGCTCAGAATATTCGTGATATATTACAATACAAAATAATCGCGCGATATCGCTATTGCCGAATAATCGCATTGCGATTTTTCGGGAATATAAAATGAGCGCTGCAGCTACTCGGCCCAAGGTCTCTAATCATACCAGCAATGCTTTTAGACGTCGATGGGGATCTCTAGGATGTGATCTGTTCTAAAAAAAAATTGAAAAAATACGAATATTCGAAATAGCGAATATTCGCCGCGATATTCGCGTTATTCGCGAATACTCGAATATGCAATATTCGTAGAGAATATTCGCAATGCGAATATTCGTGAGCAACACTACTCACTATGATGCTTTAAAGTGACCCTGGGCAGATTTCCATCACTGATGTCTGTAGGCATGCAACCTTTGCAAGTCCAAACACCACCCCACTATCAAGATTGCCTCTTTTTTATCAAACATTTCCTTGTTTCACAGGTCCTAACCCAGCTTAAAATATTTTGGAAAAGTGTAAATAGTCCTAGAAGAGAAGACGGGCTATAACTTTGTACAAATGCAATTTGAAAGGAATTTAAAGCTGCGCTGGCATCTTTGGTGGACCTTTCTAAACCAAGATGGCAGTTTGGCGAGTTTACTGTAACCACAGGTTTACCTAAAACTGTGAACCCCCCAGCAGGTTCATGATTTATTGGCTATTAATACAGCCTGTCAATAAATTCTAACATTATTCACAGGATAAATTCAGATTGACTGGATAATATCAAGTGGCAGAAAAGATAGTTGGCTGTATCCATGACTGAAAAATGGACAGCAGCAAGACTAAATAAAATATTCTCAGTTTCTAAATGACATGCTTGATGTAATGAAAGCAAAAATATACTTGTGTTGACCTCAATCAACAGTATAGCAGGGAACGGCACTTGACTCCACATAACCTCACACTTGTGTCTGAATTCTCAGAGAGTTACTTTCTAAAGCAGATTTCCATAATAGAGCTCATTGGGTTTTAGGGAACCCAGGGCACTCCAGCAGCAAAGATACATGCAGCACTTGTAAGTATTAGATTTGTTAGATTACGTTCAAGACAGATAAATATAAACAATACATAAACTAATGAATAGAGAAGCACATATTCAAGGTATTTACAAACCCTGACCTGAAGGCAAGTGGTAGATTTAATCTATAAATAAATCATACAATAGTTTACAGTGTATTTATATCATAGATTAGAAATGAATCACTACAGCAAGCCTCAGATTAGGTCAACAAGCTTGTCCACTAAATTCTTTAAAGCTCCACCCTCACCAGGCTAAACAATTTAGACCGTTCAGTGATGAATTTTTCATTTGTTGTAGAACATTTTTCACACCTGTAGTGACTGGTTATCAGTTTGGAGAACTAGGTTTAGTAAATAATTATTAAATCCAGCATTGCATCAATGCAGTGTATGGAAAATTGAAGTACTTACTGGAGCTGGTCTTGGATATGTGTCATAAGGCGGGGGTGGACTATCTTGTTTTGGAGTTGAAGGAGTTTCTGCATCTTCTTGATCGCTCTCACTCCAGTAGTCTACAGAAATAGTACACATATAACCTTTATTAATCAATGTAGTCTATTTAAATTAACTGGGAAAAAGGTATTTGTCTACTGGTCACCAAATAAAGATACCGTCAGAGATCACTGGTTAAAAAAATTATAATCGTACTGTTCAAAACTTCTAGGAAATCCGAACAATCAATTTATGGAAAAGGACCACACTCTTTTGAGCCTAGCATTTTTGGTAACAAACGTCGATTATTTTAAAGATATACAACTGTTTCTAGACCTCCATTATAGGACCATTTTTTATCATTTCTATAGATTAATTTTTGCTTCATACAATATAGACCACTCACATTCCATACTTCTGTAGTAAGCAGAAAACTACCAAACAATGACAGGTATCAGGTAGGGGGCACTTTAAAATGAAATATAAACAAAATAATAAATAAATATATTATATAACAAACCACCATTAGATGAAAAATTTGGTAATTAATTAACAATGTCACCACCGATACATAAATAAAGTCCATTCATAAAATGTCTGTGTTCAATATTGCTTGTGCTCAAAGGGAATGCTTGGAATCCACTACAAGAAGTCTCCACCTCCACCAAGATGAAAATTCGCCCCAAATGTGCACAAAAGGATGGCTCCTTACCACAAGATGTTGACCAATTTATTTAAAAAGAGGTCAAGAAAGCTTTAGATCATAAGCCCAGAACTTCTGAACTTCATGCGCAGCTCTAAGTCCCTTGATGTTGCCAGACTCCAAATGTCACAGGACAAACAGAGAAAAAGGAAAACCGCCATAGTATAATACCGTTTTTAATGTAAAAATATAAAACCATACAGCGCCAAATGGCCCCTTACTTTTGTTGGTGCCTGTGTCCCGGCACTGAGGCTGTTCAGCGTTGCAATGGTGGGGAGACTGTTCTACGCTGGGGAAGCTGGCGTGCGTTCCAACTCTCGGATCCAGAGAGCCAGCAGGACCGGAAGTGCGTGATTGTGCGTAACCAGGCGCCTGTATGGTTTTATATTTTTACATTAAAAAACGGTATTATACTATGGCGGTCTTTCTTTTTCGCTGTTCGTTCCTGTGACATTTGGAGTCTGGCAGCATCAAGGGCGCATGAAGTTCAGAAGTTCTGCGCTCACGATCTAAAGTTTTCTTGACCGCTTTTTAAATAAAGAGGTCAACATCTTGTGGTAAGGAGCCATCCTTTTGTGCACATTTGGGGTGAATTTTCATCTTGGTGGAGGTGGACACTTCTTATAGTGGATTCCAAGCATTCCCTTTGAGCACAAGCAATATTGAACACAGACATTTTATGAATGGACTTTATTTGTTTATGTATCGGTGGTGACATAGATCACCTATTCATTGTTAATTAATCACCAATTTTTAAATTTTTTTCATCTAATGTTGGTTTGTCACATTATATATATATATATATATATATATATATATATATATATATATATATATATATATTGTGCTGCCTTCACAGTATATATTATATGCATGGCACTCGGCAGTGTCTGTTCCTTTAAGACCCTCCATGTTCTTGAAGCCTAGAGGCGGGTTTTCCCTGTACTCCTATAGAGCATGCACATATCCTTTCCTTTCAACTCCAGCTACAGAAGTGAGCACATCCTTAGGACTTCTTAGAAGCTATTACAGGTTGCAAAGCTGATGAACACCAAAGCCTGTAAGTAAAGGGGTTTGCTAGTTCAGCTTATATAGAGGGATGCTAGGCACAGCTAGTATAATGTGTGTTTCAGTCTGTAGCAAGCAAGCACATGTTAGGCCCAATCCTTTGTATTAGCTATGTAGAATGTATGTTGCTTGAATAGCCATGCTTACATTTGTCTTTTTATGTTTGTTTTACAGTTTTACCAAATCAAATCATATCACACATTTTCACATGCTATTGTACACATTCTTGTGAATGATATCTCAGTAAAGACTGCATCAGTTCATTAACAAGCGCATCTTTCATTGGGATTCGGTTATACTTGATGTTAAGCTGTGTCTCTAAACAGCAACACACACACAGCTGGGACATTACAGTAAAAAGGCTTTAAAACGTTGTCAGAAGCAACTAAACAGCTTTGAATCGTCCTCAACAATAAAAGGACAAATCCTTTCAGCCACATGCAAATGAAAGTGAAACTAATTTCTCTCACTCACTATAACACTGATATTGCCTGTGTCATTATCCACGCTGCCAGCTAAAACAAGATGGAGAACACAGAGACTAACTCTCTGACTGTTAACCCTCAATGCTACTATAAGGAGGAAGACACACACTGCTTGCCAAGAACCAAGTCTAGATGCGCAACACTGTCTAGAGCGTCCAGTCAAACAAATCTTACTTCAGCTAGCGCCAATTCAGCAAGATTTAAACGTACTAGTTCTAGACATTCAAGCATCACAAGTCTGTCATCGGTTAGCGACAAAGCGACTAAGGCAAGAGCAAAAGCAGAGGCAGCTTGTGCCATGGCTTCTTATGCAGAGCAGGAAGCTGAATTGATGAGAGAATTAGCAAGACGTGAATCTGAAACACTCACAAGAAAAGCAGAAGTGGAAGCATCTTTACACTTACTCAAACAGCAGAAAAACGCTGCAGCAGCCTTAGCCGAAGCAGAAGTTTTCGGAAGAGCTGCTGAAGCTCAATTCAATGGCATAGAAAACCAGATGTCATCCCACAGCGCAATCCAACGCACCCGTGAGTACGTACAGTCACAAGCAACCATGTACACTGACCAGCAGCCCAATGATGCACCTAGGTCTTCATCGATTCCACCAGCAATAGACAACTTCAATATTACGCAACATTGCAAGACTGGATCAGAACCTCAGTGTAGGAAGTCAAATGGTCGCATGCGCAGAGACCAATCTGCCAACCCTCCAAGAGGACAAACGGATGCTTGCATACTCTCTCCTCAAGCAAATACAAGTCCGGACTATAACAGAAAGACTTACAACAGACGAGAACCACCACCTAAACAAAGTGTATTCTGTCAAGCACCTTATCAGCCTTACCAACCTCATCCATACCCTGAGTGTACACCCAAGAAGTATTCGCCAGATGCAACAAGTGCTATAGAAGTGGTAAATCATCTGATGACCCGTGAGATAGTGAGCGCTGGTCTCATGAAATTCGATGACCGTCCGGAAA
The DNA here is from genome assembly GCA_029574335.1 of Rana kukunoris. Lineage (NCBI taxonomy): Eukaryota > Metazoa > Chordata > Amphibia > Anura > Ranidae > Rana > Rana kukunoris. The sequence goes on along the minus strand of CM056050.1, from coordinate 491,385,688 downwards.
ACTACTGGGCCTGGAAGTCATCTTTCCTGAGCGGTACCCAAGACTTAACGCTGACAGATAAAGGAAGGCTTGACCAGCTCGTCAAATGGCTAGGACCAGAGTCCACTGAACAAGCCCAAAGAATCAGATCAGTACATGTTCATGACCCAACTGCAGGACTTGCAATGGTGTGGCGGAGGTTAGAACAATGCTATGGATCACCTGAAGTGATTGAAGATGCTCTTCTAAAAAGGATAGAAAACTATCCAAGAATAACAAACAAGGATTACCAAAAGCTGAGAGGTTTGGGAGACCTACTCTTAGAAATAGAAGTCGCTAAGTCTAGTGGATATCTGCCAGGTCTCTCATATCTGGATACAGCACGTGGAGTTGAGCCCATAATCGAGAAACTTCCTTACAACTTGCAAGAAAGGTGGGTAGCTCAAGCTTCAAGATACAAGAAAGATCATCGAGTTGCATTTCCACCGTTCGCCTTCTTCGCTGAATTCATAGAAGACCAAGCTGAAATACGCAATGACCCAAGCTTTGCTTTCCTGAACAAGAGAACAGCGAGCTTCCCAAAGGTAGAGCAGAAACCTCCAGGGCTTTACAAAGAACGCAGACCAACAGTTTCTGTAAGGAAGACAGAAGTTCCACCTGAATCTGCAGCCAATCAGGAAGACAACACAAGTAAGAAAGTTGAAGAGCCAGACAAAATATGTCCTATCCACAACAAGCCTCATCCACTAAGAAAATGTCGCAATTTCAGAAGTAAGACATTAGAAGAGCGCAAAGCTTATCTTAAAGACAATCGCATTTGTTTCAGATGCTGCGCTTCAATTCAGCATATTGCAAAAGACTGTACAAAAACAATACGATGCACAGAGTGTAACAGTGACAAACACTTGTCAATACTGCACCCGGGACCACCACCATGGAAACAAGAAGCTCCGGTAACTCAGGAAGATCATGGTGGGGAGCAAGGCGAAAGTTCAACGCCAGCAGTAACCTCAAAGTGCACTGAGATCTGTACAGAACAGGGCCGCTCAAGATCATGCTCCAAGATATGCTTAGTCAAGGTGTATCCAGCAGGTTTCAGAGAAAAGGCAATCAAGATGTACACAGTCTTGGATGAACAGAGTAACAGATCGCTGGCAAAAACAGAATTCTTTGACCTCTTCGGTGACAAAGGAACTCCAACCCCATACACCTTGAAGACTTGCTCTGGAGTTGTAGAGACAATAGGAAGAAGAGCAAACAACTACATCGTCGAGTCATTAGATGGAAAGACAAAGGTGACTCTTCCTACCCTCATAGAATGTGATGAGATACCAGACGACAGGTCAGAGATTCCCACACCTGAAGTTGCTCGTCATCACCCTCATCTGGTGCAAATAGCAGACCAGATACCAGCACTAGATCCAGATGCTGCAATCACCCTTCTACTTGGGAGAGATATCCTCAGAGTGCACAAAGTCAGAGAACAGTACAATGGGCCACACAATGCACCATTTGCACAACGCCTTGATCTCGGATGGGTCATCGTTGGAGAAGTATGTCTAGACGGACTGCACAAGCCAGCAAAAGTAAATGTCTACAGAACACACCTGTTGCAGAATGGTCGTACCTCGTGTCTTTGCCCATGTACCAACAGTTTACACATTAAAGAGAAATTAGATAATCCAACACATCATCGGAGTATCCAGAGGTGCATGGAAGACTTAGCCTCAACTGGAAATACAGATGAACTGGGTTGTAAGGTGTTTGAAAGAACAAGAGACGACGACAAGCCAGCACCCTCGGTAGAAGATACCTTCTTCCTCGAGATCATGGACAGAGAAGTCTACAGAGACAAGTCAGGCAGCTGGGTAGCCCCTCTACCCTTCCGGTCACCACGCCATCGCCTTCCTAACAACAGGGTACAAGCAGAGAAACGCTTCAGTTTGTTGCAGCGCACTCTACAAAGAAAGCCAAATATGAAGAAACACTTCCAAGCCTTTATGCAAAAGATTTTTGACAACGAGCAGGCAGAAGAGGCGCCACCACTACAAGAAAACCAAGAACACTGGTACTTACCAATATTTGGGGTGTATCATCCTCAGAAACCAGGTCAGATACGTGTAGTATTTGACTCTAGTGCGAAGCACGAAGGCATCTCACTAAATGATGTCCTTCTCAGCGGACCTGACCTGAATAATACACTCCTTGGAGTACTCATCAGGTTCAGAAAAGAACTCGTAGCAGTAACAGCAGACGTACAACAGATGTTCTACTGTTTCTTCGTTCGAGAAGATCACAGAGACTACTTAAGGTTCCTGTGGTATGCAGACAATGACTTTAACAAAGACATCATAGAGTACAGGATGAAGGTACATGTGTTTGGGAACAGCCCTTCCCCAGCTGTAGCTATCTACAACCTGAAACGAGCAGCACAGCAAGGTGAAAGACATGGCCAAGAAGCCAAACAGTTCGTCATGAAGAACTTCTACGTGGACGATGGACTTGCCTCTTTCTCCAGTAACGAAGAAGCTATTAGCATCCTAAAAAGTACAAAAGAAATGTTGGCAGAATCCAACATAAGATTGAACAAGGTAGCTTCCAACAGCAACAGAGTCATGGAAGCATTTCCAATGGAAGACCGTGCTAAAGATCTTAAAGACTTAGATCTAGGGACAGAATCACCACCTTTGCAAAGAAGTCTTGGGCTTAGTTGGGACCTAAAGACCGATAGTTTCACCTTCAGGGTCTCCAGAGAAGAGAAACCATTCACGAAAAGAGGTATTCTATCTACAGTCAACAGTCTTTATGACCCCCTGGGATTCGTAGCACCCATCATCATGCAAGGCAAAGCTCTTTTGAGACAGATCACTACCGAACAAGAACAAATTGACTGGGACGTACCTCTCCCTGAAGAGAAGCAAATGCAGTGGAAGTTATGGAAAGACTCATTGTTAGAGCTTGAACAACTCAACATCCCAAGACCATACGTACCTGTTTCTTTGTCTGCTACAAAGAGAAGAGAATTATGCATATTCTCTGACGCTTCCACTATAGCTATCGCAGCTGTAACTTACCTTAGAGTAATAGACACTGAGGGACAAAGCCATGTTGGGTTCATCATGGGAAAATCTAAACTAGCTCCCAGACCTGCTCACACTGTCCCACATCTAGAACTTTGTGCTGCTGTCTTAGCGGTAGAGATAGCAGACATGATTACGACTGAACTAGACATTGAGATCCATGCAGTGAACTTTTATACGGACAGCAAGATTGTGTTAGGATATATTCACAATGCTTCAAAAAGATTTTACACATATGTGACCAACAGAGTGACACGTATCAGAAAATCTACAAGTCCAGATCAGTGGCATCACATCAACACCGACAAGAACCCAGCAGATCATGGGACAAGATTGGTGTCAGCCGCTGTACTCAAGCAAACAAACTGGTTCGTAGGTCCATCGTTTCTTGGTAAGCCAGAATCCAAAGAGACTACCCAGGTAGAGACCTTTCAGCTCATAGAACCAGATCAAGACAAAGAGGTAAGACCTCAAGTTATAGTTTGTAAGACTTTAGTTACCAGATACAGTTTGGGCACCCATAGATTTGAGAGGTTTTCCAATTGGAAGTCGCTGACACGTGCAATCGGAAAACTTATCTGTCTAGCCAGACACTCCTGCAGAGCTACTAATACTGATCAGCGTAGCAGCGACCATCTTGAACAAGCCAAGGTTGTGATCATCAAATGCGTACAGCAGGAAGTCTTTAAAGAAGAAATTCAAAGCCTTCTGAAAAAGGAAGAGATTTCTCGACAGAGTTCGCTCAAGAAGTTAAACCCTATCCTCGACGAAGAAGGAGTACTAAGAATAGGAGGTCGTTTGTCGGCAGCAGATATGACTATCCAAGAGAGACATCCCTTCATCATACCCAAGAATCATCACATCGCTCTTCTTCTGGTAAGACACTATCACGAGCAAGTGGCACATCAAGGACGACACTTCACTGAAGGAGCAGTACGGTCAGCAGGATTGTGGATCATAGGAGGTAAGAGACTAGTCTCCAGCGTGATCAGCAAATGCGTTACCTGTAAGAAGATTAGAGGGAAACTTGAAGTTCAGAAGATGTCAAACTTACCTGCAGACAGACTTGCTTCAGATCCTCCGTTCACTCACGTAGGTCTAGACGTCTTTGGACCATGGAACATCTCTTCTCGCAAGACCAGAGGAGGCAGTGCCGAAAGTAAACGTTGGGCTGTTCTGTTCTCTTGTCAGAGTACTAGAGCAGTTCATATTGAAGTGATTGAATCTTTATCCACTTCAAGTTTCATCAATGCCTTAAGAAGATTCTTCTCCATCAGAGGACCAGCGAAATTGATTCGTTCAGACCGCGGCACAAACTTTATTGGGGCCTGCAAGGAATTGAAGATCATTTCTACAGACTCCGAAACAAGTTCCTATCTTCAAGATCAAGGATGCACTTGGACTTTTAATCCTCCACACGCATCTCATATGGGAGGAGCCTGGGAGAGGATGATTGGAGTAGCTCGTCGTATTCTGGACGCCATGCTCCTGAAGGTTGGGTCTACTCGCCTCACTCATGAAGCTTTGACTACACTAATGGCTGAAGTCGTGGCCATTATGAACGCCAGACCTTTAGTTCCAGTGTCTACAGATCCGGAGATGCCGTCAGTCTTGACACCCGCAATGCTGCTGACACAGAAGATGGAACCAATGACAGCTCCCACAGGAGACTTTGACCTCAAGGACTTGTACACCAAGCAATGGAGACAAGTTCAAAGTCTTGCGGACATTTTCTGGAAGAGGTGGAGACAGGAATTCCTGGTGACACTCCAGCCACGCAAGAAATGGCAAGATGACAAGCCCAACTTACAAGTTGGAGACATTGTCTTATTAAAAGACACTCAGGCCCACAGGAACGAATGGCCCATTGGACTCATTGTGGGAACTGATCCTAGTAGTGATGCTAGAGTTAGAAAGGTAGAAGTTAGAATTGTTAGACAAGGCATTCCCAAGGTGTATGCTAGGCCAATTTCTGAAGTAGTTTTACTTCTGTCCAAAAGTTAGTGGCATAACAAAAAGTATGCCAGGTGGGGAGTGTGCTGCCTTCACAGTATATATTATATGCATGGCACTCGGCAGTGTCTGTTCCTTTAAGACCCTCCATGTTCTTGAAGCCTAGAGGCGGGTTTTCCCTGTACTCCTATAGAGCATGCACATATCTTTTCCTTTCAACTCCAGCTACAGAAGTGAGCACATCCTTAGGACTTCTTAGAAGCTATTACAGGTTGCAAAGCTGATGAACACCAAAGCCTGTAAGTAAAGGGGTTTGCTAGTTCAGCTTATATAGAGGGATGCTAGGCACAGCTAGTATAATGTGTGTTTCAGTCTGTAGCAAGCAAGCACATGTTAGGCCCAATCCTTTGTATTAGCTATGTAGAATGTATGTTGCTTGAATAGCCATGCTTACATTTGTCTTTTTATGTTTGTTTTACAGTTTTACCAAATCAAATCATATCACACATTTTCACATGCTATTGTACACATTCTTGTGAATGATATCTCAGTAAAGACTGCATCAGTTCATTAACAAGCGCATCTTTCATTGGGATTCGGTTATACTTGATGTTAAGCTGTGTCTCTAAACAGCAACACACACACAGCTGGGACATTACATATATATATATATATACATACATATATATATATATATATATATATATATATATATATATATATATATATATATATATATATATACACACACACACACATATTTCTTATTTTGTTTATATTTCATTTTAAAGCGCCCCCTACCTTTCACTTTTTCACATCAGTGATCCAGTTCACTGTTTCTTTGGGGAGCAGCTCATTAATACCAATTCACGTATATGGTATAAATTTATATTCAAATAATCACTAATAGGTTTAGTTGGCGCGAGATTTATATATTTTTCAATGACAGGTATCAACTTTAAAAAAAAATATTCGATTTTTAAAATAAACCAGATCAATATCATGTTGATTTTTTGAATGAAAAACATTTTAATAACTTTACGGTTACACCTCTTTATTGTACTAATCTGGGTTTCCCTAGTTCCGATTCCTTTACCCAGAGAAGAAGTTAAAACAAAATTGGTCAGAGTTGTTTAAGTTGGGTAGTCTGAAAGATTCTGGTGTTTTTTGTGTTTGACATGGCTCATATATAGAATAGTTATACTCCTAGAAATGTATCCAGGAATATCAGTTTTTCAACATCTGGCTGAGTTCATATATGTTTATTAACCAGGGTCTTTCTTAGTCTGTGCTCAGCAAGATCATTCATTTCATCCAAATTTCAGTTTCGGTAAACTAAAAGATACATGATAAATAATGTATGCAATTAATTTTTAAAAACCAACTCCAGCCAAAAAATAAAGAAATAAATTGTTGGACATAGTAGGGAAGGGACAGAAGAACTTTCAGGCTTTTTGTAGTGGTCTTTGTCCCCATTGGGTAGATTTCACTCAATTCCTGTTGGGACAGAAAGGTATGCAAAATCTATTCAGTGGGAGGTGGGGAAAGACTGCAACAAAACTTGTTATTTCAGTAAAATGGCAAACGGTTAGATCCTCGGTTAGGTTATCGTTAGTCTCCGAGTCTTCTTGTCCTTTTGACAGCATCGCTATTCGTTGTCCTGCTTTCACAAGATAAAGTAGTTAGGTAAAGTCTCTCAAATCTGCTAAAAAAACTTGATATATGCATTGAGGAGCTACACAACCCCAAGCATATATGTACCATTTTTAATTTACTCGGGTCATGAAATGGCTAATAGTAGTTAGTCACATTCAGTTAAACTTACTGTATTCTGTAATGTTGAAAATGTTTCACAACTCATCCAAGAGTCTTCTTTTATTTTGAGAAAAAAAAAATGACAACTTGGATGAGATGTTGTACTAGAGATTTTAGACACTGTTCTAACCTTTTATGCAGCTGCATACTCACATAAGTTAAACCTATCTGAAACAAAGTTTTTTTCAGACCATTGTTTTTGCATCATAAAAATTCTGCATCATTTGGCCTCTACCAAGTGTTTATGACTGTACAATTGATTTAGAAACTTCCTCTCTAATAAGGATATCATCTTCAAGCCAAACTTTACTGAGAAAGGGTATTCTTTGTTTAGCCGATTTAGAATATTCAATGACTGTAGATAGATGCAGACACCTTGTTTTCCCTTAATTAATACAATTAGATAGAAAATGGCCCGTCAACCTCAAAACTGATAATTGGATATGGATGGGTGATATTATCTTATATTTTTTTGGGATCATCATGAAGCTTCCAATTTTGCTCTGCACATCTTAATAAATGGTATACATGCAGTAAATGGCTAATTTGCTAAAAAAAAAACGATGCCTTAGAATCAGAGTGATGTATTCACCCACTCTAATAAAGTCTATTATAAAGTTAATATACCAAGGACATCAAAACACATGCAAATGTACTTGTACTGAAAGAAAAAAATAATGCAGGGGGTCCCTGGCTTACAAATGGGTCAGGGACTTTAGGTTTGCTCTTAAATCAGAAATGTTTGTAAGTCGGACCCGCATTCGCAGAACGGAATTTAAGTAATTTTCCGACATTCTCCAATGTTTTCCGATGTTCCGTCGAATGGCGACGCATTCGCAGAACGGGAGATACGTCACTTTCCGATGGTTTCTGATGTTCCGTCGAATTTGCCCGCCGTCAAAAATGGCCACGCATGCGCCAATGGCAGATACGGTACCGTTCGTAAATAGGAGTTGTTCGTAAGTCGGGGGACCCCCTGTAAATACAGGACAGCATATAGGAGACATCATCAGTTGAGCATAATTACATCATAATTACAGAAACATCTTGTTTAAATATATAGGGGGTTAGTTACTAAAACTGGAACATGCTAAATCTGGTGCAGTTCTGCATAGAAACCAATCAGCTTCCAGGATTTATTAGTAAAAAAAGGGGGAAAAAAGTAGCGCTGCTTTTTTTCCGCTTTTTTTACTGTTTCAAATTCATCTTCTATCTGCAAGCTGGCAGCCTTCTCTGTGCTAGTATAGTTTATCATTTTTCACATGGACATCCTGTAATGGACTAATACATGCAGCCCCTTTTTTTTATCCCCTTTCTTATCGTACTAGTTTTTCTCAACCCCATCCGGAGTGCTCTTGATTAACCCCTGTGTCCAAGATTTATTGCCAAAGCTTAATTGAACAAGCGAAAGTTACAAGCTGATTGTCTACCATGCATAGCTGCACCAGTAGCCGAGTGCTTCATTTTTAGTACATATCCCCCACAGCCAATATTAAAAATATCAAGCATTAGAACACAAACATACAACAAAATGACCTGAGCATACTGCCTGCCCTCAGTCAATCTGTTGGCTTTTGGCTAGCTAGTCCAAAGGAGCCATTATATGGAACCCTGCTGCACAAAAAAGAGGGAGAATATTACACAGTGATGTTTCAGGGGCATATACACCCCCCTCTGAAGTCATTCTCTCCACATGTAAAAAAATAATGTGCAGCCTGTGCTGTGTTTAACTTCTCTATTATACAAGTACATTTGCATATTCCCTGTGTTTTTGTGTGTATGCTCTATTTACTTTACAGTACCACGTAGCAGTTCTCCCCACTAGTTTACAGCAACTGACTTTGGGGCCTCAGAAACTTGTTGCAATGACTATTATACGTGTACACTGGATGTTTAAATCATACGCATGGCTTTATATCTCTTGGGGTCTCCAAAAGTGAAATCTCTCCACTTGAATTGCCACGTCTTCCCCAATGCCACGCCTTGTTCCCCTGCTGCAGTAGATCACGTTTTAATTATTCTGCTGTGTCATTCATAATGTAATATTAATGAAAAAAAAAAACACTAAGCGAAGTGTGAGACCCTTTCATAATAGTGTAGCAGGTAAGTGGACACTTATATAAAAGGTACAGAGATCTTTTGGAGGTATCCCAGAGACATCTAAGATGTGCATCAAACCATTGCAGCAAACCATTACAGCAAAATTGTAAAGTATTTTTTTATAAATGAATTGTTGCCTTTTTAGTAATATAAAAAAAAAATACAACAAAGAGAATAAGATATCCTTGCAAACAAATTTGTGTAGAATGATTAATTTCAAATTTGTATATATACGGTATTCGATTTACAAAAAATAAAAAAATAATTATTGAAATGTGTAATTAAACATGCTTTTCATTTTAGTACAGCTAATGTACATCATCTGCTGCAAAGCAATACAAAAATAAATGAATTGATGTTTTGATGTCTAATGAGCCCTCTAAAATATTTTTGGCTACCTTGATCTTGTTTAATCCGCTCTCTCTCTGCATAACCAGAAGCCGCCAAGTTAATTCTACTAATCCACCTGTAAAAGAATAACAAATACAAAAAACAGAATGCAGATATAAAGCTAAGTAAATGTAAAAAATAAAAATTAGATAGAATGTTCTACATTAGCAAAATGTTAGCTTAGTCAATGTATTGCTCATTTTCTTTATTTCTCTTCAGAAATTATTTTTGTGTCTGATGTTTAATTCATAAAATATACAACTTTGTTTGTGACATCCTGAAATAAATCATTAAAAGGAAGAACAAACATGCTGAAATACATTTAAAAATGATATAATAAATAGCAATTTTTCTTGGTACTTAAAATGGATGTAAACCCTCACATATACCAAGTGAAGTGAGCAGCTTGAGATGATACACAAGTAAAAGTTATATAGAAGGATTTGTTTTATCTTCTCTACATCGTGTTGAAAAAAAATAGCTTCATCTGTCAGCAAGACGAGCATGGAGATACTGCAGTTACAGTGGGTGAGAGCTGATTGGAGGAAAGGAACACACCCGCCTCCACACAGCAGAAGAGCTGTGTTGTGAATAGACCAGCTCCGTTCTGAGCACTCCCCCCCCCCCTCCTGACACAAATTTATCTCATGTGTCAGGAAAAATGTCTCAGAAGTGACTCATGCTGATAACAGAGGAACAAAGTACCAGAGGGAAATGACACATAGAGCTTTGTCATATGATGGCCTCTCATGATTGCATCTGCTGCAAGTCACGGGCGAGGTGCTCCGTGATCACAGTGTCCGGAGGACACTACTAATCGCAAATGGAGGTAAAGAGCCAATCAGTGACTCTTTTGCACTTAATCAGTTGTGTCTAATCACAGCTGATTACAGATGTAAATAGAAGCTTGTTTTTGGCACTCCTTTCCTCATGCTGACAGCATGAGGAAGGGAGAAGAGAGACGATACCTGGCTTCTCTAAAAGGGACATTTAAACTTATATTCAGGGGACTGATTATCAGTATCCCGATTATCAGTGTAGTCCCAACAGCGCCCACCAGTGCTGCCAATCTGTGCCCTACAGTGCCTCCTCATTAGTGCCGCCTACCAGTGCTCATCAGTGCCCCCTTATAATTGCCCATCAATGCAGCCCAGCAGTGCCAGCTATCAGTGCCCACCAGTGGTGCCTCATCAGTGCTCACCAGTGCAGCTGCATAATTGCCCATTAATGCAGTCTATCAGTGCCCATCAATGCCCAACAGTGCTTCTTCATCAGTGCTCACCAGTGCCGCCTATCAGTGCTCATAAGTGCAGCCTAATCAGCGCACATCAGTGAAGGGGAAAAATTACCAATTTGCTAAATTTTATAAAACACTATGAAAACGTTTTTTCTTCTTTTTCAAAATGTTCTGTCTTTTTTCATTTGTTTAGCAAAAAATTAAAAAAACAGAGGTGATTAAATACCACCAACAGTAAGCTCTATTTGTGTGAACAAATTATAAAAAATGTGTTTGGGTAAAGTGTTGCATGACCACGCAATTGTCATTCAAAGTGCGAAATCTGAAGATTGGCCTGGTCATGAAGGGGCTAAAAGTGCCTAGCAGGCAAGTGGTTAAAGTGATTATCACTAAGGAAAAGAAAAGCAACCCACAACCCAAAAGTATAAAGTGTAGGTAGCTAGCAGTCTACCCGCCACTGATTGGGCAAAACTCCAGCACTTCATGATGATATTAACCCTTGCTTGCTTGATCCTTCCTTTTGCACCTCGTAAACATACTGTATATCTATTGCTCAGCAAGGTAGCCTATTATAATGGTGGGCTGCAAAAAGCAGGAAATCTTCAGCACTAACAGAAAGTGCTTCACATTTTATCCAGAAACATGGGGGGGGGGGGGGTAATGCTGAAGGTCATTCTGAGAGGCCAAGCTATAACACTTATTAATTAAACAAATGTTGTTTTTGTGCCATCATCTATTTTGTTTGAATTAGACATTTTTATCGATTTATCACTGTGATAGGCAGCGTCACTGGCGTATATATAAATGCATAGGAGGTATAAAGCTGTGTGAGATCTCTGGCACTATCAGAAAGTGTTGGTTGGAATGCAACAGAATTCCGCTATAAGAGCAAGGTTTTGGCAGCTGCCACAGGTTTGTACAGGCACCTTAAAATACTTGCACACTACACCTTTAGCAGCTTTGTTTATTCTCTCCTCTTTACCAAGTCTCGAACCAGGGGAATGGACAACATCATTTATTTATTATAATTTTTGAGGGTAACAAACTGCTTTCATGGACAACAGGGAGCACCTAGTGACAGCGATGGCAATGGAGGGTTCCCTGTACAGGGCTTCATTTGTACATTTGGTAATGTTATAGGTTTGCTTTAAAAATATAGTAAAACCTTGGTTTGAGAGCGTTATGCAAGACAAGCTACATTTTTTAATTCATTTTGACTTGATATACAAGCAATTGCTTGATATACAAGTAGCGTCATTTCACAACTGAGTATAAAACAAAACAGAGTAGAACTATGGTTTCATTTAATGAAGGTACAGCATTTAACAACTCACATGGTTGAGGACAGGGGCGGACTGACAACTCATGGGGCCCCCGGGCAATAGAAGATTATGCCCCCCCCCCCCGGCTTACAGATGGCCACCAAGCCAGGTGGCAGTACAGAGGCGGGGCAGCTAAAATCTCGGGATTTTCACATCAAAAGCAGGTTTTGGACATATCAGGGAGAGATGTAAAAAAAAACACAGATTTTTACATACTGTCCCTGGTTTTAATGAGCCTGGCAACCCTGATGGGGCCCACTAGTGGCATGGGGCCCTCGGGCAGTGTCCGAGTTCCTCAATGGTCAGTCCGCCCCTGGTTGAGGACTAAGAATGGGCATATCCAAGTATGCAGGCATCCAGGGTAAAGCTGTCCACATAGACCGTCCTCCACACCACCATCAAATGTCATCTCTTACACGCTGCACTCCACGAGCGCTTCAAGCGTCGCTTTCAAATCGCTCTACTGAAGCGTAGTCATTCTGGTCACAATTGCACACTGACAGCGGTGAGAGCCAGGCGGTGCGGGGGATGGTCTATGTGAATGGCTTTACCCCGGATCCCTGCATACTTGTATGTGCCTCTTTTAATCATCAATCATGTGAGTTGCTGAATGTTGTACCTTCAATAAATGTAACCATATTGGTAGAATTAGAGGCGCCTCTCTTCTCTTTTATACTCTGTAGCTCCTACAGGATTTTGCTTCTAATCCCCTTGTGTAGGCTTCTGTTTTTTGATGGACACTTTATGGTTTTATAGCAACTATAAACTGAAGTACTTATGAATAAATGGTTTAAGGAACGAATCATCTGAGTTTCCATTATTTCTTATGGGGAAATTTGCTTTCATTTACAAGTGCTTTGGATTACAAGTATGTTTCCTGCACAAAATATGCTGTACAGTAAATCCAATGTTTTACTGTACAGAGATTAGTGCAATGTAATCATAATTCAATTTCTTAAATGTAAGCAGTGGGAAAGTGGATTTGACCTAGTATCAACCTCTTGCATTCCATTTACAACAGGGCTGGAACATGAAGAATCAGCACAAGGTGTGAATCAATGCATATGTTCATAAAAATCATTCCAATAGGTAGAAAAAGCAGATTAACAGAGAGATAAATGCATCACTGTGCTGCTTCTCCTTCCTTTGTCCATTTACGGGCTGGGACAGGTCCAGGATCACCCAGGATGAGAGAAATTTAGTTAAATGATACTGATCATCTGAGGACATTTAGTGGAAGAAAAATGTACTGCAGAAGAAATGTTTCTATTGAAGATGAGTATTGCAGCAAAATTTTGTTATCTTAGCTTCACATTGACTATTTAATGCATCCAATTTAATTCATCCAATTTTGGCTAGGATTCTGCTTTAAAAACATTGAGCAGGATGCATTGCTTAAGTTTTGCTGGAGTTGTCCTTTAACCCCTTGGCGACTTTATAACGCAGATGTACTGCTGCACAATGGCTCTCCTGGGCAAAATCCCATACTGGTACGTCCTACCTGTTTTTGGCCACCAGAGGACGCACGCGCCCGCTGCACGGTGGGGGACCTGATGATCGTGTCGCATGGCCTTTGGCATGATGGCCGCTGGACACGCGGGATCGCGTGCACAAGCGCCAGCACTGTGCTCTCAGAGGAGAGGAGCCATATCGTTTCATCCTAAGTAGGAAAAACTATGTGCCAGATTCAGGTAGATGGGCGAATCTTTAAGTTGGAGTAACGTTTCTCATTTACGTTACTCCGGTGAAACTTTAGGAGCAAGTACTGTTATTCACAAAGCACTTGCTCCTAAAGTTGCGGCGGCGTAGCGAAAATGAGCCAGCGGAATTCAGATTGGGCGGGTAGGGGGCGTGTATTATTATAACTAGGCGCGATCCCGCGGCGAACGTACTGCGCATGCGTCGACATGTCAGTGCGCATGCTCCAAATTCTGTCAGTGAACGTCAATCCTCATTCACGGACGTTTTACGCAAACGACTCGAATTTTTTTTTTTCGACGCGATGACGACGGCCATACTTAACATAGGATACTCCACCTAGGGGGCATGTATTTCTTTACGCCGCGTATCTCTTACGGAAACGTCGGAAAGTCACTGCGTCGCGCCCGAATACGATCGATACGAATATGAATTTCCGATTCCCGCTGATTAACATATTCTCGGCGTTAATCAGGGGAACGCCCCGTGCGCCATTTTTAAAATTGAAGTTACGATACGACGGCGAAATACAATTACGTTGCTCGTATAGGAACTCCAACCCGGCATTTCTTGTTTTCTGACTACAGAAAACAGAAACGCCGGCTCAACGTGAGAGTTAGGCTGGAGTATCACTAATACTCCAGCCTAACTCTACCTGAATCTGGCCCTATATGACTTCTCTCCTAGTCACTCACACCCCCACAAAGTTAGAACATGCTGAGGGAACACACATTAACCCCTTGATCGCCCCCTAGTGTTAACCCCTTCCCTGCCGTGACATTTATAACCGTAATCAGTGCATTTTTATAGCACTGATCGCTGTATAAATGGCAATGGTCCCAAAGAAATGTCAAAAGTCTCTGATCTGTCTGCTAAAAAAAAATCGCAGATCCCCATCATTACTGGTAAAAAAAATGCCATAAAAATTCCATAAATCTTTCCCATAGTTTACAGATGCTAAAAAAAATTGCGCAAACCAATTAATATATACGGTTATTGCGATTTTTTACCAAAATTATGTAGAAAAATATATATTGGCCTAAACTGATGAAGAAATTTGTTTTTGTTTAACTTTTGTAGATATTTATTATAGCAAAAAAATATATATATTTTTTCAAAATTATGACTTTATTTTAGTTTTTTTAGCGCAAAAAAAATCAAAAAAACGCAGAGGTGATCAAATACTACCAAAAGAACGCTCCATTTGTGGGAAAAACAATGCAAATTTAGTTTGGGTACAGCATCGAACGGCCACGCAATTGTCAGTTAAACTGACTTGGTGCCAGATTGTAAAAAGTGCTCTGGTCAGGAAGGGGGTGAAATCTTCCGGGGCTAAAGCCGTTAATATCTGACCCTTCAATGTGCAAGTGTGCATTATAGCTATTATGTAGCTGCTTGAAATGGACAAGAATGATTTTGGAATCCTTTGCCAACTCCGTGAACACATGTTTTTTTTTTTTTTACTTCTAACATCTGACAGATGTACAAATTGTGCTAAAGGGATAAAAACAAAAATGGATGAACTGTGTGTTAAGTTAAGCACAATAAATGTGTAGCATGGATAATATGACTTCCAAAATTAGATGGTCAAAGCCAGAATTGTTGGCTCAGACATGGAACAGGTTTCACTTGCATACAGCAATGTACTCAGTGGTGATCGGTTTGTTCCATGGGCTCCGTTGACTTTAATGAGCAATCGCCTATGAATTTGCAAGTCACTCTCAGACTATTTGAAGGAGCAGAGATATCAGCTGGCCAGATATTTTGGCTTGCCTGACCCCCTGTCATAAGACAATTTTGGCAGTTGCAGCCAACAGCTAACAGGATCTTATTACAGGTCACATCCAGGTGATAAACCCTATGTACAGATCTCTGCATAGGAAACAAAGCAAGGTCATCCAAAGTGCACGTCAATGCCAAGCCTGTCTGCAGTACTACAGAAGAAGAAAGGCGAGCAAGTGAACAATATAACTCATTTCAATGCGAGAATGCAGCATCCAGCATGTATACTAATATAGACAGAAACAAAAAAAATACCTTCAATACTCAAAGGGTAACATAGTATTGTTGCTAACCATGCACACAGAGAATCCCATCAAAGGGACCACAATGTAGATATCGCCCCAAAAAAACAAATGCATCATTCTGTACCTCCATACAGAAAGTGGAGGGTCCCTGTGAGATTTTTTATATATTATTAGACAGGCTTCTCTACCCTTCATTATTTCCATTTTGTCAAAAACGTACAAGTTGGTTTATGAGAGCAATAAATACAATGCATGAAATCCGGCATTGCAAAACTCATAGGGAACATACAGTGGTATTGATTTTGATACATGAAATTTAATTAATCCCCGCTAGCGTCTCTCGTGTTTGAACAAATGTCTGTTTTCTGACAAATGCTTTCACTCGGTTAAGTCACGTACCCAGAATCCAGTCTAGCAGATGCCATTTTATACCCGTAAGCAGTTACTTTTATTTATATTGTTATGCTGTTCTCTGTGTACATAAAATCTGCTACACAATATTGTTTCTTTGTGCGAACAGAAATGATAAATAAAGGAAAAATCAGCAAAACTAAAGACGTAGACTACCAGCAAGTAGTTCCATATGATACATGATAAGCTTTATTAAAATAGAATGCATCTGTAGGTCCCACTTCCCTCAACAATGCATATCATTTAGGATAGGAAATGGGGCCATTCCTTTTTGCCAATTGTTCATCTAGCATAGATACAGCCAGGGCTTTTTTTTTCATGGGGAACTTGGTGGAACTCAGTTCCACCAACTCTGGCTCAGACCCTTTGGTGCCTGCTCACCACAATCACTTGTAAGCATAGAAGTCTGGTTTCTGTGTTTACAAGTGACAGCTCTGCACACTCTGTATGTAATACAATTCTGGTATTTAATTCCCCTTTAAGAACCTCCTACTGTTTGTGAAATTTTACTGACCACGCCCACTATTTGATGTAATTTGGAGGGTGTGTGTAGGGGAGGGGTTTTGTGGGGCTGGGGGTGGTTAAGTTCCAGCACCTATTGTTTGAGGAAAAAAAGCCCTGGATACAGCCATTCATTACAAACTGAACAAATATACATGTGGCACTGGTACTAAAAAAGATCCTATAGTACTGAAGTCTAAGTGGCCAGTGGGCTGCTGTGCAGCCTAAGAATAGTCTATTGATTCAGGGCCAGCCTTAGCAGGGATGGAGCTTGAAATAGGAGCGTGCATTCCTCCCACCACCAAGGTGCGCCAGCCTGGAAACATGTCGCAATCACACCTGTGATGCCATCCCCTCCAGTGCTGCAGTCCAGGGGGTGTGCCATGCCTCCTCTCCAGCTCTCCACCACCATACCATCTTCCTGCCGGCCAGGAGAGAGCACAGAACAGCTGAGACACATAATGAACATAAAGAGCATATAACCCACTGCAATGGCATTTCTTTCAAATTCATGAGGTTGAGCGTTAAGTTGCTCACAGTAAACCTGTGACTGACATTGGTTTACTAAGGGCTATGGTTATATTTTTGATAAACTGCATATCCTTAATAAAGTTGTAACCTTGCCCTTTGCCAACATGAGCTTGTTTTTGTGATATTATTGAGTAAATTACTGTTATTATAGTAGCTTTATGCATACTGTATGCTTCTCAATATCAAGAGCCTACTGTGTTTCACATTGGTTTAGCAAAGGGCATTCAATGCCCTTTTAGAGCCCATCTGATCATAATTTGTCTGGTTAAGCTGGTGATTCCATAGGAACACACAGATAGACTTTTTGTGATCGTGCCACATGCGATTTGTCGCCATCAGCAGAACAATCAGTCCAACACTATCGCATGCTGTTAATTTCCATGCCCATTTAAAGCAGAGTTCCACCCAAAAATGGTGACCCCCTGACATGCAACATTTGGCATGGTTACCCAGTTTTGACAGGCACCCAGCTCCCACTTGCTCCCCTAGTGCCTGAAGGAAGTTCACCCCCCCCCCCCATTCACATCACGCAGTGTGGCTCGTGCATGCGCAGTGTGCGCCCGGCTGTGAGGCCACAGCCGGGCGCCCACAGTTACAATGTTGGCGTCGCGGAGATGAGAGAGAGAGGAGCAAGGCTTTGTGTGCTCGCATCGCTAGACCATGGGACAGCAGAGTGTCTGTTTATTAAAATTTAGCAGCTACACTTTTTGTAGCTGCTGACTTTTAAATAGGTGGAACTCCGCTTTAAGTTCTTATCAGGAACTAAATTATTATGGTTACTCACTATATACATGCTAAAAGTATACAAAAGTCGATCTACAGACCAATTAGATCCCTTGCTTCATTTTCCAAAAGAAGAGACCTGACTGGTTATCTGGTTTTGTTCCACTATCTTTATTCTCGAATTTAAAAGAAAGCTCCTGAGACTCAAAATCTACATCCTTTTTAACCACTTAAGGAAGGACCCCTTCGCGCTGATATACGTTGGCAGAATGGCACAGCTGGGCACAATCACGTACCTGTACGTGTCTCTTTAAGCCCAGCCATGGTCCTAAGCTCCGTGACGCTCCCACAGGACCCGATCGCCGCCGGTGTCCCACGATCGGTCACCGGAGCTGAAGAACAGGGAGAGGTGTGTGTAAACACACCTTCCCTGTTCATTACTGTGGCAGTGGTGTCATTGATCGTCTGTTCCCTGATATAGGGAAAGGCGATCACTGACTTCACACGTTCAGCCCCGCCCCCCCTACAGTTAGAAAAACATATGAGGTCACACTTAACCCCTACAGTGTCCCCTAGTGGTTAACTCCTAAACTGCAATTGTCATTTTCACAGTAAACAGTGCATTTTTTATAGCACTTTTTGCTGTGAAAATGACAACGGTCCCAAACATTTGTCAAAATTGTCCGATGTGTCCGCCATAATGTCGCAGTCATGAAAAAATCGATGATCGCCGCCATTAGTAGAAAAAAAAATTAATAAAAATGCAATAAAACAAACAAATTAACCACTTAAGACCCGGACCAATATGCAGGTTAAGGACCTTGCCCCTTTTTGTGTTTCGGCACTGCCTGGCTTTGACAATTGCGTGGTCGTGCGACGTGTCTCCCAAACAAAATTGGCGTCCTTTTTTTCCCCACAATCAGAGCTTTCTTTTGGTGGTATTTGATCACCTCTGAGGTTTTCAATTTTGAAAAAAAATGCAATATATACTTTTTGCTATAATAAATATCCCCCAAAAATATATAAAAAAACTTCTCTTTCCCTCAGTTTAGGCTGATACGTACTCTTCTACATATTTTTGGTAAAAAAAAAAAAAATCACAATAAGCATTTATCAATTGGTTTGCGCAAAATAACGTTTACAAAATAGGGATAATTTCTTCTGCCTTAATGATGGCTTCAAAGCTTGCACATGTTGTTATTATTACCAAGTTTTTCTGACAGCAGTTTTAATATTCATTCTAGTAGCAGCCGTATATATTGTACTCTGATAGCCCTTGATATGCGCTAAAACTTTGAGGACCATTTATTTGGGCTACTGTAATAAATGCAAATAGGCCAATGTTGGACAAAAATGTTAGTTTTTTTTTGTTTGTTAAGTGTACAGTATACAATATGGAATCCGAGACCCACATATTTATACACAAAAAACAAAAGCAAAAAAAAAAAAAAACACAGATACAAATGTTAGCCTTCTGACAAATTTGTTTAAGGCCAAGTTTCCACTATTGCGACCTGACAGTTGTGCGATTTTGATGCAACTTGAAACGATGCCTGTGTATTCTTGAGGTCTTGCAGGAACTACTTTGAAGTCGCACTGATATGAACATAAACGGTACTCATTGGAAATCATAGGGTATGACTTGTCATGCAACTTTGCAAACCCAAGCCGCACTAGTGGAACCTGAGCCTAAGAATTTTTCAGACATTATTAGAAATGAATGCAAAAGTGCATCAGATAAAAATAACAGATTTAGAAAAAGAGGAATCTATCATTAATCTTGGATCACAGAAGAACCCAAGTACATTATACATTTTCATGACCATGCTATAAAAATGTTTGGCCCTGCTTTGATGTGACCATGTCCTGAATATTCTAAATTCTTCTCCATGGCAAACCTGCTCCAATAATCGTTGGCATATCTCTAACCTAACTTATTTCTTTGGCGATATGAAGGAGAAAAATTAAAGCGGAGCTCCACCCTAAAGTGAACTCACGCTAATCGGAACCCTCCTCCCCTCCGGTGTCACATTTGACACCTTTCAGGGTGGAGGGGGGTGCAGATACCTGTCTAAAGACAGGTAGTTGCACCCACTTCCGGCCCAGCATTCTCGGGCAGAATACGGGCATTTCGTCACATCCCGTTGCCCCCCCCCCCGTTGTGTGCTGTGAACATTCGGCTCCCAGCACACAGCGGGAGCCAATCGGCGGGCGCAGTGCGACTCGCTCATGCGCCGTAGGGAACCGGGCAGTGAAGCCGGAGTGCTTCACTTCCTGCTTCCCTCACCGTGGATGGAGGGGGGAGCAGCGATCGCTCGTCCTCTGCTGCAGAGGGCGCTGGACTCCAGGACAGGTATGTGTCCTAATATTAAAAGTCAGCAGTTGCAGTATTTGTAGCTGCTGGCTTTTAATATTTTTTTTTTGAGCGGACATCCGCTTTAAGTACATTTGCGCATCCCCAGCACCTGCTAAAATGTTTATTTTTTGGTCTTGCAGACCATGTACTTGCTAGATGTACACCATCTAGAGACATACTGTAGGGGAGAATAGGTTCCCTCTAGCCTCAAAAGGGTACCAAGAGATACAGGATTATGTAAATTTTTGTAGAATTGTAATCAAACAGCCACAAAATTTACCAATGGAGGGGACTGGCACAGGAATGTGGCTGTTAGAGACATATGGATTTGCAAAATGTAGGTATTTTTACAAAAAGAGGTGTCGCTTCTCAGGAACTGCAATGGGAATTTATTAGGGGACATTTTAAATATAAAATAGATGGGCATTGCGCAGGTTTGCTTAAAGGCAAATTTAATAAACGTTCCCATTTTATATGTATCTGGCATAATGCAAAGTAACAAATATCTCACTCTCCTTTTGATGTGACATTTGCTTCTGTTCCCTAAAAAAGGAAGTTTAAACAGGATTGGCATTTCAACAAGATCTGCCAACAGCTATCACATTAGCAGCAGCTTCATATCTTTAATAGAAGATCCTAGCTGTCAAGGTCACAGGTTCTGTTTTGTGTGCTGTGTAACACAGCTGGTGCACTTTTTTCTTGTGTGTATAGAAAGTGGATATGTTAATGCATTTAAATGTATATGACATAAATGTTATGTTTTTTCCTTTTTTGTGTGCAAGCTATAGGCATCTTCAGGAGTCATTGCTCTTGTGTCATGCAAGCTATAGACATCTTTAGGAGTCGATGCTCTTTTGTCAGGAGGTAGTTTAGAAATCACTTGTCTATATAAACATATACACAAACATCAGAACATGTATGCGTTTTCTTCATTCTAGTCTTTTCTTTATTCTATTCTTTATATGACATATGCATCAGCTTGGCTCAGCTCTATTCATACTGATGCCATATTTTATTTTATTTTTTAGGTTTTTATTGAACAATTTACATTTGGAACATAGTTCTGCAAGTTACAAGGCAATACCGGAGAAATGCATAAAACAAAGAAATGTGGCTTATACACATAGGAACATCAGATCAAAAAACGTGTTCAGATTGCACACTTGACTCAGTAACTATCAATGAGTGGAAACCCTATGTCCACGCTATTCATGGGATTGCACGCTAGATGGATTTATATAGTTTTACGGACCATCAGTGCATGTGTCTGTGGACTCAAGCCATCTATTCCAGATTTTGTTGTACTTATCTGGACAACCTCTGTTAATGTATATGAACTTTTTGTAGGGAAGTGTGTTATTTATATCTCTTTTCCAGTCGTTGAAGTTGGGGGGAGTGGGTCTCATCCACTGTCTGGCTATAATTTTTCTAGCAGAAAACAATGTTTCATGCAAGAATGTTTTCATGTCTATCTCAGAATCGGGGAATATCCCCAGTAAGCATTGTTTGGGGTCCAGGTTTAATGGGGAACCCATGTCATCATGGAGGAAGTCCACAATCTGCTTCCACAGATCCTGAAGGACCGGGCACACCCAAAGTACAGTACCTGTCGCCGAGAATGTGTTTCCAGCACGACAGCATCACGCGGATTCTTGGCGACATGGTGCCGACATCTCGTACTCGCTGGAATAGAAAAAGCACATTCCAGCGAGCGTGTCATAGAAGCGACGGGGATCCGACTTGGATTCCCGCGTTTGGTATGAATCATGAAGGGGAACTCCACGCAAATTTTAAATAAAAAAACATCATGGGTTCCCCCAGGTGCATACCAGGCCCATAGGTTGTAAGGAGGACCCCCTACGCCGAAAAAACGGCGTGGGGGTCCACCCACAATCCATACCAGACCGTATCCAAAGAACGCTACCTGGCCAGTCAGGAAAGGAGTGGGGGCGAGCGAGCACCCCCCCTCCTGAGCCCTACCAGGCTGCATGCCCCCAACATGGGGGGTTGGGTGCTCTGGGGCAGGGGGGCGCACTGTGGCCCCCCACCCCAAAGCACCCTGTCCCCATGTTGATAAGGACAGGGCCTCTTCCCGACAACCCTGGCCGTTGGTTGTCAGGGTCTGCGGGCGGGGGGCTTATCAGAATCTGGGAGCCCCCTCGCTCTTCTTTGCCGCCTTCCGCTGTCTACGTTTCTTGTTTTCTTCAGATGTTGACGCAACACTTTCTCCTGCTGTAATGCCGGGTACGCGGCTCACACCGATTTATATAGGCCTCCTACTATGTCACAGTCCCATCATGCTCCGGGTACCCGTAGAGGCCCTGTCCCAGGAAGAGGCCCTGTCCTTAACATGGGGACAGGGTGCTTTGGGGTGGGGGGGTGCAGTGCGCCCCCCTGCCCCAGAGCACCCAACCCCCCCATGTTGAGTGCATGCGGCCTGGTACAGCTCAGGAGGGGGGGCGCTCGCTCATCCCCACTCCTTTCCTGACCGGCCGGGCAACGTGCTTTGGATACGGGTCTGGTATGGATTGTGGGGGGACCCCCAGGTTTTTTCAGCGTAGGGGGTTCTCCTTACAACCAATACCAGACCTAATGGCCTGGTATGCCCCCTCATGATTCATACCAAACGCCGCGGCTAGAATTGGCGGATCCCCGTCGCTTCTATGACGGCTTTGTCCCCATCGCAGCGAGTCGGCTCTGCGCTGGCTCGTAAAATCAGAGATCAGCTTTCGCGGGTCCACATTGTTAACCACTGCCATGATAACATTGGGTGTAGATTGTGGGGAAACTGACCTTGGGCTGCGTGATGCACTTGGAAGAATCTAAAAAGCATAGAATTGGGCAGCAGGAACTCATTTTGGAGGTGCTCAAAGTTTTTAAGTGTGCCATTGGAAATTATGTGGTGCAAATATATATTCCATGTTCAACTGATGCCATATTTTAATGTGTCTCACGTTTGTAGACTTTAGTAAAACTATTCCAAACCACTAGCCAGCATTCTAAAGGGTGCTGTAGGCAAGTTTAATATGTGTCTCATCTTGCATTACAGAAATCCTCCAAGCGATTGGGGACATTTTCCAGAATTCTTGGTGCATTACATTTGAACGTGTTACTGAAAGCCACTGCTGGGTGTAGGAGGAAGGAGGAAGCATTACAGCACTGAAGATTTGTACCACCTAACACCAGACCTTAAGAGTCATGCTGTAGTCCAGCGATGATAAACCTTGGGTTTTGGAACTACGTTTCCCATGTTGCTCAACTACACTGCAGAGTACATTAACATCATGGGAAATATAGTTCCAAAACATCTGGGGTGCCAAGGTTCACCTGCACTGTTAAAGTTGTAAAATGGAGTTGTAAATAAATAAAGATTTTATGCTGAAATGACTGTTTACAGGGTATAGAGACATAGTTAACCGATTCCTTTCAAAAACTTTTAAAAATAGATAAAAATCAATCATATAATGTACCTGTAGTTTCTAGTTTCGTTGTTGCATGTTGTTTCCTGCCTCTCTGCTGTACAGACCGTACAGAGCCACAGAGCAGTGATGGTTTGGATAACGAAACTGAACCAAAGGGGAGGTGCTGTGGGGTTTTAGACACACAGTAATCACACCTCCTTGAATTTAGTGACCACAGAGAGAAAGCTCCCACCACTGTGGTTATCAGGAAACAGACAACCAGGAAGTGTAGAGATCAGAAGAATTACAGCAACTTGAGAGCAAAAATGAACAATGAGGACATGAAAACAGCACTGCATTAAGGTAAAGGAAGCTATTAACCACTTAAGGACCGGACCAATATGCTGCTAAATGACCCAAGGGGTTTTTACAATTTTTTACAATTTGGCACTGCGTCGCTTTTACAGACAATTGCGCGGTTTGCATCCTTTTCTTCCCACAAATAGAGCTTTATTTTGGTGGTATTTTTTGGGCTATATACAAAAATAGAGCGACATTTTTGAAAAAAAAATCTATATTTTTTACTTTTTGTTATAAGAAAAATCAAATAAACAAAATTTTAGTCAAACATTTAGGCCAAAATGTATTCGGCCACATGTCTTTAGAAAAAAAAAAAATCGCAATAAAAAAAAAATAGCTACCTAGCGGGAACAGCGACACTAATACAGCGATCAGAAAAATGATCGCTTAGTGACACTGGCAATAGGAAGTGAAAGGGTTAACTAGGGTGGTGATCAAGGGGTTAAAACTTTATTAAGGGGGGTACAGACACTAACTGCCTGTCACACTGACACTAAATGCAGTGATCAGTACATATATGATCACTGCATTCAGTGACACTGTGACAGGGGGGTAAGGGGGGGGGGGTGATCGCAAGGGGTTAATGTGCCTATATGTACTGGTGTCAGTGTAGTGTTGTGCAGACTCATTGTGTGATGTGATCTCTCCTCAGCGGCGGTTGAAAATACCGCCGAGAGGAGAGATTACATCACTTCCCCCTTCCTGTGTTTACACAGGCAGAGGAAGTGACACACGGGGGGAGCGCGTGGATTGGCTGGGAGCGATTCAGAGGGGGCGGACAAAAACGAACAGCCGCCCCCTCATCCCGGATCGATCGGAAAGCCACGGGGACTGCCGCAGGTACTGGGGGGGTCCCGATTGGACCCCAGACCCACGTCTAGGCAGGGACCAATCCTGTACACCAATGTGCCTGTACGTGCCATTCTGCCAGCGTAAATGTACATGCGGCGGTCCTTAACCACTTAAGGACCCCCGCACGCACATATACGGCCACAGAATGGCACGTACAGGCACAAGGGCGTAAATTTACGTCCCCGCCTAAGTGCGGTTCGGGGGTCCCATCGGGACCCCTCCGCGGCGTGCGGGGGTCCCCCTGGCTCCGGGAGCGATCCGGGATCTGGGGGCGGATGTCGGCGAATACCCGCCCCCCCCGCGATCGCTCCCAGCCAATGGGACCGCGCTCCCAACCTGTCACTTCCTCCTCCTGTGTTTACACAGGAAGGAGGAAATGATGTATTCTCTCATCGCAGCGCTGTTTCCCAGCGCTGCTGATGAGAGAAGACATCACAAGTAAGTGTGCACCAACACAACACTGACACACACTCACATAGGCATATTAACCCCTTGTGATCGCCCCCCCCCCACCCCCCTGTCACAGTGTCACTGAATGCAGTGATCTAATCACTGCATTTAGTGTCAGTGTGACAGGCAGTGTAAAAAACAGTTAGTGTTAGGTTCAGGATAGCCCCCCCACCCCCCCTAATAAAGTTTTAACCCCCTGATCACCGCCCTAGTTAACCCTTTCACTCCCTATTGCCAGCGTCACTAAGCGATCATTTTTCTGATCGCTGTATTAGTGTCGCTGTTCCTGCTAGGTAGCTATTTTTTTTTATTGCGATTTTTTTTTTTACTAAAGACATGTGGCTAAATAAATTTTGGCCTAAATGTTTGACTAAAATTTAGTTTATTTGATTTTTTTTTTAACAAAAAGTAAAAAATAGTGTTTTTTTTTCAAAAATGTCGCTCTATTTTTGTATATAGCGCAAAAAATAAAAATCGCAGAGGTGATCAAATACCACCAAAAGAAAGCTCTATTTGTGGGAAGAAAAGGACGCAAATTTTGTTTGGGAGCCACGTCGCACGACCGCGCAATTGTCTGTTAAAGCGACGCAGTGCCGAATCGCAAAAACACCTTGGGTCATTTACCAGCGTATTGGTCCGGGTCTTAAGTGGTTAAGTGGTTAAGATAAAAAAAAATTCCTTTACAAACCCTTTAAAGAATACTGTGGATGCACACAGTGACTGCAACCCATTGTGGAGGGGGGTTCAGAAGCATTGTCACTTCACAGAGGGACATAAAAGAAAAATAGAATTTGGTGTTTTTCTTTTTAAAGTATGTACTGACACTTTGCATATATTAACAGACAAACAGAATAATATGAGAATTGGACTTATATTGCTGTGTCCAATAGATATTTTCATGCTTTACCAACTTTAACTCCGTTCTACTTTAACCACTTTCGGACTGCCCACTGTATATATACGTCGGCACTTTGAAGAGGGATATCTCTGTTATGGCAGCAGTTAGCTGCCATAACCCAGGTATCCATCTCTTCAAAAGGCAGTCTGGTTTACAATAATGGTGGTCTCTGCGGCGGATTCGCCACGAGATCACCATCATCAACGGCGGGAGAGGTTCTTAAGTGGTTAAGATGGCTTTATAAGAGGCCCTGCATTTAGATCTTGACCCGAGCACTCCAATTTTAAAGCTGGTGAAGGCCCTGAGATGCATGGAAGCTGAAAAAAGCAATGCATAGCATATGGACAGCTCTGGTTTTATATTTTAATTTTCTTTTTTACCCACCCAGTACTGAGTAACAGACTACCTTCCCTTTTTAGATCACCTACAGTTCAATAATAGCCTATTTTGTTATAATAAGCAGGCTAGTCATGTACATCATAAGCCATGGTATTTTGTCAGCCAGAAAGACAAATATTTTGTCTTTTTATACATGGTCCAACAGACTCCAAGGCTAAAGTCTACCCAAGTAATAACTCTTCTAAGAAATAGCTGGAAAATGACACAATCATCGGATAACAACTGTCAGTTCCAAGAATAGACTAGCTCCTAAAATATAATACACAACATGTTGTCCTTACCTGTTCATATCATCTAAATTGTCAGCAGCAAAGTAGAAGCTTTTGATCTTCGGGT
This sequence comes from Rana kukunoris, assembly GCA_029574335.1. NCBI lineage: Eukaryota > Metazoa > Chordata > Amphibia > Anura > Ranidae > Rana > Rana kukunoris. The sequence goes on along the minus strand of CM056050.1, from coordinate 491,358,869 downwards.
GGCAAGCTTTAAATGCACTACAATGAGAAAGAATAATAACATAACACTCAGAAAGAAGCATTGCATTCTACACCATGCCTAGGAGAGTGTGAACACGACACTTAAACACTTTATAATAACTACCAGATGATATGAGAATTCAAAACTGCTGTTTGTAATGAAATAAAGGACATCATTTCATATAGTCTTTAAAAACATATGTAGCGCATCTCTTCAAAACATGCACATTGCATTATGGGTTAATTTACTGCAGTACAGAAAAATACCTGTGGATTAGCCAAAAACCCAGTGTGTTGTAAGTCCTGCCTTCTGGACTACAGAATTTCACGTAGCCCTCTCTATCCCTTTAAATAGCATACATTGATTTCTTTCCCAGCAAAATAATGCTGCTGTCTTGACTCTGAACAGCCTGCTTATCAAGTTAAACATAAATTGCATGTTTGTCTTTAATAACTGTGTCCTTACCTTACTATGTAGCTAGGGGATGCTCTATGTCAATGGTCATCAACCCTGTCCTCAGGGCCCACTAACAGGCCAGGTTTGCAAGATAACTGAAATACATCACAGGTGATATCATTTGCTGCTCAGTGATTGCAGTATTCTAGTCTGCATCTTTCCAAGGTAATACATAAAATCTGGCCTGTTAGTGGGCCCTGAGGACAGGGTTGATGACCACTGCTCAACGTAGTTAGTCCCACTCTTCCTCATGCTTTAGCCTCCATTTATCACATGCTCCTGTAATCTGCTGGAGCGAGACGATGTGTAATTTTTTTTACCTATCTGATGTTCATCTGTTATGATCTGCACAAGTGGTTGGACTAAAGCTTCATATGATCTGCAAGATTTTATTTGAGTAACTAAGTTAAAGCTATCTCACAACAACTGGATCAGTTATGAAAATCACACTTTAGGGGCTTAGATGGCAAGCAGAACGCTGCCCAAAAACTGCGTGTAGTGAAATGGCTCTTGGAAAATGTAGTACTGGGTGGGCCTATGTCAATAAAAACAAAGCTCCCAGCAGCTGCTCCTGAATATATTTACCCACATGTACCCCCAAATATCCCTTTTCCCTCTAATGAATGTCCAAGCATTAATTTTTCTTTGTTTATCTAGTACAAAAAGCTTTTATTACTCCCACTGACATTACCATGATTTTAAAATTCTTGCAGGAGCAGCTGCCGGAAGGTTCATTTAGACTGGCATATAAACACAACCCCAGGACTACAACACGCTTACACGCATGCCCTTGAGATGTAGAGATGAACAGAGAAGTGCGGCGGATAGACAGTTTTTTTTAAGTCTGCCATAACTGCTTGTGTGTTTAGTGTGTCAAAAGCAGATTTGATAACAAACATCAATTTAAGGGCTTACTGTATTTTTTTGCAAGATCACCAGGCATTTTTCTGCAATTGCAGCTTTTTTAAAGGTATAAATCATGGGAAATTGTGCATATATTGGAAGCACCTACTGCATGTATTTTTTTTTCTTTGCCCAGATATATGTACTTTAAGACATAAGAAATAAATGAATCACTATAATTGATGCATCCTTTTATCCTTAAATTATACTGAGCTCTAAGCCAATTTCCATCTTCCCGACATTTGCAACAATTACATTACTGCAGCTCTAGATTCTATTTAGTTGCCAAGTAAAGCAAACCATTCAGGTTCAGATTGCACAATGAACCAGCCTGTTGACAGCACACATGTCTCCCAACCACAATTATGCTTCAAATGCAGGAGCCGAAGACAGGCCAAAAGCTGTACATAGGTATGCTTTCACAAGTTTACATATTAGACTATTAATAATGCAGATGAAGCTCTAGCTCTATGGTCAAGGAAACATCACTACACTGGTGGAACTTATCCTAAAGCCACACCCTACTATCTTATGCCTAGATCACTCCCAACCTCCTCCACTAGTCATATTTAAAATTTAGCCAGTGTGCAACAACTCAGGTCATAAATCTAGCTGAACTGAGCACACAGTTTTATAACTTTTGAAGAAACTAGAAGGGTGCTTTCATACCCGCCTAGTGGAGTCTTAATAGCTGTTGGCCAACATGAATCATTTACTGTGAGAAAGCAGCTTGTCAAAAGACCATTCTTCGCTAGTTTAAAATTGCAAGTAACTGCTCTCTTAGAACTTTTATCAAACATGATGATGACATTTACTATCCTTATACTGGGACCTTAGGTGCTAAATGTCAACAGTATAAACAAATGAATGTAGCTTACAGCACTACACTCAACACGGTCTGGCAAAACCCAAATCTTGGATGGCACTGCAGGAAAATATCAACTTAACAAAGCAGCAGCTATCCATTTTCTGGAAATGTAGCACAATATATGTCCATGTCAGGCAGCAACACTGGGCCAGATTCAGGTACATCTGCGCATTATTGGACCGGCGTAGCGCACCGCCTTTACGTTAGACTTGCGCAATTTTGCCGCGTAATCACCCTATTCTCGTAGCTTTTGCGCAGGAAATTGCGCATGCGTAACGTTTTTCAGAGGCGTAAGGCGGAGTAATACAAATTGGGAAGGACGTGGGCGTGTTACATTGAAATGAGCCGTGACCCCATGAATGAAGGGCCGGCCGGCTCGCGCATGCGCGCTTGAAGGAGACCATGGTCAGCTCCGCTGTGCGCATGCTCACAACTCGGGAGCGGCGCAATCAGTGAAATTGGAAATGGACTAGGGCAACGTTGTGAACTACGCAAACAGCATAAATAGACACACACAAACGCACTTGCATTGCAAAAGTACATCCCTTTGTCCCTTCCCATTTAACCAAGTGCTTTTGTCCTGTTGTTCGTTGCGGTGTGTTTTGTAGTTGTCAGATTAGTGTTCGTGTGATCAAGTGTTTGTTAGTAGATCTTTGAAAGTGTTTTTTGATAAGTGTTTGAGAGACTGTTTGTTTGATTGATATATTTCTGTTCGTTTGTTTTCCTGCTGTTTTTTTGCTGTTTGTTTTTGTGACTGTTTCTTGCTGAGTAGTTTTCTCTTTGTGTGTGTTCTTGCTTGATTGGTTGTGCTTGTTTTTGTGAGTGATTTTTGTTGACTGGGAGTGAGTTTTTTTGGAAGTATGACAGAGAGAAAGCGAAAGCTCAATTTTACAGTGGGGGAAAAAATAATTCTTGCCCGGGCCATTAGCGATTATGGGCGTTTCCTCCACGGCCCGGACAGTGCCAACACCACCCCGGCCAGGAGGAGGGAGATTTTGGATATGATCATTGAGCAGGTCAATTCAGCGGGGGAGGGGGAGACACGGACCCGGTCTGGGATTGACAAAAAAATCAATGACCTCCGGCGTCTGGTCAAACAGAAGCTGGCCAGAATGCATTCCCATGCCAGGGGCACAGGAGGGGGCCCACCATGCCGTATTAGGCTGACAGCGGAGGAGTGTGCGGTGGCCCTGACCTTTCATCGGCATGAAGTTGAGGGCCTGCCCGGCTTTGACTCAAGTCCGGAGCCCGTGGTGCCAGGTAAGTATTTTTTTTAATATCAGGTCTGTAGCATGTGTGGGGGAGGGGGTAAAAGGGAATATGTGGCAAGTGTGTAGATCCTCCAACCTGTGAATGTTTTGTGTCATCCACAGATGTGCAGGAGGGTGCAGGGCCATCTGGCCTGACCGCACCAACCCCAGGACAGCAGCCTAATGAGGCCCCCCCAACAAGGCCGGAGTCTGCGGAGGAGGTTCAAGAGGAGGAGGAGAATCATGAGGAGGAGGAGAATCATGAGGAGGAGGAGTCCATGTCTGGCACTGGACGTTTGGTTTTTGAGGACTCTTCCCCTCTGGCTGGCAGCAGGCAGCCCTCCCTAAGGGGGAGCCCCCCCCTCCTCCCCCAACATGGCTCCCCTCCCAAGGGCCTCCCCTTCTCCCCGGCCACAAGCATCAGCTGGAGGCAGGATTTCATCCCAGAACACCAGGGGGTTGGCCGATCTCCTGCCCGACACTCTGAGAAGGGACCAGGCCCTTCAGACCCGCCATCTGGGACAGGTCAGCCAGACATTGGTGCGGATGGAGGAGAGCCTGTCCTCCATCAAGGATACGCTGGGGAACCTGGACTCCCACTCCCGGGCTTTCACAACCTGACTAAACGAACTGCAGACTACATCATCAGGCGTTGGGCAGGATGTGAGGGCCCTTACCCAGGCTATCCAGGCCAACACGGCAACACTTGGTGCTGCCCTGGACAGAACAGCCGTGGCCTTGGAGGGCAGGCCGCCAGGTGGGCAGAGATCAGGGGCTGCTCCTCCTTCCCCGGTTTTACCCCTCCCCCATGAGTCTCCCCTGAGAAGCCGGGGCCGTGGCCGGGGGCGCCCCAGGCGTGGCTCACGTAAAGGGCGTTAATTTTTTTTTCCCCCCCTTTTTTTTTTGCTGGAAGATTTTTGCTTTTGCAGTAATTTTTTTTTTTTTTTTTTGGGTTGTGAATGCTATTTGAATGTGGGGGTGACATTCCTGCCGGAAAAGGGTGTCACCCTCAATTTTGGTGGAGAAGGGTTCCCCAGGACCAGGGAGAAGTGATCCCCAGGTCCGTGTGAATGGTGTATGAATGTACACTGACATAATTGGAGCCTTGGCGTGGCGTTGCTGCTCACAAGTCCTGCATGGTGGACTGGTGCCAATCCAATTTGATGTGGATGTGGGGTGTGTGTGCTAGGGACCACAGTGTTGTGCATGCATGCATTCTCATTGTGCCATGATTAATGTGTGTGTTTAACGTGCAAAGATGCCCAATGTGAGTTGTCTCCTTGCTGCTCTTCCCTCAGAAGACGGGGTAGCCTCGGTTAGGGGGGGATTGTCTGGTTCAGGGGTCAGGTCATCACGTAGGTCAATCTGCAGGCCCTTTCTTACTGCGAAGTTGTGCAGCATGCAACATGCACCGATGATCTGGCACACAAAGTTTAAGGAATACAAGAGGGTACCCCCAGACTTATCCAGGCATCGGAAACGTGACTTTAGGAGGCCAAAGGTGCGCTCCACCACTGCTCGTGTTTGGCATGTGCTTGATTGTATCTTTCCTCTCCTGGGGTTTGGGGGTTCCGGATAGGAGTCATGAGATGGGGTCCCAGTGGATATGCAGAGTCACCTGTAAGGGAAAAGACAGGAGGATGTTAGTCATGCATGTGCCCCTTGTGATGTGTGCATCATGAGAGGGGATAGTCATGCCTGACTCCCATGTCACTCACCAACCAGCCAGGTGTCCCCATACACGTTCTGATCGAATTCCATTCGGATGTGGCATTGATTGTATATGTAGCTGTCATGGCTGGACCCTGGGTGTTTGGCACGGACGTGCCATATGAGGCCTTGGGCATCGACTATCACTTGTACGTTGATGGAATGCCAATGCTTCCGATTGCGGTACATGTGCTCTGTCTCCTGGGGGGGCTGGAGTGCCACATGTGTGCAATCAATGGCCCCCACAGTGCGTGGGAATCTGGCAATTCTGTAGAAATCTGTCATTGCCTTCAGCCGCAGGTCCTCAGTGGTGGGTTTGATGATTTGGTTGGCCATGCGTCTGAGGATTGCAGGGACAACCTGGTGCACACATCTGCTCATGGAGGATTGTGACATCCCAGCCACCACTCCACTTGTACGCTGAAAAGAGCCACTGGCAAGGACATGGAGTGTTGCCATGACCTTGACCAGTGGCTGCACTGCATGTGAGCGGTGTGTTGGGCTGGTGATGTCCTCCTGCAGGGTTGTGGTTAATTCCAGGATGACATGAGGGGTGAATCTGAAGATGCGAAACACCTCAGAATCACTCATGCCAAACAGGTCTATGCGGGTGCGGTATATCCTCTCCCGTGCCATCCTCCGTGCCCTCATCCTTCTTTGTTCATCTAAAGTCAGTAGTATAGCTATGTGCGATGATGCCCCTGGCATGTTGGCATACAGATTGTTGTGCAACACGTGTGACTGCTGAGCTCCACACTAACAGTGTTGCTTTATCTAACAAGTAGACTTTTTTCTCTTTTTAGACCAGCTTTTATATGGTCTAATTTTAGACAGGACATTTTGCTGTTGCGGATCCCCGTAAGTCCCTCATTAGCATATTTGACTAGCAAATCAATGGTCTGTCTAGCGCACTTTTGCGCGGACGGATGCGCCAGTCTAACGAAATTACGCAGGACAAAAAAAAGTAGATTTTTTGCGTATCTCGTTCTGGGGATGCCGTGCATCGAAACGCACGCGCACATTTCGACTTACGCACGTGCATCTCCTGTTGCGCAGGCGTAATCGCTCTGTGAATCTGGGCCACTGTTTCTATTTTTCACTATCAACTAAAGAAGAGCAATTTACTGCAACATGGCTAAAATAAAACTATGGAACAAAATCCAGACTACAAAGAGTGTTAAATAAAAAAACATTAACATTAAAAAAAGCTCATCACACTGGTGCGATTCGTTTTTCTTAAAGAATCACTTTAGAAGAAGAATACTGTCTAACTATTGTGAGGGATTAACTCGGTAGCGGGTGTTTGTGACCCCCTGGATGGGTTCACTACACGCTGATCTGTACAAAAAGGCAGTTGAGGATGATTGAAAACAAGTGATATGGTTTATTTTTCCATATTGCTGGATACACGTGCAAGCATCAAAACAACATAAACAAAACAAAACATAAAATAAACCCTTGCCACTTGGGGCGTCTACCTTCCCAACACAGGAACCTACCTATGGAGTCTGGCACAGCCTACTGCTGGGCAGACACTGCTGGTCCTACAGCAGAAAACAAAAAAAACATCTCTGATATTTCTCACACAGAAATATCCATAAGCACCTCACCTCTTCATTACAGTTTGTGACTGCTCCTTAACTCCCCAAAGCCTCAGGATGCAGCAATCAGTCGTCATCCTTAGGCTGTCTTTATATGGGCTTTAATTGCTTAATTCTGAACAGCTGAAACCTTTTAACGCCCCAAACCTCCCTGGCCATCTCTGCAGCCGACGCCTAATAGTAATTGGTGTATTGTATAAACAAGGCAGAAATATATCTCCCGTCTGTGACAACACACACAGATTTACCTGACTTCCTCTCACACTATATATAAATAGGGATTAGAATTATAGTAGGCAAATCTCTTTTTTAAATACTGTATTTATCGGGGTATAACACGCACACCAACTTTAAGAGGGAGGTTTCAGGAAAAAAACTTTCCACAGCCCCCTGCGTATAACACGCAGGCACGGTTTACCCTCTATTTTCAGGGTAAAAAAGAAGTGAGTGTTAAACGCCTATAAATACAGTAAATATACAGACAAGTACAAAAATAAAGATAGTGAACCTCTTTCCAATGGTACAGATGGTGATCAGATGAGTTTCATATTAGTTGCCCCTTTAAACCTAAACAAATTAGACATTGGCTTGTTCTTAAATATGTATTCTTAAGTAGTCTCACAAATTTTCATGTCCGAGCAATTCAAAAAAAAATTGACTGCTATGGGTTGCGGTACACAAAGGGTATGTCAGCACAATTTTTTTTTTTTAAATCTATGCAATACATGCAAATTTCCCATTTTTATATCTTTAAAGGCCCTGCAAGTACAGAACATACTTGTTAAACTGCTGGTGACGCTCTGGATTTTTGATAAGTTTAAGAGATATTGTTCTGCAGTTACTGAACAGATATAACAAGACACTTTCAATTGTATATTTAGCAGAGCAAAAATAATTAAATAAGAGAAGTGCAATGTTAAGGTTTACATATACTTTAATGCCAATTTCCAGCCTATTTAACCCCCACCCCAGGCTCCTCCTCCCAACATTTTTAAGTCTTTGAATACATACCTTTTTTCTACAGGTCATCTGTCTACTCATGCAATGTCACTGGTCTTCTTCCACATAGGGCAGTGGGTGGTCCTGAATGCTGCAGTGAAATTGCTTAGCAGCGATATAAGCATAGTTCCCTGCAACCTTCTGCTAAGATCCTAGAGTAGCTTTATGGAACACCAAGGCATGTCCTTAATGCCCTGGGCTCACAGTAAGTAGGTTGAATGACACCAAGCAGTGAGTCTGTGGGGGACAGTATTGCAGTGAAAGTGTGTTTGCTTTCAAAATATGGACAATGCATTTTGAAATTGGGCTTTGAGAATTGACACAAACCAGAAATGTAGGCATACATAAAATACCACTGTATTCATTTAAGCAATACCTAATATGCATTTTAAAAAATATCTCAACCTTCTGTAGTCCTCTGTAGCTTAGGCATCAGACTACATTGCATAGTGCACAGCATCCTTCCAAATAGGAGGGAATCGCAAAGGTGTTGACCTCTTCGGTGTGTTGCAGGTTCTTCACTATCTAATCCAGGGCTGGGGTGGACCTTGACCAAAATAATGTCCTTTAGTAGAGAAAAGGGAGAGCCTTGTAGTTCTTTCTGACAAGAAAATCTGGATTTAAAAATTGGCTGGGGAGAATTAAACTTTTTACTTTTAGGTAACACAGTGATCTTTTACAACAAATTATAGTTTGCCTACAATTTTTTATGAATAAGAACTCATTGTTCTTAAAAGTCGTATTGTAAAATTGTATCAGTAGACCAGCTTTAAAGAGTCTGAACAGCTCTGTTATTACGAATTACAGGACAGTTTTAATTAAGTCTGAAGGGTCCTTTTTTCCTGCTCATCCATGCTCACCAATTGACACATTCACCATTACATGAAATACCCTTATGTCTAAACGTACACAATTTTCTTATTTAACCAAGTAACATTCACATTGTATAAACAATGTTTACTTACAATTTCTTACGACATTCACTGGCTCGATCTATTTTAAATTCTGGTAGACTAATAAATCCTTCAGCTTTTTCCTCCTAAAATGTAAAAACGTATATTATTTACATAGCGCAATGCCAAAATAGCGAATATAGCCGATTTTCTAGAACTATAGATATCAATTATTACCTCATCTGGTTAAAATGTTACGGATCTCAATAAAACCCATGGTCCTCGGATCTTTGGGACCAAACAAGTGCCCATGTTGGATTTTCTAGCTAAAGGATTAATAGTCTTCAAACACTAAGCAAGTGTGAAGCTGGGAGTGTCTGATGAGTGATTTGAACTGCACACTCTAGCAATCTAAATTTGCATGTCCATGTTCTAAACATGGCAAATTAAATACCACCAAAATGATAAAACTGTGGATTGATATTGGACTTCCACCTAGGTTGTATGTCCAGATTTACACTGTACCACACTATCAAACTACTACCTTGTCAAATTGCTCTTTACAATGTTCAGGTTAAACGGTGAATTCATTGCCATGCAACTCCTCATTCCCATGAAGTTTTATTTTAAAGCTCAACACATTTTTTAGTTTCAGATTGGAGAAGGGGTAAAATATTTTTGTCTGACAGCAATTACAACAGGATAAGGTTTTGAACCTTATTAAACCAAATAATGGTTTAATGTAGCCAGAAAGTATAATAGGTAATCAAGATTTAGCCTCATTATTTGCCCTGGGGGCCATCTTTGTTCCATTGGTACGATTTCCCTTCACTTCCTCTCCCATAGCCTAACAGGAAGTGAGAGTAAATCTCTGAAAATTAAGGGAATATCTTGGGAACCCCAAGGTCAACAGAACTAGTGTTCCCTTTGGTATATTTTTCCTCTATTACTTTTCTGGGGAAAAATCAAAAATTGTTGGATTTTCTTTTAATTTCTCTTTTAATAATAATGATAAACAGGAAAAATAAAGGAGGGTGAATATGCCTAACCGGGACACAGACAGAAATAAAAACCGACTGGTGTTCTAATCCATCTCCGCTTTATCCAAAACAAAAAAGTTTTGCCTTTAGGTCCCTTTTGAGAAGGAAAATACCATATTTGGCCACTAGATGGTAAGTAGTATCATAAGTATTTCCTATGATATTTATTGCTACGTAGTGGGTAAATGTGGTATTTTGCGCTCTGTTTTAATAAAAAATTACAATGTATATTTTTAAAAACACCCCTGAGACTTAATTTTTCATTTTTTTTCAAATTCTGCACGTTTAGGCATAATAATTACATACATGCCAAAAAAGTTCTGTATTAATATACTCATTTCATATTGGTGTTGTCTTTGAATTTTAGCCTATGTTTTCTATACTACAAGTTTGAATTCTACACATTAATTTGCATCCTTTCTATCAACACTGGCACAATGTTGTAGACAGTAAAATAATTTACAAACACTTTTTAGAGAAGTTTTAAGTTATAATGAATTCACTGCTTCTGTGTGAAATCCTGCTTATCTACGTGTGTGTATATTATAATGCTCAGCCAGTCATTCTACTTTAGCTGTCATTGCACACATTCGTAAAGTGCAGCCAACCTGTCAAAACTGGGTAACATGATTTAAAACTGTACTGTAGTGCTGCAGTGCCATATAGTTTGCAATCAATACCAGATAATAGTAGGAATCTACAGGGAGAAGGAAGGGAACATATGAATCACAAGCAATGCGTAGGCAGAGATGAGAGCAAGTAAAACAGATTAAAGAGGAAGGATTTGGCTAGCAGCAAAGGAAGCTGGTGCTTTACACAACGTTAGGTTTAGATTATTTTAGTTGCATTCAAGGATAACAAATTTCAAATATATAAAAAGGATTTCTATGTCAGCACATATCACAGAGAAAGCCAAAGACATATATAGAAAAATAATGTAGGTTTAATGAAGCAAAAACCTTTTTTGTTATACATTATAAAAATAGAGTGAAACACACAGGGCCAGATTCTCAGAGGCGTTACGACGGAGTATCTCAGGTTCCCCCATCGTATCGCCTTTTTTTTTGTCTCGTATCTATGCGTGTGATGCTGAGCATCACTTTTGCATAGATACGCTTCTACATCCGACAAGTGTAAAAGCATTACACTTTCGGGTCGTAGGTGTAATGACAACTCCGGCCACTAGGTGGCCTTTACGTTGTTTTTTCATTTGCATATGCAAATGAAGTAGTACGCCGATTCTCGATCGCTTTTACGCCGCCCCGTCGTCTCGTACGTCGTTTTCGTTCGCGTAAGGTTACCCCAGCTTCTATGTGGAGTAACCTTACGAGGTCCCGTCGGATGCCGTCGTGCCCCGTCGGATGCCATGTTAAGTATGGCCTCGGGACCGCGTTGTGTTGTGCGTCGTTTACGTCGTTTGCGTACGTCGATTCTCAATGGGGCTGGCATACGCTGCGATTACGTTGTTTACATTGAGAAAATGTGACGTCCTTTGGAGCATGCGCACTGGTCTTTTTCCCCAGCCGGCGCATGCGCAGTTCGTTCGACGCGGGGGCGCGCTTAATTTAAATATAAGCCGCCCCATTTGAATTGCGCGGGTTTACGCTTGGCGATTTACGAGACGCCGGCGAAAACTACGGAGCAAGTGCTTTGAGAATAAAGCACTTGCTCTAGTACGCAGCGGCGGCGTAGTGTAAATGGCTTACGCTACGCCGCCGAATATATATGAGAATCTGGCCCACAGTATCCATCCATTTTTTGTGTACAGTTACTCCCTTACATACAAACCTTGTACACACGATCAAACCAAAATCCCCGCCGGCAGACGGCGTGCTGACGTGGAGGTGACGTTGACGCCGCCACGTCACCGCATCAGGAAGTAAATTACTTCCGCGCATGCGTCAAATCCATTCGACGCATGTGCGAGAAGATATGTCTGCTGGTTAGCGTACTAACCAGCAGACATATCGGGTGGACGGATTCCCAGCCGACAGATTTTAAAGCATGCTTTAAAATCTGTCGGCTGGCCAAATCCGTCGGCTCGGCCATACACACGATCGAATCTGTCTGCTGGGACGGTCGGGCCGACTTATTTATTGGGCCGATTGTGTTAGTTGGTTACCTAAGCAAGTTTTTTGGGATTTACAAACAAATCAGACTTACGATTGTGCTCTCGGAATGGAACTCATTCATGTGAAGGCGACTGTATTGCATTTTTGTGGTTGATGTTTGATGGGGAGGTTAGCACGGTCACAACATTGGAAAAGGGAGTAGCTGCTCTAGGTGGGAACCCAGATGAATATCCTCCATTGCAGACAACTCTGGTAGCAAAGCAGGAACAAAAATAGTTTCTGGACAGCCGCACTCTGAACAAATTGTAGTCTTTATTAAAAGAAGGACAGCACTACAAGTCACAGCAACATAAAATAAAACCTGACCACTGACGCGTTTCACACTGAATTTAGTGCTTAGTCATAGCTTCAGTGCGAAACACGTCAGTGGTCGGATTTTATTTTATGTTGCTGTGACTTGTAGTGCTGTCCTTTTAATAAAGGCTACAATTTGTTCAGAGTGCGTCTGTCCAGAAACTATTTTTGTTCCTGCTTTACTATAACAACATTGGTTGGGTTTCCACCACAAAATAGATAAAAAAAATCAGGGATAAGTGTTATGACAACTCCACTGCTGGCCTGTAAGCCATAAGGTTCACCTTTGGCTAGACTGAAGTCTCATTCATACTATATGTTCCAATAACACATTGTGGTACTGTGCAGTAAGGCATTCTGAGTTGAGACAACCCATTCATTTTGAGTAGGTTGGCTGTGGACTACCAAAGCATGGAAAACTATTTTTCCATGCATTGGAAGTCCACAGCCAACCTACCCATCTAACACAATACACCATAGTCCTTAGAAGGGCAATGGCCTCTCTTCAGATGAGATCTCCCAAGCTCTGCAGCCAGCATTAACATCTACATTTGGCAGGATCAGACTGCAGAAATGATGGTGCCAGTATCTGTAAATTAAAAAAATATTAAAGAAACATCCATGTTTTCAAAACTAAACACAAGTGCTTACCTCCTCATTGGAATACCAATAAAGGGATGCGTCCTTTAAAATAAACCAGTATTTTTTCCACTTCTGTGAGAAATAGCTCTTTGCATCTTTCTTTTTCCATAGCCAACCCTCACAATCACCACGACCCAAGTCTTTACATGATATGCGTCTTTTGCTTTTCCCAGGAACAGGACCTTTAAGACAAGCACAATACAAATAGATGAACCATGACTATTCAACATTACACAAATTAAAGTGAAACCAAATTAAATCTGCATCCTCCAAGAATAATCCATGCACATCCGCTTCTTAATGGCTCTGTAATCTATTTTTCTTGAAATTGTATTTTTTTGCCTACTCCATGATCTCTCCACTCCCCCACTTCCATTTGCTTGAAATGAGCATTGCACATTAGTTATGGTCATATACAATGCTCTATGCACGCTACAAATCCCATAGTCCATCTCAGGAGTGAGTAAGAGGGTGACTACGTTCTTACATAAACTGGGATCATAGAGAAAAGACGTAGACAGCCTCTAACAGGAAGTTGGATCCCAGCAGCAAAAAATTAATAAATAAAACTTTTGGAGGAGGCTGAGATCAAAAGAAAATACTTTTCTGAGTTAAAGAAGCACTTAATTTGTGTTCTCTTAAAAAATAAATGTTGCTTTAAATAGTTTGTTTGGGTCAATAACCATTTACTGCACTAACAGGCGTGCTTGTTAGGCACGCTGTATAAACTGTATGTAGCCTCAGTATACAGTGCTGTGTTCCGGCTGTGGGACAACAACTTCCCATCACACACCCATACCAAAATAGAGACTGGCTCAGCCATTCACAAGGAGCTTTGTTGTTCTTTAAGGCACCTTTCACACGGGCTGTCCAATCAGGTCCGCCTGTCAGTTTTTTTCAGGCAGACCTGATCGGACCCTCCAGTCTCTTCTATGGAGTGGTGGCTGTCAGTGGACACTTCTGCTGACACCCACCACCATCCGATCCTCCAAAAACAAATAGATGGTGGTCCTTTTCCTCATCCGTTCAGCGGATAGGATGGCTTTGGAGGGAGATGGACAGGCAGTCGGTTTCCATTCAATTGCTACATAGAGGAGAGCAGGACTGTGTCCATGTCTGCTATGCATAGCAGAGTGGACACGGACCTGTCATTTGCCTGCTCAGTTGGAATCAGTGTAAAGATCCACCACTGAGCAAGCAGATGAATCTAAAGTTTCCTTTCATTAGCTGAGGAGGAAGTCACAAACTCTGTCATAGTCAGAGGAAGTTTTATATTCATTCATAGAATACAAAACTCCCTATGAATGGCTAAGCAGCACTTAGCTGCCAGACTTCCCAGACTATATTTTGTTCTGGGAATGGGGCAGAAAGTTCTTGTCCCACTGCCTGAACAGAGCACTGTATGTAGCTGAGGCAACATACAATTAAAGAAGTTCACCTTTATAAAAACCGACTGTATTTGCTGGTGTATAAGACTACCTTTTACAGTTTAAAAAACTGTCCAAAAAGCAGGGGTCGTCTTATACGCCGGGTCAGCTGCTCAGATGCCTGCTGGATGTGCGGTAATACTGTATGTAGCTTTTGCTACATACAGTATATACCGCTTAGCCAATTCTGGTGAGCAATGTATTCAAATGAATACAGAGCCTGGTCGGTTTGGAGTAACAACCTCTGCCAATTCGAGCAGGCTACATACAGTAGCCTGCTCAAATTGGCTTTGAGAGTCAGAGAGGCGTGGGCTGATGATGTTACAGCCTCTGACAATCCAAGTAGGCTTTGTATTCATTAATAGAATACATCGCTCGCCGTGATTGGCTCCATCAAGAATAAAGAAGAATATGGATGGCTCCAGAAGGAAGAAATATGAAGTGTCGGAAGTCTCAGAAGGGGGGTCGTCTTATACGGTGAGTACAGGCAAAAAATCTTAAAAAACAGTAAAATTAGGGGATCGTCTTATACGCTCGGTCGCCTTATACACCGGCAAATACGGGAATACATTTTGTGAGTAAAAACAATGTGCATTATCATTATTTTTTTTACAGGAGCCTGAAAAGCATTGCACTGTGAGGCTCCTCCACAGCCTTCCTGTAGATATGTGCCTGTGTCCCCATGCAGGCTTCCTGATACAAAACTAGAGGGAGAATGAATGGTCAGCGCACTTGCAGCCCGCTCAAACTAAGTATTTTGCCGTGGTGGTATACGGGACTTTATTAATTCACAGGAATCTGCGAATGAAGGATGCGGCTGTGTGGGCAGAGTTTTTATAATGTGACAGCGGATGCAAGGAGAGGATCCCCCACCCACTGTAAGGGGGGTGAGGAACAGTAATATGTTACCAAAGGTGAACTTTAATACAACTCTCCCAGTAACCACACCTTTTCAAGCAGCGACTAGTTCATTGGGGCCAGCTTGGCTAACTAAACAGACAACTATTTAAAGGGAAATTAAAAGTGGAGTTAGATTTTGGGCACTCTATATTACTGCTAATGCGGTGCCTGTGAGAACAAACCTAAGTGAAACAATCCAGAAATTAAAAAAATAACAAAAAACATTCCCAGACAAAGTACTGGCTGCACGGTAGAACTTGTTATGCAGCAGATTGTGTACTGAGGGTATGCGGACGTGCGGATAACTACACTTGGGTACATATGCTGCAAGAAACAAATTTAAACTGGCACAAACAGACTGCTGCAGAGAAAATAAACATATACATGACACAGAGATTATGGTAAATAAAGCACAAATGGCGCTGTATGTTTGCTTTGTAAGAACGACATTATGTATTTATGAAGAAGATGGAAGATCAAAAGCAGGCCTGCTTTTCTCTCTCAGACTGCAGTTGTGGGTGACTAGGATACAACAAAATGTCCCCGCGGTCTGTAGGAAAGCTATGGTTACATAATGTGCTATCTGATATCCTACTGGTGACCTCTGCTGCTGAAGGGGATAGAGGAATTATATTTACAATGTCTTAATTCATATTAAGTAACTGGAAATATGTTAATATTTGTATTCCCATATGGGGAGCATACTATAAACACTCTGCAAAATGTATAAGTCAACTGCAAACCTTATGGTGTTTGACTATTTGTAATCTGTGTGTTTGGAGTGACCTAATCTGATGAAGCTTTTAAAATTGTGTGTCCTTTCCAGCCAAAACATTTTTCTTAAAGCGGACCTTCAGTAAATTTTCCATCTATTAAATCTTCTGCCCTTGTTATTTTAAATTTGGATAGTAAAACCTTTTTTTTTTTCTGCCAGTAAATACCTTATACAGCCCACTTCCTGTTTCTGGTCATTAGCCTAGGCTTATGACATCATGCACAGCTCTCTCTCTCACTCTTGTGAGAGTTTGCCAGGAAGGAAGGGGGGATGAATCATAAGAGGGCCAGTATATATAAAATATGCAAAGTGGTTGGAGATAAGTTTCAAAATGGCAAAGATGTTTTTATTACAAATTATTCATATTTACTTTTCTTAGACAGTTTTGGCAGGAAAACAGAGGGGGACAGTGACGCATGCTCCACTGGACACAGTTACAAGACATCCAGATGACATAAAAGGAGCCATCTCATGTATACAGTCCATTAGGAGTGCTGTATTGCAGTAGAGTGAAGCTTCCAAACTGTCATTTAATGGTAATTTTTGTGACAATATTTACTCATGTGCACACTGAAATATTTTGTTTCGGTATTTCGACCGAAAAATTAATTTATTTAGTTACTCCCGAAAGTCTTTTTTTTTTTGTTTAGTTAAAAAATGCATTCTTACAAAAATCCAATTTAATAAAGGTCGAATCTGTCATTGAAGGCTGATGGTGTCTGTCGAATGTTCTAAGAAGATTCGACAAGCAAGTAATATGTACGACGCTGTAATCGTACATTTCTGGTCGAATGTTCCGCCTACAAGCTATAGAAGAATTCCAATGTTGTATGACACTAGTAATAATTATATTTATAAATTATTAGCACTAGTCAAACAATATTCAAATTCTTCTATAGCCTATGGGCGGAGCATTTGACCGGACATGTACAACTGCAGCGTTGTACAGTTTAGCTGCTTGTCGAATCTTCCTAGAACTTTCGACAGACACCATAAGCCTTCAATGACAGATTCGACATTTGTACGTTTTTCGCTGCTTCGTCGAATCTTCATCGTTCATGTCGAATGGTCTACCCCAACGCTGTCTCTATAATGTTTAATCTTTTCTCTCTATAATGTTGAATCTTTCCTCTCTATGTAGAATAATCTTGGACTAACACAGTTAAGGTTAGGCACATACGACCACAGGTTCGATAAACACAGATTGCTATTGTCAGCTCCTATCTATATCGAACTGTTGTAGCAATGAAAATAAAGCATTTTTTTAGGTCTGATCTTTCGGATTCTGCACATTCGTTTTCATTTGTTAAAACGATAACGAAAATACCCGAAATTCGGGCAACAAAAAGGAATGCACATGTCTAAAAAAACATTCATACAGTATGGTTATTTATGAAAGAATATTAATTGTATTATTGTTATTGCCATTATTATTACTTTTTCTGTTACACCTCTTTTTATGAAATCTTCTTAATTTTGTGCTATTCTAATGCATCCATCTTCCTTGACCCAGTCCGGTAGCTTTTGCGTTCCACGCTGGTCAACACACCTATCACCAGCACTCCTCAATCCATCCATATGCACATCAGCTGTAGGAGCATCATATATCCTAGGACCTAGCAGATGATTTTGGGATAGCAAGCTACAACAGCCACTTAACATACAAATATGTCTCTTTACTTCTTTTGGATGCAAGTTGCCAATGGGCTTTTAATATATCCATTACTTTATATTGCTACACTCTGGCGCCCCCTTGTGTTCCTTTTTTTCAGCTCTGGAAAGTTTATTCCCCCTTCATGACCAGGCCGTTTTTGCGATACAACACTGCGTCGCTTTAACTGATAACTGTGCAGTCGTACAACGATGTGCCGAAATAAAATTGTTGGTATTTGATTAACTATGCGTGAAAGGCCAGCAATTTTGGAAAAATAAAAAAAATGACTTTCTGCTATAAACATACAATATTTTATTTGTTTTTTTTAATCTAATTTTTTCAACAATTTAGGCCAACATGTATTCTGCTACATGTTTTTGGTGAAAAAAAAAACAAAAAACAATAAGCATATATTGATTGGTTTGTGCAAAATAGATAGCGTCTACAAACTATGGGATATTTTTATGATTTTTTTTTTTTTACTAGTAATTTAGTGCAGTGACCAGCGACTTGAAGCGGGACTGTGACATTTGACATTGCGGCAGACAAATTGGACACCGAGTGACAATTTTGGCATTTTTTTGGGGACCAGTGACACGAATAGTGATCAGTGATCAGTGCTGAAATATATGCACTGTCACTATACCAATGACACAGGCAGGGAAGGGGTTAACACCAGGGGCGATCAAATGGTTAAATGTGTCCCTAGAGAGTGCTTGCTAACTGTGTGTGGGGTGCTTTAACAGTGGGAAGACAGAGATCCGTGTTCCTGCTTAGCTGAAACACAGGATCCTCTGTCTTCCCTACTAACAGAACGGCGATTTGCTGATTGGCTCCTGCAATTTCCAATCATGACCCACTCACCAGCGTGAGTGGTTCACTGGCGGCACACGTGCAGGCCCCAGATCCGGAGGTGCAGAATCGTGTACCTGTACATGATTCTGTGCACAGGAGCCGCCGCTCCACAGTACATGTACATGGGGCGACTGGCAAGGAGGTAAAAAGAACAGTAATCTTAAAAAAAAGGCAATTTGGGGGGCGTGGCCTGCGGTGAAGCCGGATGGACGCATAGAGCAAGAGCTCCGGTCTCCACGATCGAAAAACGGCACTAATCACCCTATCTAACAGCCGTTACAACCGGTTCCTCAGGCGGGTGACTTGTCCTGTGCTCCGGGAACAGCGATGACCAATAAGCGGCGGGGATCCGCCAAGCCACAGCATCTCATGGACCTGTTCACTGTACCGCGGGAAGGAACGAGGCAAGATGGCGCGGGTGCGGCCCCCACGCCAGCTCCAATGGGCCAGATTAAGAGGAAGGAAGGCGACGCAGTGGACCGAGGTGAGCACCAAAGCAGACCTGGAGGCTCCCCATACACCCCTTCCCCCTTTCACAGCCCGGCCAAAACCAAGATGCGGATAGAAGGGGTGGGTGGCGGCCTAGCAGCGAGTCCTGCAGCAGAGTCGGGAGATGACACACGGGAGCTACCCGATTCGATTGCCTCCTTCCCTACATGCAACCAGCCTGTTATGGACACTGTCCTTAGGGACATGCTGGTCTCTCTGCGCAGCTCTATACAGGCTGACATAGTAAGCTGCATACACAAGGTCAGTGGGGAACTGAGAGAGATGGAGAACAGAGTGGAACATGTGGAAGTTAAAATGGGGGAATATGCAGCCACCATCAACAGCCTGGTAGATGTCCATGAAGCCCAGGAGGAAGACAATGATTGGTTCAAAAACAAAATAGCTGACCTGGAGGACAGGGCTAGGAGACAGAACATGAAGATAAGGGGGATCCCTGAAACTGTCCAGCCAGCAGAACTGCGCACGTACGCACTAGATTTGTTTTCCTCCCTCATGCCTGACCTCACTGACATAGAATTGTCTATTGACAGGATCCATAGACTCCCCAAGGCCTTGTTTCTGACTGAAAACATACCTAGAGATGTTATCCTATGCATGACTTTCTACCATGTAAAAGAACAACTCATGCAAGCCATGCGGCGACATGAAAGTGTCTCTCCCCGATTTCAGCACCTGCAGTTTTACCCTGACCTCTCACAGCATACCCTACAGAAGAGACGCAACCTAGGGACCATCACCAAAGCTTTGAGGAATCATAATATCCCCTATAAATGGGGATTCCCCACGAAATTGATAGTAACCTACGGAGAGAAATCGCACACTGTGACCTCTTTGGATCGGGGCCTCGCTTTACTGAAAGAGTGGGAGATCCTGCCAAATACGGAGGAAGGAGGTAGTATTCCTCCACGGAAATCCCTCCGTGTCTCCGACTGGAAGCCAGTATCCCGCAGAAATGCCAAGTCACATAAGTAAAATTTGTGCTGTTTTAGGGCCTACAACCAGCCCGTGGAGACCGTGACCGGTCATGGGCTTGAACTTGTTCCCTTCACTACTTGAGCAGTATGTAACTGCACTCGGGTATACTTTACCCACGTTCTCTACTGTTGCCTCAGACTTTAGTTAGTGTGTACCGTTATTGGAACTGTTTTTTCTCTTTTTTGTGCTATTTCTGTTTCTTTTATTTCGTTTTTGGATCATCACAGCTCTCTACATGTCCTTATACCGAAGTACCGCCGAATATACCACTGACGCCTTGGATCGATGGGTCAGGACTGGGACTTTGCACGACTATCTTTCGCTAGCTGTCATCCCCAAAATGCAAAGCGTGGCCCCCGCAGTTCTCTCCTGTCTAATACATGGCTATTGAAATTTTATCTATCAACGCCAGAGGGTTGAACCACCCTGCCAAACGTAGGTCGCTGTGGAGGGAAGCTACCCTGCGCAAGGGGGACATTGTTTGTGTTCAGGAGACCCACTTCTGCAATAGCTCTCCGCCCCGTTGTACTCACAAAAATTACCCTCACATTTTCTCAGCTAACGCAGAGAATAAAACTAAGGGAGTAATGACCGCCGTACGGACTCTGTAGCATTCACCCTACATGACAAATTGCAAGACCCGGGAGGCCGATATCTGGTGCTAGTTTGTGATATAAACTCGACAACCTATACAGTGGTGAACGTTTATGCTCCAAACACCCATCAGGTCACCTTTTTCACCAAACTGATGAAAAAAATTCAGAACATTAAGAAAGGTCTTCTAGTACTATGTGGAGACTTCAATGTGGTACCAGACCCGACTATAGACTCTACTTCTAAAGTATCTAGAAAAGGGAGTTCGCTACAGAGCTCTATCTCCACAGCTGACCTCTGATGTGTGGCGTTGCTACCACTCTGGCGAAAGGGATTTCACCTTTTTCTCTGCACCCCACCAGGTCTACACAAGAATAGACTTATTTTTGACTGACTTTGATACCTTGACTAGAACTGTCTCAACCTCCATCAATACTATATCCTGGTCAGACCATGCCTCCATCTCCCTTACACTTAGAGACGACCTCTCAGTTCAACCTGCCCCAGTCTGGAGGATGAACACATTCCTATTGCAACGACCAGAGGTCAAAAGGGAGGTGGAAAGGCATTTAGGGGAATTTTTCTCAGTTAATGATACACCAGGGATTGACCCATTTACCTTGTGGCTAACGCATAAGGCGTACATGAGGGGCATCCTTATTCAGCAGGGGGCCAGGGCGAGGAGGCAGCGCAATAAGAAATTAAGCGATATCACAGAGGAAATAGCAAAAGTTGAACGGGAGAATAAAATTCAAACCACAAGTCAGTTGTCTTCTAAACTCACAAACCTGAGAAGGGAGCTCATGCTCCTCCTACTGGAGGATTTCGAGAAGAGCTCTAAAAGGCTCAAAATGATGTACTATGCCCAGGGAAATAGAGCAGGTAAATTAATGGCAAATAGAATAAAAGGCAATAGAACCAAAACAAAAATCCCTTACATCCTTCACCCCTTGCACAATGCCAAAATGTACCACCCTCAAGATGTGGCTGACGCGTTTAGTCACTACTATGGCGCTTTGTATAACCTAAAAGATGACATTAATACCCCACAACCTACCCCCTCTGTGATCAATGACTTCCTTGAAAAAGTGTCCCTCCCTAGATTGTCTGATACACAAGTGGAGTCTTTAAATTCGCCCATTATGATCTCGGAGATTCACAAAAGTATTGACACTCTCCCTGCCAACAAGTCTCCGGGTCCAGACGGTTTCGTTGGGGAATACTATAGGTTGTTTAAATTAGAAATATCACCCTTTCTTTGTAGAATCTTTAACAACGAGGCTGCCTCCTCGCTCTTCCCCTCAGATATGTTGGAGGCCTTGATTGTGACTCTGCCCAAGCCGGGGAAGACCCCAGATGTCCCTGCTAATTTTCGACCTATTTCCCTACTAAACAACGACCTTAAGCTATACGCCAAGATACTTGCAGCCAGATTGGTGGAAATCCTACCTCAACTGATCCATGAGGATCAAGTCGGATTCACTAAGGGCCGCCAGGCCTCAGACGCGACCAGAAGATTGGTCAATATAGTTCATCTGGCAGAGGTTCAGCGAAGGCCTTCTCTGCTCCTGGCGTTAGATGCGGAGAAGGCCTTTGATAGGGTCCACTGGGGCTACTTGGAGGCGGTTCTTCAAAAGTTTGGGTTTGTTGGTAACATCCTGGGGGCTATAATGGCCCTATATTCGTCGCCCTCTGCTAGAGTTTTTACGTCAGGGGTGCTCTCTAAACCTTTCTCAATCACCAATGGCACACGGCAGGGGTGCCCCTTATCCCCTTTAATTTTTAATCTGGTTTTAGAACCCCTTGCGTCCCATATTAGAGGCCACAAAAACATCAGGGGTTTTCCAACCGCGAGATCGGAACATACTATAAGCCTCTTCGCGGATGACATAATCTTGATGCTCTCGGACCCTGGAAATTCCCTGGCTTCGGCCCATGAGTCACTCCAAATGTTTGGGAAGGTTTCATTTTATAAGGTGAACGAAAGTAAATCATTGATCCTGGGCCTAGGTATTTCTGCTAAACTTAAAAACACACTCAGTTCACGGTTTCCTTACGGGTGGAGCACCGAGTACATAACATATCTAGGGGTTAAATTACCGACCACAACAAAGAACATATTTTCCCTTAACTATTTACCATTCTTGTCCTCCTTACCGGCTACACTCCAGAACCTAGCGCGTCAGGAAATGTCTTGGTTGGGTAGATTAGCCGCATTTAAAATGATGATCCTCCCACAGATGACATATCTATTTAGAGCACTCACCATCCCAGTCCCTAACTCATTTTTTGCAGCGGCTCAAGCAATACTTAATGAATACTAATGGAAAGGCAAAAAGGCTAGGTGGGCTTTTAGAAACTCTGTTGCAACCAAGGGAGCTGGGGGCGTGGGCAATGTAGTTCTGAAGGATTACCATACGGCTGCTACACTAGCACAACTGAGGACCTGGTTTCCAGATACACCCTTTGGCTCTCTATACGAGTCTCTGATGACTGCTGTGATATCCTCCACTGTTCCTAGTAATCTCTCCCCAACGATGGTAGCATCACTTCAAGCTTGGAAACTGTTACTGAAAAGGTCTCAGTCACACCATCCAACGACACCCTTCCCAATCAAGCTGTCCTCCCTACCTGGCATCTTGCCGGACCTGAGTGTGTCTGACTGGATTGCAAAGGGGATTGATAATATCTCAGACCTGCTGATTGGGCCTAGCTGCAGAACCTTCAGATCGCTGCAGGTGGACTTTGACCTGGCATAAACTGAACGCTTTACTTTTTTAAGAATAGTACATTTCCTCAAAACTAACCCACCCCTATTATTTCATCTACCCTGGAGGGTGGCTTTGTATCTCACCAAACCCACCACAAACAAAGGGCATTTCGCTTTTTTACAATCTCTTAAGCGATAAACTGATCTTTAGGAAATCCTCTAATATAATAGCATGGGAGGCAGACATGGAGACCTCATTCCCCTCCGAACAATGGCAATTAGCGTTGCGATATACTTACTCATCCACCAAATGTGTTACCCTTTGGGAATTACATCAAAAATTATTAATGCGCTGGTACCTGACACCATATAGACTGTCAAAATTTGGCCATCAAACTTCTCCTCTCTGTTGGAGGGGATGTGGACAGGTGGGTACTCTGTTCCACATTATGTGGGGTTGTCCCTCGGTTCGCAAGATTTGGGGGGAGGTGTTCACACTGGCCACGCAGGTCGTAGGTACATTGGT
Source organism: Rana kukunoris (assembly GCA_029574335.1). NCBI lineage: Eukaryota > Metazoa > Chordata > Amphibia > Anura > Ranidae > Rana > Rana kukunoris. The sequence goes on along the minus strand of CM056050.1, from coordinate 491,335,155 downwards.
CCCCGAATCCCCAGGGTTGGCCATCCTATCACTGGGAATAGATATGATTCCGGGGGTGGGTAGGCCCATCGTCTCACACATTTTACTGGCCACTAGGCTAGCCCTCACACGTCACTGGAAGCAAACAGCTGTCCCTGACCTTGCTGAGATTATCGCCATGGTCGCGAACACCGTAGGGTATGAAACGATGTTTGCGGCGTCCCAGGGGAGATATGTCTCGGCTCTGGCGCGCTGGAAACCGTGGACTGACTGGCACAGGCTTAAGTAACAATAAGATTGTTATATGTTGATTAGTATGACATGTTTTTGCTAATGGAAAACCAGAACCTGAACTTCTTGATGATCCATTTTGTTTTATCCTGTTTTATTATGTTTTATTTTCTTTTATTTTGTTTTACTACGTCTTATTTTGTTTTATTTTTGAGAATCCTTTGTGACGAATCTGACCTTACCTTGATAGTCCTGGGCTAAATTAGCTGAACCTCTCCTGGGGACGTGGGCGCTGGGGGACCCCTCCTAATGAGCACTCAGTATGGTCCCAGTGGGGGAGTGTGGGGGTGGGTTCCCTGGGGGTCCGTCTCTGGGGGAGTGACTATGCATGCATTGTCTCTGCGACAATGTGGACTCTACGGGTTGTGGATGATTGTTAGACCTAGGACCTCAGGTTCTCTATTGTTTTTGTTATCTATGGATTAGAATACTATGTACGCGGTCAGACTCTTTTAAATACCGCCTCTTATTTGCTATTTTGTATGTTGACTGTGGTTTACTGTCACCATGTTTAATTTGCTTATTTTGAATTTAATAAAAAAATATTGGAAGTAAAAAAAAGGCAAATTAAAACATTACAGTGCTTGTGCTGTCTTATCTGCCCCTCTCTGTGCTGTACGAAACCTGGTTGATCCTGCCTGTTCCTTTTTCCCCCTTAGTGTGCTGCTGAGCCTCGATTATTGTGTTACGTGCCTCATTCCACTGCTCTTCCCTTTCCCCCCTCTCCCTCCCTGCCTGTGTGAGCCATCCCACCCCCCCTTCCTACCCCCCTTGTTTCTGGCCACTCACAAGACCTCTCCTTTCCTGATCTAAGTGCTAGGCTATGTGGGAGCACAGCGATAACTTGACCTCCCTGCTGACGTCAGAGGGGGATCTCAGCCCCTCCTGCTGTTGCCCTTAAATCCGGGGAGGAGAATGGCTGGTGGTCATGTGACTAGCCACAAATCTGAATTAGGGTATTTACGGGGACAATTTCATAAAAACATGTACACATTGTATTTATTTGACTTTACAACAACTTTAAGTAGACACCAATACCACAGCAATATCAACTTGCTTCCAAGTCCCATACTTCCACTGGCATTGGTCAGGTATAATATATACATAGTTACATTGGTCCAAATTGGAGTAATGTAACTACATATAAATATACTAGGCCTAGAATTTATATTTAGAATGAGAAGCGGTATACTTTTAAACTTGTAACTTTTTAAACATACAAGAGTTGATTTAATATTTGCCATTTGATAAAGAGTCCATGGTATTGGTGAAAGTCATTTTGCATTAAGAAAATCTTTGCTACTGAAACAGTTTATAATCTGAAGCTAAAATAACCCCATAGTCCAATCAGAGGGGATCTCTGAACAATGGTAAATAATATGTCAACTTTCAAACACACTTTGAAAGATAGATTTAATATAGTAAATATAACCTTCGACATTAAATGCAATATTTAAAATCATAACTCATTTAGAGTCTCTGAATCATCGTATCCAGGTGCAATTCTAAATGTCAGTTTCACAAAAACTTTCTCCCACACTTTAGAGTCATTTATATTACCTTTATTTCTTTTCTTGGATTTATGTTGTAGAGAGGATTGCTGGAATGTCTGCAAATAAAAAATACTGGCATGAGAACATGACATATAGTTTTACTTTGTGATATACAAATATCTACTTCTTTGTGCCTGATAAAACACAATTAAAAATAATTTAGTCTGTTGCCATGGTATTACAGTTTTACAGCTGAACACCAGAGAAAAAAAAGTTTACACATCTGCACTGCAAAGGTTAACTGCTTGTTTTGCATAGTGGATGATGATGAAGGTGATGTACTTAACTCATCCACTTGCTAACCGCCCCATAGCAGATTTATTGCTACAGGGCCGCCATTCTGTGCAATATATTTGTATATATATATATATATATATATATATATATATATATATATATATATATATATATATATATACACACACACACTGACACGGTAAACCCCCCCCTTTAATTTTTGCGCAAACCATTCAATAATACTCACTTATTGGGATTTTTTTAATCAAAAATATGTAGCAGAATACATATTGGCCTAAATTTATGAAGAGATTCAATTTTTTTCAATTTTTTTTAATTGGATAGCTTTTATAGCAGAAAGTAAAAAATATTGTTTTCTTTTTACAAAATCTTTTATGTTTTTAGTAGGGTTGTCCCGATACCGATACTGGTATCGGGACCGATACCAAGCATTTACCCGAGTACTTGGCAAATGCTCCTGATGCTTCACCTGATACTTGTACTGTCAGTGGTGATCAGTGCATGGGGAAGTTACAAGCACCAATCAACGCTGTATAGATTTAAAAGTAATTTCTCATCTTCTCTCTCTCTCTCTCTCTCTCTCTCTCTCTCTCCGCGCACGGCTTTCAGCTGCTTTAAAATCAGTGGTGATCGGTGCTTGTAACTCCCCCACATACGATCACTGCTGACTGTCCCGTGTCCTCCTCAAGCCCCCCTCCATTTTGCTGCAGTCTCCCTCCCTCCATGTCCCCCGCCATGTTTCTCTCTCCCTCTGTGTATCCCGCCGTGTATTCCCGCCGTGTTTCTCTCCTCTTCCGTGCTCCTCCTCCTGGAACTGTCAGGATGGAGAGCGGAGTAGGAGCCAGTAAATCTGGCTCCTTACTGCTCTGAATGGACAGAGTCAGTGATTACTGACTCGGTCCATTCACATAACTGCAACATCGTAAACTGTGATTACAATGTTTCAGTTTATGAATAAAGAGAAGACGCTGTCTTCTCTCCATTCATTTTCAGCACAGCTGATGAGAAAGGGACTGGGGAATCTGTGTCCCTAGTCCCTTTCTCTGTCTCAAAGGGGAGATGTCAAAGGTCCGTTAAGAACCATGATATCTCACCAAAGACCCCCAACAGGGCTGAAAAAACAAAAGAATAAAAAAATAAAAGAAAAAACACACCAACACGGTCCACCCCCCCCCCCCCCCTTAAAAAAAAAAAAAAGCATTATAAATATAACAACAATTGTAAAAAAAAATTTAAAAAAAATTGTTAAAAAGAAAAAAACTACTGACACATGTGCCGCTGTCACATGAGATAAAAAAAAAAGAAGTATCGGTATTCGGTATTGGCAAGTACTTGAAAAAAAGTATCGGTACTTGTACTCGCTCTTAAAAAAGTGGTATCGGGACAACCCTAGTTTTTAGTGCAAACTTTAAATGCAGAGGTGATCAAATACCACAAAAAGAAAGCTCTATTTGTGGGGGAAAAAAATTACATAAATGTATTTTGGGTACAGTGTTGCAAGACCAAGCAATTGTCAGTTAAATTAACACAGTGCTGTATCATGTATTGTCATGAAGGGGGTAAATTTTCCGGGAGGCAAGTTGTTATTCCTTACTCCCACAGGCTACTATAATACTACAACCTACTACAATACTAATCCCCTGAAGCTGCTCCTCCTTGGTCCCCAAATGGTTGCAGCTTTGACATCACCCTGTAGAATACAAGACCATCAGTCCCACATTATAAGCAAGGTTGTTGAGAGCCTGCCTACAACCCAGGATTTCAGACAGCAGAGGAGTATGCCAGTTGCCAAGGGAAAGAAGAATAATAATAAAGTATACTGCTTTAGGTTTCATCCCCAGGGCAAAATGAGCAGTTAAACCTTTGTAGCATGGAAAGAGACCTACTGAAAGAGTAAAGTCATTTGCACTTTGGAGTTCAGCTGTATGCTGTCTGCTGTGCTTTAGTGAGATTCCCATGGAATATCCAAGTGACTTCAGAGAATTAATACGTATTTTATTTTTATTTTTTTTCTGGAGCAAATGAGACCATGCTTTACATTGTTTTGGCCTTCCTCTGGATCAACTGTGGGGGTTCTGTATATAGAGATTTTCTATTTTTTTTGTTTACTGGTTGAACTAGATAGACTTATCAACCTATGTAATGGCATGCACATTAACTTGAGTTATTTTTTGTGTTAATTTTTGCTACATTAAGGCACTGCATACAGGAAGCTCATTCATTCTGAATAGCTGGTAATGTACTATAAATGTAGGGAAAAAATTAAGAAAACACAGATGCGTTAAGGTGCATTTTTAATAGAACTGTAGTGCACATCACCGTTGATTTCATAGCAGTAAGACACATTATAATGCGGGTTGTACCATTCATTACCACAATACATAGGTGTGAAGCCAGACTAAAAGAAAAACACACTGGGGGTTAATTTACTAACCCTGGAGAGTGCAGAATCTGTTACAGCTCTGCGTAGAAACCATTCAGCTTTCAAGATTTTTTTTGTTGAAACACTTAATTGAACAAGCTAAAGTTAGAAGCTAATTGGCTACCATGCAGAGATGCACCATATTTTGCTCTCTCCAGTTTTAGTAAATCAACCACACAGACACTTGGAAATCAAGGTCAAACCCACAGGATTTCAAGCCGATGTGCTTGTTTCATGTCACCTTAAATAATTTGTTTGGACGAAGCTGGTCCAGACAAACTAATTGCTTCACTAAGATCTGCAGTGTCTCTAAGCACTGTATGTACTGTAGGTAACCTCAGCTACCTACAGTACACAAAACAACACTAAAGAGCACTCAGCCCTTCTTAGGCAGTTTTGTATTCTGTCAATGAGTACAAAGCTTCCTCTGACTGGCTGAAAGTGTGAGGACATCAGCCTGCCCCTCCCACTCTGCCAATCAGAGAAAGCTTTGTAATCATTCACAGAATACAAAGATGCCTATGAATGGCATGCTGCTCAGACAGACTCTGTTTTGTTGCAGATGAGAGATGGGAAGTCTGTCTCACAGATGGAACCTAGAACTGTGTACTGTATGTAGTTGAAGTTACATACAGTACATATGGTGTTTAGATACACTGCAGCACTTAGTGAAGAAAATTGTTTGTTTGGACCAGCGGGGTTCAAACAAACTATTTAAAGTGGAATGAAACATGGACATCAGCTTTAAAACACACATTGTTATCTTTATACAGACTGTATACCTTAATAAAATGCTGCGAAACATCACTGATCGCGAACAGGCCAATTCAACAGTGGAAATGTAGGGACCCATAAAAACCAACTACATTTTAGATTACTTAAAGATCCTCTGCTGGCAAAGTAAATATATGAAATAAAAAATTCCTCGCAAAGAAGGCAGTAATACACATTTCTTTCTGCTTCTGCCATTGCACTCTGCTGTAATGAAGAGAAACTGCCACCCTTTGGGGAACGATAGATTCTGGTTACTCTGATGTACTCAGTGGTTTGATCCACGATAGTGTGTGTGTTAGTCATGTTGTGCCAACAGGAGGCTCAACAAAGCACAATGGTGGACCGAGAGTCCAACACTTCAGGAAGGGTCAGTCTTCTCTTCATTACAGCATACTATAGTAGATCAGTGCCATGGGCAGCAGGAAAGGTAAGCATTAACCAACGGCATTGCTAGGGGGTGGCTGTTGAGACTAAAGCCCTGAGTCTCTAGGGCTGGGGTCGGCACCTAGCCTGCCCCCGCAGAATGCAGGCACCCGGCCATTTTTGCCGCTGTCCTCTTCATTGGACAGCGGCGAGCAGCTAGTATCACAGGGCTGGATGGGGGCGGGAACCGCAGGAGTTAACTTTTTTCATTAAACAGGTGGTTGCCAGGGAATCATAGCAACCAATCACCAGCCTGTTAATATGAAAAGTAGTTTCCGCCCCTATCCAGCCCTGTAATGCTGATCTCAGATGCTCTGCTTGCAGTACACCTGTGTAAGGTAGGAGAGTTCTAACAACACAGTGTGTGTGTGTGTGTGTGGTGGGGTGCAGGGCACAGAGGTTACTACCGTGGGGTGCAGGGGACAGAAGATAATGTGGTGGGGTGGGGCGCAGGGGACTGAGGACACTGCAGATGGGTGGAGTGCAGGGGACAAAGGACACTACGGTGGGGTGCAGGTGACAGACAATACTGCGGTAGGGTGGGGTGCAGGGGACAGAGGACACTGCGGTGGTTTGGAGTGCAGGGGACAGATAACACTGCAGTGTGGTGAGGTGCAGGGGACAGGAGGACACTACAGTGGGGGTGCATTTCTGGGCACAGGTGAGGCTGCATAGCTGGGCACAGGTCAGGCTGTATAGATGGGCCCAGCTGAGCACTGCATTCTTTATGTAGCCAACTCCTGAGCCCTGGGGCTCTCTGGAGACCCTAATGTAAGGAAGGGGCTCTCTGGGGACCCTGATGTAAGGGGGACTCTGGGGACCCTGATGTAAGGGAGAATCCGCAATCAGATATGCAACGATAACTATACATGCATACACACACATATATTATATACATGTGTATGCCCGCCCAAGCGTATGACTCTTTACTTCGCTGCTATGAGCTCTAGCCCCAAATCTTTTGTAGACCTAGCAACGCCCCTGGCAATAACTATCTTCTTTGCAGCAAGGACGTTGAATAATTATTTTAGTGACCAATGTCACTGCCGCCTCATCTGTATACATACATGAGCTGCATTTTTTCAATTTCATGTAAGTGCAACTGCTTATTACATTTTACTATTTCAAACGAGATTACGCTATATCGCCTCTTCTCTCCTTCTCCATTTCCATTTCCCATTGATTTATACTGAGGGCAAGTTGTGTGCAACTGTCGCTACTGTTCACCTCATATTTGGTCGATTCTGCGTTGGCTGATGATCGGGTGTATTGATCCATTGTCTACAAGGACGTTCCAGCCATTTATATAAACTTTTATGCTTGTTTGACTCATAAGAGATTTACATTTATTCGAGTCCACATGCTGTGGTAAGCCTGCAATCCTATTGGTGGAGGGTCAACACGTTATGCACAAGTAGTCACGTTTATCTCACGAATCACTTCAAAGTTTGAGTTCCAGACATCTGTGTGACATGTGGTGGACTATTTATTTATCTTTTTATAGACTTATTTTTTCCTCACATTTCTTCATTAGTTTTGTCTCTGTGAGAGATCACTATGTACTATATACTGTACCTGTTGCCGAGAATGTGTTTCCACCACGACAGCATCGTGCTGGTTCTCGGCGACAGGGTGCCGACATCTCGCATTTGCTGGAATAGACAATGCACATTCCAGCGAGCGCGTCATAGAAGCGACGGGGATCCGACTTGGATTCCTGCCAAATCTAGCTGCCGCATGTTGTATGAATCCTGAGGGGGAACTCCCCGCCGGATTTTTAAATAAAAATCCGGCATGGGTTCCCCCCCCAGGAGGCACACCAGGCCCTTAGGTCTGTTATGGATTGTAAGGAGATCCCCCCCTACGCTGAAAAAACGGCGTGGGGGTCCCCCTACAATCCATACCAGACCCGTATCCAAAGCACGCCGCCTGGCCGGTCAGGAATGGGGGTGGGGATGGGCGAGTGCCCCCCCTCCTGATCCGTACCAGGCCGCATGCCCTCAACATGGGGGGGGTCAGGTGCTCTGGGGCAGGGGGGCGCACTGCGGCCCCCCCACCCCAGAGCACCCTGTCCCCATGTTGGTAAGGACAGGGCCTCTTCCCTACAACCCTGGCCATTGGTTGTCGGGGTCAGCGGGTGGGAGGCTTATCTTCTTCTGTGACGCCTTCTTTTCTTCTGCCTTCTTCCGATGTTGACACAACGCTTCTTCCCGCTGCAATACCGGGTGCGCGGCTTGCACCGATTTATATAGGCCACCTACGACGTCACAGTCCCATCATGCTCCGGTACCTACCCACGTGCCCTAAGGGCCTGGTATGCCTCCTGGGGGGGGAACCCATGCCGGATTTTTATTTAAAAATCCGGCGGGGAGTTCCCCCTCAGGATTTATACAACACGCAGCAGCTAGATTTGCCAGGAATCCAAGTCGGATCCCCGTCGCTTCTATGATGGCATTGTCCCCGTCGCAGCAAGCCGGCTCGGCGCTGGCTCCCACGATGGGGCTCGTAGGTGGTCAATCTCGCTGAGAAAGGGAGCGAGATTGACACAATATCGCGGTCACCCACTGTATACACGGTTTGTATACAGTGAGCAATCACTATTTATGCCATTTTTGGATCCAATTATTTTGTTATTTATTGTATTGTTTTGAGCGCTACACTTACGTACCAAATAATTATTTTAGTGACTAATATGTAACTTTAAACAAAACCCTTTCTGAGAGAACATACAGAGGAGGGAATTTATGGATTGACGTAAGCTTATAGTAAATCTGTCTCATTGCTTCTGTTTAGCATAGTCTTGATATAAATTGATATAAATAAATGTGTGATATAAATGATAAATGTCACCCACAGTGATGGAGCTGTAGTGCTAAAGGAGCAACAAAAAGGCAGTACATTAGAAAAGCATGCTGCCATTAAGATTGAAGTGTAGTAGAGCTGCAACTAACGATTATTTTCATAATCGATTAATCGGCCGATTATTTTTTCGATTAATCGATTAATCGGATAAAATCATTAAAAAAACGTAATGTGGAATTTTTTCGTTTAACAGTAATAATGAAAAAACATGTTACACTCAAACGGCAGATTAAAAAACGTTTAACATTAACATTACACAACTTTGCAGCAGTACTATTCCTACCCGGGAACACCAATGCTGGGGCACTATTCCTCCCGGGAACACCAATGCTGGGGCACTATTCCTCCCGGGAACACCAATGCTGGGGCACTATTCCTCCTGGGAACACCAATGCTGGGGCACTATTCCTCCCGGGAACACCAATGCTGGGGCACTATTCCTCCTGGGAACACCAATGCTGGGGCACTATCCCTCACGGCAGGGCTTGACAAATTTGCTTGGAATCTAGGAGCCAGCTAAAAAAGTTAGGAGCCAGAAAATGCGCCCGTCCCAACGAGCTTGCGCGCAGAAGCGAACACATACGCATGAGGTATCACTGCGATTGTTGGAGCGAGAGCAATAATTCTAGCTCTAGACCTCCTCTGTAACTCAAAACATGCAACTTGTATTTTTTTTAAACTTCGCCTATGGAGATTTTAAAGGGTAAAAGTTTGACGCCATTCCATGAACGGGCGCAATTTTGAAGCGTGACATGTTGGGTATCAATTTACTCGGCGTAGCATTATCTTTCACAATCTAAAAAAAATTGGGATAACTTTACTGTTTTATTTTTTAATTAAAAAAAAAATCCAAAAAAGTGCGCTTGTAAGACCGCTGCGCAAATACGGCGTGACACAAAGTATTGCAACGATCGCCATTTTATTCTCTAGGGTGTTAGAATAAAAAAAATATATAATGTTTGGGGGTTCTAATTATAGGGAAGGAGATGGCAGTGAAAAATTACATTACAGTTGCTGTTTAACTTGTAATGTCAAACGGCCACCACCAGATGGCGCCAGCTCACAGAAGGAAGAGCTTGGGACTTCACAAGGCCGCAAAGCCGCGGCCTCAATTAGCGTTTGCCGCGGACCCGCGGCGATCGCGCGGTGGAGGTGGAGGGGGCGCACGGAGACACACGATCCTGTGCCTCCGTGCACCCCCACCTCCCCCGCTGCTCGATCGCGGCGGGCCCGCGGCAAATGGTAATTGAGGCTGCGGCTTTGAATGGGCGGAAGGGCGGACCGATTATTCGATAATGAAAATCGTTGACAACGATTTTCATTATCGAATATTATCGATAATATCGATTAATCGTTTCAGCTCTAAAGTGTAGTATTCATAACCCCCCCCCCCACCTGCACATGGCCTTTCTCTCACACGGTGCCCCTCTCTTATCCTCTGGGGGGGGGGGTTAGATGTGGCTCTTACTGCTGCTACAGCGCTCACGTAGCGACATGGGAGGGCAGTATAGTGTAGCAATATTGTGAGCCCAGCCTGCCTGATAATGCTGCCCCAGGGGGGCAGGACCATGACAGCCTGGGCTTAGAGGATGCCGACTGTCATTTAACCTAGAGGGCTAAGGGCATCTAGAAAATAAGTACTGGAGAAAATATTATGAGTTTAAAGTATTTTAACAAAAGCTGTCTTTTTATTTTAGCATTTATTGGGCTTTTCGTAGCCTATTTTTTTATTGTTTGGATGGTGCGCAGATTTAAAGTACCGTATGTTAATGTGGAAAACAATAACTGTGCCTATGCAACATTTACTGACCGGCATTGATTGGTAGCCTGTAAAAGTCTCATTCTGTGTGCGTGTATCCCCAAGAGGTCATTTTGTATTACCGAAATGTACACAATTTGCTGATAAAATTGGTTATTTTCCTCCAACACACTGAATAAGTCAGAGCAGGATTTGCTTGAGACAGCTATTTTAAAACACTCAAGTTGTTCAATATCAATGTTTTTTGCTTAGGCAAGATAGAGGTTTTGGATTGAATACTTCCTCTGTTCTCATTCTATACTGTGCATTTATTTATTAATGAGAATTGTGCTGTTTAAGTAATTTAACTGCAAAGCTTATTGCACATCAAACTGACTGAATATGCACAAAACTTACTCTTAGATAAAACTGTATTTTAGGCAGAGCACGTTATCTGGAAAAAAATTATTTTCTGAAATAGGCAACAAATTATGCTAGTACTCTATCTCCATGGAAACTAACTGTACGCCATCACACATCTTGTAAAAATGAAGATGCAGAGTATACTAATTACAATGAGACAAATAGATATTTTAATATAATTTGTGTTGGAATAAAAGGACTTAAAAAGAGACTTCACATTCTTTCAGAAAATGTAAGAACTACTAAAAAGAATCAAGAAAACGTCATATAGAATATAAACATTTTGTTGCTTTCAGAAGTCCTTAAAGGAGACCTGTCATGACACAAATATGAAGGCTGCCACCGCTAATTTCCTTTTGAACATGTATCTGTAATGCCCTGTACACATGATTTCCGATGTGATGAAATCCAAAAGGAATTTTCCATTGGAATTCCGTTCAAGCTGTCTTGCATACACAATGTCCAAATTCCGACCATCCAAAACCCGGTGACATAAAACACCAAGACGAGCCGAGAAAAATGAAGTTTAATGCTTCCGAGCATGCGTCCACTTGGTTCTGAGCATGCGTGTTTTTTTTCTCCGTCGGAGTTCCACACCGACGATTGGAATTTCTGATAGGATTTTTTTTCCATTGGAAAAAATAAAACAAGTTCTATCTCTAAACTCCGATGGAAAAAAGTCAGATGGGGCCAACACACGGTCGGAATATCCGATGAAAAAATTCCGTCAGACTTTTTTCATCAGGAATTTCGATCGTGTGTACAAGGCATACAAGTTATTAATATAGGCCTTCTCAACTTAACATGCTACATGATTTTTCTTGGTCAGTAACGATTTTAAAAAGGTATTTAATCTAGACAACCAGGCAACTAACATCAAGGGTATCCATGCTCTTCATAAATCACAATTCATGACAGAAGGAGCATTTACAAATTATGTACAGTAAATCTAATACAATAATTGCAATACAAAAAAAAAGCAGGAAAAATTGCAATTGTAAATAGGTTTAAAAAAAAAGCAAGGGATAATTTCTGCTATGATCTAAAAAAAACTGTTTCCGTTCCTGCTCCCCTTTAACCCCCCCAACACACACGCTTTTATTGCAATACATGAGTGCACTATGGGGTTGATTTACTAAAGACTGTGCACTCTGCAAGTGCAGTTGCTCCAGAGCTTAGTAAAGGAGTTTTTTTTTTTTTTTTTAAGTCAGCAGCTACTAACACTGTAGCTGCTGACTTTATTAAGGCCACTTACCTGTCCTAGGCACCCAAGATGATGGGCCCCTGACGACGATCGCTTGATCCTGGCACCTCCATTCTGACTAATGGAAACAGGCGGTGAAGCCTTGCGGCTTCACTGCCCGTTTCCTACTGTGCATGCGCGACTCATATGGCGCTTTGTGAATGGGCGGCTGCCTCCTGGGATACACACAGTCCCTAGAAGGCAGCACACCCCAGTCACCAGGAGACACTGCGACAGAGGACGAAGAAGAAGAGGACTGCGGCGGAGGTAAAAAACATAAAAAATAAATCAGGGTGGAACTCCACTTTAAGGCTTCACTTTGCAAAGAGTACCCAATCACATGCGAGGAAAAAAAAACAGCAGTTTTGCTTGCACATGATTGGATGACAGAAATCAGTAGAGCTTCTGCTTGTTTACCAAGCTCTGGAGCAACTGCTCTTGCAGAGTTCAACTGCACTTTGCAAAGTGCAGAGTCTATTCCCCTTTAGTAAATCAACCCCTATGCTTCCTACTTTGTTGCAAAGTTTGAAAACTACCAGTTAGTTTGAAAAGCAGGCAAGGTAAAAATCTCAGGTCTCGTGATTATTTCAAAATGCTTATCCCAATAGATTATAAACCCAGTCTAGTGTTGCAGCTAAGTAACTATCAAAAATCCATAAACTGGTTGTAAGTCTACAGCTGAAAGTGACCCTGTGGCCAGGCTATGAATATTCTACGAATAGCATTTGCATGCATTACTGGCCATTACTGACTGCAATGCAAGTGATTCTATGCAAAACTTCATAGCTAGAGTGTCTTGGGTACAGGTTACGCTTTCATGTTACTCTGATTTCCCACCCCTCCCCTATCTGTGACACTGCAACCTTTTCAGCTTTGCTTTATTTTTATTTTATGGATCTCCCCGATGACCTGTTTTCATCATACAGACTGTCAGCACTGATCAGCAAAGCTGCTCATTTACAGGGTCACGAAGATGCAGCAAACAGACTCCTTTCAGAGCAATCCATAGTGTGCCGAGTTTGGGATCGTGCATTGCCTAAAGATACTTATATACACTCATTAACACTAGGTATGCTGTTGGTGTTTTATGATCTGGAAAATGGACACTAACCCAACTTATGTATTATTGGCTGGCTCAGGAAATTTTTGCTAAGTGAGCAATAGGCAGCTATGGAATATACCCAATGGCACTTATTTTAATGTAATAGCCAAGAACAGAGCTGTATGTTTATAGGAGCAAAGCAACATGTAATAATAGTTACTAACTCACATGCCTACAGAAACAAGGGGTAAAAATGGGAAGCTGAGTGCCACATATTCGTTTCCCTGGCTAGGTTACATTCATTGGGGTTGATTTATCAAAGGTAAATACTGTAGGCTGTTTAGGAGAATTTTCAACACTGCTATGAGAATGAGATGAAGCTCTGTTGGCTTCCATCGTTCAATTATGTGCAAGCCAAAAATTATTATTATTATTTTTTGGAATGGTTATGGTTAGCAAAGTAAAAATAGTACCACATTCACCAAGCCCTGTCTAGGGCACAGTGGCGTAACCAGAGTTATGGGCGCCCGGGGCAGAACTTTTTTTTTTCGCCCCCCCCCGGCGCTAGCGCATAACCACATACGCCCAATCACAGGGCGCCATGCCATCAAATGCAGTCACTGTACCATGCCATCAATTGTCACCACTGTGCCACCAATTGTCACCATTGTGCCATCAATCGTCACCACTGTGCCACCAATTGTCACCACTGTGCCACCAATTGTCACCACTGTGCCACCAATTGTCACTGTCCAGACATCTATCCACCTCGGAGCTTTATATTATAACCTGCTGGGACTTGTAGTTCTCCATCGTCTCCTGGGGCTCGGGTGCATGCAATCCACCATCTTTGTTCAGTTTTTCTTACTGCTGGGACTTGTAGTCCCATAGATGGTGGATCGCATGCACCTGAGCCCCAGGAGACGATGGAGACCTACAAGTCCCAGCAGGTTATAATATAAGGCTCCGAGATGGATGGGTGTCCGGACATCCATCCACCTCGGAGCCTTATATTATAACCTGCTGGGACTTGTAGTTCTCCATCTTCTCCTGGGGTTTAGGTGCATGCAATCCACACCCATCCACCTCAGAGCCTTATTGTATGATAATGTATAACCTGCTGGGACTTGTAGTTCTCCAATCTCCATGAGCCCCAGGAGAAGATGGAGAACTACAAGTCCCAGCAGTTTAACTAAAATGACAGGCTCTGAGGTGGATAGGTGGAGATCAGGCAGAGCACCCCTTTAGATTTACACCGACCCCCCCACTTACCTTGCTGGAGATGGAGATGCTGCCGCGCTGTAAACACATGTTCCAGGCCAATCAGCGCGCCCTTCTGCCTGGTTGGCTGGTGTTTCCCGCCACTCCCACATCAAGGGAGACAGACAGTTCCACCAGCCAACCAGGCGCGCCGCCGCCGGGTGTACCAAGATGGCCGACAGCTCCAGAGCTAGGCCAAAGCCGCGGCCTTTCCTAAGGCGGCGGCGGCGCATTCCGCGGACGCCAGGATTTTGCCCCCCGCAATTTTTCGCCCGGTGCAGGAGCCCCCCCTGCCCCCCCCCCGCTACGCCAGTGCTAGGGCATATTCCCTTGCAAATATAACAGCCTAGTCAGGCCTGATGAAGGAGCATGCATAAGTATAAAAGCCTTGTTTTTGTTTTTTTAAATAAAAAATACTTTAAGCATGCACCAAATGCAAGAAGAGCCTCAGCAGTACTCGCCTGGAGTCACATGCATTGCGGTTAAAAGCTATGATTATACCAACTGCTGACATCGTAATAAAAGAAGATATGTACCTCTATGTTGTATAACTACATCTAACTTAGACTGCGTACACACGATAGGTTAAACCGATGAGAACGGTCTCATGGACTGTTTTCATCGGACCAAACCGATCGTGTGTGGGCGCCATCGGTTAGTTATCCATCGGTTAAAAAAAAGCCAACTTGTTTTAAACTTCGGTTAAAAATCCACGCATGCTCAGAATCAAGTATTGGAAGCATTGAACTTCATTTTTTTCAGCACTTCGTTGTGTTTTACGTCACCGCGATCTGACACGATCGTTTTTTTAACCGATAATGTGTAGGCGCGACGGACCATCAGTCAGCTTCATCGGTTAACCGATGAAAACGGTCCATCAGACCGTTCTCATCGGATGGACTGATCGTGTGTACACGGCTTTAGAAAACACATTTTTTATTTTTTAAAGAATGCAACACCAACATAAACCAGAAGACGTTGTCTTTTTTACTTGGTGTAATCTGCTTCTAAACAACAGATATTGTTGATATGCCAATATTTTAGATCTATCAATTCACCATACAGACAAAATCAAATGCACTAATTAACTAGTGCGAAGATCTAAGACACAGCTTTCTTGTGTTTTGACAGCATACGATTTCATTTAGGCATAAATGAGATTTAAATGTCGGCTATGGTTGTAGACTTGTAGCCTCAAACCAAAACACTTCTCAATGCTCCATCTGAGCGATACTGAACATTTCCCAACACTGAAAGCAGAGAGATTGTTTTTTTTTTTAGAGACAATTACACTAAAATATAAAAGTCTTTAAATGAGCACACAAATGTCGTGTCCCTTGACTACCTCTTGACCTAGCAATGTAAGCTGTGATTCTGAAGAGGCTTGTCATTTCCTAGCAGTACAAGAAATGTGTGTTGCTGACAGAGGACAATTAAATGTACTGCAAAATGCACACTGTGTGGAACATCGCTAAGCGATCCTGTAACGTTCTACAAAAGATTTATCACCGTTTCACTGTAATGGAACTTGTTTTAACCTGAAGGATAGAGATTTAATTGGATTTACGATGTCCCTTTGGGTTAATGCAGAAGAATTGAGCATTGAATGAGCCACCCAATGAGGCAGCAGCTGGCGAATCAACAGTATATAAGGAGAGAGAATAAGGGATTTCCAGATGTCATTGTACATTGTGCAACTGAGCTCTATAACCATTTGGCCTGACAGACTGTACATGCTGAGATCTTGTCATTAAATAGACCTTTTCTTAGTCCCCCTTGCTGCAACTATGCAGCAATAGGATACTTAACCAGTATGGCTAAATGATAGACCTAGCGCATTCCCATACAGAATGCAGCCATACGATGACAGGCTTCACAGACAAAACACAATGGGGAATTACCAGTTATAGTAGAAAAGCAATCGCCTACTGCATATGAACCTCAATTACCTCTACAAATACAGGACCTTAAATAAGCCACAATTACACTGCCAGATACTGAATGTCAACTAATCGGACGATGGGTTCAATCCCATTTTGTAAAGGATTAGAGTAGTCTTATTACATTTATTTTAGCTTTTAACCACTTCCATACTGGGCACTTAAACACCCCTCCTTACCAGACCAATTTTCAGCTTTCAGCGCTCTTACAATTTGAATGACAATTACTCAGTCATGCAACACTGTACCCAAATGTTTTTTGTCCTTTTTTTCCCACAAATAGAGCTTTCTTTTGGTGGTATTTGATCACCTCTGCATTTTTAATTTTTTGCGCTATTAATAATAAAATACCGAAAATTTGAAAAAAAATGATTTTTCCTAGGTTCTGTGATAAAATTTTGCAAATTATTAATTTTTCTTCATACATTTTGGCCACAATTTATACTGCTACATGTCTGATAAAAATAACCCAATTTTTTTTGGAAATTATTTGGTCTGTGTGGAAGTTTTAGAGTCTACAAACTATAGTGCAAATCATAAAAAATTATCACATCTGATCACACCTGATGTACTGAAGGCCTCTCTCATTTCTTGAGACCCTAACAAGCCAGATGGCACTTGAGGCGGCACAGATGGCACTGAGGCGGCACAGATGGCACTGAGATGGGTACTGATAAGATGGGTACTGATGTGCACGGATGAGGCCTGTGTACTGGTGGACACAGGTGGGCACTGATGAGGCGGCACAGATGGCACTGAGATGGGTACTAATGTGCACTAATGAGGTGGCACAGGTGGGCACTAATGAGGTGGCACAGGTGGGCACTAATGAGGTGGCACAGGTGGGCACTAATGAGGTGGCACAGGTGGGCACTAATGATGTGGCACACGCGGGCACTAATGAGGTGGCACAGGCGGGCACTGATGAGGTGGCACAGGCGGGCACTGATGAGGTGGCACAGGCGGGCACTGATGAGGTGGCACAGGTGGGCACTGATGAGGTGGCACAGGTGGGTACTGATTGCAGATGTACACTGAGGTGGCAGATGGGCACTGGTGGCACAGGTGGGCACAGTGGTACTGGTGGGCACACAGTGGTACTGGTGGGCACACAGTGGTACTGGTGGGCACACAGTGGTACTGGTGGGCACACAGTGGGCACAGTGGTACTGGTGGGCACAGTGGTACTGGTGGGCACTGTGGTACTGGTGGGCACTGATTAGTGATTTGAATTAAAAAAAAAGTGACCAGTTACTCACAGTTCTTTCTCCCTCCTCACCACGCGTGGCCTGTGTGAGGAGGGGAGAGTCGGCAATGAGAGATGATCTCATATGTTTACATATGAGATCATCTCTCATTGGCAGCACAGATCGCGCTGTAAATAGCCGCTGTGATTGGCTATTTACCGCGATCTGTGTTTGGCTGTGTCCAGGGGACACGGCCAGCACAGTAGCTCCCCGCTGCGCGCTTGGGAGCGCGCACGGGGAACGAGGAGAGGGCGGCCGTAAAAACACGGTGCCTCAGAGAAGTAGAGCCAAGCTGCGGCTGTATATAGTCGTACGGCCGTCAGCAAGTGGTTAAAAAAAAAGGAAACTAAAAAGGAAATGGTCATGAAAACATTAACCACTTGCCTACAGGGCACTTTCACCCCCTTCCTACCCTGGCCAATTTTGAGCTTTCAGCGCTGTCACACTTTGAATGACAATTGCGCGTCATGCTATAATGTAACCATGTGAATTTTTTTTATAATTTTCTATACACAAATAGTGCTTTCGTTTAGTGATATTCACTGCTGGGTTTAAAAAAAAAAGACCAAAAATGTTGAGGAAAAAAAAGCTTTAGTTTGTCAGTAAATTTTCTAAATAAGAAATGTTTCTCCTTCACTGATGGCCGCTGATGAGGGGGCACCAATATTCCGCACTTATAGGCACTGATGGGCGCTAATAGGCTGCACTAATGGCCATTGATGGGCAGCAATGATAGGTGGCACTGATAGCCAGCACTAACTGGCATCACTAATGGGCACCGATTGGTGGCACTTTTCCTCGACAACACACTCTGTCAGTGTGAGGCGATGAGAGCCGATTACCGGTATCTTCGTGTTTTAGATGCAACAGGCTGTAATTGGACACAGCAGATCACATGGTTAAATAGCCAGGGCTCTTTACAGATATCGGGCTTGGGATATCGTAAGAAAAGGGTTACCATCTTTTTTTTGCCTTTGTACCCATGGAGAATATTCGCCCTTTCAATTTGTCATGGTGACAACCGTCGCTAAGACTGCAACTCGGGTAATTTCAAATTTTAGGTTGTCACTGGAACACTTGTAGCTGGGAAGTCTGTGTGAACAGGCCCATACAAAGCTAATGTTTTTTAATTGCTTTCCTGTGGCACCGTTTTGGGCAAGGCTACAGCCTGTGTGAACGAGACCCACAAGTTAAATTCTATTCACTTCCTATGTGTGTCCAGGACAGGGAAATCTCCCAAAAGAACACATAGCCAAGAAAAGAAAGCAAAAATAAATAAAAATAAAATAAAAATTAGCGCTATTTACACACATTAACATGATAGATACAGGAAGCAAAGCTAACAAACTTTCTACTACAGAGGATGTGGAAGTTTTTCAATATATAGTTTTTCAATGGTATAAAATACATTCTTGTAATTATTATATATCGTTTGTCCGCTTACCTCTCCATGTGTTCAGCTTAAGAGGCCAGCCACACTCACCTGACTGCTCAAGTAATCGCTCCTCAAAGCATGGCTCCATCCCAGCCCCTATCAGGGAACTCTATATTAACCTGTGCACTGCAAGCCTGCTGATCGATATTTTGTGTCTGGCTTCTGTGTGCTGCTTGCTGTGTGTTCTAACTAATTCCAGTTACCAATCTTGGCTTGATCCTTACTATCCTTACCCGCTTGATGCCCCAATTTTTGGCTATCTCCCAACTATCCTTTGTTGTAGTAGTCTGCTGCTGTCTCTCTACCTCCCTGTAGTCTACCGTGAGAGTGAGCTGGGAGGCCCTAGGGAGCGCGACCTGGAGCCAGACTGGATCCATCCCCACCTCTAGGGACCTCTGGTAAACACCCGCTGGCTCTTAGATTCCACGCCCTGGGAAATCGCATGCTCTAGCTCCCAGTGTCATCTGTGTTGGTACTACAGAGTATCTGTTCTCCTGTATCACCTAGAGCTCCATCTGCAGCAGTCAGCCATAAGGTCCACTACCTTACTGTGCACTCCACACCCGAACAGGGTGTATTTCTCAACTGGACTCAGGTGACCTGACAGTGCTCCACACTATTGGCCCATTACTATGATTGGAAGCCCCCATAATCAACAGCACAGAAAGTGGGTCAGACCCACCTCCATACTAACTTGTTTGCCATTTCCATAAAAGAGTACTTCAGTCTCCAGGACTTCAGACATACTTTAGAATAATGTGGGGAACTCGGGGATGGCTCCTATGCAATGCTAGTGCAACTTTACTATTTATTACCCAGATATAATATTTAAGTGTCTATGACATTTTCTGTAAATTATTAGTAATTTAGTAAATTATAGAAGTATGCAACAAAATTAGAAAGTAGAAGTTACTATAGGAACCAAAAAGCACCTTCTTAAAGCAGAAGCGCACTACGGGCCAGATTCAGGTACAATTACATTGGCGCAGAGTATCAGAGATACACTACCCCGCCGCATTTTACCTGGCTCTACGACAAATTCAGGTAGATTGCGGCCCGTAAGGTACGGCGGCTTAGTGTATTTCTCGCGGCGGAATCGAAATACGCGATTAGGGGGCGTGAAGCATTTAAATTAGGCGCGTCCCCGCGGCGATCGAACTGCGCATGCTCCGTTCATAAATTTCCCGCTGTGATTTGCGCGAAATAACGTCGTTACGTAATTTTTTGTTTGAGTAGCGTCATTTACGTACATTCCTATTCCCGGATGACTTACGTAAAAAATAAAAAAAAACGTTAAAATTTGACGCGGGAACGACGGCCATACTTAACATATAAAACAGATAAAAGCTGGAATAACTTTACGCAGCAAAAAGGATGACTACAGATGCCGTAAGAGATTGCGAAAGACGCTCGTAACTTTGTGGATCGTCGGAAAAAGCTCATTTGCATACCCCGACGCGGAAAACGACGGGAACTCCACCTAGCGGCCGCAAAATTATTGCAGCGTAGATCCGAAGGCGTACGAACACGTAAGCCAGTCGGATTGAAGCCCGAAGCCATCGTATCATGGTTTGAGGATTCAGACTAATGAAACGATGCGCGTAATTTGAAAGTACTTTGGTCTAATGCGAGATAGACCGGAGTAAGGGCTCTGTGAATCTGGCCCTACATGTCTATTTCCAACGCATCCCAAAAATAAGGGGATCATTCCTTATTTCAGGGCAATTGGTGGGGCCATGCAAATCATTCTTTATCCACTTAAAGGGGTGTTCCCGCCAAATTTGATGTTTATTAAAAGTCAGCAGCTACAAAAAGTGTAGCTGCTGGCTTTCAATAAACACACACTTACCTGCTCCAGCGTTCCAGCGACGTGCCGGCCGGGGCTCCGCTCCTCCCCCCCCTCCCCGGCCGGCGTCTTCATTTGTACTGTGGGCACCCGCCGTGACAGCCTTCAGCTTCACGGCCGGGCACCCACTGCGCATGCGCGAGTCGCACTGCGCATGTGCGCGGCGCGGCTCACCGCTGATTCGACAGGCGATTGTCTAGGACCTGTCACATGTCCTAGACGATTGCCTAGGGGAGGGGCTGCAGTAAGGCGATTAAGCTTAATCGCCTTACCAGCCCTCAGCGGAAGGAGGAACTGGGACAGGAAGTCCCACTCCTCCGGAAGCCCCCACTCCCCCCCCAAAAAAAATTACATGCTAAATGTGGCATGTAAGGGGGTGAGGAGTGGAACAAGCGGAAGTTCCAAATTTGGGTGGAACTCCGCTTTAAGACCCGGACCATTATGCAGGTAAAGGGCCTGGCCCCTTTTTGCAATTCAGGACTGCATCGCTTTAACTGACAATTGCGCGGTCGTGCGATGTGGCCCCCAAACAAAATTGCCATCATTTCTTTTCCCACAAATAGAGCTTTCTTTTGGTGGTATTTGATCACCTCTGCGTTTTAATTTTTTGCGCTATAAACAAAAATATAGCGACAATTTTGAAAAAAAATGCAAGTATCCCCCAAAAATATTTATAAAAAATATTTTTCCTCAGTTTAGGCCGATACGTATTCTTCTACTTATTTTTGGTAAATTTTTTTTTGCAATAAACGTTTATTGATTGGTTTGCGCAAAAGTTATAGCGTTTACAAAATAGGGGATAGTTTGTAATTTTTATTATTATTTTTTACTAGTAATGGCGGCAAACAGTGATTTTTTTCGTGACTGTGACATTATGGCGGACACATCGAACACTTTTGACACATTTATGGGACCATTGTCATTTTCACAGCGAAAAGTGCTATAAAAATGCACTCATTACTGTGAAAATCACAATGGCAGTGAATGGGTTAACCACTAAGGGGCGCTAAGGAATTAGGTGTGCCCTAAGGGAGTGATTCTTACTGTAGGGGGTGTGGCTGTAGGTGGGACATCACTGATCGTCGTTCCCTATAACAGGGAACAGACAATCAGTGACACTGCCACAGAGAAAAACGGGGAAGGTTTGTTTACACTCACCTCTCCCCATTCTTCAGCACCTGTGACCCGATCGCGGGTCACCGGCTGCAATCAGGTCCGCGGGTCCTTAAGTGGTTAATGTCAAATGCCAGATCCATCATCCTGGTGTGAAACACGAATACAGCCTTATACTATAACTGCACACAGCTGTTTAATGCTTGTTGGCCATCATCAGTGCAGTGTATAGAAACGACTGCTTCTTGGGTTAGGTTTTGGGGACCGATGACCAAGGGTTATATTAAGGAGAGACTAAAGGAAGAGAAGGGCTCAGCCCACGAAGGGAACAGAAACTGCATGCCTATTATAATTGAAAATTAAGGCTGCTTGTCTGAATTATGCATGGCTTTTGTCACTATGGATAAAGTCTGTCTATTTGCCACAGTCATTATCAGGAGTTTCAGTTAATGTGTATCCTCGCAGTTTTTTGTTGATCAATGCCTATCATGATTGTATTCCAGTTCTATTATATTGTATTAAATACCATACTCCTGCAAATATAAAGGATACGAAAATTCAGCTTGGGTTTATTATCTCATGTATCATTTTTTATCTATATTACTGTCAACATGATCCTTAGTGCTTAACAGCAGTGCTTTAGTTTAATTTATGATTATATCTCAATTGCACACAATGGCGTCTCTTACACATTTTGGACCAGATTCAGTTACACTTAATATTGCGCTGCCTAATCTAAATACTCTACGCTGCCGTATTTCACCAAGCTCTACACCAAATCCTGGTAGATTTTTGCCCGTACGCTACAGCGGCGTAGTCTATTTCTCACCGCGTAATCGAAATACGCGATTGGGGGGCGTGAAGCATTTAAATTAAGCGCATCCCCACGGCGATCGAACTGCGCATGCTCCGTTCAGAAATTTCCCGCCGTGCATTGCACGAAATCACGTCGTTACGTCATTCGTTGTTTGAGTAGCGTCGTTTACGAACATTCCTATTCCCGGACGACTTACGTTAAAAATAATAAAAGACGTCGGAAAACGTAGAAATTCGACGTGGGAACGACGGCCATACTTAACATGGGCTGTCTAATATTAGACCAGCAAAAAGCTGGTATAGTGTTACGCAAAAAAAAGATGACTAAAGGTGCCGTAAGAGATTGCGAATGAAGATCGTAATTTCGGGAATCGCGGAAAACGACGGGAAGTCCACCCAGTGCCCGCAATTTTATTGCAGCTTAGACCTGAAGGCGTACGAACACCTAATCCAGTCGAATTGAAGCCCGCAGCCGTCTATTCATGGTTTGAGGCTTCCGACTAGCTAGAAAACGCGCGTAATTTGAAATTACTCCAGTCTAACACCAGTTAGACAGGAGTTACGGCTCTGTGAATCTGGCCCTTTATATTTACATTTAAAAAGATTTTGCTTCAGCTCTTTCTTAAAACACTGAGTTAAAAATGTATCTATGCAACTGTCTTACTAATACTGCTATCCTCTGTCAACTACTTAATTGGCTGCTAGGTTTGTACCAGAAAAAAAAATCATGTTCTTACAAGGTCTTTTGCATATATTAAACTTTCTCGGATCTAAAGCGGTACAACACAAACTTTCTGAGATGAGAAAGAGAGTACACCTTTTAAATTATTTATAAAAAATAAATAAAATTATATATATATATATATATATATATATATATATAGACATTTTTTATATCTATATAAAATACCCCCCCCCATGCTTTATGTTGCACTCAAAGAAATAATGTGCTAAAGATGATTATTTAACTACTTGCCGACCGCCCGCCGTCATATTACTGCGGGACGGTGGCACTGCTATGCGGGAGCACGTAGCTCTACGTCCTCCCTTTAGCAGCTTGTAGGGCATGCGCGCACGTCCCCCGAGTCCCGCGCGCGTGCCCGGCGGGTACGATCGCCGCTGGGCACCCACGATTGCTCGTTACAGAGCGGGGAACGGGAGCTTTGTGTGTAAACACACAGCTCTCGTTCCTGTCAGCGGGGGAAACGCTGATTTTCTGTTCATACAATGTATGAACAGAAGATCAGTGATTTCCCCTAGTGAGGCCACCCCCCCCACAGTTAAAACACACCCAGGAACACAATTCCCTGCCCCCTAGTGTTAACCCCTTCACTGCCAATGGCATTTTTATAGTAATACAATGCATTTTTATAGCATTGATCGCTATAAAAATGCCAATGGTCCCAAAAATGTGTCAAAAGTGTCCGATGTGTCCGCCATAATATCGCAGTACCGAAAAAAAACGCTGATCGCCGCCATTACTAGTAAAAAAAAATAATAATAAAAATGCCATAAAACAACCCCCTTTTTTGTAAACGCTATACATTTTGCGCAAACCAATCAATAAACGTTAATTGTGATTTTTTTTAACGAAAAATATGTAGAAGAATACGTATCGGCCTAAACTGAGGAAAAAAAATGTTTTTTATATCTTATTTGGGGATATTAATTATAGCAAAATGTAAAAAATATTGAATTTTTTTTAAAATAGTCGCTCTATTTTTGTTTATAGCGCAAAAAATAAAAACCGCAGAGATGATCAAATACCACCAAAAAAAAACTATTTGTGGGAAAAATGCAGACAATTCACATTAACCACTTGGCACTTAGGAGGGTATATACAATCTATGGCTCCTAATAAATGTCGGGAGTTTTCCAGAGATCAGCCATGCAAATACAAGGAGTATTCAAAGTATGTGTCATATACTAACACAACAGTCCTTGAAACTACTAAAGGGTTGATACAGTATTGCCATATCATGTATGCTTTAACTGCTGCACTCTATTGTTATTTTTATTAAAGAAATCCCTATAACCAGTAGAAAACATTATCTGAAAAAGTATTTTGCTTAATGCAATGATAAAATACCCATTTAGAAATCTGGTATACAAGAAATTTTTTAAACTCAAAAACACTTGCTGTTTTGCTCTAAAAAGACAGGTGTCATCACCCGGCAGTTCCTCCTCCAGTAATTGTGTTACATACTGGTAAACAAAACTAATGAGGATGGAGATGCTAAGGGCAGTGTGGGCAAGGCAGAGATAATTTCTTCAGTTTTATGTAACACTTTCAGTGCAGTGCTCCATATTGTAAAACCTTCCTGATATGAAATCCACACAAACAAGCTTTTACATAAAATACATGATTCACATAGAATCAAAATAATAAAAAAAAACATATTAAACATAATAAAAATATAGTCAGTGAAAAACAGTGTTAAGACTGCAATACTTATCCACAAAGCAATGGTAACAGTGAATGCAGCAGTGTTTCAGTATTTTTTTGGAGATTGGGCAAGGGAGTAAGGAAAAGCTAAAAAAAAAAGAAAAAAAGGAGGTTCTATTTTTGTCTGACACAAATGGGGAGATTTTTCCTCTTTTCCTGTGACACAAGACATGAATGGGGGGGGGGGGGGCAAGTTGTCTCCAGGGACAGGATGACATGGACACAAGCAAAAAAAATATTGTCAGAAGTTCAAACACTTTCATGTGCAACTAAAAACCTATTATTGGAAAGATTGTTCATCACTGCCTGTCATGGTAGGAATACAGGGAGTGCAGAATTATTAGGCAAATGAGTATTTTGACCACATCATCCTCTTTATGCATGTTGTCTTACTCCAAGCTGTATAGGCTCGAAAGCCTACTACCAATTAAGCATATTAGGTGATGTACATCTCTGTAATGAGAAGGGGTGTGGTCTAATGACATTAACACCCTCTAATAGAATGTATCAAATAACTGACTCCATTTTAAGTAGAAATTAGCTTTTCTTTATGTTTTGACATAATTAGCTTAGCTAACAGTTTGCATAGAGTCACACCCTGCTACTGTTAAGTCATTGTGGATAAGCATGGAACAGCCTGATTGTATAGCAAAGTCATCTTTTAGCCATTGTTAAAACTAAATTCAGCTGGTTTAAATCTTGATAAGAATATACTGAGTTTTGTGTAAAACTTACAGACATATGCAATAATATGCAGCCCCTCCTATCTTTCATCTGTATATAAGTCTGTTGAGAGAATACAGTTTTAGAGATCTTATGAACAGCACATCTATCTCTGTGTCATTAGTCTCTCCAGATCCGTGGGTCATTGAAGCTCTTCTTTCATTAACTGAAATACACCTGGGTGGCAGTACCTGTTTACCTCTACAGAATGGTGGCAGCGGTGGGATGAGATAATCATCTTTGGTAAGTAAAAACTTATTTGTCTTTTAGACAGACTGTTTTCTCTTGCCTTAGCTCTGATTTAAATTTCATCTTAAACTAAATTTATGTAGAAGAGGTGTATGAGCCACGCCTTGGTGTATAGGGGATTTTTTGGGGAAATCCGCCTTTAAAAGTACCTTTGAGAAGGTCTTAATTGAATAATACAGTACTGTACAGTCCTTTTTGGGGAAGGAGCTGAAATAGTTAATGAGGATTATGCTTCAGTGACCCAACCTACTTTCGCTTTTCTTTCTTTCGCATAAAGTATAAGATAATTTGTTTGTGTGGGAGAATGAAGTCTGTAAGGTAAGACAGACAGACTCTCACTGTCACTATTTTAATATGGGTCTAAATCATAGTAAAAAACCTCCCTCATATCCTAATCCCAGAGACAATTGTAAAGATTATGTAGCCAGGGTTTGTAGTACAGATTATGAATTTATAAATCCTTGGGTTTGTAAAGTATACACCAGTTTACCTAAGGAGGAAATACACTTCCAGGCTGGACATTATGCTGTACAACAAAGAACCCAAACCCCACCTGCACAGGTAGGAGGAGTATCTGTAGGCGGAGCGCCCACATCAGGTGCACTGCCTCATAGAGCTTCTGTGGTCACCCAAGTAGATCTTGTATCACAAAATCCTGTTTTGGGAACTCCTGGAGGCTCACCTCAAGGTGGGGATTCAGGAGGTTCTGATTCCCCTGTTTCTCCATCAAAAAAGTCTCCACCTGGGAACGAACAAGGTTCTGGTCAGGAGGAACAAGTAGATAGTTCCGTAAGAGAAATGTTTCTCAGAGGATTAACAATTATAGGATATGATACCATGAATACCCCACTCGTACGCCCACAGGGTAGCCAAATGGAATTAAGAAATTTACCAAATAGACAGAGGAGACTAGATGATGATGAGATAGAGGGAACGCAAAACTATCCTTTACTGACAGGAAACAACATGTTAAACAAGGTGATTGATATTAAAAATATCAACCGCATTGTTAAAAATTGTCCAAAACCAACTGAGTCTGCCTCTGCAACCTTGTCCTATTTGAAAAAGGCTTGTAAAGGGAGAAATTATACACAGGAAGATATGCGATTGATTGTAGATGGTGTCATTGGACACACATCCGCATTTGATTGGACTAAAGTAGCATCCATAAATGATATTGAAGATCCAAAAATAGTAAAGGCTGATGCACATAAATTAAATACTGAAAGGGAAAAAAAAAACACCACGTGGGATCAATTAGAAGCGGAATTAAATAATGCCTTTAAAAACAGAACTTCCCTTCCTACTGCCATAGCCTGTAAACAAAAGTCAGGAGAAAGTGTTTTAGAATTTTGGAAGAGATTTATGGCTGTGTGGACACAGGAAGCTGGATTATCAATACTACCGGATATGAATAGTCTGATGATTCAGATTTTCATTAGTAACCTAAAACCACAACATGGTTTAACGGTTAAGCAAATAATTTCTGATTGGCCTACAAAGACCATACCGGAATTCACAGAGAAGGATTCAGCAGGATGTTTGGAGATACCGAAAAGTTCAGGTACACATTTCCAGGGAGGACTGCCACAACAGCAGCAGTCCCACCCGGGGAATGGCACACAGCAGAATAGGGGTAGGAGCAGAGGGAGAGGAAGAGGTCGAGTCCGTGGTTTCCCCAGGACACAGCCCCCAAAAAGAGGTTGTTTTAACTGTGGGGACTTGGGTCATTGGAGAAACCAATGTTCATATGGCATACCTGAACAAAATATCACACAAGTTACACAACCCCCACAAACCCAACAACATCAAGGGCCAAAATACCCCATCCCCAATGAGGATACCCGGAAGATAATATCCCAGCATTTCCCCTGGTTTCATCCGCTTATTCAGAGCAACCAATTATTATGTTGCATGTGAATGGAATGGAAGTACCATTTTTCCTCGATTAAAAAGCCACACTGAAACCCGGAGCCCAACCTATTTATCAAACAATATCCTCTTTCTAAAGAAAAGGAAGCGGGGATTGTGCCTATGATTGAACATTTCCTGAAACATGGCATAGCGGGAAAAATCACTGGAAACAAATAGAATGCACCAATTAACCCTGTAAAGAGGCCTGATGGTTCTTATAGATTTGTGCAAGATCTTAGAGCTGCAAATAATTTATTTGTCCCTATAGCTCCTATAGTGTCTGATGTGCCATGCCTTCTTACTTCTATACCATTCGATGCAGAATATTTTTCTTTTATTGACCTTACAATTTTTTTCCGTCCCTGTGGACGAAGAGACAGCCTATTCTTGCATTCTGTTTTCAAAACCGCCAAATTACATGGTGTAGAATGCCTCAGGGCTATGTGGACTTCCCTGTAGTCTACTCAGTTGTGCTCCAGGCCACTATGCGGTCCTGGACTCCCCATCATGGTTCTGTCCTACTCCAATATGTATCCCAAGCCAGGTAGCCTGCAAAGAGAATGGTTTAGGTCTGCTACATTGGTTGGCAGATAATGGTCATAAAGTTTACAAAAATAAACTTCAGTGGTGTCAAGAAACTGTTGAATACCTTGGTTTTACACTCACAAAAGGTGAAAGGAAAGTCAGTCACAAGAGAGCTGCGGCTCTCGTGGGTCTAGCCCCCCCACAGACCAAGAAGGATATGCTGTCCTTCCTTGGCATGATTGGTTACTGTCGCCAATGAATACCTGACTGTTTCTACTATGATAACATTTTGAGACAAACCACAGGTACCGACATGTCGGATTGTATAACATGAAATGTATAATGCTTTTGTATACCTTAAAGCTTCTATGGTAACAGATCCTGGTCTTGGCCTATACGAGTATAGCAAGGGGTTTCACCTATTTGCTAGGGACAACTGTAAAACCATGGTGGGAGTCCTAGCGCAAGAACATGGGGGCAAACTGCGCCCTATCGCTTTTTTCTCAAGAGTAGTGCCTATGCCGGTTCAGGGTATGTCGGTGTGTCTAAGAGCTCTTGCATCCTGTGCTATGGTTGTGGAAATGGCCCCATCTTTCACTTTAGGTCACCCAACATATGTCCGCACAGTGACTGAGTGGGTGTGAGGTCATTTTTGCTCTCACCTCAGGCCCAGCCCTATTCCTAAATGCTTTCTTGGGATTAAAATAAATAAATAAATAAATAAATGAGTAACATTAATGTATTTAAGCTATACAGCAGGACACCTCACTCAAGGAGGATATGTGCTCAAGTGCAATCTCGGGAGCTCAAAATGTGTTTGAGATGGGTCTTGCTCAAGACTTTCTCAAGACCAGATGACCATACTTATCATGCTGGATATGCTATGGTCCAGCTCCCTGACATTGTACTCGAGGCAAATCCAGTCCCATTTTAATCTGCACAAGCAGCTTCCAAACAAAAGACCACTATTTAGATGCCTTCTCTAGCCCCTGAAATACCTTTACTTGATCAAACACTCTTAGATTTACAAACATATGCCACTGAAACTGACATAAAACAATGGAACATTGCAGGTGTGCAGAAAAGTCCAGAGTCTGGGCTTAACTGCAAAGAGGGGAAACCATGTATACCTATAGCTAGTGCCCCATTGTTTATCTCTCAGTACCATGGGGTGGGACATAGAGGCTGGCAGATGACATATGAATTACTGGATAGGGATATTTTCATCGCAGGTCTTCCCTCTCTTGTGAAATCATATGTCTCTAGATGCATCACATGCATCTGGAACTAACCAAATAAATCCACACAAAGCAAAACACTTGATATATCCATCCTCACCATTCACTCATTTACAGATTGAGTTCACCCACATGCCCAAATTAGGCAAACGACAGGAATATTTACTTGTAATAGTAGACATGTTCTCAAGATGGGTAGAAACATTCGTAACTACAAGAAAAGATGCTCAAACAGTGGTAAAAAAATCCGCTCGCAAGAAATCATCCCTAGATGGGGATGCCCGCTCCAAATAAATTCTGACAATGGTCCTGCCTTTATTTCAAAAGTGTGCCAAGATTTAGTGAAGAAAAATAAAAAAACAGAGGGCGCCTCCAGGTTAAGCGTTGCAAAGCTTTATTACAATACAGATGACAGTGTAGACTTACATTAAAAACAAGTGGAATCCAACATGTAGATTCGATCGGGAAGTTCTTGAATGGGGGGAGATGTGGCATCTTTCCAGGCTAGATGTATTGCTGATCGTGCTGCCGGGTGAAAACTCCTAAGTCTCACCGTCCATAGAGCAGGTTTAGTGAAAGCACTTAAAATTGACTGGAAGTTTCACATTCTTTACCATTCTCAAAGTTCAGGGATTGTAGAAAGAATAAGATCAGGAAGGCTACAGGTGGAACTTTTACCAACTGGAAAACTGTGCTGCCGACAATTCTAGCAGAGGTAAGAATGACCCCAAATAACAAGACAGGTTATTCTCCCTTTAAAATTCTTATGGGCAGACCATTTCCCACTCCCTGGGCCAGATAACCCTTAATGTTAGAAAGAGGGGATCTTGATCTTATTCAGGAAGAATATGTAAGAAAATGAATTGAAAGAAATGTCGCTCGCACCTCTCCTTTTTCTTCACAGGAACCAACACACCCCTTTAAGGTCGGTGACCTCGTAGTGGTCCAGCAGCTGAACCGAACAAAAAAAGCAGGAATATCCTTTTGGACCTCCAACCACTGTGATCGCAGTAACCAGGACAGCCATCCTCGTGGAAGGACAACAGTCTTGGATCCATGCCAGTCGAGTAAAGAAGGTCAACTAGGACCCTAAGAGGCAAGGCAAAGATAAAGACAAAGGAGGTGAAGAAAGTAGTGAAAATCCTCGAATACTGAGTGAAGAAAGTGGTCAAGTATCTGAAAAAGATGACCTCGCTTATTTCATCAAAGACTTCTCGGGAGGCATTTTGTCTCCTGTTCCTAATCTCTCTGATAGTGTTCCTACCTACATGGATTGTAACTCACTGTATTTATCATCCTGAGGACTTGGGAGCCCTTAAAGTCATATGTGGGTCACGCAATAACATCATCAATAATACACATATCAGACACAAGAGAGATACACAATCACATAATGAAGGAGTTAAAACAGATAGTTTTACAAACATGTTGCTACTGAAATTTAAATATAGCTATGCCCAGAAGTCTGGATATGAAAAATGTTGGATATGTAGTAAACTCCATCCTAGCACT
Organism: Rana kukunoris; assembly: GCA_029574335.1. NCBI lineage: Eukaryota > Metazoa > Chordata > Amphibia > Anura > Ranidae > Rana > Rana kukunoris. Next base: position 491,303,883 of record CM056050.1, on the reverse strand, counting down.
GCTAGGATCCCCCTAATGGTAGTACCTCTAAACTTCACCCCCCTCCTAAATGGTACACATTCTGTCGTCCTTACAAATGTCACAAAAACGCTTTCAAATAATACCCTTATTTTCCAAAATATTGGTAGAAGTCATTCCCCAGACTGGTGTTTTAGTTTGGGAAACTTCACAAAGGGAGCTGAAGTGTGTCAACAATCTAAAATTAACTTTTCAATGACTTCAATTGAAAACCCTTTCTTCCACACTTCAGAACCTGCCCTAAATACTACTCTAATAAACTTTCTCATCTCCAGTTCCACTTCCACAGTAGGAAAATTTTTGTGAAGTTTAACCTTTTCCAGTCTTTCTGATGAAATGATGACAATATTCAAATAACGATCCTTAGCTCTAGGAAACAGTATTTTTATTTGTTGTGGAAAAATCTGTCACTGCCCCTCCCCCTTTGTATTCCATGGACAATTGCTATGAAGCTGATATTATCTGCTTATTGTTCTATAGTTTTATATGCTTAGGATAATGATACATTTATGGGAAAGTAGCCCAGGTGAATGTAGGGGGTTTCAGGGTTTGTGATTATCACCTTCGTGATAAAAGAGGGGATTCTAATAGAATGTATCAAATAACTGACTCCATTTTAAGTAGAAATTAGCTTTTCTTTATGTTTTGACATAATTAGCTTAGCTAACAGTTTGCATAGAGTCACACCCTGCTACTGTTAAGTCATTGTGGATAAGCATGGAACAGCCTGATTGTATAGCAAAGTCATCTTTTAGCCATTGTTAAAACTAAATTCAGCTGGTTTAAATCTTGATAAGAATATACTGAGTTTTGTGTAAAACTTACAGACATATGCAATAATATGCAGCCCCTCCTATCTTTCATCTGTATATAAGTCTGTTGAGAGAATACAGTTTTAGAGATCTTATGAACAGCACATCTATCTCTGTGTCATTAGTCTCTCCGGATCCGTGGGTCATTGAAGCTCTTCTTTCATTAACTGAAATACACCTGGGTGGCAGTACCTGTTTACCTCTACACACCCTATATCAGGTGTGCATAATTATTGGGCAACTTCCTTTCCTTTGGCAAAATGGGTCAAAAGAAGGACTTGACAGGCTCAGAAAAGTCAAAAATAGTGAGATATCTTGCAGAGGGATGCAGCACTCTTAAAGTTGCAAAGCTTCTGAAGCGTGATCATCGAACAATCAAGCGTTTCATTCAAAATAGTCAACAGGGTCGCACAAAGCGTGTGGAAAAACCAAGGCGCAAAATAACTGCCCATGAACTGAGAAAAGTCAAGCGTGCAGCTGCCAAGATGCCACTTGCCACCAGTTTGGTCATATTTCAGAGCTGCAACATCACTGGAGTGCCCAAAAGCACAAGGTGTGCAATACTCAGAGACATGGCCAAGGTAAGAAAGGCTGAAAGACGACCACCACTGAACAAGACACACAAGCTGAAACGTCAAGACTGGGCCAAGAAATATCTCAAGACTGATTTTTCTAAGGTTTTATGGACTGATGAAATGAGAGTGAGTCTTGATGGGCCAGATGGATGGGCCCGTGGCTGGATTGGTAAAGGGCAGAGAGCTCCAGTCCGACTCAGACACCAGCAAGGTGGAGGTGGAGTACTGGTTTGGGCTGGTATCATCAAAGATGAGCTTGTGGGGCCTTTTCGGGTTGAGGATGGAATCAAGCTCAACTCCCAGTCCTACTGCCAGTTTCTGGAAGACACCTTCTTCAAGCAGTGGTACAGGAAGAAGTCTGCATCCTTTAAGAAAAACATGATTTTCATGCAGGACAATGCTCCATCACACGTGTCCAAGTACTCCACAGCGTGGCTGGCAAGAAAGGGTATAAAAGAAGAAAAACTAATGACATGGCCTCCTTGTTCACCTGATCTGAACCCCATTGAGAACCTGTGGTCCATCATCAAATGTGAGATTTACAAGGAGGGAAAACAGTACACCTCTCTGAACAGTGTCTGGGAGGCTGTGGTTGCTGCTGCACGCAATGTTGATGGATCAAAACACTGACAGAATCCATGGATGGCAGGCTGCATGAGTGTCCTTGCAAAGAAAGGTGGCTATATTGGTCACTGATTTGTTTTTGTTTTGTTTTTGAATGTCAGAAATGTATATTTGTGAATGTTGAGATGTTATATTGGTTTCACTGGTAAAAATAAATAATTGAAATGGGTATATATTTGTTTTTTGTTAAGTTGCCTAATATTTATGCACAGCAATAGTCACCTGCACACACAGAAATCCCCCTAAAATAGCTAAAACTAAAAACAAACTAAAAACTACTTCCAAAAATATTCAGCTTTGATATTAATGAGTTTTTTGGGTTCATTGAGAACATGATTGTTGTTCAATAATAAAATTAATCCTCAAAAATACAACTTGCCTAATAATTTTGCACTCCCTGTAGAGGGGAACTCATCAGCCAACAATAAAGACCTGACAGAGGCATCTAACCCTTTCCAGTTCTAGCCCTTATTAGCCCGATTTGAAACAAAATACATTATTTTTGCTGAAGCTAGGTTTTAATTTTACTGGCACTTTAAGAGGTTTATGACACTGGGAGGTGGGGCGGGGCTTAAGATCACATGACTACCGTGATTGGCCATCATTGTGGTCACCCAATCTGAAAACTAGCTTTCTGTTAGGTGACAGTAACTGTGCCGGGAACGTGTGCGCTCCTGGCACAGGTATTATTGCAGCAACTCATGCACATATGCGGCCTCATGCACATATGCATCTCATTAAAAGAAACTCATGCACATATGCATCTCAATAAAATGTATTTTACAACATTCTTGGCTGATAAAGAGGAACACTTCAAGTAGAAAGTGTGTACGCATGAAGAATACATACCCAAAAACTGATTGGTTGGAACCCACAAATAGATTAATCAGCACTACTATCCCCCGTCCCCGTCACACACACCCTTCACAAGGTTGATAAGAATTAATACCCATAATCAATTTTATGAAACCCACAGTTATGTCCTTCAACACTACTTTTCCCTATCACTGACTTTCCAAATCACTAAATAAACCGGTGTTCCACCCGCAAATTTTTTCTTTAAAAGTCAGCAACTACAAGCACTGTAGCTGCTGACATTTAATAAGGACACTTACCTGTCCAGGGAGCTCAGCGATGGTGACCCCTTCCCCCAAGGCCGATCCGTCCATCGGATTGGGTGCAGGTGCCGCCACTCTAACTTAGGAAAACCAACAGTGAAACCTTACGGCTTCACTTCCCATTTCCTACTGCGCATGCAATTTGTGAATGGCTAGCTGTCTTCTGGGACACACATAGGTCCCAGAAGACAGCGTGGGGAGATCATCATTTCCCAGGAGCACAGACAAGGGAGGGAGTGACCTAGGAGCTTCGTGGTGAAAGAAAGTGACAAGTTGAGAGAAAGGTGTAATATTGTATGACATAGTAAGATAGTGATGGTCCAGAGACCCACACATTTTATGGGGAAGATAGGTGGCCCTAAGTTTCCCTAATCCCTTGTGTTGGGGGGTCTCTTTTCAGGAGTACTCAGTGGTTGACTTCAGCTGATCACGAAGAGAGGGGTCTGCTGAGCCTTTTGGCTAGGTGGACCAGAGTGTGCCTTGCCCCCATCAGGAGTCTTGCATGCTGGGAGATCAGGAAGAGAGCCTCCCTTTGTTTAGGGTGTGTCATACTGAGGGAACAATATGACACACCCTTAGGGCCCTTTCACACGAACGGACGAACGGTCCGTTTTTCATAAGTCCGTTTACAGACTGCAATGGTTCCCTATGGGATCGCGGACTTTAGAGGATGAGTATCCGCTAACGTCCGTAAACATCCGCTTCCGTAAAGATCCGGTTTTTCGGACAGAAGAAAATCCTATTTTTCTTCCGTCTGGCAGATCGGATCGAATGAATACAGACAGACGGTCCGTATTCATCTGATTCCCCATGGGCGGAGAAAAGACAGGGCGGTCCCCCTGTCAGCCGACAACTCAGCGGGGATTTTACGGTGGAATCCCCGCTGAGCAAACGGGCATACGGAGCAGATCAATACGGATGCGCTCCGTGTGAAAGGACCCTAAAGCACTTTTTTGTGCGAGTTCACATGCAGTCATTTTGTTCACTAGTGTTTTTGTGCATCACATCACAAAATGACTGTCAAAAAGTGTCTTTCCCTCACATTGGAAGTATGTTCTCCCACCTTCTGATAAGTCCATAAGTAAGAAAGTAAAGGGAAATCTAGGTAAAAATAGCAAAAAAAAAACAAAAAAAAAAACAGCATAGCAGTTTTAACCTTCCAAATTTTATTGGAAATTAAAAGGTTTTAGACATGCATTTCAAAATTATTTATTTTTTATAGCGGTCTATACATCAGACCAATAGTGGAAGCAACCAAGGAGAAACAAGGGAGCTCCAAAAGAAATTCAATGACTTCAAATGAGGGACAGTTGGGAGCAAAAATATAAAAACAGTAGACTAAAAACAGCAAAAATACTGTACTGCAATTATGCATACACCCAAAATATGCACAGAAATTTGTGATAACCAATTTTCCTCCAACATCAGTTAAATTAAACCGATTTGGTTGTTATGAATCATGTGACTTTATACCTGATCACTACTTTCTGTACTAACTGAATAACCCTGTTAGTGATAACTAGTAAGTGCAAACCTAAGAGTCGGTTCACACTGGGGCGACTTGGGATCTGACTTTAAGGCTCCATTCACATCTAGGCGTTTTGTCGCCTGAAGCCCGACGCTGAAGCAGCCTGACATACGCTGGAGGGGGGAATTTACATTGTCGGCTATGGAGATGGTTCACATCTCTACGCCGAACGCCGATACGCCTGAAGCGTGAAGCCTGAAACAAGTCCCGGACCCTTTTTTTCAGGCGTATCGGGCGTTCGGCCATAGCCGACAGTGTAAATTCTGCCCTCCAGCAAAAAAGCAATAGGCGTTTTGTCGGCGCAAATCGCGGGGACAAAACGCCTATTGCATGTCGCCCGAATACGCCTGCTGCCGCCGACGCCTAGATGTGAATGCAGCCGAAGTCGTCTCAAGTCGTCCCAAGTCGCGCTGTCCAGAAAAGCAATGTAAGTGAATGGGAGTGGTGTTAATACACACTACTGAGGTCGCTCCGACTTCAGAAGAGGTTCCTGTACTACTTCAATCAGACTTCTAGGCGATTTGTACCCACCCATTGATTTCAATGGAAGTCGCTTCCAAGTCTGATCACTGTTTTAATTGAAGCGACCTTTCAGCAAGATAACATACATTTCTCAGGCAAACCTCTCCCTCCCCTTCCCTCTCCCAGAGCTGATTGTTGTTTTATTGGCCACTGAAATGTCTCCCGACCTGAAAAGGACTTCAAGTCGTGTTGTAAATCGCCCCAGATCGCCCTGTGGTTCATGCTCAAGTCGTGTTGAAGTTGCTTCTGAAAGTCGTGCTGGAAGTCATGTCGCCCCAGTGTGAACCGACTCCAACTCAGTGTGTATTTTCAATTTAACATGGAAATATTTTTCAATATTTAGACTAACAGGTCTGGAGGCAAATTAAAGCATTACACCCATAATTGCAAAAGATTAATTTCCTTTATAGAAACAGCTTGACTATGAAACCACAAGTGTACAATATACAAGGAAACTTAGAAGGTCACTATGTAATTAGGCTAGGGAAGGGCAGGTTTCCAACTATGAACTTATTGTTTTACCGCAGACGTCAGTGTTATCCTAACCAAAAGATTTATAGTCTGATCTTAAAATCTAGGAATACTTGTATACTCATAACTCCAGTTACTGCTTGCAAAAAATAAAAGCTTATAGTCTTAGGCCTCGTACACACGATCAAATCTGTCTGCTGGAAACGGTCTGCTAGACCGTCCCAGCAGACAGATTCGATCGTGTGTACGGCCGAGCCGACGGATTTGGCCACCCGACAGATTTCAAAGCATGCTTTGAAATCTATCGGGTGGGAATCCGTCCACCCGACATGTCTGCTGGTGAGTACACTTACCAGCAGACATGTCGTCCCGCACCGCCGCCGAATGGATTCGGCGCATGCGCGGAAGTGTTTTACTTCCTGGTCAACGTCACCGCCACGTCAGCGCGCCGTCTGCTGGCGGGGATTTTGGTTTGCTCGTGTGTCCGACCGATTTGAACAAATAAATTGCCTCGTGTGTACGAGGCCTTAAGGTTGCTGCCATAGTATTCAAGAAGTACATAGAACATGTCCCTACTGTGATACAGACGGGTTGAATTGTAATATAGAAACCAACCAATTCAACTGACTGAAAAATAGAGTGAATTTATTTTAGGATTTTCTTCTAGTGTCTAATGGAACTCAACCTATATGACAATACTGCTCCTGGGACTAAATATACAAAACTTTTCAGTAACTAAAAAACACAAGGGAGCTGCTGTCACTTTGTTATTCTGAAGAGTGTTAATGGTAACAATATGCCTTTGTTTTGTCCGTGAATGAAAATGGATTTTAATCTGAAACCTGAGATACCAGTATGAAGAGAACCATTTTAACAAAAAACATGTCAAGTTGTCTCACAGAAGCAAACCACTGCTGGAAAAGACTCAAGGCTATTTACATTTCCAACCAACGAGTTTCATATAAATTTGAAAGCATAAAATATTTTTCTATAGCATTTTAAAAAATTTATTTGTTGGTAAAAAAAATAGACAATAACACCTGACAACGTTTTTTTCAGAGCACCATGGGTCAGCTAAAAACATAGCATATCAGAAGAACCTGTCTGCCTTTTATGTTAAAATAACTCACTTAAGAAAGAATGCTCAGATTAATTGACATAACAAAAGGAAAAAGGGAGATTGGAAAATGTGAAAAGGTTTCAGGCGTTATCCTAGGGATACACCCAGGCATGTTCCAACCTTAGTCTGAATCTACCCGAGTGAGCCCAGCAGGAAGCTGTCACTGTACTGCGCCAATCATCTGCTGGGCATGTATATGTATGATTGTGGTGGCAGAGAATGTCTTGGCAGTTTATGTCTGCCCGAGTACAGTGACAACTTCCAGATGGGCTCAGCCTAGGATCAAAACACACCTTACCTCGTCCCTACTTCTAGGGTTGCCACCTGTCTGAAAACTCCTCCTACAAGCTTAAACCAATGCTTGGCCGGACACTGATAGAAGTCACAAGACTGATATATCTTCTGATAAGAAAAGGTATTTAGGCCTTTATATTTACTAAAATAAATGCATTTCCATGTTCTGCGTACTGTGGGAGACCATATATGCAGGATCCTGGATTTAGGTACACTGTAATATGTGTAACTTTATAATTTTGGAATAATTTTATTTTTTTATAAGTATGATATCTTCGAATACAAAGGTTTGTTTTACATATAGTAGCTGCCCTAAGCCTGACTAAACCTGTGCAACCCCTAATTTAAATATGATCCACCCCCTCCTGTCAAGGTCATACCCCTTCTTGTTTAAGACCTACCCTGAAATTTTCCAGTGGGGACACTAGTTCTGAGGGCCTTGGGGGGGGGGGGGGGTAGATTCCTTTAATCTGCAGAGATTTGCTCTCACTTCCTGTTTGGCTATGGGGCAGGAAATGAACAGATGGGAAAAAAAATGAACAGGGGCTTTAACCATCCCTTACTCTATCAAAAATGGAAAAAAAAATGTTGCCTATAGTTCTACTTTAACCACTTAACCCCCGGACCATATTGCTGGTCAAAGACCAGAGCACTTTTTGTGATTCGGCACTGCGTCGCTTTAACTGACAATTGTGCGGTTGTGCGATGTGGCTCCCATACAAAATTGGCGTCCTTTTTTTCCCACAAATAGAGCTTTCTTTTGGTGCTATTTGATCATCTCTGCGTTTTTTACTTTTTTGCGCTATAAACAAAAATAGAGCGACTATTTTGAAAAAAATGCAATATTTTTTACATTTTGCTATAATAAATATTCCCCAAAAATATATAAAAAAAACATTTTTTTTCCTCAGTTTAGGCTAATACGTATTCTTCTACATATTTTTGTAAATAAAAAAAACGCAATTAGCGTTTATTGATTGGTTTGCACAAAATGTATAGCGTTTACAAAAAAGGGGGTAGTTTAATGCCATTTTTATTAATATATTTTTTTACTAGTAATGGCGGCGATCAGCATTTTTTTTCAGTACCGAGACACTATGGCGGACACATCGGACAATTTTGACAAATTTTTGGGACCATTGTCATTTTTATAGCGATCAATGCTATAAAAATGCATTGTATTACTATAAAAATGCCATTGGCAGTGAAGGGGTTAACACTAGGGGGCAGGGAAGGGGTTAAGTGTGTTCCTGGATGTGTTCTAACTGTATGGGGGCGTGATCTCACTAGGGGAAATCACTGATCTTCTGTTCATACATTGTATGAACAGGAGATCAGCGTTTCCCCACTGACAGGAACATGAGCTTTGTGTTTACACACAAAGCTCCCGGTCCCCGCTCTGTAACGAACAAGCGCGCGTGCGTGCCCGGCTGCGATCGTGCCCGCCGGGCACGCGCGCGGGACTCGGGGGACGAGCGGGCGGCGCGTGTGCGCCCCCTAGAGGCCGCTAAAGGGAGGACATAGAGCTACGTGCTCTCGCCCAGCAGTTCCACCGTCCCGCCGTATAATGACGGTGGGCGGTCGGCATCTGGTTAAGCACAAATTTCTGCTAAATTGATGGTACACACAAACAGAGTTTCCATTGGAAAAAAATCGGACGTTTTTCCGATGGAATTCCACTCAAGCTTGGCTTGCATACACACGGTCACACCAAATTCTGACCTACAAGAACGCGGGGACGTACAACACTATGACGAGCTGAAAAAAATGAAGTTCAATGCTTCTGAGCATGCGTTTTTTTTTACTGTCGGAATTCCATACAGATGAACAGATTTTCTGATAGGAATATTTTCTGTCGGAAAAATAGAGAACATGTTCTTTAAGTCCGTCGGAATTTCCAATGGAAAAAGTCTGATGGAGTATACACACGATCGGAATATCCAATGAAAAGCTCCCACTGGACATAAAAGAGGATATAACCATGCCAGTGGTGCAGCAGAAAACATATAGCACAGTGATGGAGGTATGTGGTCCAGGCAGTGAGCAAAGGAAGGATTGGGGGCAGGAACAAATAAATCCATCTGTTTATTATTTCTCATCAGCAATCAACAGAAAAAAAAAATTAAGATTCCTTAACCACTTAAGACCCAGACCATTATGCAGATTAAGGGCCTTGCCCCTTTTTGTGATTCCGCACTGCGTCGCTTTAACTGACAATTGCGTAGGCGTGCGACGTGTCTCCCAAACAAAATTGGTGTCCTTTCTTTCCCACAAATAGAGCTTTCTTTTGGTGCTTTTTTACCTCTTGTGCGGTTTAAATTTTTTGCGCTATAAACAAAAATAGAGCGACAATTTTGAGAAAAATTAAATATTTTTTACTTTTTGCTATAATAAATATCCCCCAAAAATATATATAAAAAAAAACTTTTTTTTCCCTCAGTTTAAGCAGATACATATTCTTCTACATATTTTAGGTAAATGTTCAGGGAACAGACGATCAATGCCACTGTGAAGAACAGGGAAGGTCTGTTTACACACACCTCTCCCCGTTCTTTAGCTCCAGTGATCGATCGTGAGACACCGGTGGCGATCGGGTCCACGGGTCCCGCGGGCGCAGTCATGGACACGGAGCTTAGGACCGCGTCGCGAGCGCGCCGCCGGCCTGCGTGCTCACAACCCCACGGCTGGGCTTAAAGTGACACGTACAGGTACGTGATTGTGCCCAGCCGTGCCATTCTGCCAACGTATATTGGCGTGAAGGGGTCCTTAAGTGATTAATATGTACAACTGACACACGCAAAGGTTTGCAGGAGAGTCCTACTACCTAAATGCCAGGTATGGGTGACCATGTCAGTGTCCCTTGTGTCCGCTCCATCCCTATCATACCGGTAGCAGTGCGGCCGCTTTATGGGGACACCACACTGATTTGCCTCGAGGCCCATTCCACCTCATAAGACTGGCGCTACACTAAAAGTGTAGTGCAAGCCAGCAGGGACACTTTTCATGCTGCCCTCCTGCAAAGTGCTGCCCTAGGCCTGGGCCTTTTTGGCCTAGGCCAAGATACAGCGTTAATATAGTATATACATGTGATTTGTCAATAGAATATACTAAAATCATTAGCAAACTAACAATTAAAAATACACTTTGGGGGAAAAAAAAAACTTTGTAAACAGAAGCAGACTTTCAGTGGGTGACTAAGGCAGTGATGTCACAGGCACAAAGAGTTAGAAAAGCTGCAGATAGTTATGCTATTATGCAACTTTAAAGACATTAAATAATTAGAGTGGGCACATGTTTGAATTCTAACAGGTAGAACAAACTGAAAATATCATTTTGGCACATCAAATGCCACTCTGCATACATTGTTTTGTACTCACATCCAGATATACAGATTTTTTTACTGCAGGAAATATAAAAAGAACTTGGAGCTATTTATACAGCCCAGCTGATATTTTCTCCACTTCTGTCAGTAAAAACAGAATCCGTTTTTTTTTTCTTCGCTGCAGAAAAAAAAAAAAATACTGTGAGAACCCAGAGGGAGGCGTGGGTGGGAAGCATTCTTCAAACCAAAGGAAATAACAGTGTGGGAGGACACTACTCAGAATTCTGAATCCATAAAAAAACGCATGTAGATGCTCTTCTTTTTCCAGAACATGTAATTTATATATATTTGCCAATTTTAGATGTATGGAGCAGCAACTGGGCTCGGTTGTGGCTTAGGGATCAGAATATGCCCTTTGTGTGTTTATAACTCAGGTGCAATATTTTAATTTATCTTATTTATTAATGAGTAAATATACTTGCTCACAACACAGATATAAAGGGGTGAACTCTTCCGATTGACTTATCTAGAGTCCAAAAAAGTATATATAACTATAAGAAAGAGAGGTGAAGTTGCGCTAAAAATAAAAAGAAGCAAAAATAATGGGTGATGGCCAAATGGTTATTATACCATGTGCAAAAAAGATATTATGTAAATCTAAAGTCCAGGTGTACTCAAAAGATTAGAAAAAATCAAAAGAGTATAGGTGAAAGACCAAAAAAAACGTTAAAGTGTCCTTGATGGGCAGTTGTGTGAAAGAAAGATGTTTAATCTGCTACAAAACTGTAAATGTGATAAACAATGGAGGCTTACCAGAAGGCAAGCATAACGTGCTTGCGGCTACAACCCAGCCAGGGCCTTTAAGAGTCCACAGTAGGTTGATACAGCAGGAAAAAGGGTTGAGAGGTTGTGGGTAGCTCCAGGTGTATCAGCAGTTGGTTGCCAAAAGAAGTTATTAAATAAACATAGTGAAGTACGTCAAACCAGCACATTAAAAGGCAATAATTAAAAAATATATATAAAGATGTCCTAAATAGTGATTTGAATTAACACCACCACCGTGTCACCAAATAAATTGAAGGCTTACCAGAAGCCAGATTAGTACCGCATAGGAGATTGCTGGGATGCTGAGCTGAGAACTTACAAGATGGTGGTGTTTGGTTATTGAATGAATGGCAGACCGAATGAATGATCTATAATACACCCTGACATCAGCTGCTCCACTGCTATTTTTGAATCAAGGCTTTCTCTCCTATGCGGTACTAATCTGGCTTCTGGTAAGCCTTCAATTTATTTGGTGACACGGTGGTGGTGTTAATTCAAGTCACTATTTAGGACATCTTTATATATATTTTTTAATTATTGCCTTTTAATGTGCTGGTTTGACGTACTTCACTATGTTTATTTAATAACTTCTTTTGGCAACCAACTGCTGATACACCTGGAGCTACCCACAACCTCTCAACCCTTTTTCCTGCTGTATCAACCTACTGTGGACTCTTAGAGGCCCTGGCTGGGTTGTAGCCGCAAGCACGTTATGCTTGCCTTCTGGTAAGCCTCCATTGTTTATCACATTTACAGTTTTGTAGCAGATTAAACATCTTTCTTTCACACAACTGCCCATCAAGGACACTTTAACGTTCTTTTTGGTCTTTCACCTATACTCTTGATTTTTTCTAATCTTTTAAGTACACCTGGACTTTAGATTTACATAATATCTTTTTTGCACATGGTATAATAACCATTTGGCCACCACCCATTATTTTTGCTTCTTTTTATTTTTAGCGCAACTTCACCTTTCTTTCTTGTATTATTTAGTGTGTGTGTAACACCTAGTGGTTGCTGCTTGTAACTATTGTCATTTTTGTATGTTAAGCGCGGTAATTTCCTTGATATATATATAACTATAGAACTGTTAATTTCTTAAAAAACTAAAACATAAAACATAATAAATGTTTTCTGGGGACAGAAGCAACCAACATTATTATTATTTAAAATGTACATGTACAGTCCAGTGTAGAATCAGGTGCGTTTAACTGCAACCCATTGTTAAAGGCTTACTCCAACCGAAATATTATATATTTTTCTAATTTATTACACACATTGGGGTCAATTCACAAAGCTTTATTTTCAGATTGCGAGTGTTATTTTAACGATTTTGCACGTTATTGAAGCTAGTTCAATTCACTAAACGATTTAACGCTCTGAAAAAACATCAAATAACGTTTCCCTACACAGAAACGATATTTTAAGGTGTGGATCCTTATTAAAGAGTCAAATCGTTATTTTAAAGATTCAAATCGTTATTTTAAAGATTCAAATCGTTAAATATGTACAGAAGTGCAATTCACAAAGATTTTTTGGACAGTTATCAATCGTTAAGCAATCGTTAAATTAACACCTCCCTCAGGGTGGCGTTATGACATTTCCCAGGCGATATTTTGTTGTTAGAGGAAGCTTTTGGCGATTTTTGTAGTGTAGTGTAGTGTTGGGCAAGCTAGAACCGTGCTCTATTTGAACTTAAAATTATCCAGAGGCGAAGAAGAACATGTTAGAATGTTGTTCAGATTTATAAATGTGTATTCCGTTCACATACTATTTTGGATGACTTTTCTGAAACCCAGGTGATAGCTAATTTCCGATTATCATCTCCCATGATTTATTCTCTGTATGAGGAAATACACATGGCTTTAGAAAAGCACACACTAGAAGTTTTGCACATCACATGCTCAATCTCCGTGTGTATTGCTTGTGTCTCTCTCTCTGTATCTGCTCTTTTCCACATGCAGCTGTTCTCCTCCCCTTCTGCTCCCAGAATGCATCTCTCCAGCATTATTTAACGATCTTAAGAGTTATTTTAACGTCCCGAATCTTAATAATAACGTCTGAGTAGTTAGAATAACGTTTGGATAAAGAGTCAGTTGAAAACCATAACGACTGTGTTAAATAACGATTATAGCTTTCGTGAATACCATGTTTGCTAGCGTTAAATAAGGAGTGCTAATTTAACACCTGAAGAAAACCAATAACGTTTCTCTTTGTGAATTGACCCCAATATATATGTACACACATACTATATTGTCAAAAGTATTTGGACGGCTGCCTTTATACACACATGAACTTTAATGGCATCCCAGTCTTAGTCCGTAGGGTTTAATATTGCGTTGGTCCACCCTTTGCAGCTACAACAGCTTTAACTCTTCTGAGAAGGCTGTCCACAAGGTTTAGGAGTGTCTATGGGAATGTTTGACCATTCTTCCGGAAGCGCATTTTTAACCACTTCCATACAGGGCACTTATACACCCTCCCGCCCAGACCAAATTTTTAGCTTTCAGCGCTGTCGCACTTTGAATGACAATTGCGAGGTCATGCTACACTGTACCCAAACTAACTTGGTATAATTTTGTTCCCACAAATAGAGATTTCTTTTGGTGGTATTTGATCACCTCTGGGATTTTTATTTTCTGCAAAAAAAAAAAAAAAAAATTACAGAAAATTTAGAAAAATATATAGTATTTTTTTGTTTCTGTTATAAAAAAAACATTGTAAATAAGTATGTTTTCTCCTTTACTGATGGGCACTGATGGTACTGCACTGACGGGCACTGATAAGGCGGCACTGATGGGCACCGATGAGTACTAACATGCGGCACTGATGGCGGCACGGATGGGCACGGATAGGCGGAACAGATGGGCACGGATAGGCGGCACGGATGGGCATGGATAGGCGGCACGGATGGGCACCGATAGGCGGCATGGATGGGCACCGTCAGGCGGCACGGATGGGCACCGTCAGGCGGCACGGATGGGCATGTATGTTTTTTACTAATGGATGCCAATCAGTGCCAAACAATGCCTGCCAATCAGTGATGCCTATTGTGGGCACTGATTAGCATCCTTTATTCGTGTTTGTTATCTCTGGTGGTCTAGGTGGGCATCCCTGGTGGACTAGTGGCATCCCTGGTGGTCCAGTGGGGGGGGGGGGGCTACACTGATAATCGATCAGCGCAAACCCCCCTGTCAGAGGAGCAGCCAATCGGCTCTCCTCTACACGCGTCTGACAGACGCGAGTGAGGAAAAGCCGATTACTGACACTCTGCAACAACGATCGCCGCGATGCTTGCCCCTGGGGGCGCGCAGCTGCTCAATATCCTGAGGACGTCATATGACGTCCAGTCAGGATATTGAAATCACTTTGCTGAGGTCAATCTGTCATTGGCGGGCGGAAAGTGGTTAAAGGTCAAGCACTGATGTTGGATGAAAAGGCCTGTCTTGCAATCTCCGCTCTAATTTATCCCAAAGGTGTTCTATCCAGTTGAGATCAGGACTCTGTGCAGGCCGGTCAAGTTCCTCCACCCCAAAATCACTCATCCATGTCATTAGGTACCTTGGTTAAACTAGAAAATATTAGCTTGTGGCTATCCTAGTAAAAAACTATTTGCTGCATTTAGGCTTCAGCCCTTTGTAGGGACAAGAAGCAACTAATAACTCAACACCCAAAACAGCCTTAGTAATACAACTGGGTACCAGGTAAGCCTATATGTTTAGGTTACACCCAAGGATGGACTGGCTATTGGGACTACAGGGAGTTTTCCCAGTGGGCCGATGGCTCAGTGGGCTGGCTTCAGTGACAGCGGACCACCGCCCCCCTCTGCTCCTCTGTCTCTCCCTTTCTGCAGCGCTCACCTGGGGGGAACAGAGAAGCAGGGGGAGGACCTGAGGAGCAGGGGGATGACAGAAATAGAAGTCCACTACTAGACAACAAAATGAGGAGTTCAGTTTCATAATGAGAACAGAACTGTGACACGCAACCACATATTCACACTACCACCACACACACACACTTTATCCAACTATAGGACACAA
Organism: Rana kukunoris; assembly: GCA_029574335.1. Lineage (NCBI taxonomy): Eukaryota > Metazoa > Chordata > Amphibia > Anura > Ranidae > Rana > Rana kukunoris. The sequence goes on along the minus strand of CM056050.1, from coordinate 491,288,614 downwards.
GGGTAGTTTTATTCAAGTACCATCAGTTTAATAACCACAACTGTAAAAAAAAAAAAAAATGTAAATAAGCAGCTGACATATAATAAAGTTATATAATTACTTTCTTTATCTGTTTTTGTATTTTTAAAGTAAATTTCAGGGCAATGCAAATTAAGGAAGCTAATTTATATTATGGATGGTGTTCCGACAGTTGAATTTTGGCAAATACTTATAAGATGATTTTTGGTGTGGTACTTGGTGAGCAAAGGAGGAACAGCCTTGCTTTTGATGCCAACTTGAATTACTAAGTGCCATTTTCACAGATATGTCACAGAGTATTGTGTACGCCTAAAGGAAGTGTCAGTATTTTTACCTCTCCGAGTACTGAAAAGCAACCTGACAGAACAAGGATGCGTACTAAGGTCCTTGTAGCAAAGCTCTAGTTGCATTCACAGTCCTTAGATGAGGTTTGACTATCCAACCAAGGATTAAAGTAGAAACGCTTATTAAAACAGACATATTTCTATATTTAAATCTATTTGCAAAAGTAAAAAAAAAAAAAAAAGAATATGCAATCATAGACTGCCAATGTGACGTCTAGTTAGGAATGATTATGGTTTAGACGTCTAAAAAGACAACAAAGTGCTTGAAACGTTAAGTATGTTTGTGTAACGAAAAGGACAAATTTGAATAACGCTGTCCACTGACATTAACACAAAAAAATTATTTGATATTAATTTATTTTTAATTGTTTCACAATAAACATTTTGATTGTGAACCTGGTGTAAAGCTAAAGTAAGGTTAACCTATATTATATATATTTATACAGTGATAAAGACTTTAATATCGTTTTAAGATATAATAAAATATTTATATGAATGCAGTTGGCATGAATACCTGAAACTGTATTTATATCAGAAGCCATTAGCATGGTTTTAGTGGCAAAACTGGTTTTGGACCACATTAAGGGTACTTGAAGTTATCCAAGTAACATAGGGTATCCACTACATATGTGGCATTTAACTGAGATGTTCTGATTTTTGCCTCGAGCTCTGTAGTTGGTATTAACATTGCAATGAAAACATGCCCAGTATTAATAAACACCCTTTTTTTAAGCCTGTGATGTGGTGCAAAAAAACAAAACACCAAATGTGAACTAAAAATAAGAACACAGGATGTTCCCAAAGAGGAAGGACCCTTGGCCTGACTTCTCAGGGTGCAAGACTCCTGACAAGGAGGCAAGGCACTTAGGTCCCACCTAGCCTAAAGGCCCAGTGGACCCCACTCCTCAGTTGTTTGCAGCCAACCAATGAGTACTAGGTGAGAGGCCCACCCAAAGAGGGAGATATTAATCCTTTCCTACGTTCCTGCTTAAGCAAATGCCATGACCACTGCCCTTGGTGTGCAGTTTCAGGGTGGCTCCTTACTTTTACAGCATCTTATGAAGTCACTCTTGCATGCATGAACTGGAGCTATGTCTACCTACACTGTGTGCATCAATAGGGAGACAAAACCTCATAGCCTAGTGTGGCAAGGCACACCCTGCTCCTGTCACCACCTTCTCTCTCCATTTATCCAAGTTAATAGTTTAACTCCAGACTACATTGTCCACCAACTATTTTCTGTGAAGGCTGGGAGTCCAGGGAAGCAGCAGAGAGTGTAAGGACCAGCAGCATAGAAAGTTAAAAAATCTGCAAGTGCTGAGGTAAGAACTTTAATAGTTTACTGGGAAATTTGTATTTTATTGTGCACAATGTGTTCAATCACAAAAAACAAAATGCGGGCTTTTATCATTATTTCCCATATCTCTGTATGTTGTGTTCTTTTAAGATGCACATCCAAGGGTATTTTTAAAATATCCATACTCCCCGCTGCCAACACAAATTATGGAAGAGAGTTCCACAGTCTTATTGCCAGTGAAAAAAAACCTGCGCAGTTTAAAGTTAAACCGCTTCTCCTCCAATCTCATTGTGTGGCCCTGTGTCCTCCTACACTCCCTGAGACTGAATCATTTTTTTTCCTATTCAGTCTCAGGGAATGTAGGAGGATACGGGGCTTCCGTCAGTATACCGCTTCCTCAAGTCTAGACATAGGAACCAGATATTATAGCTGAATATTGCATAGCATACAAGACTAGCCGACAATAGCTTGTTTGAGCAATGGAACTGTTCATTGAAAACTCACACAGAATTTATATACTAAACAATCAGGTGAGGCTGATCACATTATCGTATGTAAAGGCAACTGTATACATAAATATAGTTTGTTGTTATTTAAGCTGGGGAAATAGGCCATGAGGGCCACCACACACAATCACGGGGGATTTATAGTCAAACAGGAGGCACAATATGTGTGTATGTATAAAAAAAAAATAATAATATTTTAATATCTTAATTTTTTTTTTTTTTAAATAAAAAGAACAGACACAGTGGCCATTAGTGGCCTCTTTGGAAGTACGAAGGTGTTTTTTGTTTTGTTTAGGTTGCATAGGACACAGTATGAGAACACATGATTTAGGTAGAATGAATGGAGTGGGTAGGGACAGAGTAGATACTCCACTGCAGCCAGAGGTGGTGTGGAAGGAGGGGGGGGGTGTGAACTACTAATTATATTCTTTAAAAAACTGTCATGTGTACGCGGCATTAGGAGGACCTGGGACAGACCTACTTACAATAAACATATAGCAGGAGACCCCAGACAAGTGGCTTGAGTTGATATTAACATCTGCTATGAGTCTCACAGTGTCAAGCAGTTACTGTTGGTAATCTAGGCCCTAAACATGGATCCCGTGCCTAGATTCCCAGAGACTGTGTTTTGGGGAGACAGGTACTTGAATCAGAAACAAAACCACTTTGAGGGTCCCCCAGGCATACACCTCCCAAAGAGTAGTGTTCCCTTAAAAGCCAGGGCCCATAGTCAGTGGGTAAGTGGCCACCCTGCAGTCCCGTCCAAAAACCCCATTAATAAACCCCTGAGTGCCTGAAGTTCAGCAGCAGGAAGAGCACGTTATCACTACACAGAAGATTTCTACAGGATCCAGCTGCCTGACATATGTTGACTATACCTTATTACAGGTAAGTGATATGACTGCAGCTATAAGAGCAAAATCATATTTTGACTTAAAGGGGTTGAAAATCCTCAGTTTTTGTTCACCTTATTGCACCCTATGCATTAAGGTGAGAAAACATCTGACAATTACCCGTTTTACTTACCTGAGTCTTGGAAAGTCCTGCGTCGAGAACGCACTGGACCTTTGCCTGGGGTTTTCATCTCTTCATTGGATTGATAGCAGTGCAGCCATTGGCTCCCGCTGCTGTCAATCAAATCCAATGATACGGGCAGAGTCCTGCATTCAGTGGCTATGGACGCCGAATGCTGGACTCGGGAGTGCGTCCACTTCCTTGGGAGAGTGCTTCCCAGAGGGTGTTATCTGATGTGGAGAGGAGCCAAGAGAGCCACCAGGGGACCCCAGAAAATGGCATTCAGGGCCACACTGCAAAAGGAGATGCACAGTGGAGCCATGACATTTTTTTTTTAAACAATCAGACCTATAGTGTCACTAACTTCTGCTTTAACAGAACACAATACAATGCCACTGCAGCAAAAGTAGTAAGAAAACACTGCCCACTTACACAGCTGGTGTTTTACGGCCTCGGTTAGACTGTCATTATTTCTCCTACACTGTCTGGTAGGAAGAGACGTTCTGTAACTATGTTCTAAAAACAATTTCATATGGTTACTTTTACTCATGAGCTCAGAGTGGGCAGAGACACCATTATCGTGCTTGCTGTTATTATACTGTTATACTTTATAATGCCAGACAATTTATTTAGAATTTTACATTATCCAGTTCAGTATTTGCTAGCAATCTTGGGGCTGCTAGCATCTAACAGTATAACATTTGGTGTTTTTAAAAGGTATTGGAATTGCATTCCAATTGCATTAATTAACTAAAAAGGTATTCACAGGTCTCTTTCCACCACATATCCCAAATATAAGAGGATGCTTTACAACCCCCCTGATGCACAGAGCTGTTGGTATATGCTGCAAATAAAGCCTATTAATTAAACAGCATACATCTTCTTTTTCCAAAAAAGGGCATGTGAACACACTTCCTCCCGAGGAGGAAGGACCCCCTGCCTGCCCCCAGTGTACAAGACTTTGTTTGGTCCAACTGACCAACAAGTACTGGGTGGGGGCTCTCCTGAAAGAACCCCCCAAGACAAGAGAGGGAGTAAGCCAATGGGCACACAACCTCCCCCCTTGACTTCAGGGTAGGCTCACACCCTACCATCTGTGTGTGCAGTTTCACATAGTAGGGTTCAAAACCCATGGCAGCCTATTCAAATGAACCGGCTTCTGTGCCTGTTTTTCTGCCGAAAAAAATGGATGGACCTTTTTAAAGATGCAGCCGCAGGGAAATTGCATGGTCTTTTTGACCATGCGATTTCCCTGTGATTTCCGCACCCACAAACGCACTGTATGCTGAGATCTGTGGGGGTGCCATTCAAAATTAGTGGCAGCCCCGCACGTCTCCGAAGGGCAGCGCAATTTGACTGTGGGTGGTTGTTGGTGCTGGAACACATGCGATTCCCGTACCTGCAGCTGCACGCGCAAGTGCGAACCTAGCCTTAAAGCGGAGTTCTGACAATTTTTTTTTTTTTTAAAGTCAGCAGCTACAAATACTGCAGCTGCTGACTTTTCAAATATGGACACTTACCTGTCCAAGGCACCCGCAACCATGGGCGTCCGCTCCATAGGGCAAGGGGGGTCGTTTGCCCCCCCCTGAAATTGCCAGGGAGAGCCAGGAGCAGGGCTCGAACTGGCCCTGGGGACGATTTAAGCAGTGACTGCAGCCCTCCCCTCCCCTCTAGTTGTCCCTTATTAAGAGTGCCTATCCCTCTTTTGGAATCAAACCCATTTATTTGTCCCTCATTCCAAAAGGTTCCTCTTTTAGACCTGAAATAAATATACGGTCAATAAAGTGTAGTGTTTCAGTCAAGGGAAAGAGGTGCTGTGTAATGTAAAGGGGTCCAGTGATCCAGAGTGCTGTGTAATGTAAAGGGGTCCAGAGCTGTGGGGTTCTGTGTAATGTAAAGGGGTCCAGAGCTGTGGGGTGCTGTGTAATGTAAAGGGGGCCAGTGATGCAGGGTGCTGTGTAATGTAAAAGGGTCCAGAGGTGCAGTTGTGGAGAGGGGGTACACAGTAGCGACAAAGAGATATTGAAAGATGCAGGGGACACAGTGGGGTGTTTTTACATTTTAACGTGGGGGGGTGCTTTTAATTAAAAAATTTCAGCGGATGCCCATGCACGCAACGTCCTCACTCAAAGCCAATCTGTCCCTCGGCGATCTATGCCCGAAAGTGGGAGCAAATACCCCCCTGAAAAGGTGCCAAATGTGACACCAAAGGGGGGGGGGGTATCAGAAAAGCAGAAATTTGATTTTTGTGTGGAACTCCACCTTAAGTAATAATAGAAATAGAAATTTAAGCAACTAGCAATCTCAGAAAGAGGTCCTCATTGGAAGCCCACATATTTTATTTGAAAAGTGCTTTTGAAAATTCAAAATGCTTTTTTGTTATCGCAAAACACAAGCTACAGTTTTGGCAATGATGAAAGCATTTTTGGAACATATGTGACCCAAAGCTTTTGCAAATCATAATCAGGATACCATTGCCTTAAAATCTTACATAGACCAGTGGCTGCGTCATGTCAGCACCACGGTTTTGGGCCGTGGCTTTGAGAATCAGATCCATTCAGTTTGGCAAACCTGGTTTATGGATTATAGTTTGCTTGTTGCTAACATATGCTAACTAGCAATTCTGCCTTATTGTAATTCTTACTCCATGCAAGTTTATCAACCTGCTCATACAGAAAGAAAAAAAATAGTCTCAGCTTACGGCTTATCCTCCAGTCTAAGGACTTGCGTAGGAACATTGCCAATTACAGTACATTTCTACATATGCAAAAAGAGGAATTTACAAAAACTGTTTTCAGGAAAAATATGTAGTATAGGTGTGCCAAAAAAAAAAAAACACTTACAAAAGGGGTTTTAAACCCAAAGCAAACATTTATTATATTGCAGCTTACCAGTTCTTAAATGTAGTAGCTGCATTGGTGTTCTTGCCAGTAAGTTTCTGTTTTTCAGAAGAACACTCTGTCCTGCAGATAAGCGTTGAGGCAAACCATTTACCACATACAGGGGTGCTTACAGTAATCAGCTTATATTTATTCAAGGTCTTTATCCCCAAAAAAACATTTGCTGTACCTACTTAAAAAGTGTGAGTTGGAGACTGGCTTCAGTTTGTTAGGCTGGCCATACATGGAGAAAATTTCTTACCTGCAACCAGGGCCGATACAAGGGGGGACGGAAGGGCGAAAGCCCTGAGCGCAAAAATTTACTGGAGAAGGGGGCGCATTCTTGCAGGTGAAGTGCATACTCGTCTTGCTCACAGATTAACTACACTGAACACTTGCATAGCTGCAGCAGTGTGCCAAGTGCGCTCCTGCACCCGGCACTAGATAGAAGGAACACACTGAGTGATCTCCGCCCGACAGAGACCTTTAAGTCTCGGCCTGGCATGACGTCATTCAGAATCCGGGAAGCAGGATTGAAGAGGGGAGAGAGAGACTATTGCCGAAGTGAAACGTGTACACAAGTGAGCTATAACTTAAAGCAAGGACTGGGCTGGCAGATACTTTTTCATAACCAATTGTTGAGACATTGACAGGGTAATGTTGTGTTACACTGTTAGCAATCAGGTTTCTAGTGAACTGGCTGGAGTGTTTGACATTACAGCATCCAGGGTTTTGGCTATTGCATTCTCCTTGTCTTTCAGTCCACCTGCAGGGTGATTGATGTGATGTGGGTGGAAACCAAGCCTGTTATAAGCCAGTTCAAACCTCATTTGGGTTCTTGTGATAGAGAATATTATGTGTGCTGTTCCTGATCAAGCTACCCATCTGTCTGCCCTGCTTTGCTAGTTTGGATTTCCCTGTGTATGACTTTGGACTGGATTATTGGACTATTCCTTTAACTCAGCCTTCCTTTTACCTGGACTGTCAAAAACCACATTATCTGTCTGCTAACCGAAAGTATAATTTTGCTTTGCTCAGTTCACATCTGCCCTGGTGTGGTGGTCAGGCACTATAGCATTGTGTACTGGGGGCAACTGAGTACCAGTAAACCTGCTTGTCTTATGGGAAAGGGGCTGTTATAGGTGAAGAACACAGTACCCAGCTATAGTGTCTGACCACCTGCGTTGGGGTAGATGTGACAAAACTATTTTTATATATTTTTTTTTTTTGTTAGAACTTCGATCAGGTTTTATTGCTAAAAAGACAAGATTTGTTTTATTTGTAAAAAATATATTCAATAAGAATTCAGGGGATTCAAGTGGGCACCTTCATAAATAAAATTAGAGAGAGCGTGGAAACACGCCTCCAGTTTTTTTACATGCTTTTCTGGGAACACAGCACGTATGACAAATTTTCACAGAGAGAGAGAATGTAATAGGAATTTCCCCAATAGGGGCACACAGATAGAAATACGAACCCAACAGCATTTGTAACTCTTCCCAGCTCAGACCCCAACTTAACTTCTGTCACTTGAGTATACACCATTTATCTGTATTTCCAGGGCTATAAATATCCTAATATAAAATGTTCGATGCCATTTATCTAAAAATAAATGTCTTCCTTTATTGAGCTGGATTTGTAATAATTTCAGGAATACACTCTATGGTAAGACGTGTTTATTTTTCATCTGGGCAGCATCAGTATTGATCCCTGCCAAGCAAAGCCTAGCACTCAAGACAGTCCAGAAATGTTATACAGCATGACAACAGTCAGCAAGTTAATGTATAAAAACATGCAATAGCTTAAAGGGTTTGTAAAGGATTTTTTTTTTATCTTAATAGCTTTCTTTACCTTAATGCAGTGCGTTTTCATGTCCTCATTGTTAGTTTTTGCTCTCAAGTTGCTGTAATTCTTCTGTGATCTCCACACTTCCTGGTTGTCTGTTTCCGGATGACCACAGTACTGGGAGCTTTCTCTCTGTGGTCACTAACTTCAATGAGGTGTGATTACTGTGTGTCTAGTTTCTAGTTTTGTTTTCCAAACCATCACTGCTCTATGGCTCTGTATGCTCTGTATAGCACAGAGGCAGGAAATAACATGCAAACACGAAACTAGAAACTACAGGTACATTATATGATTGATTTTTATTTATTTTGAATCGTTTTTAAAAGGAATCAGTTAACTATTATGCCTCTATACCCTGTAAACAGTCATTTCAGCAAAAAATGTATTTACAACTCCTTTAACAAGGTATGGCAAACATATAATAGGCAGCATAATATACTTTCTAACCATCTTTCTCCATTTTTTGCCAATTTTATGTCGATCATCTTAAAAGCAGTATTCGAGAATCGGATCTCACAACGGAGTATATCACATTTCATACATTTACAAGCTATATTAAACCACGGGACTAAACCACGGGACTAAATTACTACCAAAACAAGTAAAGGTAAAATAAACTTAGAATGCATAGAATGCATTAAGGTGAAAAACCTTAAAAGTGTTGGTTAAGGTACATTTTTTCAACTATAGTTCACGCTGATACATAACACTAGGCTCCCCAGTGCATGTTATCCATAAAAATATGCTGTATAAGGAGATTGCGATAAGATAGGGGAGTATAGGGGGGGGGGTGATCCTTGGAGGGGACCCAAAGTAAGAAATCTAAAGTGTAAGACGGGGCAGCTTGTCTCTCTATCTTAATCCAGTTTGGTTTTTCAAATTTGGAATAGACTGCCGAGAGCTGAGACAGTCGCGCTGCCTGAAAATACCAGAACAGTCTCGGCAGGCCCATTGCCCCGATCTTTTTGGGTCTGAAGAGTGTGGTACAGGGCAACCTATGTCCTGTTCCTCCCCAAATGAACCGATTTACTTTCTTCTGTAGAGATTACAGGTGATCTTTCCTGATGTTAATTGGGATTGCTCTATATAAATATAATAGTCGGGGAAGGAAAGTCATTGTTATGGAATGTATTCTACCTAGCCAGGAGAGATCACCTTTTGCCCAGTTTTTCAGATCTGATTCGAGCTTCTTTTAAGTCGGGGGAAAGTTTGCTGAGTATTGTTCTATTTTAGGTGTGAGATTAATCCCCAGGTATTCCAAGTAGGTGTCCCTCCATCTAAAATCAAAAAAACTCCTTAACGTTGTTACAGTGTCCAGAGTTAATGAGATATTAAGGGAATGAGATTTTGCATAGTTTACATTAAGTCCTGAAGCTTTAGAGAAATCTTTTAGTACCTTCCAGAGATTGGGGAGAGAAGTGATAGGGGAGGTTATGAAGAGCAACATATCATCTGCAAAGAGACCACATTTATGGGTCTGGGTCTCAAATGAGACACCTAGAATGTTGGGATTGGAGCGTATAGCAATCACCAGTGTCTCGATGGCGATAGCAAATATCAAGGGGGAGAGGGGGCATCCCTGTCTAGTCCCCCTGGAGATACTGAAAGGGGAGGAGTAATGTCCTTGGAGGTGAATCATCGCTCTCGGTGTAGAATATAGGGAATGAAAAACACCAAGGAATCTGTGACCAAACCCCCATTGTTCCATAAGCGAAAACAAGTAGGGCCATTCTATGGAGTCAAATGCCATATGCAAGTCGAGAGATAAAAGCATTCCTTCTTGTTTGGGGCCACTGACCCAGTTTAACTGCAGAAGGGAGACAACATCAATGGCCCTCCTTATTTGATCTGGTCCCTGACGCACTGGAATGAAGCCTACTTGGTCCTTATGAATGTATCTAGCTATAAAGGAAGCCAAGCGTTTGGCCAAAATGTTGGTTAGTATCTTTAGGTCATTAATAAGGGAAATGGGCCTGTAGTTCTCCGCCTCCTCTGGGTTCTTATTGGGCTTAGGAATTACAGTAATATAGGCGGTATTGAGGTGAGGATCTAGAGGAGTTTCTTTGGCTTTCATATTAAAAAAAAATGCCATATGAGGTGCTAAAGTATCCGAGAAAGCTTTGTAATAAGTCTTCAGGTTTTTTATGACCTCCACTATCTCCCCAACTGAAAAGTCCACCTCCAAGTTATCCCTATGATTAGTAGCAAGTACTGGAATGGGAAGGTCCCGGAGGAAGTTAGAGACCCCAAGGCTTCCATCCACATGGTTCAAACTGTAAAGCTTAGAATAAAACTCTTGGAAGGCCTTAAGAATCTTATTGGGGTTGGCTGAGAGGGGTCTGGCCTGCAACCCTGATTTGGGGGAAGGAATGAGATCGGATTCGCGGGGTTAACTTGGACGCCAGCATGGATCCAATTTTGTCCTTTCGGCAGTAGATTTTTCCATTGAAACATCCTCTACATTATTCAGAAGGAAATATTCCTTTAGGGAGTTTTCTATGTCCTTGATATTGGAGGGGTCACTTAGAATGGATTTGTTAAGCCGTCAATGAGTCCCTGCTGTCTTGGTAAGGGAGTTTTGCATAAGAAGGCAGACAATAGAATGGTCTGACCAAGAGGTGTCAACAACGGATGCCTTGTTAATAGAAGAGATAAGGCTTGGGGGCATTAGAATATGGTCGATTCTAAAAATATTGGGGGGCGGAGAAGTTGGTGTAATCCCTTTGTGTCGGATTTAACTCTCTCCAAATATCAACCAAGCCGTGGGCATGGAGGGACCGGGCTATATTCAAACTGGCCCTAGTGGGGCGTGTCAATTGTGACTTAGGGGGTCTGGACCTGTCAAGTCCTTGATCGAAGGCAACATTCGAGTTTCCACCCCTATCTTCTCTTTTATACTCAGTTGTGACATGACGTTACTTATATCAAGACATTGCTTGTATATCAAGTCAAAATGTATTAAAAAAATTAGCTTATTTTGCAAAACGCTCTCAAATCAAGTTACTCTCAACCCAAGGTTTTACTGTATATCACCGTGAACTATAGAAGAAAAAACATTAATATTTTGAGTAGGGTTGTCCCGATACCGATACCAGTATCGGTATCGGGACCGATACCGAGTATTTGCGGGAGTACTTGTACTCCTGCAAATACCCCCAATACCAGAATAGAATATTCGCCCCCCCCCCTCTCCGCCGCCGCTCCCGCACCATCGCCGCATCCCTGCCGCTTAGTTAATACAGGCGGGGAAGATAACAGCTTTCATTTGAATAGCTGTATCGTTTCCTGCGGCGCCGCACATAGACACTCCCCCTTGCTCGTGATTGGACAAATCGCGAGCAAGGGGGAGTGTCTATACGCAGCGCGGCAGGAAACGATACAGCTATTCAAATGAAAGCTGTTATCTTCCCCGCCTGTAATAACTAAGCGGCGGCAGCGGCGATGCAGGATGTAGGTATGTGGGAACTGGCTGCATATATGGGGCTGACATAGCTACATATACGGGGGTGATATAGCTGCATATATGGGGGTGACATAGCTGCATATATGGGGGTGACATAGCTGCATATATGGGGGTGACATAGCTGCATATATGGGGGTGACATATATGCAGCTATGTGACCCCCATATATGCAGCTATGTCACCCCCATATATGCAGCCATGTCACCCCCATATATGCAGCCATGTCACCCCCATATATGCAGCCATGTCACCCCCATATATGCAGCCATGTCACCCCCATATATGCAGCCATGTCACCCCCATATATGCAGCTATGTGGGTGACATAGCTGCATATATGGGGGTGACATAGCTGCATATATGGGGGTGACATAGCTGCATATATGGGGGTGACATAGCTGCATATATGGAGGTGACATGGCTGCATATATGGGGGTGACATGGCTGCATATATGGGGGATATGGAGGTGACATAGCTGCATATATGGGGGATATGGAGGTGACATGGCTGCATATGTGTGGTGACATGGCTGCATATGTGTGGGGACATGGCTGCATATGTGTGGGGACATGGCTGCATATGTGTGGGGACATGGCTGCATATGTGTGGGGACATGGCTGCATATGTGTGGGGACATGGCTGCATATGTGTGGGGACATGGCTGCATATGTGTGGGGACATGGCTGCATATGTGTGGGGACATGGCTGCATATGTGTGGGGACATGGCTGCATTTGTGTGGGGACATGGCTGCATTTGTGTGGGGACATGGCTGCATTTGTGTGGGGACATGGCTGCATTTGTGTGGGGACATGGCTGCATTTGTGTGGGGACATGGCTGCATTTGTGGGGGGACATGGCTGCATTTGTGGGGGGACATGGCTGCATTTGTGGGGGGACATGGCTGCATTTGTGGACACGGCTGCATTTGTGGACACATTTAAAAAAAAAAAGTATCGGTATTCGGTATCGGCGACTACTTGAAAAAAAGTATCGGTACTTGTACTCGGTCCTAAAAAAGTGGTATCGGGACAACCCTAATTTTGAGGTTAGGCAGATTGGGGAGCTGATCGGCAAAGAGGGGAGGGGGAGGACGACAGAGGAGGACACAGACACAGGAGCACAGGCTGTGGATCACAGAGGCACATAAATGCCTCGTTTCCACTGAGTGGATCGGTTCGGTACTGTACGCTATTTTGGGTGTTTCCATTATGAAAGTGTGCCATAAAACCGAACCGTACCAGACCATTCTGGGTCCTGCTTCAGATGTGGTGCCATAGAAAATGGAATGGTTCGGTTAGGGCGGACGTACATTTACATTCCACTGATTGGTGGACACCCTAGGCATTTTTTCTAAACCCTGAATGGCCCGGGACAGTCTGACTTGCAGTGGAAACGCTCACAAGAATAGACCAGGCCATTCTAAGCGCTTCAAACTCTACCGAACCGAACCGTTCCATTCAGTGGAAACGAGGTATAAGAGACCACAGTGTCAGGTATGTTTCGTTTACAGAGGGGAGGGTATAGCCAGGCAGGATAAGCCAGGTATTTACGGGGGGCCAAATTACACAGCACAAGCACTGTACTGTATAACATGCTTAAAAGAAACAAGATCATAATTTTTATATATATATATATATATATATATATATATATATATATATATATATATATATATATATATATATATATATATATATATATATATACACATACACACGCACATACACACTTTTTTGGGAATTAACATGTGCTTTAAAGGCTTTAGTACCAGTTCACACAGGGACGGCTTCAAAGTCGCTGGACTCTCAAGCTGCCCCGCACAGTGCGTGGATTGCAAAATGACTTCTGTATAGAAGTCAATGCAAGCCGCTCTGAAGTCGCCCCAAAGTAGTACATAAACCTTTTTCTAAGTGGGAGCAACTTAAGTTGCTTCAATTAGAACTATTCTATTGTACAAAATGGAGCACGAGTGACAGGTCGCCCCTGTGTGAACTGGGTCTTACAACCACTTTAACAAAGAATTAAACAAACAAAACTTTTATATGGTATATTTATTATCAGACCAAAAAGGAGCAAAGAGAGAAGTTTACTATTAGTGTTTTAATACACTCTAAAGGGGATTTGTATTCAAACCACAACATTTACAATTGGAATATACAGCATAAGAATTGGAATTGAATTTATACCGTTTTTTTATTTCAGATTGAACTGTCAAAAGCACAGCCACATTCTGACCAAACTTACTGCCATAAATGCAATACGGCTTTGTCAAAAATACCCCAGCCTGTGACTATATACATAGTCCCCATAGCAAGCTGCTTGGCCTTACGCCGCTCCCTCCTCACTGGCTGCAATTGACAGCCATTGGCTCCCGCTGCGGTCTCCAAGCCAATGAGGAGGGAGAGAGCCAAGAGAAACTCTGCTCTTGTGCATCGCTGGATCAAGAATGGTCTCAGGCAAGTATAAGGTGGGGGAGGGGGGCTGCATTTTGAAGATTTTTGCCTTCACATATAGAATGCATGAAGATAAAAAATCTTCCGTAGATTAAAATCTTCTTAGATTTAAAAAAAAAATGTAGCTTTGAACGCCTGCCTAAAAGGCTCTCCTCCGATCACTCCACCCCTTTATTTCCCTCCCCCTCCCTCTCTTTATCTGCACCCCCTCCTTCCAAGCAAGAGGGAACTACACGTGCCCAGACAGACCCAAGACTGCTACATCATTCCCAGATTTCAGCCCGGCCCCTCCCAAAGATGGACCGGGTGTGGATATATAACCCATGACAGATTTGAGACACTCACAAAAGTATGTGATCAGCCATTGCTAAGCCAGCTAACGTCCTATGTTCAACCTGTTATATTCTGTTTTATAGAGAAAAACAGGTCTGTATCAATTTGACTGCATTATCTTTTATGCATGTACTCTGTGAATTCATCATATATTTATTTGGAATCAAACGGGGTAAGGGACAACTACAGATGTTGGTGTTGTCTCCTCCTAGGGCACAGTGTGTCCCATGAGGGTGTCTAGGTATGGAGACAGCACCCATTTCTGCAATGCTCAACAGAACCTAGCAATATCTTTGTTTGTGTATTTTTGCTACTCTGTCATATAGACTTTTTAAATGTATACATTAAGGGTTAAAATGGAGACATTTTATATCCACATACAGTTCTGCTTGTGTTGTGATTGTCCATGTTTATGAAAGGAACATTGCCCATTTTGCACTTGATGTTCACGTGGTATATGTTGTTAGGATTCTGGTGACAGAAAGTGTCAAGTATTATGTAGTATAGCGCAAATAACACCACAGGCAATGGCCTGTTGAGGGCTGCACAACATACTATATATTGCTATAAATTAAGCCTGTCAGATGCTTGCGTTTTGTTTATATTGTTACTTCAATGTCCTGGAGCTGCAGACTAAAGAAAATGCAAGAATAACCGTGGGTCAGCAATCTTGATTTTTGAGGCTACCAAGAATGTCAGACTTTCATAAAAAAAAAAAAAGAAGAAGGCTCTATTTGTTACATGGTGCTCATGCTGAGAAAAAAAAAAAAAAAAAAGATTGCTTATAGCATACATTGTACATAACAATATGTAAGACTAAAAAATAAAGAAAAACGGCAAATCCAAAATTGAAATTAATTTGTAGTGCCATCAATTTATACAGCACTGCATGGAGAACTCTAGTCTGGTATGAATTTGTTCTTACCACAATCACACAAATGCGTACACATGCTTCAGTATCAACATAAGCCACTTGACCGAATAATATTTTGGTATATTTCCTCCTGTTTTTTTTAGGGCTGGGGAAATTAAAGATGAATTCCTCGATAAATCTTTAATTTTTTGATCGATCAAAATTCTTGACGTCACTGCACAGCCTGGACAGTGAGACTTACCCTGCTGGATGCGAGGAAACTGCACCCATTGGATTGAGGTACCTCTGCATCTTTGGAGCATCAGGATGCATCAGGCTCCATCAGGGGAAGGGGGCAAAAATAACCATTGTTTTCCTGTCCTAAGCAGTTTTCTGCAGACAATTCTTTGTGTATCGGCAACATCTGTTCCGTGTGAAAGACTGTTCAGTTCTTCAGGGTATATTGTCAATAAAATGCGATCATGTCTGCTTCCAGAAAATGTAAACACTCTGGCATGTCTGCTTGACTGGCTAAAGTGATGCCTACTTGCCTACTATAAAGTGACTGACAGTCAATATACTAGATATGTTTTATAATTAAAGTAACTTGCTATGTTTTTCTTAAAGTTTAATAAGAAAAAATTACTTATGTCAGTATTACAGTTTGAATTTAAAAAGTATTCGTGTGAACTGTGAGGTTAAGTCATGGATTGTGGAAACTAACTAGTGTCGGGTGATTGTATATAGTGTATACCACATTTACTACTGACTAATGCAGAGTTGCAATGCAAGAAGATCAGCTAAAAGTAGTTGGATCTGTATGTGCGTTATAATTCATCACAATTAGTCGATTAATCGATAAAAAAAAACAAAAAAAAAACAAAAAAAAAACGGTTAATCGAACACGAACATTTTAATCAGTAACAGCTCTAATTTTTTTACTTTACAAAGTATTTAGGTGTAATTTCCATGGGCAGAACTGCAATAATGACTGCTTGTATTTTTAAAGCTACTGTATCTAGAAAATGTCATGTGATGCAGCCAAACTATCATTTTTTGCTGACCATGTCATCCCCATGTTTAGTCTTACTTTTAAATGTATTTGTATTCCTGTTTAAAGTGTTACTAAACCCAGAACGGGGAAACGAGATCAATGAAGTTCAATAGGCAGTTTGTCTCTTCTGCTTGATTCTGAGCATGCGTAGGATTTTTCTCCGTCAGAATTGCATACAGACAAGCAGATTTTTAGATTTTTTTCTCATACTCCACAACTCCCTCTGGTACTTGACAGGTTAGTTTCTTCTTTTTTCAAATTCAAAAGGATTATCCACTGTCAACTCTTTACCAGCTGCCTTTCTGAACTTTTTCCGTCGGAAAAATAGAGAACCTGCTCTCAATCTTTTGTTGGCATAAATCTGACAGCAAAAGTCCAATGGAGCACACACGGTCGGAATTTCCGACCAAAAGCTCACATCTGACTTTTCTTGACGGAATTTCTAATCATGTGTATGCAGAATTACAGGAGTGAATTTCCCTTCCTAGGGGTAGCTTTCATCTCACTTTCTGTTTCCCTCCATTTGTAAGTTGTAATAATTAAATACAATTATAATTTGACTGGGGTGTCTACAGATCAGCTTTAACCTGTCAACAACCAAAAGAATATCTAAACCCAAGAACAAACATGTAATATTTTGCAGTTTAGCAGCCTTGATGCCTTCATTAGGTTTATTTTTTGACCTTTTTTTTTTTGCTTTGTGATCCAACCAGCTGCACATTAAAGTGATGGTAAACAATCACCTTCTAAAACAACTCAGTAAGTTTAACCACTTGCTGCCCACCCACGTGAAATGATGGCTAGGCGGTGTGGCTCTCATTCTGGGTGGATGTCATAACAGCTGCCCAGAACGACTGCTCTCACACACCCTCAGGGGCGCACAGCACAGCGGCCGCGCCATGTTGGTAGAACATGGCGCAACTCCAATCTGTGTAAAGAGCCTCGGCTCTTTAACCATGTGATCGGCTGTGACCAATCACAGCCGGTCACATGTAAACACGGAGATGTCGGTAATCGGCTCTCCTTGCTTCACACTGACAGAGTGTGAGGAGAGGAGAGCCGATCAGAGGCATCTCCTCACAGGGGACATCTAGGGATGTAATCAGGGAACTGATCATCAATGCCCTGATTACCATTAAGTGCCACCAATACTTGCCCACAACTGCAATGCCAACCAGTGCCCATGATTGCCACGAACCAGTGCCCAAAAGTGCCAGCAACCAGTGCCCAAAAGTGATGCCAGTCAGTGCTGGCTATTAGTGCTGCCCATCAATACTCATCACTGCTGCCCATCAGTGCCGCCTATCTGTGCCCACCAGTGCCGCCTATCTGTGACCACCCGTGTCAGGACAAGTCTGATCAGTGGAGGAGTGTAAACAAAGTTCCCATCATAGCTAGAGAACTGACCACAGTGTGCCTAGTATGGTCAGTTTTTACTAGGAAAGCAAGGGGAGTAGTAGGATCATCAGCGATTTCACACAAAGGAAGCAATACAAAGAACAGGATACTTTCTCATACAAAGTACATGGCACAGTAGGCACATATCAGGAATATGGCCATGTTAATTAACATGGTTATACATGGTTGGAAGTATGCATGTCTGTTAGGACTAAAAAACACACCCATCTCCTTATTTTTATATCATAGTAGAACAGCGTTCTTTTTAAGATAATGCTGCCCAGTCCACAGTTCAAAGCATATCCATTTTCTATCAGAATCAACAAAAATAAATACATTTTGTATTACATTGAAACAGAGACTTGTACACTGATTAACTTGGAGAATGCTGTGTTATATTATTCAATAATACTTGTGTAGTCCAAACTGCACACCTTACAGGAATAGTAAAATGTAAACCTCTGCCTGAGGTTTACGGATAAAGCTGCATCAATCTAAACATCTAGCCGCCAGAACCACAGAGGTATTTTCAAACCAGGGCTTTTATTCCATGAAATGTAACCAGCATTTTTGGACCACACAGTGTCCCTTTATCCAGCATGGCTTACCTTGAAGAGTGCCAAAGCATTGGCTTCATTACATGCATTGAAGCACTTGATTGATGATCCTGTGGTCCTGGCCACTTTCTAGATGTTTAGACTTTGCCTAGTAAGTGAACTGGTCTTTTCTCAGATTTCTGATAATCTACTTTGGGATCTTTATTTGTGAGGCCTAGAGAACTTGACATACATCTGCTTCGTTAATCATTGGGGTCTTAAATAAAAAAACAAAATAAAAATTCTAAGCCAGAAATGCACACTAGAAGACCATGATCCCTCAGCAACTGGTAACAGGAACTGTAATCTTGGACCAGGATGTGGTTCCTTTTTGGCAAACCCTGTAATGTCTGAAAATCTGTATACCAAAATTGGACGCCAAAGCTTAATTAAAAACAATATAGACTATGCAGTTTGTGCAGGATAGTCAAACGCTGCCCCCCACCCCATACCATACTTGTCAACCATCCATGTATTCCTTCTGGATAAAAGGATTGCTGCAAAGAAATTCTTACCTTTACCATTGATGTGGGAAGGAGGAACGGCTATTTCTCCTTCCCACATCGTACTATATGCCGCCTCTTAAGATATTTAAAAAATATGTTTTTATTGAGAATAACTTTTGAATTGCCTTAAAAAACCCAGAATGAGGACCCAGCTTTCTAAATGTTTAAGGGATGATGGCAATTAAACCTCAACCACATGAGTTTCTTTTGTTCATAAAGCGATATTGAACCTTTATTATTTTTGTTAAAAAAAAGAACAAACAAACACGTCATATTTACCTGCTCTGTGCAATGGTTTTGCACAGAGAAGCCCCAATGCCCCTTTTCTGGGGCCCCCCGCTGGCGCTCCGGGCCCTGCTCTAAGGCAAATGCCCCCAGGGAAAGCCACTTTTCCTTGGGGCACCCATGTGTGCTCGCTCCAAGCCGCCCAGTCTACGTCTATTGACAGACTTGGTGACTCGACCCCACTCCCCGCTCCCACATCACAGCATGTGATTAACAACAGGGGGAGCCAATGGCTGCTGTTGCTATCAATCTGCCCAATGAGGAGGGAGACAGTGATGAGAGCCACTGCATCCTTGCACATCGCTGGATCGGATCAAGCTCAGGCAAGAATAAGTAGGAGGGGTTCCTGCAGCACAGGAGGTCTTCTAACCTCAATGCATAGAATGCATTAAGGTAAAAAACCTTGAGGTTTTAAATTCACTTTAAGGTAAAGCAAACGAAAACGACATATGATGCTGTCATCAGTAACCGTGTTGGGTGTTAGCTGCAGTTGAGCTTTAACCACTTCAGCCCCGGAAAATTCCCCCCCCCCCCTTCCTGATCAGAGCACTTTTTACAATTTGGCACTGTATCGATTTAACTGACAATTGTGCAGTCATGCAATGCTGTACAAACAAAATTTGCATCCTTTTTTTTTACCACAAATAAAGCTTTCTTTTGGTGGTATTTGATCACCCTTGGCGGTTTTTATTTTTTTTGCACTATAAACAATGAAAGAGCGACAATTTTGAAAAAATATATATACATTTTTTACTTTTTGCTATAAAAAACATCTCCAAAAATGTTTTTAAAAAACAAATGTCTTAATCAGTTTAGGCCAATATACATTCTTCTACATTTTTTTTCCAAAAATATCGCAGTAAGCGATATTTTTTACTATTAATGGCGGTCATCTGCAATTTTTAGCACTACTGTGATATTACAGCGGACAGAGAGGACACCTTTGACACATTTTTGGGACCACTGACATTTATACAGCGATCAGTGCTATAAAAATGCACGGATTACTGTGTAAATGTCACTGGTATGGAAGGGGTTAACACTAGGGGGCGATCAAGGGGTTAAATGTGTTTGACTGACTGGGGGAGGAGACATATCACTGTTCCTACTTACTAGGAACAATCTGTCTCCTCCCCCCTGACAGAACAGGGATTTTTGTGTTTACATACACAAATCCCCCAATCTGTCTTGGGGCCTCTGGCAGCTCCTAAAGGAGACAACATACCCATATGTTTTGCGCGCCCGTGCCTTTCCGCCAACGTATACCGGCGTGAGCCAGTCGGCAAGTGGTTAATTTAATTTTCAATTATGTAAAGTTTATCAAAATCTACTAGTCCATCTAACACTACCATCTTAGGACATTGCTGCTGTCCAAAGGTGTCTTCCCTGCTCCTAAGTGGTGCTACCCTAGATTGAGAAGTGCGTTACTGGCCAGATCACCACGTGAGAATAAAGTAAATAAAACCTAAAGCAGAAAGCTAATGCAACCATCACATCTAAGGAATGGTAAGCTGCAATATATTATAGTTTTGTTTTAGAATTTAGAGACACTTTTTGAGGCTGTAATCTTTGCTTTATTTAGACATTTTAGTACAGGTCCACTTTAAAGAGTCAGATTTGAATGAGAACATTTATTCAAAATCACTTCTATTTGCTTGACTTCCGTAATGAAGTCCCTTTGTTTCTGTAGGATAAAAACACAACTCAGCTCTTTTTCTGTTAAGTAGGCAGTTTTTATTTCAGCCCCAGGTGTACTAAAAATCCATGATAATGGCTTATGTTCCTGTATTTCTAGGAAACACTGCATAGATTGTATTCTATTTATGTAGCTTTTCAACTTTGGGTTTTATTTTTTTTATTCTTGCCTTACGTTTCATAAATCATTTTGCCTGGCCAGTCTGTCATTATTGATCCAAAGTTTCGACAACCTTAAGTAGTTACTCTTTACCTAAAAGTCCTTTTCTAGCCTCAGTGAAAATCTTCACATATACCAGTATAAAGATACAATTTATAATTTGCGTTTTTTAAATATAGCTTTATAGCTTAATATCTGGTGCCATAAAGTAAGTGCTTTTGCAACAGTGCTGTAAACCAAATTGTACTAAAGGCTTTAAACATATGGAAGGTAAAAGGCAACGAAACACTACCTGCGTACTTCAGTCCCGTAGTGCAGATATATACAATAGATAAATACATGTATAACCCACAGCACATATTCTCTCGAAATATACTTTTAGATAGGGATGAGCTTCGAGTTCGAGTCGAACTCATGTTCATTGCCTGTTCGACGAACAATGAACAATTAGGGGTGTTCGCCGCAAATTCGAAAAGCCACGGAACACCCTGTTAAAGTCTATAGGAGAAATCTAAAGTGCTATTTTAAAGGCTAATATGCAAGTTATTGTCCTAAAAAGTGTTTGGGAACCAAACAGGGGGGTGTTCGGCTCATCCCTGCTTTTAGATTTCAGTTTTCCATTCTTCAATCTGATAACTACAGGTTACTCTACTTGGCATCCAACTCAGGTTCTTTGAGAACTGAAAAACCTCTTTTAAAGCAGTTTTTTTTGTCATGTTTCACAGAGGAATCGTTTTACTGGGGTCAAATTGTAGCCCACTGAATATGCCAAGTAATTTATTGTACGCACATGGTGCCTTGTGCAAAGAGTCACCTGATCTTTGGTTAACTACTATTTGGATTCCGTTAAGGCTTCCTTGTAAAAGCTGTGAGGACATATTTTATTATAATTACTGGGAGATGTAGATGGCAGTAAAAAAACAGCACCTCAAAATCAAATTATTCCAACCCAGTTTGTTAAATCAATAACTGCTATGGGTATCTGCTAAAATAATATGGAAAAAAAAAAACAATTGTCAACAGATTCTAGTTATTTGGAAATAAGGGGCGTGGGGAGGGGGGTGGCTGGGGGGTAACCCAAGGACAGGAAATTACCTTTGCATATAGATGAAACTGACTGAGTGCTTACACCATGGGATGGGTTAGGTTTAAAGCTACTAAATACTTTAATTCTACACATAGGAACTAAAATGCTGGATGTTCTTAAACCAGTTTTATTAGGCAATACAACCAATTGAAAACAATTGTTCACTGTTGTCCATGAAAAATAGACAGACAATCTAGGTCTACACTTCATAATGCTCGTCAAATTGTTTATGTCAGACTGGAACTGACAGTCTTTGAATCTTTACAACGATGGTCAAACCTCCTACCTTCCCTCATTCTTTACAACAAATCTGCTTGTGAATGGACAGTCCTAAAGGAAACTTTATTGAGATTGCATTCTACTCCTCTTGAAAAGGGTTAAGTTGCCTGGTTGTCATGCTAACCATCTGGCATTATTGCCTGGCTAACCATCCGGCATTATTGCTTTTTAAGTCATTGATCCAAAAAAGCATGCATATGGAGAGTTTTGTCAAACTAAATTTACTTGCTATGCAAGAAATGATTGTCAGAGTGTTAGTAAGAACTCACATTTCCAGGAGAGGTCAGGGAGGGTTTCCCCATATGTCTCCTGCAACAGGTTTTCTTATCTGAAAATGCCATTAAACCTGTATATTTTGGGACCCTAAAAATTCCACACTCTCAATTACTGAAAAAGATGCCCACAAGGAATACCAACTCACATTTGTCAATTTAAGATGCAAATAAATAAATACTACTCACGTGATATGTTGCTGTGTCTCCTACAGAGGGACCGAGACCCTCCTGCCGTAGGGAATCCATCTGTGCTCCAGGAAGTAGGGCATAATGACTTGGACTTGTGTTTTTCTCACCTTTCTTCTTCGATTTCTTCCCTGTATCTTTTTTGGCGTTTCTCTGCATCATTAATTCTTCCTGAATGATTTTATCATTGCTCATATACCGGAGGAGAGAACTTTCTGAGCAGAATAAAAAGTAATGGTCAAATTATTCTGGTAAAGCCAATGAAAAAAAAGACTAGGGTAATATTTTCCTCTAATATTAACATGATGTAGAAAAATTGCAGTTATATGCAACTACAGATATACTGCAGTAGCTATGTTAACCTTTAAGGATAATGTGAAAAAAAGCATTTGAGATTTTTACAGATCATCTTCTTTTCCTTTTCTTAGTAGACAGAAATATGTAGTTAGCTACAGAACATTACACCGTTTAACTCAAGTAAAATTGTGGAGCCCTTAGGGCAATTTTCAGCACCAAGTAAATCTGAAGCATTGCCCATACAAAAAAAACATATGCCAAGACTGGCTGTCCTCGGTTAAAAATATGTGATATTTTAAAAGAGAGGTATGGTCTGGGCCTATTTTTTTTTTTGGTCCTAGCACTATGCTTAGGGCTCATTGCAGAGTTTAAAAACAATGAATGGGGTCAATAGCATGGGGTTTCTTTGGCTGTAGGTTGTTGGACAGCCAAAAGAAACCCCATGCTATTGACACCATTTTTTTTTTTTTTTAACTCCGCAATGAGCCCTAAGCATAGTGCTAGGACCAAAAAAATCAAAAATAAATAGGCCCAGACCATACCCCTCTTTTAAAATATCACATATATGATTGCCACAAACTGGTCTCCACCAGGGGCCAATCATGTCAGATAAAAGCTCAGATCCTGTGTGTGGGTATCTGATTCATTCTTTGTGTATGCTGTCTGCAAAAAGTTGTGCTCGTCTCAGAGATCAAATGAGACTTTGGAAGAAGCTGCAGGTTTTATGGAGATATACAGTGCTGAAGACACCAAGACTGCTAAACCTACGCAGTACTAAAAAATCAGGTCCAACTGCTGAAAACTATAACACATGAAGTTTTCACATAAATATAAAAGGTCAATTATCCATTGGGTTGATATTTTTAACAATTTTGACTTTTAAAGCATTGTCAAAGGATAACTTTTAATAGAAATACAAAAAGTAATTGCTAATTTTTGCCAGTTTTAAAAAAAAAGTCAATAGGGGAAATATGCCTTTTCGTTTTTTTGGTTTTATCCAGCACAATTTATATTTCTGGTGCATATTTTACATGTGGCATAGAATCTTCTTGTCCTGGTGTTCTGAGGGTGTTCCCAAACTAGTCATTAGATCCAGAAATATAATTAGCTAAAATCTTAGTTGGTCCTAAAGCCCAGCTGAAGTCACAGAAATAACTATGTTTTTAGATAATACCAAAAGCTTACACTTTCAGTCTACCTCCACATCCTTTTTGTAGCATTTGCCCATGGTGTATAAATAAGACTGGACAGTTTAAGGCCTCATTCACACTTGCAAATGGGGCCCATTAGCCATTTGATGTGGGAGACACAGTTTGCCAAAGTTTATCCCCACTGAAAGCGATGGGAGGCTGACAGCTTCGGCAGCTATTTACAGCTGCTCATATGTCGATTACCGTATTTATCGGCGTATACCGTGCACTTTTTTCGCCTTAAAATAAGGGGGAAATCGTGGGTGCACAATATACGCCGATAGCCGCTTCCCGCGCTCAGTTTGAAGTGAGCCGCCGACATATACCGAGTGCAGTACACTCGGGTACATTCGGCCAGGCTCGGCTTTGCTTGTGCTCACGCATAAATGTCACAGAGCGTGAGCACGAGCGAAGCCGAGCCTGGCCGAATGTACCCGAGTGTACTGCACTCGGTATATATCGGTGGAGGCGTTCAAACTAAGCGCGGGAAGCGGGGATTCGACTCGCCGGAGCACTGTAGAAGCCGGGAGGACACCGCAAAAGCCTTAGACAGACCAGGCGATGGATGCCAGGCAAGACACCAAAACGGTAAGTACTAAAAAAATTTTTTACAGATCCACATCAGGGGTGCGCGCTATACACGGGAGTGTGCAATACCCCGATAAATACGGTACTTGAAAATAAACATCCCAGGACACAGACAGTCTGTGTCTAAAGCTGTTCATTCACAAGTAATTGCTGCCTGAGCAATTACATCTGAGTGGCCGTGAATAGCTGTCAGAGTTGTCATTCTCCACTTGCAGCTTACCCCTGGAAACACCTGCTGGGTCTCTCGCATCTAATTACCAATGTCGCCATTCACAAATGCGCATCAAACTGGCATCAAATAAGGCCTGAACATCCACCTGGCAGGACTTAAACTTGTATACACACGCTTCAGTTGCAGCCTTGCAATTCTGAAAAACAGATGCTTGATGCTTAAAAGCCCATGAAGTCCAAACTCCTGCAGTCCGGCTCCTCTCTCGAGTACACGCACAAAAATACACTTAAAAAAAAAAACACATGAAGCACTAACAGATCTGGCAGAGTGTGCTTTACCAACGAATGGAGGAGCCCATAAGCTTGAACGATAATTTGTCTGAGCAATGGTGGAGCAAGGAGCAGAGAGACCACCAGGGAGAACCCTTAGGAAGTGCAAAGAAAGAATCCTATTGCTTAAATTAGCAAGTAGCTGAGAGAAAATATCTCACAGTGCATACCATGTCAAGGCAATGAAAATAAAAGTTTCTGAGCAGGACACAAGTGTGAAAAGACACCTTCTTGTCTGGTTGAGGTGGAAATTGGAAAACACCTTCAGGAGGAAGGCGGCTTCCTGCTTCAAGACAGCTTTGTCCTAAAACTAAGGAGGGCTACTTACAAGATAAGACTACTAAATCAGAGACCCTTAACACAGATGTGGTAGCAACATGAAAGGCTACCTTGCAGTAAGGTTAGACAAATGAATATCTCTAATAGATTCAAAAGGCAGCTTCTGAAGTGGACAAGGATTAAGTGATTAAGACACAGGAGAGTGAATAGGGTATAGACATGTGCAACACCCTGAACAAAGGCCTTAACTACGAAGTGAAAAGTTAAGAGGATCTGAAATAGAAAGTTCAACGCCAGATTTTTGTCCTTTGACGATACTCAAAGCCAGATGCTGAATCCAGACCTGGATGAAAAAGGGAGAGAATATGTCCCAAGGGGTACTTTCTAAGATGAAAAGTTCCACCTGAATGCCACCTTCTCCAGTGTGATAAGAATCACAGTAATGCCCCCCCCCCCCCCCCCCCATTTCATTCCTGTGGAACAGATGATGGAGAATCTGGACTGACAAAGATATAGATCACATTAAACTGATCCAATGGAACCATCAAAGCATGCACTTCCACTGCCACAAACCTGTCTAGTTAGTTGTTGAATATGGGTACTATAAGATCCACATCCAGCGTCCTTCACTTTTGACAAAGAGATTGAAAAACCTCTAGATGGAGAGTTGATTCCCCCAATCCAAATGTTGACAGCTGAGAAAAGCAACCTGCCAATTTGCCATACCTGGTATGTAGGTGTTGACAGGGCTAAAATGTAAAGTTCTGCCCAAGAGGGAATAAAATTCACTTCCCTTTGAGTGACATGACTTCTGAGGGCTGACTGATGTAGGCTTCAGCCATGACATTGTTAGACTGCATTAGTGTCAGGTGTTCTCAATAGAGAGTCCAGTGTTGAAGTGACAATTGAATCACTGAGCTCCAGAATGGTTGACTGGCACTTGTAATGAGAACCTTTCATAGCTTTGGAGGAAAGAGCTTCCTTGATTAAAGAACTGGGTTGGGATTCCACCACATTAGGGAGTCTTGCCTTGGGATTCAGATGTATTTTGCAGCAGAGGGATTAAGTATGTTTGCCCCATGCTGACAACATGTTGATTTGCAATGGTCTGAAATGAAACTGGGAGTACAGTTTGGTTGCCCTGGTTGACTTAAAGAAGGCAACCATTAGACCCATGACCCTTACTAGGGCATGAAGTAAGAGCTTTCCCTGCACCCTACAGGCTAAGGTATGACTGGGAGTCTTGTTATGACAATAGATAACAGATCTACCACATGAACTGACCACTTTTGTAGGAAATTTTCCTAAATAGGATACTACTGAGCAAAGTGTTTGGGAGGACTAAAATATTTTCTGGGTGAGGCCTGTCCCTATACAGAACAGGCTCTACCAGAAGTTAAAGGTGTTTTATGCATTTTAAAGGGACCCTATTGTAGATACCTCATCACCTAAGGGCCTTAGCAAAAGCTGAGACTGAAGGTAGGTGCATAAAACCCATTGGTAATGAATAAAAGTGTGCCATACTGTATGACCAAGAAAAGGACATTTAAAGTGTTGTTAAGCAAAAGCAATACAACATGTGATAGCACAGGATTATAAAGAGACACAAAGATGCAACCCTTCAATTAAGCATTATTGACCAATAGGGATGTTCATAAAATGCAGCAGATAGGATACATCTTTACAGAAAATGTCAAGATTTGCATACAAATTCAGCTGCCTAGATGTCTGGATCGACTAATTGTACTGAAAAGCAATACTGACTGACTTTAACTGTTGCTTGTGCTTTTTCAGCTCACATATTAAAATATTAAAAGTGGGTTATGGATAAAATCTGTGTTAATCAGGCTCTATGTATAGTTCTGTAAGAAAGGATGTGACCCAATGGTAGGAGCAGGGGTGGCAATTCTTGGAAGGCCTGACAACAAAAATGTTAACATTTGAATTTTGTTTGGCTATTGCAGAAAAGAGTATGTGCATGTTAAACTTGTAATTTTAAAAAATAAACTCCAATATGCATGACCTGGCAATATACAGTTTATCAATGTTTTAAAGAAAACTATGGATGTTGAAGAAACAGAAAGAGTGATCATTGTTTGAGCTTGTCTATACTGTCTATGCGGTCTATGTATAGATTCAAGCTCACTTTTTATAAGGATACTGTCTGTGATCCCTACACCTCATTGTTAAAATTAGTGGTTATATTACAATTTTGTGTGTTGTCTGGTTTACTTGATACCATGTTGCTTATGGCTGCACTCAATGACCTAGGACAGGGGTGTCAAACTGGCGGCCCTCCAGCTGTTGCAAAACTACAAGTCCCATGAGGCATTGCAAGGCTAACAGTTACAAGCATGACTCCCACAGGCAGAGGCATGATGGGACTTGTAGTTTCGGAACAGCTGGAGGGCCGCCAGTTTGACACCCCTGACCTAGGATATTCATTTTGTGCATTGCAAGTACAAGTGTTATGCTGTACTAAACCACACCAACCCTACATTTCCATTTATTAGTTAACGCACAGTTAACAGACAAACAAGCAAAATAATAATACAACTTTTCCTTTTATATGCAATAATGATGAATACATGATTAAAATGAACCTATGAGTTCACCTTACCTGGCACCAGAGTGGCCCCAGGTCCCTAACCCCTCCAAATGCTTGCATATGTTTGCAAAGTTCTTAGAGAACATCTTTGGATTTCCAAACCCCAGAGTGCTTTAATATGCAAATGGTAACCAGCATTGGCATGGTTAATCGAAGGCTTACCTCCTTCCAGCTCTAAGGACCTAGAGCTACTTTGCCAGGTAATATGAGCCCACAGGCTTGCCTTAAGTCTGTAAAAGACTCACCTCTTCTACTGTCTCTTTTTATCTTGGTGGGATCTTCATAATCACCAACCCAGTTATATTCTACAGGCATGGATATAGGTCTTAATTTTCCTAAATGGAGAAGGTAAAGGGATGCTGATAAAACATACTTCTTTTCACACCAATACCATTGACTAGAAGTGTTGCTTATTTTAAAACACAGAACAGAAAAAAAAGGTTGATGAAGTCATCTCAATATCCATAGGACAGAAGTAAGTAGCAATTTGCAATAAAGTTGTTAGAATTCTTGAAATGATATTAATGACCTGGAAATAATGGATTTTCCCAGACATTTTATTCAGCAGATTAGGCACACAATCGTTTTTTTTTTTGTATACAGTGATGTTATGTACCATGTTATGTGGACACAAAAGTATTTTTTTTCTTTTGAGGAGACTGAAATGCAACTTTGACATGTACATTGCAAAGTTGCATTATTGACACCTACTGATTAAAGGTTCATAAAATATAATACAGGATCCCCCAGTATATTTACTGTGATTGGAGCAACTGTTAACAATTTTATGTCTAATTAGCTCTTTTCCGGGACATGTAGATGATGCTCTGTTCTAGATGTGAAGTGTTAATTAACCTTCCTGGAAAAGAGAAATGAGAACAAGCCTGTGGAAGTGAAAACAGACCCTTAAAATAATGAAAGGCTGTATAAACACCATCTGTGAAAGCACCAGTGATGTAAGAGGGCTGTAAGGAGACATTATGTTGAATGTTATGGGGTAGGAGGGAAGAACACATTTCCATGTTTTTCTATATTACATAGGATGCATTTTTAAAGATGTCTTTTTGTGGTACATGATAATTAGGACCAAAAAATATATAGTGTGGGAAAGCATGGCCGATTCTGGTTTCAACTTTGCAACTCTTGATTTTTTTACTAGAACATGTGGATTGTGGTTCTTTAGCCTGAAGAGCAACTGTTGTGCATGCAGTAGAAATATAGGTGTGTCAGTGCTGAAGTTTAGCTAAAAAATATGATTTTCAGCTTTAGTGACTTTGCTTACCAGCAATGAAGTATGTCCTAGGGTGGGCAGGTAGCTGGATCCCGTAGAAATCTTCTGTCCAGGGATGCCAGTCCTCTTCCGGTCACTAAAATTCCAGAACTGCAATAGTTAATCGTTTTGGGCTTTCAGACAGAACTGCAGTGAAGACGCTTCCAACAATGACCACCCCATCCGCCCTCCCCCTCACTTGAGAAAAGTTATTTAAATGTTTACACTGCAAGTAACACAGTGTCTGAATGGTAGAGAGGATCAAGTCCTTCATCTGAATATCCCCCATTCAGAAGTTGTTACATGCAGTTGAAAAAAATAAAGGAGGAGGTGGGGTCGGTTCACCGTTAGACCATTGCTGTTCTGTCAGAAGACTTGAAGCCATTAACCTCTACAGTGGTGAAGTTCAGAGACAGGAAGAGCACCAGCAATCCTGCACAGAAGATTTCTACAGCATCCAGTTGCCTGAACACCATGGGACATACTTCATTACTGGCAAGTAATGTCACCAAAGATATAGAAAAATAAAACTTTTTTGCTAACCTTTAGTTTTATCTTGCATGTATTTAACACAGAGTGCTAGAAGGGTGTGACCACATGTTAATAATGAAAATTCTGAATTCACCCTATGCACACTCGTACATATTTCTACATACATATTTTTGCATAAAAACAGGAATTCTTGATTTGCTTAGCTGGAGGAGAGCTTTGCTCTGGTCAATAACCTGCACGTTGCTGGAGAAATGGAAGTATGTTTGTGCCTAAATTCAGGCAGTATATACACACACATACACTATATATATATATATATATATATATATATATATATATATATATATATACACACACACACATATACATACACACACACACACACACACACAATTATATATGTATGCAAGACCACATATTAGCATCCAGAATAACAAATTTACCCTCTAAAAACTGCTTTACACCTGTTTCCATCAACAATATTAACATATATTGCAGTATATGCAGACAGAGGATCCCTATTTTTATGCAAATATTTGCTAGAAACATGTAGAGGGTTAATTCAGACTGTTCTGTGATGTGGTCACATCGTTTTATCACCTGTAATGTATAAGTAAGCTATTTGGATTTATGCACTGACGTATCTCCATTTATGTTGCATAGTGCAGGTCAGTGACCCGGTGTAGCTCCAGCTCTGCCCCATATAGGTACTATGGCCCGGATTCACAAAGCACTTGCGCCGTCGTATCTGTGCGCCGGACCCACAAACTAATATACGCCTAAAACCAGACTTCATCCCAATGATGTAACTTGCCTATGCCGGCGTAGAGTGGTGCTCCCATTGATTTTCTATTCAAATATGCAAATGAGGGAAATACGGCGATTCACGAACGTACTTGCGCCCGGCGCATGATATATGCGGTTTGCGTAAGTTTTACATCCAGCGTAAAGTTATTCCCCATAGATGAGGCGCAACCCATGCAAAGGTATGGACAAGAGAACACAAGCCTACATATTGTACGTTGGACGTCTGAATAGCCCATATTCACAGATTTATGGGTGTGGCTGGGCGAAGGTTACGTTAACGGCGTACACAGTGACCTGGCGTATCTTAGGCAGTTGTTCCGATGTGGTTGTGCGCATGCACATGGGGATACGTCCACATCTCGACGCATGCGCTGTTCGTTTCAAGTACTTGTCTGGCACCCGGCCCATCATTTGCATGGGGTCACGCTTCATTAGCATGGATCACACCCACTTCCACCTACGCTGGCTTACGCCTACGAAATATACGCCACACTAGTGCGACGTTGGGAGCATTTTCTCTGTGAATTCCATGCTTGCCTTTCTGCGCTGCGTCGGCGTAGCATAAAAGAGTTACGCTATGGCGGCATAAATGTTCGCCGATGTCTGTGAATCCGGGCATATATGTCAATTAAAACAGTGGTCATTAAGGATGAGCTTCGGCGTGTTTGCATGGAACACGTGCAGAGCCCGCCAGGAAGTGTGCACGGCGCTGCGCTAATCACAGCCAGGAAGACATTTCCCGATCTCTGCAGCCGAGCATCGGGACAATGTCTCCCCGGCTGTGATTAGCGCAGCGCCGTGCACACTTCCTGGCGGGCTCTGCACGTGTTCCATGCGAACACACCGAAGCTCACCCTTAGTGGTCATCAACCCTGTCCTCAGAGCCCACTAACAGGCCAGGTTTGCAAGATAACAAATACATCACAGGTGATATCATTTGTTGCTCAGTGACTGCAGTTTTCTAGTCTGCATTTCCCCAAGGTAATACATAAAATCTGGGCCCTGAGGACAGGGTTGATGACCACTGAGGACAGGGTTGATGACCACTGCATTAAAGTATGCTGTAAGCAAGTAAATACTTGTCATTTTGCACAGTAGAGTAGGGAGTGGTCAGAGAGGGATCACTTTGATGCATTTAGCCAGCTGAAACATATATTGCAACAAGAATCCCTGTGTTTATTACTGTATATTAGTGCAGAGGGTTAATTAGGAATTTGTTGCATTTGCAGAACATTTAAGAATGTTTGGCACTTACAGTTTTGTATAGAGAAGCTATGGTCAGACAATCCAAACCAAAAGAGGAGGTTTTCTGAACGCTGGCAAAAAGTGTGTTTTTTAAATGGCGATTGGTCCAATTATTTTTTTAGCCTTGATTTATAGCAGTGATAAAGGAGACAAAAAGCTTTCAATTGCGTATATTCTTTTAATTATTTAAAAAAAATATATGGAAGATGTATGAAACAATATAATATGGATATTTGTTCTAGTGAGAACTGTAAAAGGTGGAATTTCCCATCTCCTTAGGCTTGGTTCACACTGGAACCAGCTGAAGATCACACAGGAACGCTGTTTGTCCCCATTCTCCGGTTCAGGGATGAATCCGGGCTGAATCTTTGCTGAAGACGCACAGTGTTTCTGTGCAGTGTGGTCCGCAGCTGCCCCGGAGATACGCGAACTGGATCCATAGAGAGCCGGTCACATTCTCCTGCTATGCAAATTGAATGCGGGGAATCCAGCCATAGAGATATTTCTACTCACTTCCCATGACTGCTCTTAGTCAGAAATTCTCAAAGTCACATTAGAATGTATGAAATTTCACTGGTGATCTTCGAACAATTAGACCATCATGTTATAAAATTAAATAGAATTGCATTTACCATACGTAGGTGTGCTTTCTCTTCGACCTTGCATGCTAGCTCTTCCCTTATCATACTCGTAGCAATATAACACAGCATCTTCCTCCACAACATTAAATCGCTTCCTATACTCCTGATCCAGAAAAGAGTTTGGGGACTCAGATCCTTTTGATACTGGCTTTCCAACAACATGTCGACTCACATCCTCACAGGGTAAGTTTCCCTTTTCATCCCTATTAAACAGATGGCACATATAATTATATGCATATTCTTTCCATAGTAACTACTAGGACTAATCATAAATGTCAGAAGACAATTCATATGTGTTGGATAGGCATGTCTACTGTGGAGTTGCATATGAATGAAGCACTAAGACATTTCATCTGTCTGTCTGTGGCGGCAGCACCTCTCCATACTAAAGGTCCAGATATGAAAGAACTGGCACTTAGATACAGGAGGATGCATTTGTGATAAATGACAACAGTTCTTTTAAAAACAGTCATCCCTTCGTCCAATGAGGAGGAACAATATATGAAAATGTTATGGTGTGTTTGAAGTGGTAATGCAGTTATCTGCATACACTACAACACGACTGAGAAAGTGTGGAGCAAGGGTGTAACTATAGGTAGCAATAGCATTTGGTAAATGTTGTGTGTATATCAGGGACGTGCAGTCAGGGGAGGCAGATCCATTGACATAAAAAAACTAACAAAAATAAACCCCCCCAAAAAATGATTAAACTTTAAGGGTCGTAGCTCAGCAACCTGGGGTCACAGAGACTCCAATGTGCCCAGAGTTCTACCCCACCACTGGTCAAAATTTGGGGCTCCTGGGACCTAAGGTTTCTGATGATATGGGGCTTATTTTGCAGCCTGTCAGAAGCTACATACAGAGCGGCCAGTTTAAATGCAAGCTGGCACACTCTGTTTGCAGCAGACAGAGAAGATGAGCTCACAGTGCTTCTCTTCACTTCTTGTCAGAGGCACTGAGCTCAATGGACAGCTTGGAGCCTTGGACCAATTGTAAAGTACCATTGGTCCCAGTTGTCCAATAAAAATACTGCAGTGGAGGATGTCCTCTCACTGCAGTGTTATAGAAGGGGAATGCGTCTAAAAAACAATTGCTCCCTTTAAGCCCAGCCCTTCTAACTTAAAGGAAAAAAAACATGGGTTTATGTGTATAAGGTTTACCCATAATCCCATGTTTTTCCTCACACAGATAAGAGAATGAGAATCTTCTGTTGCTGAAAAGGTAGTGTTTTAATCAAGCTAAATCATATATTATGCTATATGTTTATGTTATTTATCAATTTACTGTGAAATTACTGGTTTGAAGTTATAACTTCAAACTACAGTAATTTGTCCGTTAAGCCACCTGCTTGAGTACAGTTTTTGAAAAATTACCTTAAAACAATATATAATAATTATTTGTATATTACTTATGGTAATTAATCCATTTTCTTATTGGGATTAACCCCAAATCTGACACTTCTCTCCTCCATGAAAAAATAATTATTTTTTATGCTAGAAAATTATTCAGACCCACACATTTTTTTGGAAAGAAACGGTTTCATTAATGAAAAACAAACAAAAAAAAATAAAGTTAGCCCAATGTTTTGTATACTATGACCAATTAGATTATGGAGTAAATAGATACCCAACATGTCACACCTTAATATTGCCCACACTTGTGGAATGGCGCCAAATTTCAGTACTTAAAAATCTCCATAGACGACACTTTAAAAATGTTTACAGGTTCCTATTTAAGAGTTACAAAGGAGGTCTAGTGCTGGAATAATTACTCTCGTTCTAACGTTTGCAGCGTATGTAACCTGTGTGTATCTGGCTCTGATACTAGCCAGTGCCTCACCAGCCATTGACCTCACTGCACGTCCCTGGTGTATATATAGTTTAGGAACCTTATTATGACCGTAGTTAAAATAAGAATTCTGTATCACTAGAGAATTGCAATTAAAATGGAGATTAGAGAAATAGGAGGGTCCCACCACACATAGTTACAACTCTGGGGTGAAGCTTATTAGAAGGCATTAAACTTTTAGGAGGATCAATACTCCATCACCATTTAATATAGACTGGGGTGTCAACAGCAAAACCAGTGGTACACCCATGATAACAGCATTGTAGAACATTTCATTTATGCCTTATGCCGCGTACACACGATCATTTTTTGTGATGAAAAAAAAACGACGTTTTCTGTGAAGTAAAAAACTAAGTTTTTGAAACGTCACTTTCAAAGATGATGTTGCATACACACCATCGTTTTTTTCACAAAAAGCGAGGTTACGTTCACCACTCTTTTCCATTGAAGCTTGCTTCATAACTAGCTTCTGGGCATGCGCGGG
This sequence comes from Rana kukunoris, assembly GCA_029574335.1. Taxonomy (NCBI): domain Eukaryota; kingdom Metazoa; phylum Chordata; class Amphibia; order Anura; family Ranidae; genus Rana; species Rana kukunoris. The sequence continues at coordinate 491,253,836 of CM056050.1, read as the reverse complement.
TTGAAAAACGTCGTTTTAAACAACGTTTTTGCTACACACGGTGACTTTTTGTGAAACAAAAAACGACGTTTTGAAAAACGACACAAAAAATTCAAGCATGTTGGAATTTTTTTTGGGTCGTTTTTTGGAAGACAAAAAACGAAGTTTTGACCACACACGATCAATTTAAATGACGTTTTAAAAAACGACGTTTTTTCCATCGCAAAAAACGACCGTGTGTACGCGGCATTAGTGTTTGATCAGCATAAAGATGTAAAAATACAACCTAGAATGAATAGTTAAAATGAATCACCTGGTGACCCTACATATTTCTTGGAATTTACTTTAGTAACCCCTTCCCACTGGTAAAGAGAAAGAAAAACACAGCTGCCAATGAATTCACACAAGACTATTGATCAAAGGCTGGAGTACCAGCTCAGCTTGCAATTGTGAAGATATGAACAAGTCCTGGACAGCCGCACATCCTGAAAACCACCTTTATTATCCTTACTCAATGAAACAGCAAACAAGTACAGCAAAGGGGGCTGGAGGGGGGTCAACTTGTTTCATGCATCAAAAGCAATTGATAATAGCTACAAAAGCATTGTAGAACATTTAATTTATGTTTCAGTGTGTGCAGCCGCCTGGAGATGTAAAAACCTATAATAAATTGTTAGGATGAATTATCAGCTGACCCCTCGTATTTCTCAATAACCTACTTCCCTTTCTATCCATTGTATCAATTAACACCAAGGTCATCATAAGAGCTCTCCCAGAAATCAAGTCATGTTAAAGCCCTGTACACACAATCGGATATCTGATGAAATCTAATCCTATGGATTTTTTCGTCAGATATCCGATGAAGCCGACTTTCATCAGTCTTGCCTACACACCATCAGTCAAAAATCCGATCGCGCCAAAACAAGGTGACGTAAAACACTACGACATGCTGAGAAAAATGAAGTTCAATGCTTCTGAGCATGCATCGAGTTGATTCTGAGCATGCATTGATTTTTGACCGATGGACTTCCACACAGACGATCATTTTTTATCCAGAGAACATTTTTAAAAACATGCTCCATGTTTTTTCACCGATAGAAAACAAACCAATGGGGACCACACACGATCGATTTGTACGATGAAAAAAGTCCATCTGTCTATTTTCATCGGACAAACCAATCGTGTACAGAGCTTAAGAGTACCATGATGTCTTCCTGTGAAGACAATTAGAACTGTAGAGCTTAGTAAAAAAAAATATATATATAGAAATCCCTACAGATTTAGTCCCATCACTTACCCTTTAAAAAAAGGTGGTCACATGTTGTGTAGGCAGCTGGATCCTTGAGAAATCTTTTGTGATGAGATGCTGGTCCTCTTCCTGTTTCTGAATGTCCAGCACTGAACTAATTAACAGATGGTCCCAACAGGGACATGCCCCTTCCTTCCTTCTATGAGAAAAGTTTTTTCATTGATTACACTATATGTAAATGTATCTGTGGATGAGGTAGGGTCAGATTAGTTCAAGGATTCCCTCCCCATTCACAGCTCATGTTACAAGCAGGGAAACCAATGAAATAACTTTTCTTAAAGTAGGACGAGAAAAGAAGGGGTGTGTCCCTAAAGCACCATTGGTTCTGCCTGAAGCTGTGAACCACTACAGCATCAAAGCTACAGAGGCAGGAAGAGGACATGCCACAAAAGAGTTCTCTATGGTCGAACTGCCTGATAATACACCCTTCATTAAAGTTATACGATTTAACTAAAAGGTATATGGATTTTTATTTTATTTTTGCCAAGGCTTCAGCTTTAACAAATGACTCATACATTACCTAAAATAATATGGCACATTGTTTAATAAAGGCTTAAACGTCATTTCAAGCAATATACAGTATATTAGATATGTAGCTTTAAATAGATTTTTATTGTATAATGAGTTTCTAGACATTGTGAAATGCATACAGGTTGCACAATCTAGACATAAAAAGAACAATTCAACAAGACAAGGAGCAATGTGAAGCATATGAAGGACACTTATTAATATCAACCAATCAGAATATATCAAGTTATGATCTCACGTCAGTAAACTTACATTTGAGTATGGTTAACTGAACTTTGCATATCATCAATGAGTAATACTGAAGACGCACGACAGAGTCTCTCCAATGACTTTCTTCTAAATTAATCATAGTTGGAGAATATAATTACTGGCCAAAATAAATTCATCAATTCCAAAGCATGGAACTAAATTAAAAAAAGGTACATGGCTAAACCTACTTTTTAAAACAGAATGAGCTTACTATTTTAAAGAGCCCCATGAAAGTTGCAAAAAATGATAAATACTGTAAAAATGTTAATAATAATCATAACACAGCAGCTATCCAAATGATTAACAAAGCAACATAAAATCATCGTCATTTATCTCAATAGTTTACAAAATACTATAAAAAAAACTCTATTGTTTTAATAAAATAAAAATGACCTTTTCATTGGTAAACATTACTGGTCCCTTGGTGTTGATGTACTGTATATTAGTACACAGAATACAAATTACTTTGCATAATGAGATCGAAAATGTTAAATTTTTATTTTTTTTGTTTGTTTTTTTGCTTTCAGGATAGTTTATTAACAATCATAATTACCAGACTGTTTTAACATTGGTTATAGTTTGGAAATTAGAGAATGTTTTTGACTGCTGGTCATAGTATGGTTATAGCTGGTTATAGTATTTTTAGTCAAATATTTCTGTAAATATAATGTACAAATATTTTATTCAAAATGCACATTTTATTTCTGCTAAGTACTTAAAAAAATTCAAAACTCAGATTATTTTGCTGCTATTGTAAAATTAGTTTTATCAAATGTATTATGGTTTAAAAAAAAAAATGTATATTTTGGCATTCAGCAAACCACAATTAGCCAATGGGGAAAGGTGACCATAACCCACACCATCAAAGGCTCGGTTCACACTCCCAGGATTTGACTTGTGAGACCACAAGTCACGTGACATGTGAAATCCCATTTTGGTTAATGAAAACCGTCTTAATTAGCACTACTAAAGCCACTCCAACTATAGAAACAGATACTGTAGTACTTCAAGGCAACGTCTATCCGACTTGTGCCCATAGACTTTAATGGAAGTCATCGCAAAGTCAGAGCCTCATCTTAATTGAAGAGATTTGGATCCGACATTAAGCCCTGGTTCACACAGGTGCATTTCGACATGCAATTTGCTTTGTCAATAGCATGTCAAATCGGCAGCATTTGTTGGCAACGGCACCATCCTAATTGGTGCAACGCTGCATCTGCGCCGCTGCACTGATTTAAAAAAGTAGTTTCCGTGCTACTTTTTGCGATTTCGGCACGGGATTTACATTGACATCTGTGCAGAAACTGTACATGTCTCTGTAATCACGGCCAAAATCGGGACTGACAAGACGAAGTGAAATCGTGCGAGTTCAGCAGAACTTGCACAGCTTTATTTCCGCAGCCCAGTGTGAACCTGGGCTCAAGGATGATTACACAGGCATTCTCTGAAGTTGCTTCAAAGTCGCCTGGCAAAGTAGCACTGTAAGGCTCTGCAATGTGAACCGAGTCTAAAGTGTCTATTTAGCAATGTTATCACTCAACATTTTCACATTTTGCCATGCATTCATACAATTAACCAATTAAATTTAAATTTGAAAAGTGTGTATATCTTGAGTAAAAACATTTATAAATAGCCCTATACAAGTCTGAAATAAAGTTTTTGAAACATGGCCAAATATTGGCATATATTTATGTAGTGAGTTTCTGTTACATACCTTGGTGTATAGGGCTCTGATGGAGGTGGGGGGATAAATAGGTCTTGAAGAGCAGTACTGTCCCTTTTAGTAGGCGTGCTAATTGTGCTGGATGGGGTGGCAGCTCCACTTGTGGGACTCCTTGGAATTAGTGGCTATAACAACAACATTGAAACAAATTCATTATATATTAAAAACAGTTCAGTTTGATTTAAATCCCCCTTAATACTGTATAGTGTGGGGCTCTGGATCATTCCTCTTTTAGCTGGTCTCCTAAACCAAACACCCAGAATAATTACGATTTTGCTTAAATGCAGTGTATAGGTTTTACCATCAATAACAAAATGTTTAATTAGTTTATTCAGTCAGATAGCAACACATGTACAGGTACATTTCTTAGTTACAACTTTTAAGTCAGCAGGAGGCAGTGTAAAGGCAAGAACACCATATTTCTGTAGGATACCAGCTAATGATAGTAAACCTAAACAGCAAGGAGATGAGATTCCACACACTGAAGAATGATTCATAGAGGAAAGACACGTAGTTAGGGGAGCAAGATTCATCCAACCGACTCTGACATGTACAGGGTTCATGAAGCAAGCAATCAGTGTTGAGGATTGTTGAAATTAATAATGTACACTGTAAGGTAATAAGATGAACTAAGGCTATACTACTTTGGCAGAGTTAGCCAAGGCTAGGTCCTTATTTAGGCTCTTAAAATACATTGGTACTGCATGGTACCCGCAAAAAAAGTGTAGAATACTTTAGGCATGAAAGTCTCAGGGATGCAAGAACAGCAGCTGCAGTAAAAGGACTTCATGATGAGGATGTAGAAGTGCAATGTGTACAATACACAAGAAGTATGCAACAAACATGTGCACACTGAAATATTTTGTTTCGGAAGTTTCATTTTCGTCCCAAAAATAAATGTATTTAGTTACTCCTAAATTAATTTTTATTTATTTCGTTTAGTTATGTAGTGCTACCCCATTCAGGAGCCGCTGGTTGTTTTTGGGATCGGAATATTAAGTTACCCTCTGTGGCTTCTCTAGGGGTGATAGCTGTGAGTACAAGTAGTGAGCGAATGTCCAGTCAGCAATGGAGTTTTCAAATGCTTTATTTTCAAGGCCCAACACAGCCAACATCAACACAAAGTGGGATAGAAAATGTTGATGAAGCAGAAGAACATTTGCAGTATCAGGCCCAGGATAGTTATGGAAAGCAAGCCTGCTTTCATCAATAGCACAGTTCGTCGCCACTCTAGCCAGTGTGGGTGAAGCGCCTCCGGACAGACTCCTGCCACAAGCCTGGCAACCAAAGTGTCACTTAGATTTGCTGGGAGGAACAGACCTCTGCCACAGGCCTAGTACTTGAGTGAGCTAAATGGATTCTTGAGCGAATCCTCCCAATAAGTTCAGTCAGAGTCACCGGTTGACAGTTTGAGGTGCACCTGTCAATCTCCCGGTCACCGGATCCCCGGTGGTTCATTCCAGCCCTTTTGGATCACCTGCCTCCAGTTTAGCTGGGGAACCAGTAATTCACTGGGGCCCCTTTTCAGCATCCACATGGAACTCTGCGTAGCATGTGGCCCCCGGCCTGGTAGGCCATCTTGCCGGGGGCCCGTTGGATGCGCACACCCTAAAGGTGGGTGTCGCACCTGGAACCCGCGAAGAACCAAAGAAAATGGCGCATGCCCTGCGAGGGAAAAACTCCTCTAATTGGCTGCTGGGAAAAGTGGCTCCGTCAAAACCCCTCTAGCGCCATCTGCCACTCAGGGGTGTGAAAATCACCCCTGGAGCGCAGACTAGCCCACAGGACAGTTCTGGATGACAGCAGCCTAAATTTTGCACAATAATGAATGGGAGCAAAAATAACTCTCCCATTCCTCATTAACTTCAGCGTAGCACCCATACATAAAGTAAGGGGGCGCTACAGTTAAAAAATGCATTCGTCCGGAAATCTGATGGTGTCTGTCGAATGTTCTAAGAAGATTCGACAGAGCAGCTACACTGTACCGCGCCGCAATCGTACATTTCCAGTCGAATATTCCGCCTACAAGCTATAGAAGAATTCTAATATTGTATAAGACTAGTAATAATTAGATTTATAAATTATTACTACTAGTGAACCAACATTCAAATTCTTCTATAGCCTATGGGCCGAGCATTTGACTGGAAATGTACAATTGCGGCAACGTACAGTTTAGCTGCTTTCGAATCTTCCTAGAACTTTCGACAGACACCATAAGCCTTCAATGGCAGATTCAACGTTCGTTGAATGTTTTTTTGTGGCTTCTTCGAATCTTCATCGTTCATGTCGAATGGTCTACCCCAATGCTGTCTCTATAATGTTGAATCTTTTCTCTCTATGTCAAATGTAGAATAATCTTGGAGTAACAGAGTTAAGGTTAGGCACATTCAACCACAGGTTCGATAGACACAGATTTCTATTGTCAGCTTCATGTCGAATCTCCTATCTATATCGAACTATTGCAGCAACGAAAACAAAAATAAAGCATTTTTTCTGTTGTATCTTTCTGATTTTGGATACTGAGAATTTGTTTGTTAAAAACGATAACAAAAATACCCGAAATTCGGACAAAAATTAATTCGGTTGAAAACGAATGCACACGTCTAGTATGCAATAAACTGTGTTGCATTGGCTTTTACACAGTACAGACAGATCACTTTTACACAGAGGAATATTTAGAACTCCAAATAAATATCTGTGCGGTTGTCTGACCTGGAAGAATGAGCATAAATCATCCATAACCCCTGACTACATAGACCATTCAGAACATGCTATAATTATGGACACAGCATGACAACATCACACAGTTCCTGCACTGCAGCATAAAAAGGAGAATCCTTCTAGACCGTTTTCTAAATGTCATGTGTATTGATGAGTGACTTTTTAAATGTCCTTAGTGCTCATGGGATAACAAATTGTTTTAGCTATACATTTGCTCACTGAATGTAAATTCTGCAACACAACACAATTTTATGTTTTATTTAGAGAAAGGGTGTTACTTTACAGAGGGATGGGATATGCCTTAAATGGCAGAAGTGTAGCAGATGGTAAATGTGAAGATCTGTGAAACGATGAAACGATGTTTCAGTCACATGCCATTGTACCCTTTTATCCTTTGGCTATAGAAATATCAAATGACATCTCTTTTGTGAGCCTGATGTGTGAATAAAAAAAATATATACAATACTGTATAACTTTCAGGCCTGCTAATAAAAGTAAGGCCGATATCAGATGGGCAATTCTAAAGCTAGAGACAAATCTCCAGTGGCAGGATTGCTAAAGAGGCTGCCTGTCTGTCCTTATGGAATCGATCTCTTTGTAGCCAGGTGCAGGGAGAAACATCTCATTGCTCCCAGCTCCAGAGGGGGGCAATTACATAATGACAAGCAGGCAGCCTTTTAGCTGGCCTGCTGCTTGCAAGCTCGACATATCACCAGTGGCAGAAACTCTAGAGGCAGAATCATCCATCTAATGGTGGTGGACATGGGTTTGTTTTAATAGAGGCAAAAGCACAACTATAGACTGCCAAATGATGAAGCCTTGACTATAAAAAATGGTAATAAACTCAAGTCTCAGCCCACCGATGTCTAGAAGGCCAACAAGAAGAGTGCATTATCTTTCAGATTATATCATTTAAAATCTCACCACAAATAAAATCAATACAACATAATGTTACATTATTCCTAAATCTGTCCAGTGTTACTTGTGAATCCTTTACAAAAAAGAAAAATACAAAATGGTTATATTACGCTCACAAGAAGGGGATTATCAGAGTTGATTTTCTAAAGTGCCACATCTTGATATTACGCTCACAAGGTACACTTTGTTTAGTATAAATTGATTTAAACAGATGGTTATACTGTATACTCTCACAAGGCACAAGTTGTAGAGTATAATGGTAGTAGTATACATTTTTTAAAAAAAATCTAGACTTCAAATCTCAAGAATTTAAATTTTTAACTCTTGAAGCATATGAATTGGCTCTAAAACAAAACATGTTACTTCCTTTGTGTGGACAAAGTACAGATTTGTTTTAAAGTGCTGACCCTGCAACTCCAAGTACAGAAGACTGTTATAAAGAAACATTCAGATGCTTTTATTAGATGTAATTAAAACTATATTTAAATGATTTAATGTGTTTTAGGTCTTCCTAAAGTTCAGCTGTAATCCAAAACTATGATGGCAGGTTTCATTCCCTTTCTGATCCTTCGTTTTTACTCTTTAGACCAATGGTGGCCCATCCATTAGGGGTGCAGGAGCGCTCCCCCATCCATTTGCTCGATCCCCTAATCTACATGAGAGGCACCAGACGCATGGATTCCAAAAGGGGCTTTTTTTTGAAGCACCCTTCAAAAAGTGTGGGCTCGGGCATACTGTGTGACTCTATTGTCTCCCTCATTCTCCTCCCAGCCAATTAGGCAGCCCCTATTGGCCAGGGAGTCTTGGGAATCCCTGGACAATCATGTCTCAGGACACACTTCCTGTACCTGTATGGCAGGAGAATGTCTGTGTGCTCACTGGCAGAATCAGTCAGATCGGCTCTGGCTGTTTCTTCCCCTGTCTCGAATAGGTAAGGCACCCACCATTTGTCTCCCGGGGGGGGGGTGTGGATTGTGCCGGGTGATTGCTGCCATCAGTGTTTACCGTGGGGGGTGGGGGGATATTAGGTGATGTTATAATTTTGGGGCGGCACAAACTAAGTACCAGCCTTCATTACTTTAGACATACTGTAACTAGAAAATATGAACCCAAAACATAGTAAAGACACAAAGATTGCATGAAAATTGTGTTCTTCACCTTGTAAAGGACAGCAACATAAAAAAATAGACAAATATGGAAATGTTAATGTGCTGCTTTTTTTTAAACCGGAAATAAATTGTAATGTTAACATTCATGGGGTATATAGGTTTTTTCTTCAGTTTAGAAATAAAAGACATGTAAAAAACATATCAAAAGTAGAAGAAAAGATGCATTGGTGTAGAGTACCCAGTTTTCAAAGAACAGAGCAAAAACTGCATAGAGAACAGCTTGACTTCATATCAACACTAATCAGCTTTCAGGTATTTTGGCGAAGCTTAACTGAACAAGCTAAAGTTAGAAGCGGATTGGCTACCATGCACAGCTGCACCAGATTATGCACTCTCCAGTTTTAGTAAATCAACCCCATAATCTACAACTGAAATACAACACCTTTTGTGAGCATTGTATTAAAAAAAGTCTTACCAGAATTGTGAATATGATATGAAAATATTGATTCAATATGTGAATACTTTAACCTACTACAAGCAAATATATTTCTCCTTAGCCAGATCAGGTACCGGTTTCTGATTGGTTAAGTAAAATTACTCATTGTCACTGCCCTTTCAAATACCTTTTTCAATAGGTCTGAATATTTCAGTGATTACAATGCCAACACATTATGACAATGATACTTTAATGAGCACAGCTAGGTTTATAATAAATAATTTAAATGTAGATCATAAATATTGGATTTTTGTGAACTCTACAACCTCATAACATTTGTGAAAATATATAAAAAAACAGTGTGTAATTTAGTTCATTATTCAATAATTTCTCTGCCTACTAAGGGGGTCTGTAAGCAAGTGCCGGACTGCAGTTCTCCCATCCTGAAGATGGCGCTGTGCTGGTTCTTCAGGTTGGCAGGAAGCCTTTGGGGTCTAATTTGTCCCATAATAAGTGTAAGCATATATATAGAAGGCCATCTCGGGGAGGATTGGCAGCGCCTATTGAGTGCTGAAATCCTGCAACATTTGGGTGGACTTTTTCTGCATAATGTGGAGCACCTGCAGTGTGGGAGTAGTTCAAAGATAGAGTCCCGCAATTTAGGGAGATTGCAAAAGTCTTCCACCATCAGCCAGATAAACTACAAGGACTATGGGGATTTCAGGGCAACCCAGCAAGCTGGACACCTCCACTAGGGGAAGTGCTTCTCAAGCATTCTGTGGTCTGTAAGCTCATTGTATTGATATTAACACTTGGATGTTCGGGTTTGGACCCGAACTTTAAAAAAAAAAAAGTTTGGGTTCGGGAACCCGAACTCCGAACCCCATTGATGTCAATGGGACACAGACTTTTAGTAAAAAAAAAAAATCCGTGGGGGTCCCCCCAAATTCAATAACCAGACCCTTTAGGTCTGGTATGGATATTAAGGGGAACCCCGCCGTCAATTTAAAAAAAAAATGACCTAGGGTTCCTCCCAAATATCCATAACCAGACCCTTCAGGTCTGGTGTGGACTTTAAAGGGGGACTCCACCCCAAATTAAAAAAAAAATGGCATGGAGTTCCCCCTAAAATCCACACCAGACCCCTATCCGAGCACGTTGACCTGGCCGGCCGCAGAAAAGAGGGGGGGACAGAGTGCAGCCCCCCTTCTCCTGAACCGCACCAGGCCACATGCCCTCAACATTGGGAGGGTGCTTTGGGGTGCCCCCCAAAGCACCTTGTCCCCATGTTGACGGGGACAAGGGTCTCATCCCCACAACCCTTGCCCGGGGTGGTTGTGGGGGTATGCGGGCAGGGGGCTTATCAGAATCTAGAAGATCCTGCCCCCCCTGTGTGAAATGGTAATGGGGTACACTGTACACCTACCATTTCACGAAGGAAGTGTAAATAGTAGTTTTCAGAAAAAAAACACACACACCGTAGAACAAATTATTAATTAAACCAAAAAAAATCCAGCGGTGAAAATAGACGATCGATGCTGCTCCCTGCTCCAACGTTGTCTTGTATCCAGCGCCGGGTGATCTCTCCAGCGATGGCCGGTTGGTCCAGCGATGAGAAGATCCATCCATTTAGAGCACAGCTCTGCGAATGACGCACCGGAGCTTGACGTTTTTTTATAGGGGAGGCGGGCCACGCGTCACGTGACCCCGTCCCCCTCTGATGCACACTGTGCTACGTCATTGGGACAGCCCAGACATGCCCCTTGCGTCAGAGGGGGATGGGGTCATGTGACGTGTGGCCCGCCTCCCCTATAAAAGAAACGTCAAGCTCCGGCGCGTCATTCGCAGAGTTGTGCTCTGAATGGATGGATCTTCTCATCGCTGGACCAACCGGCCGTCGCTGGAGAGATCACCAGTCTCTGGAGAAATCACCCGGCGCTGGATACAAGACAACATTGGAGCAGGGAGCAGCATCGATCGTCTATTTTCACCGATGGATTTTTATTTGGTTTAATTAATAAAGTAATTTGTTCTACGATGTGTGTGTTTTTTTTTCTGAAAACTACTATTTACACTTCCTTCGTGAAATGGTAGGGGTACAGTGTACCCCATTACCATTTCACACAGGGGGGCCAGGATCTGGGGGTCCTCTTTGTTAAAGGGGTCTTCCAGATTCTAACAAGCCCCCTGCCCGCATACCCCCACAACCACCGGGCAAGGGTTGTGGGGATGAGACCCTTGTCCCCATCAACATGGGGACAAAGTGCTTCGGGAGGCACCCCAAAGCACCCTCCCAATGTTGAGGGCATATGGCCTGGTGCGGTTCAGGAGAGGGGGGCCGCACTCTGCTCGGATAAGGAGTCTGGTTATGGATATTTGGGGGGAACCCCACATCATTTTTTTTTAAATTGACGGCGGGGTTCCCCTTAATATCCATACCAGCCCTAAAGGGTCTGGTTATTGAATTTTGGGGGGACCCCCGCGCATTTTTTTTTCCTGAACTCCAAACCCGGACCCGAACTTTCACCAATTATTCAGGTTCGGGACCGGGTTTGGGAAAAACCCAAAGTCCGTCTCAACCCTAGATTAACAGACGTTACTTTTCTGCTGGAGAAGTGTGTAACCTGCAACATATTTAGTGCAATTTCTGTATAATCCCCTATTTATGTGATTATTCAATATCTACAATATAAAGCAAAATTTAAGCATCTGCAGTATGTGTGTCGACTCCTCCCAATTGTCGAGTTGGCTGGTTGAACCCCATCCACATGGAGATGGGGTTTCTCTCTACAGGGCACACAGGATTTAATTTTATCCTGTACCAGAATATAGCCAGACACCTCTGCACTGGCAATTTGGGCTTCAATGGATAGCTAAACAATATACCAGACCTGTATTTAGAGAACAGAGTGAGAGTATAGTCAGAGAAAGAGAAACTCACAACTGTAGTGTCTCATTTTAGAGAGACTATAACTAAAATATTGGGACATATACCTCTGCACTTGTGCATGCTGCAATTGGGACTGCTTCAACATGTATTTAGTAACCATGAGCTATATGGGTACCAAGAGTTCCCTTTTGCTGTGCGCAACCAGTGCCTACTCAAAGTTGCAGCCAGGATGCATAGGACTCCCCCATTCCTTCACTTTGGACCCAGAAAACCCTTTTTCTTTGTCTCTTCTGCCTCTTCCCCTCTGGCGTGTGTTGCAAGGACCCTGCGGATTGAGTTGGCTCTTCCTGGACTAGGAGGGGCATTCCATGTGAGAAGTGTAGTAACTTTTGCTGTGTCTTTTGTCATCCCTATGATTTTGCTGGACCGTCCCTGTTGCACCATATTGCTGCCACTGTGACTCTGCTGAACTGCCTCTGTTGCACCATACTGCTGCCATTGTCAAGTTACTGAATTGTTCCTGTTACATTCTTTTGCCATCACTCTGGATCACTGGGCCATAATACGGTACCGCAAATTGTCCATGATTGTACCCAGAATCACCAACACTGGACTCGCACCTATTGCTGTGCTATATTCCAACTATGTGTTTCTGCTAATTGCCCCTGCCTGTACCATACTGCTGTCCTGCATCTACCTGGACCTATCCCCATCTCCACTGCATCACCTTTGCATTTTTCGTACACTTCACCTTTACCTACAATGGTAATAAATCCTATGTTCACTGAACCTATTAAAAAAGAAGCTCTGTGCCAAGGGTGCTGAACCACTTTCAGTCTCTTTGTGTGTTCTGCTCTGCCCATACCTGCATCAAATATTTTCCTTCCCAGATGCCAAGATTTATTACCTTTTGTACCACCACTCCCTCCCTTTAGAATGTAAGCTCTATGAGCAGGGCCCTCCTGTACCTTCTGTATTGAACTGTAGTGCAATTGTGCTGTCCCCCCTATACATTGTGAAGCGATGCGTAAACTGTTGACACTATATAAATCGTGTATAATAATACATTTATGGGTCTGTGAAGAATGCTGTAATGAGGAACAATGGTCATTATGCATCATCTACAAGACCATTGAGTTCAAATCTGATTACAGTTGTTAGATGCAAACAAAAGGCAGCAGCATATGACATGTTAGTGAACAGTCACTGGTGCAGAAGGGTGTACCACCATTCCTGGACATAATAGTTCAGTATGATTTACAATCTCCATCCCACTGCTACATGATAAATTGTTCACTACTCCATCCTTTCCAGTTCATTTTGTGTTAAGATAGGGCTATTTTACTCTGAAATGCTTTATTAGATCAGCAATATATTTTAAAGTGAACATCGAGTACTGGCACTACAACAGCTTTATTCCTTCTCATACAGTATGCCCTGATGTAGGATTCATTTTACATGGAAATAGAGAGGCAAGAATTAAAAAACAAACTAGCTATATTTGCTACCATGTGGTGTTTCTAGATGCATCGTATTTAGATCATATTCCCAATTGGCGCAACACTATATTTTGTGTCCCAGAGTTTAATAACAGGTTCTCCTAATGAAAATAGCCTCCTGCCCCAGGGCTGGGTGGCAATTTGGGAGCCTGTAGGCACACTTTTGTGCCTACAGTAATAGCAAGTGCTAGTATCATCCTTTTACCCAGCATTTTTTCTTGTTTTAGTAGTTCTAAATCACTAGCTTAAAATATTGTGATAATACATAAATAAGCCATCATGACAAGCTTTCTACGGATGGGAAAAATGTGTGTTCAGAGAAAAGCACTTTTTTCCTCCATCGCCATAAAGGACGTGCCTTATGAATAAACCAAATCTGCCCCTGTAGCGGATGATTCTCATCTTGACTGCTACACTGCCTTGAAAAAGTATTGAAACCCCTTGGAATTGTCCACATTTGGTCATGTTAAAACCAAAAACTTAATTTATTGGGATTTTATGTGATAAACCAGCACGAAGTGGCACATAATCGTAAAAGTGGAAGAAAAATTATAAATGGTTTTCTTTTTTTTTTTTTTTTACAATACTTTGTTTTTATTTTAAACAAAATGCACAAATACCTGACCAAAACCAGGATTAACTTTCAATTTATACATTAGCCAATGGTTCATCTTTATTATGGCTGTTTTCTTTTCGTTTCTTTTTTTGCTAAAAAGGGGAGAGAAAAAAAAAAAGAAAAAAGAAAACAATTCTCAGATCGCTGGAATCTAAAGAACACAGTCTTTACGGTGACAAAAGTAAAGTTTCACCAATCCGAGCAGTAAACGATATATTCCATCATAGGTAAAAAAAAGTGCAGCAACGAGCCAGAGTTACTGGTAGTATAATTCCAGGTTCATTCCATCGTGGATTTCATAGTCACCAAGTGTCACGTGGTCCTTAAATATCGTGTACCATTTCTTTAGCACTATTTTGTCCCACCGTGTGCCTGTCTGAGCTGCAATGAGTTTCTTCAGATCCTTGATGGTGTCTTCTGAGTTGCACTTTACCCGGACTTTCTTTCCCAAACGGTCATTACACACCACCTCAATCATGGTGAGACCGGCCCTCCACCACAAACACCAAGCAGATTATCCCTAAATGGTTTTCTAATTTCTTTTACAAATAAATATCTGAAAAAAGTGTGGCGTGCATTTGTATTCAGCCCCCTTTACTCTGATACCCCTAACTAAAATTTAGTGGAACCAGTTGCCTTCAGAAGTCCCCTAATTAGTAAACAGAGTGCACCTGTGTGTAATTTAATCTCAGTATAAATACAGCCTGTGAAGCACTGAGGCCACGTACACACGATCAGACCAAACCAATGAGACTGGTCCGACGGACCGTTTTCATCGGACCACCGCTGAAGTGGTCTGATGTGCGTACACACAATCAGTCCAAAATCCCATCGGGCCAGAATGTGGTGACGTAGAACACAACGGCGTGCTGAAAAAACGAAGTTCAATGCTTCCAAGCATGCATCGACTTCATTCTGAGCATGCGCAGGTTTTTGGTCCCATGCTTTTGTGTACTAACCATCGTTTTGGTCCGACGGACAGGTGTCCATCGGACAGATTTTAGGCCAGAATCACACTTGTGCGGTGAGAATTTCAGCTCTGTAATCTCTGGAGATAGATAAGGGAAGTGTTCAGCAGATCCATTGCATTTTAGCTGCGAATTTGGAGACCTGGGAGAAGTTCCGTGTGAGAGGAGAGTGGGGGAGAAATGTATTGAGCTGAATGAGAGAAATTCCTGAAAAGAAATGAACACATCTGCGAATCAGCTGCATACCCATAGAAGATAATGGGACTGAATTTTCACCTGAGCCGCACCGCAAGACATAAAATCCGCACACGTTTTTACTGCAATGCGCAGTGCGAATGCATTGCACATATGTGAAACAGCCTCATTGAAAACAATGTATTTAGAAATGTTCTGCGTATTACTACCAATTCGCATAGGTGTGAATCCGGCCTCAAAGCAAGTTTTAAAACTTTGATCCGATGGACAACAGTCTGATGGGCCGTACACACGATCATTTTGGTCCGATTAAACTGGTCTTCAGGCCAGTTTCATCGGACTGGTCTGATCGTGTGTACGTGGCCTCAGAGGTTTGTTAGAGAACCTCTGAACAAACAGCATCATGAAGGGCAAGGAACACACCAGACAGGTTAGGGATAAAGCTGTAGACGAGTTTAAAGCAGGGTTAGGTTCTAAAAAAAATCCCAAGCTTAGAACATCTCATGGAGCACTGTTCAATCCATCATCCGAAAATTGAAAAGAGTATGGTGCAACTGCTAACCTACCAAGACATTGCCGTTCACCCAAAATGACAGGCCGGGCAAGGAGAGCATTAAGCAGTAAAGCAGCCACAGAGATGCACAGCTCAGGTGGGAGAATCTGTTCACAGTACAAATATTAGTTGTACACTCCACAAATCTGGCCTTTATGGAAGAGTGGCAAAAAGAAGCCATTGATGTAAGAAAGCCATATGTCACTTTTGCAGTTTGCGAGAAGTCATGTGAGGGACACAGCCAATATGTGGAAGAAGGTGCTCTGGTCAGATGAGATCAAAATTTAACTTTTTGGCCTAAAAGCAAAAACACTATGCGTGTCAGAAAACCAACACTGCACATCACCCTGAGCACACCATCCCCAATGTGAAACATGGTGGTGGCAGCCTCATGTTGTGGGGATGCTTTTCTTCAGCAGGAACAGGGAAAATGGTCAGAGTTGATGGGAAGATGGATGGAGCCAAATACAGGGCAATATTAGAAGAGAACCTGTTAGAATCTGCAAAAAACTTGAGACTGTGGCAGGTGTTCACCTTCCAGCAGGACAACGACCCTAAACATACAGCCAGAGCTACAATGGAATGGTTTAAATCAAAGTATATTCATGTGTTAGAAGACTACAAGACTTGAAAATTGCTGTTCACAGACTCTCTCAATCCAATATGACAGATCTTGAGCTATTTTGCAAGGAAGAATGGGCAACAATTTTACTCTAGATGTGCAAAATCTGGTAGAGACATCCCCAAAAAGACTTGCAGCTGTAATTGCAGTGAAAGGTGGTTCTGCAAAGTATTGATTCAGAGGGGTTGAATACAAATGCACGTCACACTTTTCACATATTTATTTGGAAACAAATTTAAAACATTTTTTTTTTATCATTTTTCTTACACTTCCTGTGCCACTGTGTTGGTCTATCACATACAATCCCAATAAAATACATTTACATTTTTGGTTGTAAAATGACAAATGGTGGAAAATGTCAAGGGGTATCAATACACTGTATGTGCATCTGGTGGGGCCCTTGGAAATAACTAGTACTTACAGATATTGGGAGCATGCAATGTTCTCCCCTTCCTGGCAGTTATTAACCATGTGTGGGAAGGAGGGTTGGCTATAAAGAGACTCTGTCACCTTTTCTTAGATGGTTGAGAAATTCCTGTAACCTTTACAAATCACATTTTGACAGATGTATGCTGTATATAGCCAAGCATACAGAAAATATAAATTTAGAGATTGTGCATAAAAGTATTCTTTTTTGTCCGATTGCTTTTAAATCTTTGAGTGATCATATTAACATAGAAATAGAAAAATATGCCATAATGGATACATTTTATAAGTCCAAACCCCAGGCATTGTATCCTGAGAGCTTGTCGAAATAAAATAAAAAATGGTTTGAGATGCTTTAGAGTTCCTTCACAAGTGCTTCTGACCTACACTTGACATCCTTCTAATCTGCATTAAAGAAGTCATCACATTTGAAAAAAAATTAGTTAAGTCCCCCAAGGGACCAAATTGTAGTTAAGTTAAAATTACATTTTTATTTCCATCTGTGAGGTAACACCACCCCAGGCTGTAACCCAGTTTATGGACTTTCCTACAAAGGAGCTACAGCAGAACACAGCATCCACTGCCACAGTAGTTGTGTCACAGCCTGCTTTCCCAGTACTGACTGTATCTAGATAATTTGTATAACTACCTTCTCAGTTGGCTGAATGCACTTCAGGAAAGCTATGCAAACTATTCAGACACAGTCAGCACTGGCAGGATTGTGTGCTCAGCCTGCCGCTAGTAAACATCTCCAGACTGTGGTGGAAAATCTTGGAGGCATGTCCAGGCAACCAAGTTTTTACTAGCAGCCAGCTTATTTGTTGTTGGAGCTGACCCCTCCCGTTGCTGTGCTGAAGGATGGCATTTAACTCAGGCCTGCACCTACTGCTAGAGACAAGTGCTGTCAATCAACCTAATTAAATATTCTTCTTACTAGCAATGTGGTCAGACAGTGATGAAGTGAGGTGGGGGTACAGTGTTCACCATACTAGCTCAGCAGTGGGGCCACAAATCAGAATGGGACCAGGTACTACATGCATTTGATTCCTTGGGAGATTTTACTTCTTTTTTTTTTACCAAGGATACTACTTCTTTAAGCTACCATTTTTTTTAAACCTTTATGAAAGGAAAAACTATTTTGATGCAAACAAGCCCATGCATCCAACCCCTTACTTCATTATTCAGATAGTCATTGACCTATTAGTTAAAAAAATGTTGAGATTCCCTACCCACTTGTTCATTCCAATAACATTTACCCATTTTCAGTAATATACAAACTACTTTTCCTAACTTCCCCCCCAAAAATAAATTGTACCGATTAAAAATTGCAAAAAATAAATAATATTACTACGTAGGTAACAATAGCCTAAGTGATATAAAGTTGCTTTCAATATACCAACCGAACCAATTGTGCAAAAAAAAATAAAAAATACATAAAATTGCAGCGCTAAAAAGTTCAACGTAAATCATTAAAAAATAGTCCATATACTGTAGTGCTTGAACAATAAAGTGCATAGTGATTGATAAAAATTAAGTCCATTGAAGTAATATTCATCTAAACAATCACATTTCTTTAGATATCCACCCGATATACCTCCACCGTGATAATAAATCGGATGTGAGCTTACCAGAGCTCTAAACTCTACGTTACGTTATAGGAGTCTAGACAAGTGTTTAAATAATGATCCAACACTCAAGGTGAATCCCTCAGTGGTTAGACCGGTATGGAAGGAAACATGACTGGCCAAACAAACCCCTGGTATTCCTCAGATGTGACCAATAAGGAAGAAAAAGGAGGTTCACATAGTGTAAAATTTTAAGCAAAATGACATCTCACATTAAAGTTTAGAACCGGGGGGGGGGGGGGGCTGCCGACAGTGACATGTCACATTAAAGTTGAGAAGTGGGGGGAGGGGGTGTTCTGCTGTCGGAAATTACATCTTACATTAAAGTGAGAAGCGAGGGTGCTGACTTCTTACCTCTTCTCCCATGCAGCCAGCGAGTTGGGAAGCGGGGTGAGGGTCCGAAAATTACTTCTCACCAGGTGGGGCCTCTAGTAATTTGGGGGGCCCTCCGCAACTTTGCGGGGCCCTAAGCGGCTTGCATAGTGAGCCTATAGGGAGTATCGCAATCCAGGGAGTACCGCAATCCAGTGAATGGTCAGCAGTTAAAATGGTAGGTAGTTACCTAAATAAAAGCTCAATTGACTTGGTTAGTTCAGACATAATTTTACATCCACGAAAAAATTGAGCTTGTATACAAATCTTGTTATCCTGGAAACTACCATTTTAAACGCTGACTATTCTCTGGATTGCTGGAGGTGTTTAGTAAGATTTTTTTTCTCAAAATAAAAGTTACCGTTTTACACTATGTGGGCTCCTTTTTCTTCCTTATTGTTTACGTCTGAGGAATACCAGGGGTTTGTTTGGCCAGCCATGTTACCTTCCTTTCCGGTCTAACCACTGAGGGATTCACCTTGAGTGCTGGATCATCATTTAAACTCTTGTCTAGACTTCTAGAACGTGGAGTCTAAAGATCTGGTAAGCTCACGTCCTGTTTATTAGCATGGTGGAGGTGCACATTTCTTTGGACATTACTTCAATGGACTTTCTGCATCTGTCAGGCCGCGTACACACGATCGGTCTTAACCTGTTGAAAATGGACTGAAGTTCAGTTTCATTGATCCAAACCGACTGTGTGTACGGCCCATCGGTCTGTTGTGCTTCGGACCAAAGTTTTAAAACTTGCTTTAAAATAGGACTGATGGACGCCTGACCATTGGTCCAAACCGATCGTTAGTACACAAAAGCATCGGTTCAAAAACCCGCGCATGCTCAGAATCAAGTCGACGCATGCTTGGAAGCATTGAACTTTGTTTTCTTCAGCACGTCGTTGTGTTCTACGTCACTGCGTTCTGACACAATTGGTTTTTGAACTGATGGTGTGTACGCACATCAGACCATCAGGCCACTTCAGTGGTGACCCGATGAAAACGGTCCGTCGGCCCATTCTCATCGGATGGACTGATCGTGTGTACGCGGCCTCGCAGATTAAAAAAATCACTTTGACTTCACCTAATGCATGTTTGCATTGGTACAATAACTTTGTAAATGCCAAAGCCAGTGACAGCCAGGCAATCAGTATGTTAAGAAGCCCTTTGAATAATAACAGCCTAAGTTTTTTTTTTATCAGTACAGGTTTCTTATGGGTAGACATGAAGATGGCAGGCCCAAAGCTAAATAAGTCAGCAAATATAGTTTTATAATTTATACTGACAAACTTAAAAAAAAAGAAGGTACTATTACACAGCTGTAATCCTGTGTAAAAACTTAAAATTGTATGAATTGGAATGTGCAATTGCTGGACAAATGTTTTCAAAGTAATCCTAAAAATGTATAATGACGACTGAATACGATATCCACCGCTCTTATAAGACCACAGCATACACTACTGTACTTGCCCTTTTCCGTCTTAAGTTGATTAATTAAAGAAACTGCTGTGTTACTGAACTGCATTATTGTGTGATCGATTACAAAGATGGAAGAAGCTCAAGGTCAAAAGAAGAGAAACCTGGATTTCCTCTTATACACCAAATGGTTCAGTCATTCATTCAAGGGATGCAGCCTTGCTTTATTGTAGGCAGGCTTCCTACTATAGGTATGAATACTTGTATAAGCCATTCACACAAAATACGATTTTAAAATATCATGGCAAACAACATTTTGGATCATACTTGTCAACTGAAGTTAATATAATTGAATATTGATTTTATTTGCATTGTCCGCACTGCATTTGTAAAAACATGAAATAGTGGCAAGCAGGCAGATACTATCCTTCAGGTGTGTTATGGGTAAATAGTAATACTCTACATAGCCATATGGGCCTGAAACAACAATCATGGGCAATTTCATACAAGATCATGCCCCACTAAGGCACGACATGTCTAAACCTTAAATATAAACTCCAGGCAAAAGACCAAATACACAAATGAAATACACATA
This sequence comes from Rana kukunoris, assembly GCA_029574335.1. Classification (NCBI taxonomy): domain Eukaryota; kingdom Metazoa; phylum Chordata; class Amphibia; order Anura; family Ranidae; genus Rana; species Rana kukunoris. The sequence goes on along the minus strand of CM056050.1, from coordinate 491,233,094 downwards.
GGAGAGCTGTTTTACCTGCTAAAGGATTTGTAATTCCTTCAGTGCTTTAAAATGGGACTTGGATTCAGTGGTTTTCTAGGGTCCAGGAGGTTTCACTATCACTGACAGCTGGGGTCCAGTGCGAAGACTAGAAGCTGAAATTAACATAGCCTGGGTTTTGTATTTTGCTACACTGTTCTCCATAGTTGCTCCTGTTGCAGATCACTGTAAAGAAAATACTTCCACATGGTCTTCACACTGGAAGGGATATCAAGTCATAAGTGATGTTACAGCACTTCCTCCGAGTATGGAGTCTAGGACACAGCTGTCTTACTCCTGGCCAATTCCCATCAAGCTCTCTTTTGTAATCAATAGTGTTGCTCACGAATATTCGCTTTGCGAATATTCGCTACGAATATTGCATATTCGAGTATTCGCGAATATCTCGAATATCGCGGCGAATATTCGCTATTTCGAATATTCGCTATTTTTCAAAATTCGCAAAAAAATTCGCAATAAAATTCGCAATAGTGAAAATTCGCAATTTTTTTTTTATCAAATATCACGAATATTCAATATTAACGAATATTCGCAACCGCATATGTGAAATTTCGCTTTTTTTTAATATATAAAATATACCGAATATTCGTAAATATCGAATATTCGTGATATTTTATAAAAAAAAAAAAAAAAAAAAAAATCGCGAAATTTCACATTAGCGAAAATTCGCATTAGCGAAAATTCGCATTGGCGAAAATTCGCAATTTTTTTTTTTTTTATAAAATATCACGAATATTCGATATTAACGAATATTCGCGAATATTCTTCGAAATATTCGCGAAATATCGCGAAATCGAATATGGCGTATTCCGCTCATCACTAGTAATCAAGACACCACAGATGATACAGCAGTGTAAAATTGCCCAGCAACAGGACATTTTTAAATGAGGAATAATTGGCTGAAATGTACTAGAGAATAACAGTGCATGCAAATGTTTTATCACAATTATCAGAAAACAGAAGACACATTATATAATTGGCCAGCAACAAGACTTATATATATATATATATATATTTTTTTTATTTAGAGAGAATTGGTCAAAATGTACTGGTGAAAAAGAATACAGATAGATGTTCGATTACAAAAAATATAAGACCACAAGTGACACAGCAGTGTAAAATTGGCCAACTGCAGACCAAGTGATAATAGGTTAAAATGTACAAAAGACAAAAACCACAGGCAGATGTTTTACTACAATAAATAAGACCCCAAATGAAATGGTACTGTAAACTAGGCAGCAGCAGGAGGATTTTAGATGAAAGGCTATGCCCAAATTTACTATAGACAATGAGCACAGGCTGCGGTTTTTCTACAAGAAATAAAATGACTGCAGAGGATACAGCAGTGTAAAATTTGCCAGCAGCAGGGCAGTTTTAAGAAGGGATAGTAGACCTAACTAGTGCTTGCCTAACTTTTATTTTATCTATGGTTATAAGGAGGAGCAGTGAATGTGAATAATATAATGTTAGGTGGCTTAGGTACACCATGTTCTTACAAATATTTTATTTTATTTTTTTAATAATGAGGCGGCATGTTGAACGGATACTCAGTAACTAGTAAATGTTCTACTTTGAGCAACCTATATTTAAAACAAGGACCCAGCAACATAAAATTACATTTACAAAATCCCCAAAATGCCACTCCTGAAACAAAATCCCAAATTTCCAAAGAGAAGTAATGCAGAAAAAAAATATGTATAACAATAAAAGGTCCTATTAACATGAAATAAAAACTAAAATAAATTAATGAAAACCTCCAAATACTACCTTCTTATACAAAAAGCCTTGCTGCAAAAAAAATAAAAAAAGTTTGCTATGGACAGGAAAGCAGGCAAGTGTGCCAACTGACCTGTTTCCCAACTAATTCCAAATCTCTCTATTTATCATGCTTTCCCTACAGCAGCTTATAATTCCCTGCCACTATGGTTGCTTTGTGTCACTCCCCTTTTATAAGAGATGGCTTGCCTAATCAAACACTTTCTTTCCTATTTTGAAGCCTATTAGAGCCTCTGGCACCATCTCAGTGAATTGGGCAGTGATAGCATCCAGTGTCAGGGAAGAGCTAACTGCTAATATAGTAGGTTCCCTTTTAATGAAGCCAAAAATGTATATTCTGTCTTGGAAATTATTACACACTGCCAATGAAGGGTACATTTAAAACACCCAAGAGTCTAGGTCAGCAGCAATCAGCAAGACAATCAATAAAAAAAAACAAGCACAGACCAGAGTCAAGAACATAAAGTGCATAAGAAGTCCAGTGTGTGCCGAGCCATGTGCAGTGTTATTTTGTACCTAACAGTGGGCCTCTATTAAAAATAGCTAAGACAAAAAATAGCAAGGTCAAAAAAATGTAAAACAAAGTAATATTTGAAATACCCTAACCTCATTAAAGATTAGCCACAAAAATATAATTTTAGCTGTGATAAGAGCACAGATGTAAACATGGCTTTCCTGCATGCATGGTTTCAAAAAGCGAAACAAGGCTCATTTCCGAAGGCTTCTTAATTGGAAAAAAAAAAAAACACATGAGTAGGGATAATAGTGAGCTGTCATAGTAATGTCAGGGACATCTTTGTTGATGCTTTACTACCGTAACTCAAGGAAATACTACATAAATTAACTATTCTTTTTTTCCTGTACTTCACCAAGAATCATTAGGTAGGTCATTGCCTCAAATGGAGTGTCATTTTTAGAAATTGTTCAGCTATTGATTCTGCCATTTCATATTTTCTAACAGGTCGTTGCACCCAGAATGGAGTATGTCTACGTAGATAATTAAAGGTTTAATGATATCTTGGACAGAAATAGTAGTTTTAATCTGTCACAAGAAAACAAAGAAAATTTTGCAGCTCCCGTAAAGTAAAAAACACAAAATTTGGTACACTAAAGGCCCATGCACACAAATCGGACTTTCCGATAACAACGGTCGGACGGACGTGTTTTATCGGGCAATCTGACCATCTGTATGCTCCATCGGACAATTGTTGTCAAAATTTCCACAGACAAATGTTCGCTGTGCATGCTCTCAAGCTTTCCGACAACAAATGTGTTACATCGGATCATCCGATCGTGTGTAGTCCATCGGACTAAAATCCAAAGTACAAAACACGCATACTCGGAACCAATGCTAAACATCTGACAACATCTGACAACAATAGCAGAAGTTGCCCAAAGGGTGGCGTAAAGAGCTGAAAATCCATGTGGTTTGGTGAATGTTGGCTGAAAATATTCTGCCATGTGTATGCAAAACAAGTTCACGGCCAACGCCCTTTGGACCAAAATGCACAGAAAAGTCCGATGGAAGCTCAATCATTTGTATGTTTTTGGAGCATTTCCTGGCTTCCAGCATACACCTCTAAAACATGGACATGCGTTTCAGATTTTTTTTTTAGTTCCAACCACTAACCATTACAGTCATCTTTTTAGTGTCTAGAAAATGAAAGAAGAGGAAAAGAGAAGAAACCGACAAGCCAAAAACAAATGATTCTGTAGCTGGCCACAAACATGGTCAGCTTAGAATACTGGAAAGTTCCCCCAGGGGTTTTAATGCAGCTGCATTAAAACCCCCTAGGTTAACGTCCCAGTACACCAACTTATTTTGGGGTGTGCAGCTTGAACTTCCATATGTGTACATTTCCTATTCGAAACATGGTCAGCTTATCCTGACATTCTCAGCCAGGTTGGGTGAAGACCTTATACTTCTGGTCACAGGAATAATTGAAAGCCCTCTAAGTTAAGAAATGCTAGAAACCGTCTGCCTACTTTTGCTATGGGGCACTCATGCAGGCTTCCTCCCAAGTCTCCCTTGGTGTATTCATTAACACAAAATGTTTGTTTAGCCCCGGGCCTTCTCCATTCCCCTTGCTGTGAGTGACAGCAGCAGGGACCAATGGATCCTGCTGCAGCCTCTGAGCCAGTGAGCAGAAAGAGAGAGAGAGCTGGGCTGGATTGACATCAGTATGTATAAGAGGGGGGCTGGGAGCTGCGCACAGAAGGCTTTTCCTTACCTTAATGCATTATATGAATTGAAGAAAAAAAACTTCTGTGTTCAGAGCCACTTTGAAGTGGTTTTAAACCCTTACATATACCTACTAAAGTGTATAGTCTCAGGTGATACACAAAGATAACACACATCCTCCTACATAAGCTGTACCTGTTTATTTGCAGCCCATGCTCCTCCACAACTGTTCAAAATACACAGTTAAAGCATCTCTTAGCTTCAGGATGCAGGATCTGATGTCACACATTGCACAGCACAGAGAGGAGAGCTGAGTGTAATCTGAGACCTGGGTAAAGAGAATGGACACCCCCCACCCCTCTACACACAATCACATAGGGAAATTATCACAGCTTAGGCTGTCAGTCACCTGTGGTGTGCTGGAGTGGGGGTGGGACCATCCTCCTGGATTGCTTAACGATAGCATAAACTGTCAGAAGTAACTCATGCAGACTGCAGAGTAATGAGAGAGCAGCCAGTATTCACTAGGTGATATAGATTGGGATAGTACACATTATACAAGGATATGCGTCGTTAATTTTTCATTTTAGAGGTGTACCACCACTTTAAATACAGTAAGGGGGGTAAATATGGTGGACCACTTGGACTTTTGTTTATTTTATTTTTTACCAGTCAGCCTTTTGTGTTTCCATTTCTTCACAAAGTCAATACAAACATTTTAAGTGCATGCCAATAATTTGGTTCCTTTGGGCTGATTTTTCCTCACCAAAGCCTGTAGGAACACAGTCTTTGGTGCTCAACATCCCTCTACTACAATCAGCTTTTTTATACAAAACATTTCCTTCACACCATGTAATTCATATGCAGTGCGATTTGAGCTAATTCATTTTAAATAGGCTCAATAGCACTGGACCGCACCACACCAAAAGCAGGTTGCATGGTACTTTCTAAGCTATCTGGTGCAGGAAAATGTAACTTGCATTTGTGGTGTCATTAACTGACACAGACTGCAGATCTCAACTGCAGTGCGCTTTGAACGCTCTGTTGGAATCATGCATGGAAGCCACATTCTGGTGTGAACGGTCATACAAAAAGAATATATGTCTCCCAATAATGAAGATGTGTGGCCGGTAACTATACAAGAATATAGAGGCACAGCAATAGAATAATGTTATTGCAGAAATTTTTTTTTTTTTGAAGAAATTAATCCACCAATTGGCTGGCCATTTGGTGGGCTCTCTCCGCTATACTGTTTGTGTCTCACTTACGTATTTGTACTTGAACCCAACATTACAATAAGGATCTGGAATGATGGGCTTTAGGCTATAATCAATACACAGCTTGATTTTACAGAGGTCTGCTTTTTACATCACGCTCAGCTCATTCAGAATTCATTGACAGATGCATTTGACCAGCAGTTGACCTCATTCTGACATGTTTTTTCAGTCTGCCTTTGCATTACTATAGACTTCTATGAAGTGGGAGCAGTTCTGACATGAACAAACACCCATCATCATACGCCCCTAATGCGATCTTTGAAAAACACTTATCAAGGTTCCTGAAATACAATGATGCTTTTAAATATAGATGTGTCAGAAGATATGCCCTCTAAAACGTTCATAATTAGGAAATAATAAAGGTGACGAAATGTGAAATGCAAGCCTTGCTATAGATGCCTTTTATTTATGGATTCCTTCATCTACGCATGCCAGGTGGATGGAGAAATCCTCCCCGCTGTGCCATTATATTCCTATGTCAGAATACACCAATCAGCAGCTGCTGATCAAAAACATTTTTTCAACAGATGTTGATCATTAGATTGACTTGTGTGGAGCAGAAATGTCCATAGAAGGATCAAAATTCAGCCGGTTCCTGCTGAACCGGACAAATTTCACTCCATATATGGGCAGCTTAAGGTGTGCCAACAAGCTGTATTTAGATAAACAGTTTTCCCTACAAACGAATCTACAGCATCAAAACTAGAAACTCACATAGAATGGTTTATTCTCCTCCAAACTCCCTGAGCTGCTAGCGGTTGATACTTGTTTTATGTTAATTATAATTAAATTACCTGATTTGATTGATCCCCAAGACCGATTATAAAAATAGTCCCAACCCCTCTTTTGGAAAAAAGAAAATATCTAAAAAAATCTAGTAACTTAAAATTGCTTACTGATATACGAGTCCAGGAATAAGTTTTCATTTCATCATCATACCACTAAAAAAATAAGACGACACTCATTATCATTCAATTTTAATGTCAATAAAATATGCAGCAGAAGATTTAGCCATTATATTAAACTAACAAGTAGTGAGAAGGTGGATTTATAACGGAATGGCAGCGGTTTTTAATGAGGGCCTTTAAATCAGCAGCGCTCTAACTATTGGCTGGGCATGCCATAAATTACCCAAACAGGCACTATATCATTTATAACAGACTGCTCTACAGCAGTGCTGCACAATTCTGTGTCGGGACCCCATCTTAACCATATGATGTCAAGGCTCATCACACTGGATCCCGTTCTCTGGCCTATAATTGTACAGCAATGTCTTTTTCTGATGCAGGCACACAAACATGCTCATTTCCTATTCAATCTGCAATCATTACTTTTTTTTTTCGGAAACAGTTACAATTTGCTGGCTGATTAAAGCAATGAATCCAAAAGAGGCCAAGCAATGAACAATAGCACATTTACTTCACAACAAAAGGCAAGCCTTGGGCCCAATGTAAGCTGTTTGAATGATGTACTATAAAGGATATCGACATACACTAAATTAAGAGGGGAGAATTCCATTCAAATAGGCATTTCATAGGCTGATATATGCATAGTTAGGATTTATACAGCTACTGAAACTAGCAGGCTTCCATTTTGAGTTAACCTTTATCGTATGGGCTATATGAAAATCAGGTATATCTTAAAAAAGACCAGTAAAACAAAAATGCATCAAAAATAGTTATTTCAATGCTACAACAAAATTCTCACAGCTGTATTATAAACTTTCAAAGTAGATCATGTTTTTTAGTAAGTTGGCAATAGTTGACACTTTTTTGTTTTGAAGTCTGTGCCACATTGATGCCAACTTCCAGTCTTGGGACAAAAAAAGGAATCAACAGGAGATCTCTCCAAAATAGGGGAATTCCCCTCTTATGCCACACACACAGGATTGGAAATTCCGATTGTGTGTGGGCCCCATCTTACTTTTTTTCTGTTGGTGTTTAGAAATAGAACAGGTTTTTTTTTTTTACGATGGAATAAAAACAATAGGAAATTCCCATTGTCTGTGTGAAACTCGGAAGCATTGAACTTCATTTTTCTCGGCTCGTCGTAGTGTTTTACATCAGCGCGTTTTGGAAGGTCAAAATTTGGTCTGACAGTGTGTATGCAAGACAGCGGAATTCCGCCGAAAAATTCCATCGGATTACATCAGAAATTTCGAACGTGTGTACAGGGCATTAGGCATTTCTTGTACGGTGACAATTTTAGGTTTTTGCTCCGTTTACGTCCTGGTGACAATGGTCACTCTGACAAATAGAGATGGTGAATCTCCCCAGTGGGAAAACAGAAAGAAATAAGCCGACAGGGGTTCTACACTTTCCGTGCTCTATCCAAAACCAATAAAACATACAAATTGACTTTAGATAATTTTTAACGTGAATGACGATTTGTGATCTTCACACCTGCTGTCAGCAGCACAAGCACACACATCAATGGGTTAAAAACACATACAGCTGCATTCTTAGTCTGCTGATGTGTGGGCCTGTAACAGTATTGCATATGCCCCGTAGCAATCTCTTCTCTGTTCATCGTGGAGATAAATGGAGGTGCTCCAACAGCTGCTGCCAGCTGTCAAAATCAATGTAGCTCAGCAGGTGTGAAGATCACAGATTCTCAAACTTGCGTAAGGGTAAACATTGAGACAGCTAGCAAGTTATTTTTTATTCTACAAAAGTCATTTTAGGCTAAATGAGCTTTACCAGAGGCTGCCTATAAAAAGTTCAATAGGAAGTTGGCCAGGTGTAAGGAAATATCTATACAAAACAATGGTCATTTTGAATTACTGGTCTTTAATATTATGGTGGCTTTTCATAGCTTCTGTGCCACAGAGAACAGGCCATTATAGTGGGCAATTTCAGGCTTTGTTTAATGCAGGGCTGCTGACGAGTATTTTCCAGTTGTCCTTAGACTCCACCAAGCTTTAGGAGCCAAGAGAACCACACGATGCCATCCCTTGGTTAAAGTAAAATGGAAGTGCAAAGCTAAAAGGACTCTAATCTGCTTATAAACTAAACTAGACATCATTTCTGCATGCTACAGCCAAGTCATTTTCAATCCCCACTTATATTTAGAGTATAGCTTCCCTTTAAAGCATTATAGTAATTTTCATCTATGGCTAAAATGAAGGCGAATGACTTATGATTAAGCTTAATTACCTGCAGAGCAAGGGGCTTCCATCTCATATTTTTCAGTAAAGCTGGTGCTGAGGTAAGCATGCTCTGAGGTCGCTTTTTCAAAGTTAAGATAACACCACTCGGGTCCTCTCGTAGTGCATTCACCAAATTTTTCAACTGCCACCCCACCTGGTAACCAGCAAAATTATCACAATATAATTGAGGTACAAAAGTCAGAACGTAATGATCCCCAATTACATAACAGGGCAACATGGATAAATGTGGCAAATCTAACCAATAAAATAAATCAAATACATACAATTATTCTAAGGTAAAAGTTTTCCAAAAGTTTATGCAACACGCTAACAATTACCAACGCTTTACCAGTTGACTGATAACCATTACCTGTCATAAGTGTCCTTAATCTTCTCCAAGTACCAACTTGTCTTACTAACAGTGCAGAAATCCTGCAACCTCTTGTGTAAGCTTTAGGCTTTTAGAATAAACATATTTCAAAGCAATTTTAGGCATTCGTAGATCCATTCACATCAGTCCTTGCCCAAAAAGAGCTTACAGTCTTTGGCTCCCAACAATCAAGCAGGCATACATAGTTTACACATGTTTGGGGTGGACTCAAATTTATCTACCAATTGGAGGTAGAAGAAAAAAACAACGTATCAGTGGAGACCAAAAACAGACATGGGGAGAAGATAAAAAGGGAGTTCACATGGTGTCCTAGGTGCAAGCTCAACACTGCAAGACAACAGTGCTACCTATTGTGACAACAGGCTGCCCTACAATAATTAATCAGTTAGTATTTGTTATAACATCTTCATATCATGTGCATTGGCCACACAAAGCCCTACGTGATGTGAACCTCATATTTACCAATTATTCTTTCCATTATGAAAATGCTGACTTCTACAGCTGTATATGGCTTCTATACAATATGAATTAAAAATTAAGCAGATATTTTTGTAATATTTTTGTCCACACAAACTCCATTTGTGGGATTTCTTTTAGATAACCACACCTTTAATAAAAATAAATATGTCAGCATGTGATCAGCACAGAGACAAATCAACACTGTCCAGAGTGACAGTTAGGACATAGGACAGTCAAAGGAGAATGCTAACTCATCTTACAAGCTTTAAACAGATGGTGATAGAAATCTCAAGACTGCTATATACTGCTGATGAGAAAATGTATTTAGCAGCTTTTATTTACTAATATAATTGCATTTCACATGATCTGTGTACTGTAGGAGACCAGATACAGTGAATACAGGGTCCTGGGTTAAGTAACACTTTATATGTTGCATCCCACAGCCTATACCAAGGGTCCGATTTACTAAAGGCAAATAGACTGTGCACTTTGCAAGTGAAGTTGCACCAATATTGCCCAGAGCTTAGCGAATGTGGTAAAAAAAAAAAAGTAGTAAATCAACGATTGTGTGGTAATGGCCATTGATGATGGAGGAGACACAAAAAACTGAACAAAAAAACCCACAAACGCTTAAAAAAAAATAAAAAAAATGAATAGATTCAGAAATACAGACCGATGAAGTTTAATAAACATCTCAGTGATCAAAAAGTGCCATTAGTTACATTGAAGGACCAGTAGGAAATGCTTTGGAGGTGGAAGGTTAAACATCCAAGCTCAAATTTTACAGGAAATATTTTCATACACTTTTAGCTTTCTATACGTGGATTGTTTTGTTGGCTACTTTTACCTTCTGAATATAATTTTTGTTCAGTTTGCCTTAGGCCCCTTTCACATTTATACGACTTGTCTCACGATTTTGTACTGCAAAATCGTATGACAAGTCATTCTCCATGATTTTCAATGAACACCATTCATACTGGCATGACTTTAAGCCCTGGTTCACACTGGGCTGCGGGAGTGAAATTGCGCGATTTCAGTTGATTTCGCGCGATTTCACTCCCTCTGGCAGTCCCGATTTCGGTGCGATTCAGGAGACATCTGTGCAGGGTTCTGTGCCTGTGTAAGTGGCATCAAAAATCGAACCAAAGTAGTGCAAGGACTACTTTGAAGTCGGCACTACTTAATGTCGTGCCAGTATGAAAGGTGTTCATTGAAAATAATGGAGAATGACTTGTCATACAATTTTGCAGTCCAAAATCGTGGGACAAGTCGTGTAAGTGTGAAAGGGCTCTAAGTAGTAAGTCGCAACTTATGGAGTAAGTACTTTCTGAATAAGGCAAATGCTCATAAAAGATGCGGATGCGTAGTGTAAAGTGCATACGCTACGCCCGCACACAATTACGCCCCCCTTTTCTGAATCTGGCCCTAGGTACTTACCTCTCCTGCTAGCCGTGCTGCTGACCAAGGCGTCACGCCGCCTGAAGACGTAATCAACGAAACGTACGTCGAGGCGGTACTTGGTTCCGCTGTCTAACACCATATCCGGTCCTCTGAGGTGGACGCAAGGTTGATCCAGCCATATCCATTGTGACTGGAAGGCAGCCCTAGTGCCGGGTAGGCACCTCTAAATGTAAGGAGCATCGGCTATATATTTTTTTTAAACCTATTTTAAATAAACAGTATTATGCTATGGATTCCCTATATTTTTTGCATATATCCTTACTGCAACTCTGAGGAAGAGGGTTCCGGTGCACATCTCCAACCCATACATAAATGCAAGCAGGCATTATCCTGCCAAAGAGATATTTGACTTTCTTTCTAAACCAAAGTCCTCAAATAAATCTGGTAAGCAGATTTAACTACCGTTCACTTTGTGTGTCTTTTATCTGGTGAAGGATTATGAACAGTATTGTGGAAATCACATCACTTTGCAACTAATATCTTGGGATTGGACTTTTTTTTTTTTTGCAAGATCATTCATCACTTTGGGACTTCATTTTCAGTTTTTTTGGATGGAATTCTAATTGTGTGATTCACCACATGAGAATTTAATTCACAATTATTATTTATGTTAAATTATTTATGACAAAAAGGTGTATCGTAGGCCTATAATACACCTCCCAGCGGGTCAAGGTTGACACAGCATTGACACAGCGCCCTCTATATTCACTAAGGATTAGCTTCCCAACAGTGACAACAGCAGACAATGTTTGCACATGGTGTTTGGCACAGCTACTTGTAGTCTCCACTAAGGCTTCATGTGACAGGGTGACAATGTAGGAGTATAATCAGGTGACAGTTTCCACACCAAAACAAACAAGGGCTTAATCAACACATTTCATGGATCACCAGATACCCTTTAAGGCTTAAGTTATGCTTGTGGTCGGAGGCGCAATAAAAACAAGCAGTTAAGCCAGGTCAGCTGTACAGGTGTATACACCTGCAGTGACAAAATGTATGCTGCAAGCCAACTGTGACCCAATCAAATGAATTGGGCTATGCCAAAACCAAGTGCAACGCACGCAGTTGTGGCGCGCTGGTGCAGGTTTTTAGGGGTTCAAACAGGCTGTGAGAAGGCAAAGCTATGTCTCATCACTGTCTCTAAAACACTCTCTGAAAAGCGATTCGCTTAATGAAAACGGCAGACGTGAAAAGGTAACAATTTATAGGATAAGTTTATCTCTTGTAATAGGTTACTTGTTACAACCGTATTCAGGGTGTAACATTTTACAGACGTACTGGTCTCTGCACTTCCCCACCTGACCCCCCATTTTGACAGTGAGTAGGGGATCTTCTCCCTCCACTCGCTATCATATTCTAAAGAAAACCTGGCCCAGACATCTCATTCTACAGAGCCATGTGAATGCATAAATTACAACTACCGACAGCCTTTGCAGCTGTTGGATTGTAGTTCTCAATGAACTACCAGGGCGCCGTTAAGTACTCTAGTGGTTCAGTGAGTCTCATTGTGTAACTGCCTGCCTGTATCAGAGGTATAGGCATACAGCTACATGAACAGTCTGCCAAGCCGTGGCAATACAGCCATGATCTGCTGATGGTGGGTGCAATGCTCTAAAGGGTCCTAAGAAAACAAATAAATACATGCATATTTTTACATGCAAAAAAATAAATAAATGTGCATTTATACTTTTTTGTAAAGGTGAACTTATCCTTCAAATTAAAATAATGAAAGCTTATATTAAAATTTAGTAATTGGGTGTTAAAACTACTTTAAAATATTTGAGTGGTTTCACACTCAAATACACTTCTTGAGCACAGGTCTACTCTTTTCATCAAAAAACAAAATGCGAACCACAGTACTGTAATTAATTCACAGATATTAAGCAACAATATACAGAACATACATTTCATAACCCTTGTGTTTACAGGGGGGGGGGGGGTATGATCAACATGTATAAATACATAAGTGGTCCATATATTTCCATAAACTTGGCCGTGCGTTATTCACTTTAAACTGGATGTACACCCTCATGTATACTCCGTGAAGTGAACAGACTCAGATGCAGCGGCGGTGCGTCCATAGTGGGTGCAGGAGTGCCGCCCCCTCTCTCCCCTGCGCCGTCACTCAAGTCTACAATACATATGGTCATGCATTCCATGAATCTGAATAACAGCAGTTTGTTGGTTTTTGAAAGTGTCTATAAGAGCCAGCGGCTCTGATAGGCTTCCCGATTACAGCCTGTTGGCTCTAATCAGCTTCCAAATAGTTAACCAACGGACGCACATGTTGTGCATTCCCTGGTTAACACTGACATGCGTCTCAGCCAGGTTCACCAAGTCTGGTTACCGGTAACCTGATTGGCTAAAGTGACATCAACGGCGGGACTCGAGAGAAGACATCGAGGGAGTGTGGAGGGAGGATGGCTGACCCGAGAAACGTTAGTGCCGGGTGATGGAGGTGGAGGGGGGGCAATCTGGTGGCAATTGATGGGAACAGTGGCGACAATTGATGGGCACAGTGGCAACAATTGATGGCCACGCCACAGTGGCTGCACTTGATGGCACGGCACAGTGGCTGCACTTGATGGCACGGCACAGTGGCGACAATTGATGGCATGGCACAGTGGCGACAATTGATGACATGCAACAGTGGTGACAATTGATGGCATGGCACAGTGGCGACAACTGATGGGCACAGTGAAGCTGAAATTGATGTTTTTTTCCGTTTGTTTGCACCGCCCCAAAAATTTTGAGCACCAGCCGCCACTGCTCAGATGATACACAGAGATGAAACAAATCCTCCTACATACGTTTGACTTGTATATCTTCTGTCTTCAGCTTTCTATACTCTTTGAAAAGTGCACATTGTTTTTAAAATGTTTCTTGTTCTTTCAGCAGGACATAGGGGTGGGTGGACCGCTTATCTTCCTCCCTGACACAAATGTTCAGCTTATATACAGTAGTAAACACTGCACATATATGTGCTTGCTTAGTTCAAATTTCATGAACAGGGTTTAAAACCACTTTAACCACTTAGATACAGGGCACTTTCACCCTCTTCCTGCCCAGGCCAAATTTTAATGACAATTGTGCGGTCATGCAACGCTGTACCCAAACAAAATGTTGAAAAAATTTACTTCCCACAAATAGAGCTTTCTTTTGGTGATATTTTAGCACCACTGGGTTTTTTTTTTTTTGCTAAACAAAATTTAAAATTGACAAAAAATGTGTAAAACAAAAATGTTTTTCATAGTTTTGGTTCTAAAATGTGGTATTCGCCTTTACTGAGAGGCACTGATGAGGCTGCACCAACGGGCACCGATGAGGCGGCACTAATATGCAGCACTGATAGGCGGCAATGAAGGGCACTAATAAATGGCACGATAGGCAGCAATGATGAAGAGGCTCTGAAAGTCATTACTGATGGGCACCGATTTGCATCTGTGGTGGACACCACTGATGAGGGCTGCACTGATAATCATTACACTGATTATAAGCACAGACCCCCCCTGACAGATGAGCCGCTTATCGGCTCTCCTCTGCTCGCATCTTGTCAGCGTGAACTGATTGAACGATTTCCGTCATTTAATGGCTATTTCTGTGATCGGTCGCAGCTGATAACGTGGTTAAGAGTCTAAATCATAGGCTCTTTACCACGATCAAAGATGTGGTGTGTTGAAGCGACACACAGCACCACCGATGGTGGTGCTGCATGCCCCCGGGGGCACACACAAGCAGCTTATCCTGCTGGACATCATATGACATCCAGTCAGGATAACAGAGCCCCCTTGCGGACGTCATTCCACAATGGGGTGGTAAGGAAGTGGTTAAGGTCATCACAGAGGACAAGCGGCTACTATATTTCCGGAGGAAAAGAGATTTAATCTCCAAACATGAAAGGCTTTTTCACAGTAAGAGCTGTAAAAATGTGTAATAGAGTCCCTCAAGACTTGGTTCTGACCTTTTTTTTTTATTATTTATTGAGTTTTCACAATAACAAACTAGATACAAACCTGTAGTAAATAACTGGGGAGCGATAAGCACAGACTCTGCATACTATACAAATATATGAGTAAGGGGAGGGGAGGGTGGAAGAGTGTAGAGGGGAGGAAAATATAACTGGATACTAACATATATAGGTAACGTTGATCCAGGGAATATCCAATTGCCTTTTGGGGGATCAGGAAGGATTTTTTTTTCCCTGCTGGATCAAGCTTTTTTTTTTTGCCTTCCTCCGGATCAACCGTGGGTATAGAATTGTGTGTGTATGTATATATTATAATTTATATCGTCTACCCCTATTTTCCAGGAGTCTGATGGTGACTACTGGGGGTAGGGATGGCTGACATACATTCTCATGGTGCAGGTTTGTGGGAATTGTGGGTGATGGACAAGAAAGGACATTGGGCGCCAGTCACTTTTATGCTTTTAACAGAGTGAAGTTCATTCACTTCACAGCCACCTAGGTTGGCCTCAGGCTTCAGATCTAGCAGCCAGCAACTGTACACACAACTGTACACACATCCACCCAAGCTGAAGCCCTGGGGCCGGAAGACTGACTCTGATCCCCTGACTTCTTTTCATTAAATAACTTTTCACAGCTTTCATACCAGCGAATCTGATTGGCTGAGAAAAGTATGTTAATCCATAACTGGAGTATACTGTATGCTCATCATGTCAAAATCAACAATGCCACCTACTGACAAAAAGGGAGAAGCCGCGTTGAATAGGATTTATAACAGAAGTTGTTTGACCCCTAAAAAGTACAAATTAACCAGGCTGGCTACCACCCAGCATAACTAAATTTACCTGTAGCCCTACTTTTAGGATGAGAGTGCTATATTTTTAGGTTTTCCCTTCTGTTTGTTGAACTATCTGGACTCATTGCAGTGAGCTACTCATAATGCCGCGTACACACGGTCGTTTTTTGCGATAAAAAAAAACGACGATTTCAAACTTCATTTTCCAAAACGACGTTGCATACACACCATCGTTTTTCTACAAAGCTCTAGCAAAGCGTGGTGACGTACACCACGTTTGACGGCACTCTTTTCCATTGAAGCTCCGTCTCATAACTTGCTTCTAAGCATGCGCGGGTTTAAAAACGTAATTTTCAACGTTGTTTTGCCCACACACCATCACTTTTTATGACACAAAAAACAACGTTTTGAAAAACGACACAAAAAATTCAAGCATGTTGGAAACATTTTTTGCCCACACACGATCAATTTAAATGACGTTTTAAAAAACGTCGTTTTTTTTTCATCGCAAAAAATGACCGTGTGTACGCGGCATTAGGTCTTACCCTCTACTTTTAAGCAAAAATCTCCTAAAATATATGTAAATCTTGCTTGCCTAATACAACTCATTCAACAAATGTTTGTAAAAACAATAACATTATGCTTGCCAGCTTTGCCAGCTAAGAGAGAGACGCTGAGAATGCCAAGAACTCAGCCAGTACCTGAATGAGTTTAATATATGTACTTGCTTGCCTATCTCTTCGAGAAATGAATCCTGCAGAGAATCCAAATTTCCTCTCTTTCTGTCAGGGAGTTCTGCACTGCAGAATTAGTGTTGCTAACAAATGAACAAATGAACAATTGTACATGACAGTAAGAGCATTAGCACCTGCATCTTGATAACTCACGCAGAGCTAAAATACATGGCTTTTTTCAATCAGTCAAATAATTAATAATGATCATCTCCAGTGGATTTATAGCACATGCTTGCCGTGAAAAGATCCCTACATGACAAAAAAGAAAATGTGAACACTTCGGCTGCCAATGCAAAAATGATTGCATGGCACAGACCGCTATACCCATAAACAGGCTTTATTGCAGACTATATCTAAATCTATGTAAACGCCTGGGTAAAACACTTGGCACTGAATCACATCCCTGTGTTTTCTTGGATGCCAAGCATTCAGCTTTTCCAGTAGACAATCTCACCTGTGACTACTGGCCTGTGTATACTAGTAGCTACAAAATAATAAAATTATAATCCAAGGCCATCATTTGTCATAGGTTGTCTGAAGAGTAGGGATGAGCCGAACACCCCCCAGTTTGCATCCAGAACATGCGAACAGACCAAAAGTTCACGCAAACATTCGAACACCGTTAAAGTCTATGGGACTCGAATGCGAGAAATCAAAAATGTGAATTTTAAAGACTTGTATGCAAGTTCTTGTCATAAAAAGTGTTTGGGGACCTGGGTCCTGCCCAGGGGAGATGCATCAATGCAAAAAAAAGTTTTAACAAGTAAAAAAAATTCTGGCAGCAGCAATTTTAATGATGCCTAAAATGAAACAAAAAAAATGAAATATTTCTTTAACCACTTTACAACCGCCCTATAGACAAAGTACGTCTACAGGGTGGTTGCTTAACTCTGGGAAGCCATTAATTAACCACTTGCTTACTGGGCACATAAACCCCCTTCGTGCCCAGGCGAAATTTCAGCTTCCGGCACTGCGTCGCTTTAACTGACAATTGCGCGGTCGTGCGACGTGGCACCCAAACAAAATTGGCGTCCTTTTTTTCCCCACAAATAGAGCTTTCTTTTGGTGGTATTTGATCGCCCGTGCGGTTTTTATTTTTTGCGTTATAATGAAAAAAAGAGCGACAATTTAAAAATATATATATATATATTTTACTTGTTGCTATAATAAATATCCCATTTTTTTATTTTTTTTTATATATTTTTTTCTCAGTTAAGGTCGATACGTATTCTTCTACGTATTTTTGTAAAAAAAATAAATAAAAAAATCACAATAAGTGACTGCTTTGCGCAAAAGTTATAGCACCTACAAAATAGGGAACATAATTATGATTTTTTTTTTTATATATTTTTGTTTACTAGTAATGGCGGCGATCTGCGATTTTTATTGGGACTGCGATATTGCGACGGACACATCGGACACTTTTGACACATTTTTGGCGCCATTCACATTTATACAGCGACAAGTGCTATAAAAATGCACTAATTACTGTATAAATGTGACTGGCATTGAAGGGGTTAACACTAGGGGGTGAGGAAGGGGTTAAATGTATTGCCTGGGTGTGTTCTAACTGTGTGGGGGGAGGGGGGTGACTGGGGGAGGTGACCGATGCTGTCTCCCTATGTACAAGAGAAACAGCATCAGTCGCCTTTCACTGACAGGACGTGAAGCTCTGTGTTTACATTTAGAGCTCCACGTCCCTGCTCTCTCACCGACGATCGCGTGTACCTGACGGACATCGCGGCCGCCGGGTACACGCATCGGATCCTCGGTGATGCGTCGGGACTGTTTTTCCCCGCCGCGCGCCACCCTGTGGCGCGCGTGGGGAATTACAAGAAAATCACGTCCAAAGACGTGACCCCGGCGCCTCAGGTCCACGCTGTTGACGTATTCTGTCAATAGCGCGGACCTGAAGAGGTTAACTCTGGGAAGCCGTTAATTGCGCCCTGAGGCGCGCACATGGGAGCGTCCGTGACCGCCGGGTCCAGAGGACCCCGCGCAACACGGATCGCTGTAAATCGCCGCTGATAGCAGCGGTTTACCACGTGATCGCTCCGTCCAATGACGGAGTGATCACTTGTAAATAAACCGGCGTCATTTGATGACGCCGGTTCCTCCCTCCTCTCTCTGTACCGATCGGTACAGTGTGAGAGGAGAGGGGAGGGAGCGGATGTCAGCGGCAGTGCTGTGGGCTGGATCTGTGACAAATGCAGTCACAGATCCACCCATCCATCCCTCCCTGCTCAGCCATCCCTGCTGCAATACTCTGCTGAGCACTACTCTGCAATACTCGGCTGGGCAATACTCTGCAATACTCGGCTGGGCAATACTCTGCAAAACTCGGCTGGGCAATACTCTGCAAAACTCGGCTGGGCAATACTCGGCTGGGCAATACTCTGGGCATACAGCGCCCCTGTCCCCGTGAGCTTGCATGCAGAAGTGAATGCATACGCAAGTCCCGCCAACATATGAAAAAGGTGTTCAAACCACACATGTGAGGTATCTCAGCGAACGTTGGAGCGAGAGCAATAATTTTGGCCCTAGACCTTCTCTGTAACTAAAAACATGTAACCAGTAAAAAATATTTAAAGCGTCGCCTATGGGAATTTTTAAGTACCGAAGTTTGGTGCCATTCCACAAGCGTGAGCAATTTTGAAGGGTGACATGTTAGGTATCTATTTACTCGGCGTAACTTTATCTTTCATATTATGCAAAAACATTGGGCTAACTTTAATGGGTTTTTTTTAAAAGCACAAAACTGTTTTATTTCTGTGACGAGACCCTTGCTCGCTCGGTTCTGCTCTCCCGACACTCCTCTGCTTCTATTGAATCAGATTGCCGATTGCAACGTCTGATGGTCCAGTCATCCAAGGTTCCGGGATCCGAACTACCGCTATGTGTCATTCAGACCCATTAAGAACACACACCAGACAGGCTGTATGTATGTTCAAACAGGACTCATTTATTGAAGGTACACAGCACACTTTTATACAGAATTTGGAACATCCCGCCCCCAACAACCGCTTTCCTATTGGTCCATTGTAAAGTATGCAGTCTTCACTCAGGTCCTCCTTAACCATGCAAATGAGGACTTGTAAATGACGCAGCAGAGATTGGTCGGATAGTCTAAATAGAAAGATTGTTATGTGTATTGAGACAAAAGCCCCAGGGGGTAATCAATGTACACAATAGCCAGCCACAGAACAATGGGACCGTCTGGAGCATGAGTTAGCCTAAGACAGGGCAGAGACCTTTTTGACTTAATCAGTTACAACACAGTATTGGCATAACACAATAGGACATGGTATGTCTTTCAATCTATATCTTTAGACAGACGGACTGTCTCAACTGACAGATGATATTTACACCTGATAATATCTCAAGACATTCTGCAATATGTATTATCCACAATGTCTCATCTTCTGCAATACATGAATTATGATTTATTAACCTCCCTCTCCTGTGTAACATATGTCAAGTAGAAACACTTTAGTATCTCCAGGTCCATGACATTACTCCCCCTGGGAAATAGTCCAACAGCCACAGTGGGACCCAAACGGGTCCACTCGAGGATGTTGGAAAAGTAGTCTTAAGGTTCCAGGACTGTCCGACGGGATAAACCATCCGCCTTCATGGTTTGAGGCCCTGGCCCATAATCGGACGGCAAGAGGCTCACATTCAGTCCTCTCCAAAAGCCCATGTCCCGGCTAGGTCTGGCACACAGCTCCCCTTTTGGCAGGAGACCAACACAGTAGGAGACACCAGATGGGTTGACTCTGAAGTTAGTCAGTAGATCCAGTCCCCAAATGCCAGTATCCATACAGTACCCCAAATAACTTGTTCCAAACAGAGCATTACTCACCCCGCCATCCTCTGCCTCTCTCAGAGAACACGCCTGCCGCTGGGGAGAGGCCTGGACTGGCCCTTCTCCCTGGAGTCCTTTCAGCCGCTGGAGAGAAGACAGGGTGGCTGGGCTCAGTTCATCATGCTGTTGGGGATCTGGGCCAACTGGCCACCATTCCTGGAGTATACCAGTGGAGTCTGAAGTCCCATCCACCAGTGGTGACAACCCCCCGATGCTTGCAAAGCAAGGCTGATATCCTCCCATCTTAGTGCCGCACCATTTTCTGGGGTTGTGCCTTTGAAGACCACAGTTCCATCCACTACCACAGGAACCCCCTCTTCCGTTAGTTGAGAGCAGAGGCCCGTGGCCCTCTGCTCTGTTGCTAGCTCTTCTGCTGGGTTGCTGTGAGTGGAGGCCATAGTCCCATCCACCGGTATCCGCTCAAGCTGTAGTGGGGTGTAGCCATCAGTAGCATCCTGTCCTGCTGCCAGTGATTCAGCTGGGAGTAAGAGCTTTACCACCTCAGCTTGTTGCTGGGGAGGGGGGGCCAACCGCCCCGACTCCCTGAAACTCCACAGTTGGTCCCAGTGCTGGGCAGAGATGGCTAGCATTCTGCCCTGTTGCCAGCACTTCTGCTGGGGATTCACAATCCGCAACATCCTCTGAACAGTCCATACCTTCTGTAATCTGCGGCTGTGGCCTGGTCGCCACTTTCTCACCCTGAGCCTCTGGAACTGCCACAGGGGTGGGGCAGAGGTCTTGAACCCTCTGTCCAGTGACCAGCGCTTCAGCTGGGGAAGTTCCTTGCAACTCCACCAATACTGCCCTTGGTGCTGGGCAGAGCACAGTGAAGTTTGGCCCTGATCCCAGCTCTTTTTCTGGAGGCTCATTAGGTTGTTCTTCCTCAGCAGAAAAGTCTATCAAATCCCCTGTCTCTACAACTGGTGTCTGGGGATAGAGGTTCACCATCTCCTGTCCATGGAACCCAGAAGATGCTATAGGTACTGAGCAGAGGTTAGCAGAGCTCGGCCCTGCGGTCAGTACTTCAGCTTTGGGAATGGCAATCTCCAGATTTTCCACTGCCGATTCACTGCCATACTGCTGGACAGGCACATTCCTCCATTCAAGATCATCCCATGCAGAAACAGGATCATCAAGGTCAGTCAGCACTTGCTGCATCTGCCATAAGACCTCCGGGTCCATAGCTGCAGGGGCAGGTTGGCAAAGCCCACTGTTACTCTGCCACACTGCCGATTCTTCAGCCAGGATTTCAGCACCGTCAGCTGATATTTCCTCATAGTCCCAGGCAAAGGAAACCTCACCCTGCTGCTGAGCGGAGTCTAGCAGCTGTTTGTAGGCGATTTCCAGCTGCCATTCCTAAACGGCCAGGAATTCCAAATCTTCCTGTAACCAGTGCACTTCCGAGACATTCAGTCTTCGCTCTCTGTTCTCCATTATTTCCTCCAAACGCCACTCCCAATCATTTCCAAAGTCGGGATCCCTGGACATCCTCCAATACAACAATCCCAGGCCATTATAGTCAAAGCCTTCCATGGGGCTGTCATCCGCTGACCACGGGCACTCTTGGACTAAATACCACCGGAGGGCTCTGTAGCTCTCGTCCAACCGCATCTCTGCCCGGATCAGCCTGCTTAACTCTGCTGTCCATTCCTGCTTTGGTTGTTCCTCCAATAACAGCATTCGTACTTCATACTGTGACCAGTACCTTACATAGATGGAGGGGAGAACTTTTCCCTGGTGTCGCTGCTTGCTGGCTAGCGCTTCCTTCCAGAGTTTGCAGCGGATCGAATCAGATCATCCAAGCAGGACCTCCTCTGATACTGGTCCTCTGTGCTGTATCTGCTTCTCTTGCAACCTGCTTCTGAATTCCTTTTCAATGGTTACTGGTATCTGTATCTCTCCTTCTTTCATTTGTTGCTGCTTCTTTAGGCGTGGTCACCGATCGCCCTATTTCTGCCATTCTCAGCTCATGTTGCCGCGCTCGTTCTCTGTTGTCGCTCTCGTTCTCTGTTACTGCAGCTGGATGTCTCTAATGGTATTCTGTATGACGGTCTCTGATGGGTTAGCACCATATAATGTCAACCGCTGTTGAACTTGTTGCTGGAACAAGTCTTCAACTGACCGGGGTCCTGCATCACCATCCCTCTAATTCATCTCGGCTAGCTCAAAGATCAGGGTGGCCTTGTTCTTCCCACCGGTCCCTTCACGGCTCTCAAGAAAGTCTTTTAGCATGGTTCTCCTGCAGGCTGCATAGCTGGTCATTCATGGTGGTGGTTTGGAGTTTTCCCAGTAACTGGAGAGCAAATCCCACCGCTGCCAACCAATGTGACGAGACCCTTGCTCGCTTGGTTCTGCTCTCCCGACACTCCTCTGCTTCTATTGAATCAGATTGCCGATTGCAACGTCTGATGGTCCAGTCATCCAAGATTCCGGGATTCGAACTACCGCTAAAATTACTTTTTTGAACATTTTTATAATAGAAATGAAGAAAAATTATTATTTTTTTACAACATTTTTGTTCTTTTTTCATTTAAAGCAAAAAAATCAATAAAAAAAAAAATCAATAAAAAAAAAAAAATCAATAAAAAAAAAAAAAAAAAAAAAAATCGCAGAGGTGATCAAATACCACCAAAAGAAAGCTCTATTTGTGGGAAAAAAGGACAAAAATTTCATTTGGTTACAGTGTTGTATGACTGAGTAATTGTCATTCAAAATGTGAGAGCACTGAAAGCTAAAAATTGGTCTGGTTATTAACCACTTAAGGACCGCCGCATGTACATTTACGTCGGCAGAATGGCACCGACAGGCACATCAACGTATATATACGTTGGTGCCTTGGGGGGGATCGGGGGTCCGATCGGACCCCCCCCGTACATGCGGCGGTCCGCGCGGCTGCAGGAGCGATCCGACAAGTGGGGGCGGCTATCCGTTTTCACCCGCCCCCTCCGGATCGCTCCCAGCCAATGCGCGCACCCGCCCGCCCTGTCACTTCCTCCTCCTGTGTAAACACAGGAAGGAGGAAGCGACGTGATCTCTCCCTCGGCGTTTGTTTCAAGCGCCGCTGAGGAGAGATCACCACACTACAAGTAAGTCTGCACTAACAGCACACTTACACACACACACAAACACATTTAACCCCCGCGATCGCCCCCCCCCCCTCCCCCCTGTCACAGTGTCACTGAATGCAGTAATCATACATGTATGATTACTGTATTTAGTGTCAGTGTGACAGACAGTGTGACAGTCAGTCAGTGTTAGTGTCAGGGTAGCCCCCCCCACCCCCCCAATAAAGTTTTAACCCCTTGATCACTGCCCTAGTTAACCCTTTCACTCCCTATTGCCAGCATCACTAAGCGATCATTTTTCTGATCGCTGTATTAGTGTCGCTGTTCCCGCTAGGTAGCTAATTTTTTTTAATGCGATTTTTTTTTTACTAAAGACATGTGGCTAAATAAATTTTGGCCTAAATGTTTGACTAAAATTTAGTTTATTGGTTTTTTATTATAACAAAAAGTAAAAAATATTGATTTTTTTTCAAAAATGTCGCTCTATTTTTGTATATAGCGCAAAAAATTAAAATCGCAGAGGCGATCAAATACCACCAAAAGAAAGCTCTATTTGTGGGAAAAAAAGGACGCGAATTTTGTTTGGGAGCCACGTCGCACGACCGCGCAATTGTCTGTTAAAGCGACGCAGTGCCGAATCGCAAAAACCCCTTGGGTCATTTGCCAGCGTATTGGTCCGGGTCTTAAGTGGTTAAGGGTGTTTAAGTGCCCAGTGGTCAAGTGGTTAAATTTCGTACCTGGGGGTATCTAAAGTATGCCTGTAAAGTAACACATGTATCCCGTGTTTAGAACTGTCCCTGCACAAAATGTAATTTCTGAAGGAAAAAAAGTAATTAAAAACTCGCGGCTATTCATGAATTGTTGGGTCCCGGCAATACAGAGAAAGGTCAATAAAAAAAACTGCCATTTTTTTCAATGACTTATCTGTATTGCCGGGACACAACAATTCGTTAATAGGACAAGTAGTTTTTTTCCTTCAAAAATTATATTGTGTGCAGGGAATCAAGATTAAAAAAAAAGAAGAAGAAATGCGTGGTGGTCACCCCAAATTCCATATCAAGGCCCTTCAGGTCTGGTATGGATATTAAGGGGAACCCCACGCTATTAAAAATAATGGAGTGTGGTTCCCCAATAAATCCATACCAGACCCTTATCCGAGCACGCAACCTGGCAGGCCGCAGGAAAAGAGGGGGGGGCGACGAGAGAGCGCCCACCCCTGAATCGTACCAGGCCATATGCCCTCAACATGGGAAGGATGCTATGGGGATCTGTGACAAGGGCCTTATCCCCATAACCCTTGCCCGGTGGTTGTGGGGGTCTGCAGGCAGGGGCTTATTGGAATCTGGAAGCCCCCTTTAACAAAGGGGACCCCCAGATCCAGCCCCCCATGTGAATGTGAATTGGTAACGGAGTACATTGTACCTCTACCATTTCACAAAAAGAAGTGTCAAAAAAGGTAAAAAAAACACACACACAATGGTAATGGACTTCGGGGTGACCCCTGTTGTTTTTTCAATGACTTTTCTCTGTATTGCCGGGACCGACAATTCATGAATAGCTGCGAGTAGTTTTAAATTACTTTTTCATTCAGAAATTACATTTTGTGCAGGGACAGTTGTAAACACGGGAAACAGGCGCTACTTTACAGGCTTAATTTAGATAACCCCCCAGGTAAGTAATTTAAAGGAATATAAACTTTTAGTGTTTCACTTTAAGCATTATTAAAATCACTGCTGCCGGAAAAAAATGTTTGTTTTTAAAAAAATGTTTTGCATTGATTCATGTCCCCTGGGGCATGACCCGGGTCCCTAAACACTTTTTATGACAATGACTTGGATATTAATCTTTAAAATTAACACTTTTGATTTCTCCCATAGACTTTTAAAGGGTGTTCCGCAGCTTTTCGAATTTGCTGCAAACACCCCAAATTGTTCGAGTCGAACTCATGTTCGACTTGAACATAAAGCTCATGCCTACTGAAGAGTAGAAGATGCACATTTGCCAACATTTGCCCATTTGATTAATACTATTTTTACAGATTTGGCCCAGGCAGTTTACAGTGTAGGAACAACCACCATGGAAAATGGCAGCCCACCAATATCACTCAAAAAGTTGAAGATAGAAACAGTAAGGAACAGATGAAACTAATAACAGTAAGAAACACGCTAAAGAGAAAAACTGGACAGACATGAAACTCTACCCTTACATTAAAAAAATTCCTGCCTAAACACACACCTCATTTGTATAAATATTCATTTCAATCGTTTCTATTAAATTTTGTAAAGATAAATATATATGGAGGAACAATAGAAGAAATTAGTGTCACATTACATGTGTAATTACCTGATACAGATCTGCAAAGGTAATGAATAAAGAGAAAATATGAGATATCAAAGCACATAATGATACAATAGTTTATCAAAATAAAGCGCCAAGGAACTGAAGAGTGGAATCGAAGTTTCCAGATATAATAGACATGCCCCAACTATCTACGTAGTATTGGATAGAAGTAGTTGACAAGACACATTCCAATAAATAGAAATAGTAACAGATACTGTAGATAAGCTCTTCATTGCACTGCTTCTCAACTACAGTATATTATCACAGGTTGGCACAGGTTCAGGTCAATCTAGGCTCAGAGGGTGTGGGCTGAAATTGGTATTAAACCCAAAACCAAAAACTTAATATATTATAGCTTATCAAATAATTAAATGTGGTGGCTGTATTTGTTTTATTTTTTTTAGGCTTTTTGCCCTCCGTTTTTAACTGGTGATCTGACCAGTAACACCCATCTTGTATTAAGACCCCTTTCACACTGAGGTGCTTTGCAGGCGCTATAGCTCTAAAAATAGCACCTCCAAAGTGGCCTGAAAGAGCTGCTCTTTTCACTCCAGTGTGGCTTTCACACAGGAGCAGTGTGCTGGCAGGGCGTCAGAAAAAGTCCTCCCTTCAGCTTCTTTGCAGTGCATTAGTAGCGGTGAATACACCGCTCCTAAAGCACCCCTACCCATTAAAATCAATGGGCAGCGCCGCCCACTTTGCGGGTACTTTTAACCCTTTTTTGCCCTTTAGCGGGGTTTAAAAGCACCCCACTAGTGTCCGCAAAAACAACAGTAAAGGATAAAAATAGAGGCGCAATACCCTCACATAGAACACTCAACACTAGTGAGAAGTTATACTTTTTCACCCTGGTAATGACTTGTATTTCAGCATTTGTCCTACCTAATTTTCTCTCCACCATTCAGCTATTATGACCCCAGTGCTGACAGAGAGGGGCGAGGGTCAAATTAGAATGCTGTGCAAAATATCCTCCTTATCAACTGATGTCAGTTGTTAGGATGCTGGCGGCTGGCCCACATGATGCCCAAAGTTGTAATGCTGCGCGCTAAAAACAAATGCCTTTCTCTAAGGCCGCGTACACACGATCAAATCTATCTGCTGGAAATGGTCTGACAGACTGTTTCAGCAGACAGATTCGATCGTGTGTACGGGCGGACAGACAGATTTTGCCAGCAGACAGATTTTAAAGCATGCTTTAAAATCTGTCTGCTGGGAACCCGTCCGTCCGACATGTCTGCTGGTTAGTACGCTAACCAGCAGACATATCTGCCCGCACATGCGTTGAATGGATTCGACGCATGCGCGGAAGTGTTTTACTTCCTGGTGCGGTGACGTGTCGGCGTCAACGTCATTGCTACGTCATCGCGCTGTCTGCCGGCGGGGATTTTGGTTTGATCGTGTGTACAGCGATCAAACCAAAACAGCCCGGCAGACAAATCAGACAAATCTGTTCAAATTGATCTGTCAGACCGATTTGAACAGATTTATTTGGTCGTGTGTACTTTCACACTGAGGCGCTTTACAGGCGCTAGAACGCCGGGGGCTTTCACACTGGAGCAGTGCGCTAGCAGGACGGTAAAAAAAGTCCTGCTAGCATCATCCTTGGAGCGATGTGTATACTGCTCCTCCACCACTCCTGCCCATTGAAATCAATGGGCACCATGTCTACACCGCCGGCAAATCGCTGCTGGTTTTAGCCCTTTTCAGCCGCTAGCGGGGGTTAAAAGCGCCCCACTAGCGGCTGAATAGCGCCAGGAAATTGACAGTAAAGCGCTGACGCACCCACTGCCCCAGTGTAAAAGGGACCTAAGAAAAAAGGCAGGTTTGATCCTAGGCACCCTGGTGGAAAAAGGTTGGACTAGATTCCTGCTTTAAAATGTATTAAGCATTTTGTTCAAAGTTCAAATTTAAATAGCATAAGTAAAAGCTTCTTTGGTCATATATGATTAATTTGCATTTTATTCACAATCATGCTTTAAGACCCTATAATGCATTGTATGGAGCTAAAGGAAAAAAAAGAAGCTTGGCATCTACTGAAATACAATGAATGTACACACAATGTCTCTGACAAACGCTCCCCCTTCCAGCATTAGCCACCGCTCTAATAATAGTTTTTTTCATGTGAATGAAGCAATCATGCTAGTAATGAGCTCACAAGTTAAAATGTATAAAAGGACTATTGTCAGATTAGAGTGAAATAGAAACCGCTTCCAAATCTATAGTGACAAAGTATGCTAGAGACAAAAGAATAAATTCTACAATAGAGGGGCATTACCAACCACAAATCACTTATCTAAGGCATGGTTACAGCGCCTACAGCTATGAAAAATCTCTGATCGCAAACCTATTTGTGAATAAAGTTAAACAACATAGATAGAATGAGAAAAGAACTGTACAAAATGTTAGGCAGCGTGCACAAGTACATCAATTGTAATCTCAGTGACAATCCAGCACCCACTGTAGTTGACAGCTCTGGCCATATTTTCTTGCCACTGTAGTGATATTTACAAATGAAAAAGCTAGAGCCTGATGAGGAAGCACGCATGCTTCGAACACGTGCACCTCCCCGCGATTTGTACCTGGAAATGACGTCATCCCACAACTGTGCTCCACGGAACGCCGTCCTCCTTCTCCTGCTACCGAGAGTGTGTGGTTCGTTCACAGCTGCCAATAGAGGCAAGGAGCAATGGGAATTCCGCCCTACAACACTCTGGGCAGACAAAGCATCCATCACATCCGGGCACACAGCGGACGAAACCATTTACAGATAAGCCCTATATTACAGCTCTTTTGTGAGTGTCACCTTTATATGAATTTCTTTTGAATAAAGATTTTAACTACTATGCTTAGAAGGCGCTGCTTTTTTCCCTTTTGTTGCAAATGAAAAAGCTGCCAGCTGGTATTACCGTTTTGAAACCCTCCACCCCAACACACTTTCCACGGTGTCACATAGAAAACGTTGTATTCAATTGAGTGAATTTACTAAATGTATACAGTATATACTCTGAAATTTGCAGGACTCATTTTCCTTAGTAAATGTAATGCTTTGCATTGCAAAGAATACCCAATCAGATGCAAGGAAAATAACAACCACATTTTTGCTTGTACATGATTGGATGATGGAAATCAGCAGAGGTTATCACATTTACTAAGCTCTGGGGAAAATAAGTAACTGCACTTGCAAGGTACACAGTCTATTTGCCTTTAGTAAGTCCACTCAATGTCAATTGTGTGTGGCTTGTCTGAAACAGGATTTGTGTATTCCCATCCTATCAGATTCAGACATATCAGTAAACAAAGCCTAATATCTTCACTGAGATAGCTCTAGCGTTACAAACTTAAAGTGGTTGTACACTTGTACATATATCCAGTAAAGGCAGCACGCACTCTCAAGAAACGCGTCGCCTTTCCAGTGACATCATCCACCAAAGCTGGTTTCCAACTCTCACTTTGAAGTGTCTTCACCATGGCTGGCCTCTCTCGGGAACAGCGGTACCTCAGCAAGCTCAGGGCTTCTCCTCCTGCCAGACTGGACTGTCAACTGATGCCACCTCCTCTTGTTAGAATCTTTACATGCCTGAATTTAACTTAAAAAATGTGCACCTAGAGACACCTCCCTCCTCGTCTTTCCAGTGTTTTTGGAACACAGTTCCTCTGTGATGGCGGCCCTGTGTTTTGGATTTCTCATCATCACCCCTTATGGTCATTGGACTATTAATACTGTTAATGACCTTGGACTACGGTCGTTTTTACCCTTTGGCCTTGATTATACTGAACTAATGTTCATGCCACATTACACTATGGTATTGGTTGCTGTAGTTCTCTGTGCCTTTACTTGTATTACTATATCCAGTGAAGTTACTGGCCTCAGGTAATACATAGAGATGAAACAAATTCTTCTACATAAGTATCGGTTTATTGTCAGTCTTCTCTTTTCTACATCCGTTTAAAGTGCAGAATGCATAAAGCTTGTCTGAGCGGTCAGAAAAAGTGGGCAAAAAAGCTGAAGTCACATTTTGCAAAGCTTAGCAAGGAGAGCTCTGAGGGAGGAAGAGACATCTCTCTTTACACAGCACCTAGGAACAGAGCTATGGCTGTCAATCAGATAAAGGTCCCGCCCTTGTCATCTTTTCTCTGTTGAGTTGGCCCACCCTTTGCAGCTATAAAAGCTTCAACTCTTCTGGGAAGGCTGTGCACAAGGAGTGTGTCTATGGGAATGTTTGACTATTCTTCCAAAAGCGCATTTGTGAGGTCAGACACTGATGTGGACAAGGCGGCCTGGCTCACATTCTCCGCTCTAATTTATCCCAAAGGTGTTCTATCGGGCGGAGGTCAGGACAATGCTATCACTGAAAGGAAGTGAGTGAAAATGTGATAGTATGGGAAAATGCCATATCTAAATGTAAGCGTAAGGGGAAGTACAAGAGGTGACTGAAATGTACCCCAACCCATGGGGGCTACATGTGAAATAGAAACCGCACACCAAAGGAAAGTGAAAGGGAAAGGAAGGAAATTTTACCATAATGCTAGAACTCCTGGGCCTCCTAGTCAAACTCATTGACCATTTATACACAGGCACTAATTGTGATTAAAAAAGCCACAAATGTGAGAAATTAACCTTTAATTGCCATTTTAACCTGTGTGTGCCACCTCTGTACCAAGGCCAAACATCCCAGGGTATGTAAACTTTTGATCATGGCCATTTGGGTGATTTCTGTTATCATGATGATTCAAAAAGTATCCAACAAACTATGTGATAATAAATGGCTTCATGTGATCACTATCCCTATCACTATTAATGCCAACATTTTACAATTTCTGCCAGGGTATGCAAACTTTTGAGCTCAGCTGTAACAGCTTCAACTCTTCTGGGAAGGCTGTCCACAAGGTTTAGGACTTTGTCTATGGGAATGTTTGACCATTCTTCTAAAAGCGCATTTGTGAGGTCATACAGTGATGTGGACAAGAAGGCTCGCAGTCCCGGCTCTAATTCATCCCAAAGGGGTTCTGTTAGGTTGAGGTCAGGACTCTGTGCAGGGCAGTAAAGTTCCTCCACCCCAAACTCACTCATCCATGTCTTTATGGACTTTGTGCACTAGTGCACAGTCATTTTGGAACAAAAAGGGGCCATCTCCAAACTGTTCCCACAAAGCTAGGAGCATAAAATTGTCCAAAACATTGTGGTATGTCAACGCCTTAAGAGTTCCCTTCACTAGAAGTGAGGGGCCAAGCCCAACTATTGAAAAACAACCCCACACCATAAGCCATTCTCCACCAAATCATTTGGATCAGTACACAAAGCAAGGTGTATTAAGACATGGATGAGCGCGTTTGGGTTGGAGGAACTTGACTGGCCTGCACCCGATAGAACACCTTTGGGATGAATTAGAGAGGAGACTGCTAGCCAGGCCTTCTTGTCCACATCAGTGCCTGATCTTACCTCACAACTGCACTTCTGGGAGAATAGTCATTCCCATGGAAACATTCCTAATCCTTGCGGATAGCCTTCCCAGAAGTGTTGAAGCTGTTATAGCTGCAAAGGGTGGATCAACTCAAAATTAACCCTACAAGCCAAGACTGGGATGCTATTAAATTTCATGTGCATGTAAAGGCAGGCCTTCCAATTCTCTTGGTAATATAGTGTACTCACCTTTCCGTGCCTATATGCGGCTCCATTGGGCCACCAGTACCAAAAGAAAGAAAGCCAGCATATAGGAGCGCATGAGTGAGTCACATGTGTACCCAATACCCAGGAGTTTCAGGTATTTAACTTCCTCTCAGCTCAATGGAATAACAAAGGCATGAAGAAGTGTTGAGTAAACTTCCGAGAAGGGGGAGAGTACTGTAGGTGAACCTTTAACTTACATAGACCAAGAAAAGGGTCACTTTAAAAAAGTAGAAATTTTCTTTAGATAAAAGGCTCTGATAATATTCAGTCACACAGTTACAACAGTGACAAGGTGCTTCTGTTCCTGCCCCTGCTACTGACAGTATGACAAGTAGAAGGGCTACACACAGCTCTTTTTTTTATTCCTTCACATAGGAATGACTTTACAGTTTTGGGGTCTCATATCCAGTATTTCTCCCATTATACTTTTTTATGTCTAAAAGTAAATTGGGATTATGGTTTATGGTCTGTTTAAATTACAAAAAAAAATAATAACCTTAGTGGAGGTACTTAGACAGTAGAGGTTAACCACTGATGTAGCTGAAACCGCCAAAATGATTGACGTTTGCTAATCCAGAAAATCACCGTCCTCATATACAACCATCATTATCTTAACCACCAAGACCTGCCCTGAGCACAAATTAATTACGGATGATTATGTTGCTAAGCTAGTAATGTGAGCATTTGTGCTGCGATGTTTGCAGAGGGATTTCCCCTCCCACAAGCACCACTATATTGCACAGTTAACTCAATATTAACTATACACATACTACTCAGAATTCAACCAGTAGTGGATATGGGGCCCTATCCGCTAGGTTCAAGATCTGAGGAGTCAATTTGAAAATAATTGTATATTAAACCAAATCGGTCTTATTTTATTATTTTATGTTTTTAATAATAATAATTAAAAAAAAAGATTGTAATCATTCCAATAAAATCAGCACAGCAGACCAGACACATAGGTGGTCACTATACCAAGGAGGATATGTAATTCAGCTGTTATGCCACTATTCGTTGGCATGACTTTCCAGAAAGGGAAAGAGCAAACAATTGAGATTTCCTTCCACAGTGCCAGCATTTTACCACCCTTTTGGGCACACTTAGAAATAATTGTACATAAATGTGAGGGTAAGGCCGCGTACACACGATCAAATCTATCTGCTGGAAACGGTCGGCCCGACCGTCCCAGCAGACAGATTTGACCGTGTGTACGGGCGAGCCGACGGATTTGGCCACCCGACAGATTTCAAAGCATGCTTTGAAATCTGTCGGCTGGGAACCCGTCCGCCCGACATGTCTGCTGGTTAGTACGCTGTCTTCTCGCACACGCGCCAAATGGTTTCGACGCATGCGCGGAAGTGTTTTACTTCCTGGTGCAGTGACGTGGCGGCGTCAACCTCACCGCCACGTCACCGCGCCATCTGGCGGCGGGGATTTTGGTTTGATCGTGTGTCGGCCCGTCCAATTTGAACAAATCTGTCTGCTCGTGTGTACGCGGCCTTACAAGTTTTGTTGAACGTTTTCCTTGATCCACCTAGCCAAAAATCTGTGCATGAATCAGCAACTGAAATTTTAGGTGTGAAATGCAATATGTAAAATGCAATATGTAAAATGCAATAAGCTTCCCTCTCAAATGAAATGGATGAAAAATTCAGAATTCCCCTATGCACCAGTTTTACCTTTATGTTCTTATTAGGTTTTCCCTCAGCTCTCCCACTGCTCTATTGTATTCAGCTGCTGGCAACAGATTAAGCAGTCTGGTGTAAGCTTGTGCCGCGTACACACGGTCGTTTTTCGTCTTGTAAAAAAACGTAGTTTTTCCTCATGAAAAAAACGTTTTTCAAACTTCAATTTAAAAAAGACGTTGCCTACACACCATCGTTTTCTAAAAATGCTCTTGCAAAGCGCGGTTACGTACAACACGTACGACGGCACTCTGTTCCATTCAAGCACGCGTCATAACTTGCTTCTGAGCATGTGCGGGTTTAAAAACGTTGTTTTAAACGTCGTTTTAGTCCACACACGATCATTTTTTTTTTTACACAAAAAACAACATTTTGAAAAAACGACATAAAAAATTAAAGCATGTTTGAATTTTTTTTTGGTCGTTTTTCAGAAGACAAAAAACGACGTAAAGCCCACACACAATCATTTTAAATGACATTTTTTAAAACGTCGTTTTATTTCATCCCTAAAACGACCGTGTGTACGCGCCATTAGAGTTTCTCAAACCATACCTTACACAGGGCTATGTAAGCGGACTGCATTGGTGGTACTATGACATGCAGAAACATGCATTAAGTCACATTCTTCTCCAGTCTCAGAAGTACTGGGTATTCTTTTTTGCTACCCACATCTGACAGTAGTTATTGCTGGAAATGAGGACCCTAAAGCAGTGGTTCTCAATCTCAGTCCTCAATTGCCCCCAATAGGCACTGTTTGCAGGTTCTCTTAGATCTTGCACAGGTGCTTTAAATCATAATGAATGGCTTGGTATTTTGAAAAGCTATTATATCTAAGATGCGACGGCAGTAAAGCCATTTTTAGCGGCGCTTTACCGTTGTTTTTGCGGAGGTATTCGGCCACTACCTGGGTACTTTTAACCCCGCTAGCAGCCAAAAAAAGGTTAAAACCACTGAGAACCACTGCCCTAAAGCATATATTTGGATTTGTTCTGCATGGAAAAAGCATGACCTTGGTTTAATGACACATTTCATTAAAGCAGACTGGCCAGGTTCTAACAGACAGCTAACAAAGTCACAGCAGGAAAATAACTGTTCTACTTGCCTCTCTGATGGCCCCTCTCACCTTATAAATCCCCCATTCTGCCAGTCTTCTAAAGCCAACCTCCAGGAATGTTACCCAGGCATTGGGCCACCTCCACATTGCGGAGGGTAAACTATTATGCCTAGGGAGTACAAAAATAGGCAGAGTAACTTAGGCCAGCCATACGCAGAGCACATTTTTTTTCTGCCACTGTGTGGTTGCAGGAAAGAAGTTAGCTTGATTCCCCCATTAACACAGACAGTGCTGATGAGGGAAAACCTCACGTCGAGCCTTTCTCTTCTCCCTGGCGGGGGAGGGCAGAGGAAGCTGTTAGTGATATTCACAGGTAAAACCAGGCATGCTGGTTGTAGCTTAGTTGTTCAATCAACTTGGTACTACAGCGTATGGCCTGCTTAACCCTATCCCCATTCTGGCA
This sequence comes from Rana kukunoris, assembly GCA_029574335.1. Lineage (NCBI taxonomy): Eukaryota > Metazoa > Chordata > Amphibia > Anura > Ranidae > Rana > Rana kukunoris. The sequence goes on along the minus strand of CM056050.1, from coordinate 491,198,727 downwards.
CTGCCCTCCCCAAAACTCTGGTCTGTGTGGTCCCTTGGCTTTGTCACAGTCAATGCAGGGATTTAAAGAGGAGGTCCGCCGATTTTTTAATTTTTTTAAAGTCAGCAGCTACAAATACTGCAGTTGCTGACTTTTAAAATAAGGACACTTACCTGTCCAGCACGCCCACGATGTCAGCACCCAAAGCCAATCTACCACTCGGCTCTCAGATGCTGCCGCTGCCAGCCTTGCGGCTTCACTTCCTGGTTCCCTACTGCGCATGCGCGACGCACGTTGCACGATCTGAATGGTCCCTACTGTCTTCTGGGACACGTGCATTTCCCAGAAGACAGCGGGGGGCACCGGACATTGCGTAGATACTCGCAGATAATGCAGCTATCTATGCCCGGAAGGATCGGGTCTGCTCCTTTCTTCCCCTGAAAGGTACCAAAAGTGACACTGGGAGGGGGGTGGGATCCGGACAGCGGAGGTTGCATTTTTGTGTGGACCTCTGCGTTAAGCCAGTATTGTATGCGGTGGGGGTGCGACAGGAGCCAGGAGCGGCTTAGCGAGAACCTTGTGGGAGCATGGTCACACTGCTATGTTGGAAGAGCAACAGCATGTAATGTAAAGTACTGTAAACTATATATTGTATGCATTATACTCATCTATGCAGGTAGGTGGCACTGTAGTACTAAAATGTGCATTCTATGATATGATACGTGCATATGTTTGTGGTTAGTTCCTGTTCCATGCTGTAAAGACGTGCATTGCTAATCCTCCATAAAAGTAAAGCTATTGCTGCAAACAAGAAGCTCCCAGTGCAATATTTCAATACTCTGCACAATATGCTAGAGGGACCCTGCTGGAGTGCGAGTAAGTTATTTCTCCTTATTCCAGCAACCCTAGATATAATTAGCATTTAACCCTTTTAGTGAAGAGGTCCCACTACAAGGGTAGTTTTTCTAATTCTTCTGGAAGTGCCAAAAGATAGTATTTTAAACGTATCCAGTGCCTAGAATCTAATAAAGTTATCAATATATATATATATATATATATATATATATATATATATATATATATATACACACCTATATACACCCCAAGAAGGTATTGCAATGTTAGTTGTTCAAAGCTTAAATTGTACCATTGTGAAATGGTACATTTTATAAAATATTAAAGCAGTCAGTGGAACCAAATAAAGTTACTTATGAACCAAGCTTTTGACCTGTTTGTATATTATCTGAAAATCTTAATTCCCATTTACAACAGACAGCCAGAAAACTCTGTAACCTGGGTGGGGAGCTTAATGGAAAGAACATGTAATATGTTGGATGAGACCAAAAGCCATGTAGCTTTGCACAGATGTTTGGGAGTAAACCAGGAGTAAATGAATGATAATTTTTCCGTACAGAATTGTGCCAGCTTGCAGCAGAGAGCATTGTCCGTGAGTTAATAGGAAAATAAATAATTTGCATCATCGGCCTTTATATACAGTATATCCCCAATGACAGTTTATAAGAAACTGTCCAAACAGAAATTCATTCATTTTACATGCACTATATTTAAAGCCCATTTACCTTAGGTCTACTGTACATAAGTATTTTGGGAACTTTAAGCCAAACTCGAGACAGATATACAGTAAAAAGACAAATTTATAGGAGAAGAAATTGGGGTAATAAAGAGGTACCCTATCCATTTACAAACACTACCAAAAAACAAAGACCTCATTATAGTGTACCGAGTTAGGAAAGGCCACACCTTTTGTTGAATAAAAATAATATTTATTACAAAAGTATTTAAAAACAAACAAACATTCATAAAATCATGAAAATGTTCTCTAATTGGATGAGTTTTGTCATAACAGAGCACAAATAATACTTCTTCGCTATATGTCCCAAGAGGTACAAGTTCCAATAAGTTGGCTTGTAGCAGCAAAATAACAGTTTGCACCCCAAAAGGTGAAGAATAATATAATTTGCTTGCTGTGACTCTGTTCATCATATAATATAAATGTATTTGGGATTAGTGGGACTGAAGTATCAGAAAAAAAGTTGCTTCTTTGCAAAGTATAGACATTATCTATAGTGCCATTCAAATCCATTTAAATCCGAGGTTAACTGAGGATGACTATAAGGATATTTTTTGTTCAAATTCCTTTTTTTTTTTTTCAGAGAATTTTTATGGTACATGAATAAAATTGTCTGATCAATAGCAGTAAACTTGACATGCACCACACAAATACATAAGCGAAAAAGAAAACGCAACAACGCAAAAAATAAATAAAAATAACCCACACAACTGTACATGGTATGTTGTATCTGGTGTTTAGGAGGCCTTTCAGAGGCAGAAAAGGTCCTAGTAATAAACTCACAAAATAAAGGAGATCTAATAGGGCAAGGAGAAAGGTCAGGGGGTAGGCAGAGGAGGTACAAAATGCAGCATGCGCCTCAGTTGTTTCAATGGGGTGAGGATCTTCTGTATCATGCGTGACATGCTGAGGCGCATGTCGCGTTGTTTGTATCACACGCTAGTGACGGACCGACCTGAAACTCTGCTGCTTGTACCTGACACAAGTTACAAGTTTTGTAAATGATGGATTAAAAAGACTGTATTACAGTAAAGAGTATATCCCATGTAAGTGGATTGAGATGAAGTCCTGCTAATATCGGGGAACAGTGGATTATAGCCTGTGAGAGGCTTGAAGGAAAACATTTATTCTCCTATATGCCTGGTGGTCATTAATGGCTTTGGATATCTGGTGAGCACAATTGAATGACACTTCGGGTAAAGCACTTTGATTATTGCACATTGCACTTTATAGGAAGCACCGTGTTGGAGAATTAGTAGAGCCAAACTAATTATTCTTTTACATCTATAAATTTATTGTCTAAATATCCAAATTTTTTATGGACATTTGATTATTTGTTGACACTAATGCACTTTAAGTTGTAATTCACATTTCTTGTTGCGTCATTTCACTCTTGCATCAATTGTTTTTTAGTAACACTAATTTTGGAGCTGCACTTGATTATATAGACAATCACATTTATTATAGATTGAAAAAATATATATAAATAGGAACCGGCGCCAAAGGTAAAAGATGTAACCAAATCATCTCCTGCCCACTTATTCTCTTATTCAGAAATATGCTTAATGGTTGCAACGGGTTATGGGTTTTACCCTTTACCGTCCCTAATGACAATTACCCTGAGCTGACAAAGGTGAAACAAGGCACAAGGTAGCGCAAAGAGGGGATAACCCATCTTCACAAAAAATGTATGTTCCTTTGAGGAACTGCAGAGAAACTTCTCCTTGCCAGTGTTCATGTTATTTTACCATCTCTAGCTCAAGCACGCTATAGTAGCTCAGGGCTCATCTGTGGAGTGGCAACAATCCCCAAAGCCAGTGTTTAACATGATGGCCGATTGAGTTCCCACAAAAGGGCTTAATGACTTTTTGACATCCTTTCTCCTGAGGTGAGAGGTGGGAGAGAGATCTAATGCCACGTACACACATGGAAATAAAAGTGAACAAGTGCATAAAAGTGCAACAGTTATACTGTGCAACAAAGATGGTGTTCCAAATTACACACGTATTGAGTGGGAGTAAAGAGATGTAACCACTTTTGATCCCAAAGGGAAATTCCCGCTGAGGTTGGGCCCTAACCAACGGAGGGAGGGAATTATTCAATATCTCAGATTTGGAAGCATTAACTTTTAAGTTACTTAGATTGCAGACATGTTCAAATTTTAACCCAACATTGGGCAAGCTAATAGAGGGTTGGGTGAGAAACAGAAGATGATCTTTGGCAAGAAGAGCAAGCGTGTGATATATAACCTACCCAAACCCCCTTAATGGAGTCATTGACTGAAGGTCACTGCTTAATATTCCTCCATGAAGAGAACATTACAGAGGGGAGAGAGGGCAGTCCTGTTGGCTTCGGTTATAAGGATATTTTATTATAAATAAAAAAGGATCTGTGTAAAAGACCCTGGTTTAACCCTATTACTACATTTTTGGCTTAAAAATATGCAAACACAATAAATGAAAAAACAAAGAACTATAACCAAAATTTGATATGGGCAATGCAATAAAACCTAAATGTGGCCCTATAATTATTCCTCTCACCAAACAAGGGTTTTACAATCAGCTCATGATTCTTTGAAAAAAATATGCACATATTTTTTTTAAACCTAACTTTATTGCCATTACATAATCATATGGGATGACAATGTGATAGCAATGTGCAGGTGATAGGCACTCTCTCTATTAGACCCAAGCCTCGAGTTATGCACAGTTTTGCACAGCAGGAACGCCGTTCCCTTCAACAGGTGCGTCTTGGCTGGGAGTCAGGAGTGGGTGATGGAGGAACAGCCTTCACTGCATGGCTCCTCTAGTTCTGCCTGCTGCCTGACTCTCGGTCACAGACATGGAGCAGATCAGGAGGTGAATGGGGAAGTGTGAGTTCAGTGCATGGCTGGCTTTGTCTGTGTCCCTGGATCTCTCCCATGTGTCCTGGTCCCCGGGTTCCTCCCTCCCTTACGGTATTGACTCTCCCAGCCAAACAAATGCGCTGCTGATCAAATCATGTGTACCAGCAGCCCTTCCTCTCTGTCAGGGTCCTGCCTGCTCTGATCAATGTTCCCTCTGACCGTGCAAGGCTATTTTCACCCCCCCATTATACACCCCACCTCTGATTCTGTCCTCTGTTCCTCTTCTGGCCCTATGCAGGAGCCCTTTCCTTTTCCTGCACCACCCATCTACCCTGAATCACTTGTCCCATACTGATCTACCCTACAGAATACTGTCCCATCACTGTTTACCCTGCCCACACACCATAGAGCACTGCACCCCCTCACTCACCATTCATTTGCCACCATGCTCCCATTCCATAGAAACCTGCACCCTCACCCTGCCTCCATCCCCATACAGCGCCCTTCACTTTTCACCCTGCCCCCACCCCATAGAACTCTGCACCCCTCACTATGCACCCTGCCGCCACCTCACAGAACCCTGCATCCCTCACTATGCACCCCACCCTACCTCATAGGACCATGTACCCCTCACTATACACCCTGTCCCCACCTCATAGAGCACTGTACCCCTCGTCATGCTGTGCCATCAGCTGTGTCCTTACTCTCTGACCCCCATCTTGCATGTCCGCACACTCTCTGACCATTTCCTATAGCATGTCCACACATGTAGTACATATATGCACAGTTTAATTTTTGAGGTGGGGGAATCTTGGATGAGTTCCCACACTTTTTCCCAGGACGCCTGATGCTTTCCTGCACTGTACCCAAACACACTGGTCACAAAGAGTCCCCAATGTATTGTTTACCAAGCCACAGTCTTCCAGGCTGAGAGCATGTCCAGATTTAACTGAACACAGAAAATACAAGAAATACAAATTTTCATGGAATAGTATTTAATTATTATGGTGATCTCTAGAAGGCAGAGCATGCAAGATGCTTCGGCAACCTCAAATTTATTAATTAAATTGAGTTAAATCCTGATAATCTAACCCTTGTATTGTTAAGGCATGAACCTATGTAATAGTAATGCTTCCAGATAAATTCAAAGCAACCCTGTGGAATGAACAAGTTAGCACTCTTGGACCAATAGGATATAGACTCCTGGAAATGTCCCAGTGGGCATCAGTGGATGATTTCAGAAAGAAATTGTGTTCTGGTAAAATGGACATTGGGAAAGGTAAGTATTTAGAGTGTTCTTATGCCGATGTACCAGTTTTGATTTTTTTTATTTTTTTAAGATAAGGTCTCTTTAAAAGCACGTTATAGAAGCATTGTACACAAGTAATAGTACATGCATATCAACCTGCAGAGAAGTCAACAGATTATGGAGGATGATGGAAGGGGAATCCTCCATGAAACGCGCCCCTTCCTTCCTGCAATCCTGTCTGGTGATGCCATACTGGTGGGCCTGCCAGTCTGTATGGAGCCAGTGTTCCTGTGAGCTGCAGCATGGTTTAATTTACAGCCTGGCTTGGTTTCTCCTTGTAGTCTCTGTGCATTTATGCGGACATATCTGTCCTGCTGCTGCACATATGGATTACTTGCTTTTCTTTTTTACTTTCCACCGATTCATTTTAATTGATAAGCCACATTTTCTTTTTAATACTATAGAATTTTTTATTTATTTTTTGCACTAGATGTCTTTTTATCTTTTTTTTTTCTATTTAAAGTATTTATTAGGTTTTCAAAAAAAAAAAGGAATACATTGCATAAAGACACAGTATAGAATAGATCATCCAAAGCATACAGGTACAATATACATTGTATATGCAAAACCAAGGGCTACAGGGAGAAACACTTGCATAACGCTGCTTTAAGTTAGCCCAGGGGACCCCTTAGAGCGGGATCACTCTCCAACCTCCCCTGTACCCGGGAGCTCAACTGTGCAGAGGATGGCGGAGAGGACCCCCACTCACAGTATACATCCGGGAGTGACATTAGTTAGAGATCGCTGTAGGCAGGTGGAGAACCGAAACAGGAGGCTCTTTGTACTTGTACGTAGCCCAAAAAACAAAATACAAAATATAAGCAAAAAAAAAACAAACACGAAGAACAAAAACAACAACAACCCGGGGAAAGACCTAGGCTGGGCTTAGAGAAATCTATAGATCAAAAAGGATCAACCAATGCCCAGGGGAATTTCCCCGTAATGCTTGAGATGGGTAAGGGGGAAGGTAGGATAGAGAGAGGAGAGAGAGAAGGGGGAAGAAGCAGGAGAGAGGAACAGCGGCGGTTAGCGGAAGAGGCCCATTCCCAGGAGGGTTAATTGGACAAGTAAATGGAATCTCCGATCCCCATGTAGTTAGCCCAAGGTTCCCATATCTCCCTAAACTGGGGATATTTATCTAGGATAGAACTCAGCATCTTTTCCTGGGACATGATCCATGAAATTTTCCTTTTGGCTGCTGTTATGGAGACCTTGGGACGTTTCCATGACCTGGCTAAGGTGATTTTGGCGCCCAAGAAGATAAAGAATATAAGTTTACGAGAGGATTTCGGGGCTTTAACAGGGAGGTGGTTAAGCAGGGCCGTTGATGGGGACCTGGGGATAGCAAGGCCAGTTATTTTGGACGCTATATAGAATATTTTGTTCCAAAAACCTCTGATTTTGGGGCATTCCCACCAGACGTGCAGCATGGAGCCCCCCAACTGACATCCCCTGAAGCATAAGGGAGAAGTCGAGGGTTACATAACCGCAAGCCGGGTAGGGGTGAGGTACCACCTGGTGAAAACCTTTAGATTGGCTTCCACAAGAGATACGTTGTAGATGCCCCTATATGAGGAGCCCACAGCCTTGTGCCAAGTGTCCAGGTCCCATGTCAAGTCTAAGTCCACCTCCCAGGCTAGCATATAGGGCGCCTTCCGCTTGTCCCCGGCCAGTGACGAGTAGATCATGGAGATCCCCCCCCTTTGCTCCAGAAGGTCTCCACACCATTGTTCATACGGTGTGGGTTGTGGGGGGTCGGGTTTCGTGGACCAAATGGAATGAAGGAAGGAGGATATTTGGTGGAACCTGAATCTCTCTACCGGAGGTAATTTCAGTGTCATAATACATTGGGAAAGGGAAATAGGTCCCGTGATAGAGATGAAGTGCCCGATCCGATACATCCCCTTATCCAACCACCATTTGAATGCTCGAATGTCCATACCTGGGGGGAAATCGGGGTTATGAAATATGTGACTCAGGGGTTTACAGGGGGAAACTAAGGAAGGGTCATTTCTGAGTTTATCCCAGATCGCGAACGAGTGCGATAGAGATGGGCAAAGAATGGAGGGTCTGGCCTTAGGGGCACTCCAGAGGAGGTAGTCAAGGGTGAAGGAGGGGACTGCCTGTCTTTCCATTTCCACCCAATCAGGTTTGGTGCATTTGCTATAAACTGTGGAGAGCTGGGTGAGTCTAGCCGCCTGATAGTACCAGAGTAAATTGGGCAGTCCCAGTCCCCCTCTGCTTCGAAGTCTAAAAAGGGTGTGCCTAGCTAGGCGATGGCCCGATTTGCCCCATACAAATTGGATGACCTTGCTTTGGAACGAAGTTAAGTGATCCTTCTTAATAGATATCGGGAGCGCGCGAAAGAGGTAAAGTAGTCGTGGGAGCAGGGTCATCTTCACCGAGTTTATCCGCCCCAGCCAGGAAAGTTGGTGCGGGTGCCATTGTTTAAGATCAAGTTCTAATTTTCTATAGGTGGGGGGATAGTTGGCTCGGTATAATTGTTCAAATTTGGGGGTTAAGTTAATTCCCAGGTAGCGAATGGAAGAGTCACTCCACTTAAAGCGGAACGAATCTTTCAACTGGGCCACCAGGGGCAACGGGAGGGAGACGTTGAGGGCCCAGGACTTGGTGTAATTAACCCTTAAACCTGATACGTCTGCAAAGTCATCAAGTGTTTTACATACCACCGGTAATGATGTAATGGGGGAAGTTATAAAAAGGATTATGTCGTCCGCAAAGAGACCACATTTGTGGACTGTGGATCCGCAGCGTACTCCGGTGATGTCAGGGTTGGACCTGATGGCTATGGCCAAGGACTCTATAGCAATAGCAAAGAGTAACGGAGAGAGAGGACATCCTTGGCGGGTCCCATTACGTATTTTAATCGGGTCAGAATACAGGCCCTGCAGTTTGATCCTAGCTTCAGTGTTAGAGTAAAGGGACCTAATTAGTCCAATGAATTGGGGGCCGAATCCCCACCTCTCCAAAATCTGGAATATATAGGACCAAGAGACGGAGTCGAAGGCCTTTTGAAGGTCCAACGACAGTAGCATCCCAGCTTGAGCACCCCCGCCATCCCATCCAGATTGCAATAGAGACATTACATCAACCGCCCTTCTGATTTGGTCTGGACCCTGCCGTCCCGGTATGAACCCAACCTGGTCCTTGTGTATATAGACAGCAATAAAGGATGCCAACCTGTCCGCCATAACTTTGGTCATTATCTTAAGATCATTATTGATCAGGGATTTTGGTCTGTAGTTACTGACTTCTCCCGGATCCTTGTCAGGCTTAGGTATGACGGAGATGAAGGCAGTATTCAGCTGTGCGTCTAGGGGTTCCCCCTTAGTTTTGGAGTTAAAGAAATTCGTTAGGTGAGGGGCTAAAGTCTGTGCAAAGGCCTTATAGTATGGTACGGAGAACCCATCAGGGCCCGGGGCAGAGCCCGTCTTCAAACCCTTAATAACTTCCTGGGTTGTCCCAGGTTGTTGTCCTCTATACAGGTTCGTATAGAAAGAATGAAACGCTCGGAGGATTTTAAGTGGGTTCGTCGTGGGGGGTTGTCCCGCTATGTTAATTTTAGGGAAAGCGTACGTTCGAGGACGCGGGGTAAGTTTGGAGGCTAAAAGAGGCCCCGGTTTATCTTTCATGTGGTAAAATCTTGCCCCTTGCCATCGGAGACCGGTCACAGCTTTGGCAGTCAGAGCTAGATTTAATTCTAGGCGGGCAGAGTCAATGCGGGACATAGGGCAGCGGCCTGGTTCCCTCTTATGTTCCGCACAGAGCTCTTGGAATTTTTTTTCAAGGTTCTCTATGTCCGCTCTGCGAGCCCTATTAAGTCTTGCCTTGATTTGAATTAATTTGCCTCTAATGGTTGCCTTGTGGGCAGCCCAGAGAGTCTCTGCTGATACGTCAGGGGAGCTGTTTTGCAAAAAGTATTCAGAAATGGCCAGTTCTACCTCCTGTTTGTGAGCAGGGTCCGACAGTATCGAATCGTTGAGCCGCCACTGACGGGAGTTAGGGAGTGAAGGGTGGTTAGTCAAAAACATACTTACTAGTGAGTGGTCGGACCAGACTGTGTCTGTGATCTGAGATTTGCTGATCGACGGGATCAGGGCGTTCGAAATCAGGAGATGGTCTATTCTAGCATAGGTTTGGTGGGCGTGGGAGAAATGTGTGTAGTCTCTTTGGGTCGGGTTCATCTCCCGCCAGATGTCAGTAAGACCCCTCTGATACACTAATTTGGCAATCTTCGAGCTAAGTCTGGTGGGGCGCACATTTTGTGCCGTTGGAGGTTTGGACTTATCAATGCCTTGATCAAAGGCGACGTTCGTGTCTCCTCCCATGATCACCATGCCCTCCAATAGTGGGTCTAGGGTTTTGAATAGATCGGTGAAAAATTTCAGCTGGCCCACATTGGGGGCATAATAGGAGACCAGGGAGTACAGATGACCGTCAATAGTGCCCCTGGCCAAGACAAACCGCCCTCCCGGATCCCTGTATTCTGACTGTAGCGAGAACCTGCAGTGCTTGGATATGAGGATCGCTACCCCTTTGGTTTTATCCTCTGCGTTGGACAGGAAAAACTGAGGGAACTGGGCATGGAGGAAATTGGGTTTGTATCGGATTGGGAAGTGCGTCTCCTGTAGGAAGAGGATATCAAGGTTACGGGACTTCATAAAGTCTAGTACCTTCCGTCGTTTGGATGGGGAGTTTAGACCCTGTGTGTTGTGTGTGGCTACCTTTAATGAGGTCGCCTTGGGAGTGTCACTAGCCATGGAGCAAAGGTATAGGGGAGATCACCAAAACCCCGCCACTTACCTGGCTAGGGGCATCACAGCGGAACCGAGGACCCGATCGTCTGGGGAACCGCAGACCACCTGGGAATAGAAGACCGCCATCCGTCCTATCGCCGCCTGCAAGAGGAAGAGAAGTTAGAGAGGAACAAGACAGTGGGAAGAGTTGAGTGAGGGAAAGGGGGGGGGGACACGAGCCCGCTAGGGGCTCAGGGGGGTGTTGGGCACCTGTGTACCCAACACCGAGAACCCTGTTCTCATTTACTGCACCCTGCAGGCAGGGTGAATGCCTAACCCAGGGAAAGGGCATAGCCGAGTCCGTGGGGTAGGAGGAGGCGCTGCAACACCGCCCCGGCTCCGACGTAACCAATAAGCTAAACTGGAACTGATAGCTCCATCAAAACAAAAAACAAGTATGCCGGGCAAAAAGGGGCACCCCAGAAGCCCGCTTCCCAAGGACCCAACCCCCACCCACATACCAAGCATGTAGAAGAGGTCGTGGGTCCCTAAGGGGCCAGCCACATGCTCCAAGAGAAAAAAAAAAAAAATTGTTTTCATCAAAAATATCAAGAACAATCGGAGGGAGGAATGAACAGGTAAACATGAGTAGCAATACCCAAACCGTGAGTGGCTATTATAACATATGAGTGGTCTAGTTTAGGATCAAGACTGCGACCGATAAGGTCCCTCGGGACCACAACTGGGAAAGGATGAGGAGTAGGCAGTACTTCCCAAGACATGGGGGGAGTTCGTCCAGAGAAAACAAAAGTCTTCACAAACTGTTTCCAGAGAATCTTCTTTAGTGATGTCATGGAGGCCTGGTGTCCCTGGTCTTCTTAAATTTAGGCTTGTCCCAGGTGTTAGTCAAGGGGCTTGCAGGAGAAGGACGTTTGGTGGATCCAGGGTTGGAGTTGGAGAGATCCATGGCGGCCTCACGTGAAATAAGGCGGAGGTTCAGCAGGAGGCGTTCCCCATCATGGAAGTTGTGAAATGCATGTGCCTTACCCTTGTACTCAAATTTAACGGCAAATGGGAAGGCCCACTTGTATTTGATGTCACGTTGCGTCAAGGCCGATAAGAGGGGCTTCAGGGTTCTTCTCTTTTGGATAGTTGTGGGCGAAAGGTCCGCAAACACTTGAACTGTGTGACCCCGGCAAGTGAGAGGGTTTTGGTGTCTGCTCACCTTCATCACTTCCTCCTTCACTGAAAAGAAGTGAAGCTTGACCACGATGTCCCTGGGGGAGCCATCCTTCCTCGGCGGTCCCAGGGTTCTGTGGGCCCGATCAATCTCCAATTTATGTTAGGGGATAGTAGGGATCAGCTGTTTGATAAAGTCCTGGACCACCGGAAAAGTGTCAGTAATTGATTCAGGGAGCCCCCTGATCCTAAAATTCTCTCTCCTGGATCTGTTCTCCAGGTCGTCGATCCGGGAGAGGGCAGTGTCCAATTGGTCCTGCAGAAATTGGATGTGGTCAGAATTTTGTCGGGTAGTGGCGATCGTTTGATCGAGTTTGTTCTCTATAGATTCCATCCTGGTGCCTATCATCTGAAAGTCCCCTCTTAGTTCCCCTGTGATCTTGGCTGCTGTTTGTGCCAGTCCCCTGTCTAGCAAGAGTGACAGTTGTGTGAACAAGTCAGTTGTTTGTGACAGGGAGTGTGCAGTGACCTCTGCCATGCCAGGCCTTTCTGCTGCATGTGGGGAGGAAGGCCTTAAGGGGGAGTCCATAAGATCCGCCATTGTCTGCTCCAGCAGGGACTCTGTGGATGCAGGAGAATGAGCCATGATTGGCAGGGGGCTAGCTGGGTTCCCTGGCGCGAGTGAGCGGGCTACAGAGGCATAGGATGGCCTGGTGCCAAAGGATTCCTCCGTGTCTGTGAGGAAATTCTGGGTGCCGCCCGCCATCTTGGGATCACGTGACCCGCTTACCGCCTCCAGCTGTGGTCCCAGGCTCCGTCTCGTCGGTCCTTCCGACATATACTGGTGCCCCCGCTACTCCTCTACCCGAGAGTGTTGCTGTGGCCAGCTAGGGTGACCCGATCCGCCCGCTAGATCCGTCGGTCAGCCGTAACGGTGCGGAGCTTCAGGGCTAAGCTGCCATTCCGGAGCTGTCCGCGCATGCGCCTTCCGTCTTTTTATCTTTTTTAGCACATTATTGTGGCTGCCTTTAGAGTTATGATCTGACTGTTTAATTGCTGTAGCAATGGCAAAGGAAATACCAATGACCAATGATATAAGCTGTCATTTAGTGGTCACAGGAAAATGACAACGATTTAAAAAAAATATATACAGCAATGGAGTTTCTTAAAGAGACAAATAAAAGGATTGAGCTGGCAACTCTGTAGTCCATATAGCAATTTTAATGGTTGGTTACCAGAAGTGACAAGCAAAAACTGCTACAGTACATTCCTGCAAAATCCTTAGTCGATAGTCGCTATATGGACTACAGGGTTGCCACCTCAATCCTTTTGTTTGTGTTTTGGTGTGTAAGGACACACTGAGCCTGAGCACCTGACAGAGGATCTTGCAAATTAAACTCTGTTGCGTGCACTGTCTCTCTTCAAACTTACCTGATGATTTTTTTGGCGCTAGTACATTGAGGAAACATGCAAAATAAACAAAAAATATATATTTTATTTAAAACATAAGATAAACACAGATATTTGTGATCAAAACAAAATATTCCAACATGTTTTGCCACTGTGGGCTTCCTTAGGGGATATATGAATCAATGATATTTATTGTTAAATTTGTTGAAACAATTCATGCTCCTTATTTTATTGATCTTGATATTTCAGTTTACTTTCATTATTCTATGTTCATGCTCTGCCTGTCGGGCCGATGCGCCTTTATTTCCCCCTTCTAGGGCTTTTTGTGTTCTCCTCGATGTGCGCCTGCTCCCTGGATGACCCCTATGATAGTGCAGCGGCATTATATTTTTATTTTCTTCCTTCTTTTGATTTAAATGCTGATACGCATTCTATTTTGGTGTTCGGGTTTGCTGCGGGTTCAGCAGTGTATGTTTGTTCGGTCTGCCGATGGTTGAGATGCCTGTCCACTAATTGGGGCATGTCAGCTCTCACTACATCACCTCCCTCTCCAACGGGCCGCTCTGCATTATGGACCCTGTAGTCCAATATGGTGTCTCTTGCATGCACACCAATCTTTGCACAACCACACTCGGCTGGTGACGTAAGTGGCATGCACAGAAAATGAATGGTCACTCCGGGTAGCAGGTGCTGCATTGGGGGTGACCTCACATTTCAACAGCCTGCTTATAGGTAACCTTACTTCATAGGAGGCTCAACTCTGTTTTTTTCTTTGCCAATATTTTCCCCTGCTTATTAAAGAATCTGCACCATCCACCTGCAATGGTCCAGATTTAATTATAGCCTTGTTCTGTCTGCTGCCATCTGTTTAAACTCCTGCAGGAGACAGATGATCTGCAGCAGTTCAGCGTAATCGTTTCTAACAGATCTGAGTCTGTAAAAGTCCTTTTTGAATCTTTTGTTTCCTGGCTTATAAAACACAAATAATGGTCCCTGTATATATACATGTGCAGACTGGAATATTTCGTTTTGTTTTCGTCTGGAAAATACATTTATTTAGTTACTCCCGAAAATCGTTTTGATTTATGTCTTTTCGTCTGGAAAGTTTTCGTCCGAAAACTACGATTTTCGATCCTTTGTCAAATTTTCGTCGTTCAATTCCTACCTATATTCACTGTATTCACTGAATATTGAACTTATGAGTGTAAAACTACTTGAACCATCAATTTTCTATACATCGGTTAAAATTTGAAAGTAACAATTTCATCATGAAAATGCTGTATATTAAAAAATACACCACAAAACAAACTGCATATTTCCTAGTGGAAAGTCTGCTATTGATCCAAAAAAAAAAACTAGATAGGATATCATTTGCTGCTTAGCTTATGTTATTATGTGACCCATTGCCAAATTAACAACTAATGATATATTTACTACTGTGCCTATGTTTAAGCAGGTTCAGTGAAGTGAAAGCCTTCTATTGACATATTAATGAAAATGTGCAAACATTCTGCAAATTTAATGTTAATATAGTGGCCAGAGAAAGCAATGTAAAAACGTGTTGGAGTGTGTATATCAGTCTGACACTGTTAACACATTGTCCTAATTATTACTACTAGGAATGATTTAAACATACTTAAGTTCAGGTCATCATTTGGCCACCATATCCAAAACCCATTAAAGTCCATGGGAGATGATTCTTTAAAATCAAGTATGCCCATTTAAAAAAAAATGTAAATACTGTACTGTATGGTATCGAAAAAAAAAAAAAAAAAACATGGATACTGGGAACAACCTTCAGGAACCAATCTGAAATGTAACAAGTAAAAAAAAAAATACTACATGTTAAAAAAAAACATTATATGGGGGTCACCCATAAAATATCAAGTCATTTGGATCTGTTACAGATTCTAAAATAAGGGATCTTGCACCTAATTCAAGAAAAAAAGGCATGGATTCCCCAAAATTCATTTGAGATCCTTTTGATCTGATATGAATTTTACGGGGGAAATCCTGTGGCAAAAAGAAAAAATGGGATCCCCCTCAAAATCTATTTCAGCCTATTAATCCAATCATGCAGCATGGCCAGAAAAAAGGGTGAATGCATGTCTTCACCTCCGGAACCTTAATCGGGACACATGCCCTTAACCATGGGTGGGCTGCCTGCCAGGGTGAACCACCAGTAAAGCATCTTGCCCCCTTTTTGTTGAGAACAAAGGTCTCTTCTCCACAACCCTTGCCTGGTGGTTGTGAGGATCAGCAGGCTGGGAGCTTATTGGAATCTGAAAGCCCACTTAAAAGGAGGATTTCAATACTGATCCCCTCCCTGCATGAATAAATAAAAGGGAATAGATTATCCTTATTCACAAAAAAAATGTAAAGCGTAAACAAACATGCGAGCAAAAAATGCCTTAAAAAATAAAGAAATTAGGAAAAAAGACTATCCCACAGTGTAAGCTCATTGTTTGCAACATCATCCAGAGAGGCAAATCGTACTCAGTCCCGATGCCTGTCAAAACCCCAAAAGAAACAAGAAGACTAAGGTTAACAAAGGTGGTACAGTCTAGTAGCTATTGTTTGATCAAATATGGACATGACCACATTTGGTCAATTACATCACCACTGTATCCTGCTTCTTTGTTAGCCATCATCTGCCATCAGCAAACTAAATTCTGATAATCTCCCTGCAGACTCCCACAATCACCACCCAAAGTTGTGGAGGAGAGACCCTTGTCAAGGTATCCCACATGTTGAGGGCATATGGCCGGGTAAGGCTCAGAAGGGGGGCACACACTGTTAAGCTGCATGCTCTGATTAAAAGGCACTTCTATGAAATTTAGGGGGGCATTTTTTTCTTATTATGTGTGGGGTTCCTTCTTAAAAGATGCGTCAGATCTGAAATGTACAATATAGATTTTCGGAGGAATCCATGCCATTTTTATTTTATTTTTTTGTGTGGGATTCACTCTTAAAATGCAATAGACCAGAAGGGCCTTCTATTGATTTTTAGGGGGTCTCAAGACATTTTTTGGCTTATTAGAGAAAGAAACTATAACTACCAAATACTAACAGGGTGTCTGCGGCAAACTGGGGCTAACAGATTTAGCCATGGATGTGTGTAGGGATCCCCTGACTTCTACTTTCAGCGGTTAGCATCACGCTGTAATGTAAAATTGGGTATGTCACTTCATGACTCGGGGGTTATTGGGAAAAGATCCAGGAAAAAGGAAGGGGACAGAGAGAAGGTCCCAGCCACATGTTCCATTCAGAAGAGACAACTGCCAGATAACTAGGACTATGTTCCAGGCTGGTTAGGTAGCAGCTAAGGGTCTAGTCTTAATCACAGATCTAGTCTTCAGGTCTCTGACACAAAGACAGATACTGCACTATCCTCACGGACCCCTGCTGCAACATTCATCAAACGGTATCTCTATAAAAAAAAATGCTGATATTACCTGCTTGCACATTGGATGTATGTGCCATTATTAAATCTTATCATTTAAATATTGTATTGTTTCCATACTGGTTGAGTGAGTGAAAAACTTAAAAAAGCACAACCCATGCAAACTGAATCGCCTCTGGGCGCGGTTTCCATTCCTTCGGTAAGGAAACCCTTGACCTCAGAAGAGATGAGTTTTAATCATTCTCCTGAAGGCCAAGTGGTCCGCCTCTAGTCGGATGGTGGTAGGTAGTGCATTCTACAGTCGAGGTCCTTGGACAGCAAATCTCCGATCTCCTTTTGATATGTATCTTGCCTTGGGTATTTGCAGTAGGTTTTGATTTGTCGATCGCAGAATGCGATTTGGGTTCTGGGCTTTTATTTTTCCGCATTGATATTGGGGGGGGCGTTTCCTTGAATACACTTATGTGTTAGGCAGAGTGTCTTAAAAGGGATTCTGTCTTTTACTGGTAGCCAGTGAAGAGATCTCAGCGAAAGGGAGATTGACTTCCATGTTTGCCAGTCACTAATCGAGCAGCCGTATTTTGAACGACTTGCAGACCAGTGATTTGGTATTTGGGGAGTCCTAGATAGAGGGCATTTGCGTAGTCAAGTCTGGAATTGATGATTGTTCCCACCACGACTGCAATGTCCTTTTTAGGGATAAAGGGGGTGAGTCGGCGTAGTAGGCATAGCAGATGATGGGACCCGCTGACTACAGACCCTATTTGTGCATCCATCGTCATGTAGGAGTCGAAAATGACTCAGAGACTTTTGACTTTGGTGCTAGGGGTGATAGTTTTACCCAGAATGGGTGGTGGGGTCCAAGTTGAGGTGGGGTGACTTTTTCGGTTTGCGTGAAACAGGAGAAATTCTGTTTTCGAACCATTTTGTTTAAGATAACTGGATGTCACTTCAGCTAGCCTAGCGAGTAGTAGTCCGTGGTCTACCGTGTCAAAGGCCGCACTCAGGTCCAACAGGGTCAGGAGAGAAGATTCTCCTTCATCTGCGGCCTCTAGAGCATCATCCCATATTTTGACCAGCGTTGTTTCAGTTCCGTGACCCGGACGGAAGCCTGATTGAAACGTATCGAGTAATTTTGGGGTTTCTAAATGCAGTTGTAACTGTTGTACAACTTTTCTCCATTTTTTTTATAGAAAACATTTAGACCTGTTATGGGCCTCCTATTGTTTGGATCTTTAGGGTCAAGGGTGTTTTTTTTAGGATTGGTTTTATTGTACCTTGTTTCAACAAGGTGGGCACCATGCGCTCCTTGAATGATTGATTTAATAGCTGCGTGATAGCTGGTGCCAGTATATTGGCACTTTCTTTCAGCAGTTTAGTGGGAATGATATCATTGGGTGCTGTGCTGTTGCGCAGAGTCCCAATGATGTTTTTAGTGGCAGTGATGGTGATGGGTTTTAAGGTGAATTTTGGTGCTTGCGGCGGGTATATAATGGTATTTGGATTGGGATTAGGGGAGGGATTAATGCCAATTCCTTTTTGGCCAATACTTACACAGATTTTTTCAATTTTATTAATGAAATAATCCAATAGTTTGTTGCAAAATTCTTGTGAATCAGAATTGGGGGCCTCTAAACAAGCTGGATTCGTCGTCTGCGAAACCAGCTTGAAGAGTTCGCGGGGGCGGTTTAGGGCATTAGTGATGATGTTGGCGAAGTGATTTTTTTTTTGCCATAAAGATTTCTTTGTGATATTTCTTTGTTATTGTCTTGTAAATGGTGTAGTTTTTATCCTTTTCCACGCAGCTTCTGCTCTTCTACGCTCTTGCTTTAGCAACGTCAGCTGGTCATTGAACCAGCCGGCGTTGTTTTTCCGGATGCAAGTTTTGCATCCAATTACTTTAATTAGATTACTGAAATTCCCAAGAAGGGAATCACCTCTGTTTAAAGAGGCCATCTCCTGGGTGGAGGTACTGCCAACATTATCAAACCCACTTTTCCACTTAGCAAAGGTTCTGATCATCTTATTTACCTACAGGTTTAGCACAATACCCTGTTTGAGGAGGGCCATTTCTCTTAACCCATTTCTCTTAACCCCACCCCAAAACAGGGCTAAATGTGCAAAGTCCTAAGCAGCAAAAGCTGTTGTGCAAGTTGCACATTGACCACATGCATGGACATATGCTGTGTTTGTGTAGCCGTTTTTTTATTCCCACTTGCCTACTGTGCACCTACATCCCCTTCCTGCCCAGACAAAATTTTAGCTTCCGGCACTGCGTCGCTTTAACTGACAATTACGCGGTCGTGCGATGAGGCTCCCAAACAAAATTGATGTCCTTTTGGTGGTATTTGATCGCCTGTGCGGTTTTTATTTGTTGCGCTATAAACAAAAAGAGAGCGACAATTTTGAAAAAAGACACAAGATTTTTTGGTTTTTGCTATAATAAATATCACATTTAAAAAAAAAAAAATTTTATCTCAGTTTAGGCCAATACGTATTCTTCTACATATTTTTGGTAAAAAAAAAAAAAAATCGCAATAACCGTATAGTGACTGATTTGCGCATAAGTTATATTGCCTACAAAATAGGGGATTATGATTTATTTTTTACTAGAAATGGCGGCGATCTGCGTTTTTTTTCCGGGACTGGAACATTAGAGCGGACACATCGGACACTTTTGACACATTTTTGGGACCATTTACATTTATACAGTGAACAATGCTATAAATATGCATTGATTACTGTATAAATGTAACTGGCAGGGAAGGGGTTAACCACTAGGGGGCGGGGAAGGGGTTAAATGTGTATCCTAGGTGTGTTCTAACTGTAGGGGAGGGGGGGTGACTGGGGGAGGTGACTGATTGTGTCCCTATGTACAAGGGACACAATCGGTCTCCTTTCTCCCAGACAGGGACGTGGAGCTCTGTGTTTACACACAGAGCTCCACGTCCCAGCTCAATTGTAGGCAATCGCGTGTGCCCGGCGGCCATCGCGGCCGCCGTGCACACGCACGGTGTTCTAAGTGTCCTGTCAGGAACATAGGGTATCCCGCCCGCCATCATTTGACGGCGGGTATCAAGTGGTTAAAAGGGACACTAAAGGTTCATGTTTTTTCACCTTAATGCATTAAGGTGAAAAAACATCTGACAGTACCGCCCCCCCCAGCCCCCCGTTTTACTTACCTGAGCCCACTCACCTGCTGCGCTCGCCCCCCAACGTTGTGTTCGCCACTCATCCTGGCCGTTGATTGGCTAGAGTGGATGGATTGAAAGCAGTGCTGCCAATCACATCCAATGACGCGGCGCGCCAGGGGCGTGGGCGATTGATACAGTGAGCGGCTATAGCCACCGGCTGTATCATGGATGCGTGCCCGTAAGACCTAACCACCATGCGAGACAGCTCGCATGAAGGTGGTTAGTTCTTGCGGGGAGTAGTTGAGACAGCCGCCGAGGGACCCCAGAAGACCAGGTTCAGGGCCATTCTGTGCAAACAAGCTTTAATTAAAAGAATGTGGGGCAAAGCTGCTGCTGTACCTTGTTCAGGGCCTCATTTCCCTTAATGGGCTGGACTCATTTGTTTTGCACAACAAATGGTTTGTATGAATGAACACTTGTAGATTAACTATGCCACCAGAGCTCAGTAAATCTCACTATCTTCACTGAAATTAATCCAAGCAGAAAATAAGCAGTGTACTTTTTTGAGATGAGCTTTGCAGCATGACTGGCATTCTAATGCTAACTGCTACAAGAGGTTTATGTGTTAATCTTCTGAGACTGACGGGGGCTGCACATAAACCACAAGCTTGCTGTGTCTGTAAATCAAAAACCACACTTGGCACAAACTATGCCTTATCTTTCCGCTTGTATGTGTGTGTTATTTCCCCACAGACTGAAGGTGTTGGATAATGAATAATTCATGAGGATAATTCAAAATTACCTCCTGGAGTTGGTACTCTACCTTCACAATATCCAGCCAGCATTTTATATCTGTTTAATTGGAAAGAATTTTGCTGCACAACAAGCTGTCAAGACAGGCTACAGTACATAAAAGCTGACTTTTCTCTAAACTCCTAGGAAGATTTTGAATTAGAATTTCAAGTTTCTAAAACTTGGAACTTTGGCCATCACTTTGTTTTGCTTACGCAAATGTACAAGAAAACTAATAGTTAACTTACGCGATTAGAACCAAATTAAAAGCTTAGCCAATAAGTTTTAAAATTATATTTGAGGAAACCTTTTAAATAATCAGATTTATCAAATACTTTTGGTGCTAGTTCATTACAGTGTATGGTCTGAGTATTTTTACGCCATCTAAAGAAGAAAAAGGGAACATATATATAGTAATACGAAAAGATGTTGGCAAGTGTTTAGGAAACTTTTAAAAACTTCTTCCTGACAACTTGTTGCACGGTCTATGTAACTGGGTTCATAGGCGCCATTTTCCAACGATTTGCTTTTTTTTCCTGATGCGTAACATATGCAAAACAATCTGACCCAAAAGGATACCATGCTAGCAAGCCACATATATGAAGAGTTGTTCCCATAAAAAAAGGACTGTAAATGTGTCAGAACTCCATAAATCCATACACCATTCAATGTCCAGCTGGTGATTAAAGAAGAATTCTAGGTATGAATATTTTATACACAGTTACACTGGTCCAGCTTACACCAATATAACTATGCATACCTTATACCAGGTTGAGGTCCTTGAAAGTTGGAAATCACTGAAGTAGACATCATGTCACCAATGATCGCCACTTGCTTCTGGGTCCCACGTTGATTAACTGTCCTGCTTCTTTCTGAAAACACTCCGCATCGGTGCCAATCAGAGAATGCTTTGTAAGACACCACCAAACCACCTCCACCTGGTACAAATCAGTAAATGATTTGCATTCACTAAAAGAAAATGCTAAGCATTCTCTGGATGGCACTCGCAATGAGCAACCAACTTTCTGGGGGGATATACGGGGGTAGTTCACCAAAAATGTAATAAAGGATATAGCTAACCTTAAAGTGCATAGATCTCACTGAGTACTCAATAGACATCAGAAATGGAAAGTGATTTTTTTAACTACAGCGTCTATGAAATAGAGCAATTTCAATTTTAGTTGAAATTACCCTAAAAACATATCACAAAATATAAACATAAACCTTTCCATGTCTTACATGCTTAACAACATGAATTGCAGTGGCTCTATGACCTTCAGTCTCATTACAATTACTATTTGAACTTAGCAATGTACCACCAGCTGTGCGCACAATATGGCCACTCTAAAAAAAGTAAGAGACCATTCCATAGAAGGAAATAAAAGCTATACTGTGTGCTTACACTTCACAGGATCATTAAAATTTTCATAACTTAATTGATTTGTAATTTATTGAACACATCAAAACCTTAAAATGAGAAGGTCTTATGATATTTTCACTTCATGTCTCTGTTTCCTACCCACTCTCAAGCATGTCCCTTGATTCCACCCCCTATCCACCTCCCAGTAGCTCCCCATTTAAAGAATACAGTACCATGTATCATTTTGTGGGGCCAAGTAATTCTGATGTAATTTGTGAATGATAAGAAAAGTAGTGGTGCCAGAACTGCGCCCCCCCCCCCCCACACTACGGCTGAAAAAAAGCCCTGCTTAAATGTCAAATGTATCCAAAGACACGAGGACAACAGACACTCAATCCAGCAATTTTCTATCAAATTTTGCAACTCAGTTCTAGCCTTTGATCTGTCAGAGGGATTAAAAAAAAACTGTTTAAAAAAAAACTATTCCAATCACAAGGATTCCCTTTAAAAATAATACTCCGTTCTTTTTCAGAGAAATAAATAGTGTAATCATGCAATAATCACAAGAAACAATCAGATTACAGAGCCAAGTTCATAAGTTTATGATTGACTGATATTGCACAGCACTTTTTGTCAGGCATGCCAATATATAAAACAATAGACATGCAGTTACAAAAAAACTCTGTAAAGTGAAGGTAAATTCCCTCTTAAACAGAAGTCACAAAAATCAGCGGTCCACATCCTGTTCTGGGGACAACTGTTTTTTCATTACTTCCTTTCCTGGAAAAAGTGATCAATACAAATACAAGTAGACAGCAATAAAAAAACTGGAAGGAATTCTCTCTCTCTAAGGCTAGCCAAAATCAAAAAGTAAAGGTTTGACTTTAAACTACTTAAACTTCAAGTATGTTAAAGTGGGTAAACTTATCAAGTGGTAGATTAAAGAGGCCATTATGGGTAGCAGTCATGGGATTTGACCACCTATATTCAGAATCTATCGTCCCAAAATGGCCTTCAAAAATGCCATCAAATTTTCTAAACCTGAAACTTCAATGAATATATGTTTCAATGGATGAACAGGAAATGCAATAGATGGAGCAATGTGGACAAAGGCATGATAACTGCATAGGTCCCATTTCTGCAAAATGTAATTGTAATTACCATTTATACATTATGAAATATTCTATATAAACTGACAGTGATTTTTTTTTCTTCTTATGAATATATCAATGCCAGAGTGCTAATGCAGATACACGTTTAACCTAAATGTCAAGTTCTGCTTGAAGAGCAAAAGACTACAGTGGCAAGCCAACTTAAAGAAACTGTATTCTCTTTCACCCCAGGGGAAAATAAACTAAATGAGACCAATCTGCTGATGCAAATCATTTGTATAAGTTCAGCAAATGCTCACAGCTTGTAAAATGTGCTGTCAATGCAGGGAATGAAGAATGCAAAGATTAAGAGACACAAGGATGGAAATAGCTTAAATGCAGAGTAATAACTATCCAACCAAGCCAAGAAAAAACACAAAATTGATTGTCATCCTACAGTATGTAACTGCCCAAAAAATGTCAGATGCTGTATTGGTCAATCAGCATTTAGTATAACCAAGCATGTGCAAGAAAATAACCACAAAATACATAAGAGAATATATGTGCATTTATCATCATTAAGTATAAAAATAACTATTTACTTAAACTATTATGTTGGTGTATTTGAGAACTGATTCTTTGTGCCAAGCCAGTTTCTAAAAAAACAAAAAATGTTTTTCTATGCAATATTACAACACATTTTGTTATTAACAGATAACGCTTAAGGGATCATTTACACATTGACAGAATGTGGGAAATCACTAGTTCACTACTCTATACTGTGGTCTGCATTTTGCAGCCCATTCATGAAATGAAGGCCGCAGTATTGAGCCTGTTGTATCTTAATGAGTTGGTGGTATCTTGAGTTATTGTTACTAAACCCAGCGGAGGGAACTTTGTGGCTTGAGGTGAGCTGGTCATGTAACTTTCACAGGTCACGTGTCAGGGCTCCCCTGCCAGCTGTCTTTTTTCCTCTTGCATGCAATTAATTTTAATAGTGACTTACCTGCTCCAGAGTCCTGACGTTTACATAGTGCTCAGCACATTTATAAAGCACATTGTTGTAAATGATAAATTACTGTTTTTGTTTGTTGAGCAAAATACGCCTATACCGCTGCTTTATGAGCTGGCCCCCAAGTCCCGTATTTCATGCATTTTAATATATAATGTATAAGCCAAAGGAATCCATATATCTGTGCCATGGCACAGCTTCAACAGATGCAGGCACCTAAATTCTTAAAGTAGTGAAAAAAATCAGATGAAAAAGCAGTTCAAGTTTTGATGCGCTATGCCTTCACAATCCTTTGCTCACAGTACAGTTTGACATTACCACATCTAAAAAGCATAGCATTTCTTATTTTAGTACTGAGATTACAAATCATCACATGCAAGTTTTAGCAAACCCAGAAGACAGTCATTTTATTTGTATATAAGTGTTATGTTGGCAACATAAATGGCTACTGTAATATGCAAAGAACATACAATCTCCTTTATAGAAGACATTAAAGTCTAAATGTAAATTTAATGTGCTAGAAAGACAGGAAAAAAAGTACAGTTGGTTTTAAGCGATTTATAGAATATACACTTAACTGCTATTATATTACATACTGGGTTGCAATCTTAATTTTGTAAAGTACGTAGGTTAAAAAGGTCAGTTTAAAAAGGATAAGCTTAAGTAAAAAAAATCTAAAAAAATTCACATCGGAAAATTCTGCTTAGGATATTTATATGTAAATACAAACCCAGATAAAGTATTACTTTAAAATGAACAGCCTGTAATATGTACAGTATATATCTATTCCTCGAGCTTCCATATTATTGACAACCATTTAAAAGCAGCTGCCAAAGGCTACAGCTTTTCACGTTGTGAATTTATATAGTGCAGTACAGCTAATAAGATTCATCACATCAAAGACCCACAGAATCCAAAGTTATAGTCTTTTAAGCTCTGCTGTGCAAGAGTGCGAGGCTATTCATGCTCCAGAAATCACCTGAAAGGCATCATTTTTTTTTCACACCAAATTCTTAAAGTATATCTAAAACCCAACAATGAACATTTTTTTTTATTTTCTCCCTTTTGATCTCCTAAATGTACAAATTGAAAGGGTTTCATCATGTTCATGCCAAAAAAAAAGAAAAAAAAGAAAAAAAAGGAAATAAATTTGTCAGCTCATAACATTTAACACATGCAACGTGCATAGAAAGTTATCAGTTAGCATTGTTCCTAGTTCTCTTTGTGGACTGCAGGACTGATATAGAGATGGAGAGCAGAAGGTGTCCAAATACACTTGCTGTCCTAGTGTGACAACACTCATGTTCCCTCAATAAAGTACTGCGAGTGAACATGGTCACTCTAGGAGAAGTGTCTTACTGGCAGGTCACCAGGTGAAAATAAAGGGATAAGAAACATAAAAGAGGAAACAAATTCAGCCACCACATCAAAGGACTTCCATTTTGTTCTTGGTTTAGATATACTTTAACCACTGGCCACCCGTACATTCTCATGTTTCAGTGGTTATACTGGGGTCATGGCTACAGCTGTAGTCAAGACTCCATTATTTTTGTTTTTCCTCTGGCGATGCTGAATATTGTAAAAGCCATCTGAGTGGCTATGCCCATCCCCCCACATTGTTTTCTGCTGCCTTCCCAGGCACTACAAGGACTGAGGGCTGACCATAGAGATGAAGGAGGAACAAAAGTTCCCCAATCATCTCTATGGTCTATGAACCCGGAAACAAGGATTTTGTTGCTTCCGTTTTTTTCTTTGTGGTAAAAAAAGCTGTTGCTGACTTCAGTGGCTTGTAACAGCATGTGATCAAACCAGTCTCAGTTCGATAAGATGCTGTCAAGGACAGAGGAGAGATCTGGGGTCTAATAGACCTCAGATGTCTCAGTAAAGAGTGCTGCTTTCACAAGGGATGTTGTTTCATCTCGTGTGATGGCAATAAAGTTGTTAAAAAAACACATTTTAAAAGGACAGTGTAAATAAAATAAAAAATAGAAAATAGAAAAAGGTAAAGCGGCCTGCCCTCCTGTGCTTATACACAAAGGCAAAAGTACATAATGTAGGTCACGCGTGCATATGAAAACAGGGATTTCACCACACTAAGAGGCATTGCTGTGAACATCAGGACAAAAGCAATTATAGCACTACCCCTGGAGGAGCTGCTGGTTGTTTTGGGTGGCACATTTACCTCATGGCTCCCCTGAAATCCTAGGGGTGAATGATGCGTATTGCATTTGGCAGAAGTAAAAAGGAATTTCCGCAAAACAGGTGCACTTTGCTGTGCTTTTTATTACCCAGCCGGGTAAAACCAATAAACTTGTGGTGAGGAAAGTAAAGTTGAAGAAGAAAGGAGAACAGCAGATTCAGGAGTGATAATAGGGAAACAGTCCTGCTCCCAAGCGTTACACTTCTCTGCGCCACTCCTGCCTGAGTGGGTTTAGTGTACCCGGACAGGCCTCTCTCACTTAACTGGCAGCCAGAGTATCACTCAAACATTTGTAGGATAAAGTCCCTGATACAGACCTTCACTTGGTGAACTTGAACTTGAGGAAAAGTCTCTGCCACAAAAATCCTTCGCGCTAAAACAATCAATAGTGAAACGAATAATTATTGCCAAGATTGCAGCAAAAACTGATAGTGTTTACCAATACACAAGTGTAGCATAGAATAAAAAAGTGAATTTGCGCAAAAAAACACACATCAATCAATATAAAACATATATGTGATAAATATTGAAATATGCAATAAGTGAGAAATAAATTAAATTATAAAAGTCCATATGCGTCCCCGCCGAAAACACACCCAGCCAGGCAGCTCGTAATACACAGGAGAGGAGAGAGGGGTAATGTGCCAGGAGGCATAGCGGCTGTGATTGACGGCTGCGGCCGCGGCGGAGGAAAGAAACTCATCTGCACAGCACAGTTTCCCGGAGTATTATAGCTAAGGGGAATATTGCAGGACCTAAGGAAGATTGACACATTCCTGGTAATATCAACTATCGGTGGATTTATCCAGAGGATTTGTTTGAATGCACCTATTTGTCTATAGTGAGGTGAGGGGCCTGTGAGGCTGTTTTTTCTGGAGTGGCACGGGCAATTTGACCCACTATCACGGCATTGTTTTATGCTACCAAGGTGAGAGGCCTGTGAGGCTGACTACACGGAGGAGCACTTGCACTTTACTGTGAGCTACACAGCTACGTTTAAGCATCTTGGTGCACTGCACGTTTTGCACTTTTATGGACTTTTGACACATATGGACTTTAAATTATAAAAGTCCATATGTGTCAAAAGTCCATAAAGGTGCAAAACATGCAGTGCACCAAGATGCTTAAACGTAGCTGTGTAGCTCACAGTAAAGTGCAAGTGCTCCTCTGTGTAGTCAGCCTCACAGGCCTCTCACCTTGGTAGCATAAAACAATGCCGTGATAGTGGGTCAAATTGCCCGTGCCACTCCAGAAAAAACAGCCTCACAGGCCCCTCACCTCACTTCACTATAGACAAATAGGTGCATTCAAACAAATCCTCTGGATAAATCCACCGATAGTTGATATTACCAGGAATGTTTCAATCTTCCTTAGGTCCTGCAATATTCCCCTTAGCTATAATACTCCGGGAAACTGTGCTGTGCAGATGAGTTTCTTTCCTCCGGCGCGGCCGCAGCCGTCAATCACAGCCACTATGCCTCCTGGGACATGACCCCTCTCTCCTCTCCTGTGTATTACGAGCTGCCTGGCTGGGTGTGTTTTCGGCGGGGACGCATATGTACTTTTATAATTTAATTTATTTCTCACTTATTGCATATTTCAATATTTATCACATATATGTTTTATATTGATTGATGTGTTTTTTTGCGCAAATTCACTTTTTTATTCTAACTTTAGGGAGACTCCTCTGCCATGGGCCCTCTCTGACTTGTAGTTGTGGAGGTAATCCTCCTTAGATGAATTATGCCTGGATCTCCTTCAACTTGCCTCTCAGGTACCGACTGACAGGTGATCAATCCTTTAGTGTCCGGCTACCTTGATCCCTGGTGGTTTGTTGAGGCCCTTTTGGATTACCAGCCTCTCAATGGCACTCCTTAGACGGACTCCTCACCGAACAGCAATACAGCTTGGGATCCTCAAAAGTGGGAACCCAGTCGCTCACTGGGCTCACATCGCTGTTCAGATGCTCCGGGCCAACATGGTCCCAAAACCAGGAACACTGCGTGGTACGCATGCCCTGGTAGGCCATAGCACCCAAACCTTGACTCCACTGCTGCCACCTGCAGCACCGGGGTTGGAAGAACACTCCAGTGCAACAGAATAGCCTACAGCACAGCCAAGCTGAGACAGAGACCCCGTTTAACACATAACAATTTGGATTAGAGTTTAACACAATAATTCTAGCACCAGACCTCCTGTCCAACTTTAAACTGGTATCCTGTAATGGGGTTTTAAGGCATCATCTATGGAGATTTTTTAAGTACCAAAGTTTGTTGCCTTTCCACAGGCCTACACAATTTTAAAGCATGACATGTTTGGTATCCAGTTACTTGGCGTAACATCGTCTTTATATTTTACAAAAACATTGGGTATTATACTGTGTTTGTGGGCCATAAAGTAAACTAAAGTGTGTTTTTTACAAACAATTGCATTTGAAAAAACGATGCCCAAATAAGACACTTAACCTGCCCTTTGTTGTTTGCAGTGTTGCACAAAATGTTATCCGTCATTGCTTATGGCAATTGCAATTCTACATGTTTCTTTGTAGGGAACTTTCTTTAGTCTTGGTGTGTCAGAGGGTATGGCATTGCCAGAAGGGTAAAGCCATCTGCAATCAGGAGGACCCATCCATCAGTGGCTCCTTCAAGGGTAAGCACTAGTTTGCAAACAGCCATTTTTATCTTAAAATTGCAGGGTAATCACATACTTGTTTTAGGTCAGTGACTAAGTAGTGAAGGGAGAATATGGATGTCATTGTTGCAACATTAAGGTTCGAAAAACAAATCAGCATTGGCAGTTTACATACCTCCTTCCTGAATCAAATTCACATATGCATTCATGGTGGCCAAGGATTCTGTATTAAAAAATGCACTCACTGTGCACTCCCAGCACTCTGCCCGAACCATCACAGGTAGCTCTTGGTCTCTGTGACTGGGAATTGGTAGGACGGGCCCCAATTAAGTGACTACTGTGACAGCCAATAAAAAGGATTGTAAAGTCTACCTTGCTTCCCAGTAAAAGGACTGCTGGGAGGTGGTGAAAGGATTTATTGAAATAAAAATTAGTTATCTCAGTTTTAGGTTCCAGTGCTTTTCAGGACAGAACTTTCATTAAAGGTTTATATCAGGCATGTGATGTCTCCCTTTTTTAAAAATGATAAAAAAAAAATATTGGGAGGAAACAATGGGGCAAGACAGAATTACAAAAGGAGTAAATAATTACACACATTTTTTAAAGAAATATAAAAACTGAAATACAACGCCATTTCCTACCATGCCCACTGTCATGCCCATCATTTTAAACTAATGTGGTGCCCAATAAAGTATAGGCCAACGTTAGTAGTCTCAGTGGTTCCAGTACCTCTTTCATGATCAGCTGATTAAAACTTACAAGAACATGCATTTCGGATTCAGAAAGATTACCCATCCTCCAATTATCATGAAGATTGTGGACAGAAAAATATATCCTTAAAACATATTAAAGCAAAGATCTAGGACTCCTTAATTCTCATTGCTTGAGCCACCTCTGCCCAGGCTGTAAAAAAAAAAAAAAAAAAAAGGTTCCATCTCTCTATTCAGAGTTTTTGCAGGGTAGATAAATTGTACGTCTCTTTGTTCATTTGCAGCCATGGCTATATTTAATGTTACTCTGTGCTTTTAAAATTTGACAGCATAATCCACATAGTTATCTTATTCCCATTAAAGTGTAAATCCTTGGCTTTGTGTGCTTCGAAGCAGGCAACGCCACAGACTTTATATTTATGCAGGCAATTAGAGTCTAAGGGCCAGATCCACAGAGCCAGTACGCCGGTGTATCTACTGATACACTGGCGTACTTTCAAATCCCCCTAGTCGTATCATTAGTTTGATTCCTCAAACCATGATATGACGGCTTCGGGCTTCGATCCGACAGGCTTACGTCTTCGTACGCCTTCGGATCGTAGGTGCAATATTTCTGCGCCCGCTGGGTGGAGTTTGCGTAGTTTTCCGCATCGGGTATGCAAATGAGCTTTTTACGGCGATCCACGAAGGTACGAGCGGCTGTCACATTCTCTTACGTCGTCGCTAGTCGGCTTTTTCCGGCGTATAGTTAAAGCTGCTATTATCCGGTCTATAGTTTGACATGCCATGTTAAGTATGGCCGTCGTTCCCGCATCGAAATTTCAATTTGTTTTTAATTTTTGCGTAAGTCGTCCGTGAATAGGAATGTACGTAATTTACGCTAGTAAAAAAAAAAAGACGTTTCGACGTAATTTTGCGCAATGCACAGCGGGAAATATCTGAACGGAGCATGTGCAGTTCGATCGAACAGGGACGCGCTTCATTTAAATGACTCACGCCCCCTACCCGCCGATTTGAATTCCGCAGCCAGTAATACACTACGCCGCCGTAACTTACGGCGCAAAATCTTCCAGGATTCGACTTAGAGCCAGGTAAGATACGGCGGCATAGTGTATCTCTGATACACTGCGCCGGGGCATTTGTATGTGGATCTGGCCCCAAGAGATTTCCTCAGGAGCAGAAACTAGTTTAAATTTATTTAGCTTTTTCCACAGCTACAAATATAATATGAGAGATTATGACTTAAGTGTGTCTTCCTTTCATTGTCCATCAGGACCCAAATGTCTTTATGACAGGTTCAACTTGAAAGTGTTTATTAGGATAAATCCTTTAATATGATTAAATTGTAAAGTCTTGTTTTTTTCCAAACTTGTTATACTTACCTGTTCTGTGCAGTGGATTTGCACAGAGTAGCCCAGATCCTCCTCTTTTTGGATCCCTCTTCTGTGCTTCTGGTCCCTCCCTCCTGTTCAGTGCCCCCACAGCATGCAGCTTGTTATGGGGGAACCTGAGCAGAGTCACAGCTCCCTGTGTCCATTCACACCCAGCCCACTTTTTCCCGATTGTCTAGTTGACTGATTGACCGCAGTGGCAGCCAATGAACCAACGGATCCTGCTGCAGCCTCTGAGCCGGTGAGAGAGCAGTGCTGTATTGATATCAGTATGTATAAGAGGGGGGCTGGGAGCTGCAAACAGGTTTTTCCCTTACCTCAATGCATAGAATGCAATAAGATGAAAAAACCTTCTGCCTTTACAGCATCTTTAAAGAAGAAGTCCAGCCTGAGCTTTTTAGGCTGGGATTCTCCCAAGGCCACGTACACACAATCAGACTGGTCCGATGAAACTAATCCGACGGACCGTTTTCATCGGACCAGGCTGAAGTGGTCTAATGGTCTGATGTGTGTACACACCATCGGACCAAAAATCCGATCAGACCAGAACGAGGTGACGTAGAACACACAGACATGCTGAAAAAAGGAAATTCAATGCTTCCAAGCATGCGTCGACTTGATTTGGAGCATGGGCGGGTTTTTGGTCCGATGCTTTGGTGTACTAACATCGAATCTGTCTGACGGACAGGTCTCCATCGGACAGATTTTAAAGCATGTTTTAAAACTAGTCCGATGGACAATGGTCTGATAGGCTGTACACACCATCGAATTGGTCTGATGAAACTGGTCTGCAGACCAGCTTCATCGGACCGGTCTGATCGTATGTACGCGGCCTAAGGGTCACAGGAGTGCAATCCGTTTTGCACTTCGGTGACCAAGTTTTCAGTGAAGAGTCATCTGAAGTTCGCTCTCCGCCGATGTCGCTGCCATCAGTCGGGGCAGCGCATCATCGCGACTTCCCAAGTCAGGATCCGCCAGCTGCCCTAATTGATGGCAGTCTCAGCGAGCCACTGAGACAGCCACTCCCCGCCCCTTCACGACTCAGTGCTCCAATGGGTGTGGAGAAGCAGAGAGGAAAGAGGCAGACTGACATCATTCACTTAGCAGTTTAACCACTTAACACCCGCCCATTAAATGACGGCGGGCGGAATGCTCTATTGTTCTGACAGGACGTCATATGACGTCCTGTCATTTAAAGCCGCTAGGGGTGCGCGCGTCCGTCGCGTTACTGGAAACAGTGCACGTGCCAGGCGGCCGCGATGGCCACCGGGCACCCGCGATTGCCCAGTAACTGAGCAGGGATGTGGAGCTCTGTGTGTAAACACAGAGCTCCACGTCCTGTCAGGGAGAGAGGAGACCGATCTGTGTCCCTTGTACATAGGGACACAGCATCGGTCACCTCCCCCAGTCACCCCCCCCTACAGTTAGAACACTACTTAGGACACACATTTAACCCCTTACCCGCCCCCTAGTGGTTAACTCCTTCCCTGCCAGTCACATTTATACAGCAATCAATGCATATTTATAGCATTGTTCACTATATAAATGTGAATGGTCCCAAAAATGTGTCAAAAGTGTCTGATGTGTCCGCTATAATGTCGCAGTTCCGAAAAAAAACGCAGATCGCCGCCATTCCTAGTAAAAAAAAAACAAATCATAAATTATGTTCCCTATTTTGTAGGCAATATAACTTTTGCGCAAACCAGTCACTATACGGTTATTGCTTTTTTTTTTTATACCAAAAATATGTAGAAGAATACATATCGGCCTAAACGGAGATCATTTTTTCTTTATTGAATATTTATTATAGCAAAAATTTTTTTTTTTTTTTTTTTAATTTACGCCCTTTTTTGTTTATAGCCCAAAAAATAAAAAAACGCACGGGCGATCAAATACCACCAAAAGAAAGCTCTATTTGTGGAAAAAAAGGACGTCAATTTTGTTTGGGAGCCACGTCGCAGGACCGCGCAATTGTCAGTTAAAGCGACGCAGTGCCGGAAGCTAAAATTTCTTCTGGGCAGGAAGGGGGTTTAGGTGCACAGTAAACAAGTGGTTAAAATACAAACTTTCT
Organism: Rana kukunoris; assembly: GCA_029574335.1. Classification (NCBI taxonomy): domain Eukaryota; kingdom Metazoa; phylum Chordata; class Amphibia; order Anura; family Ranidae; genus Rana; species Rana kukunoris. Next base: position 491,165,862 of record CM056050.1, on the reverse strand, counting down.
TTCTGTTGAATACATTAGTTTCTGCTATAGATTGTATTTTCAAAAACCCAGTGGAGATCTCGTACAGCTTTTTTAACAATATCGCCAACCACCCCCCACCCAAAACTCATCTTTGCTACCCACTAGCTTCATTATCTTTTAACTGCTATAAACGAACTGTACCAATTTGTCAACAATAGATTGACCTTCACCTCCAGTGCGGTATCCATTTCACTCCTCATACAGTAGCCCTGACTGTCGTAGTATTACTGGAATTGGGGTAACTTTCCTTTGAGCAAAGATCATAGCAAGCAGTCAGCTCATATTCTGGCCAGACCCTTTTCTTCAAGTTCATGCTGCCACTGTGGTTTTGGTAGTGCTTGTTTAAATTTGCGCATTAAAAGTTTATAGAGTTGTTTTATACCTGAACACTCCAGTTAACTGTTCAAAACACTCACAATGAAAGTCACATGTGGGCATTGACAAACCAGGTGGTAACATTTTACGGAGACGCAGACTGATCCATGCCCTAGAACTCTTTTGCATGGGGACAGGCTGTCTTTAATCATTGTTTTTCACCTTTCCCTAGGGATGTTCTACTACTAATTACAGAATGAGGCATAGAATGCATATTTCAAAACCAGATATTATTGACTTAAGACATGAGACTTCAAATTATGAAAAACAAATTTCACCCCTTTCTATGCCATGTTAGGTGGTAATATGCGCATAATATAATAGCAAAAATACTATATTCTATTACAGCATATTCAGCTGGTTGGATTTAGCCTATAAACAAGTGAAATGGAGCAATCCAAAACACTTAGTTGCCAATAGTTGAACGGGAAAAAAAAACATTTAAATTATTTAACCACTTCAATACCAGGCACTTACACACCTTCCTGCCCAAGCCAATTTTCAGCTTTCAGCGCCGTCGCAATTTGAATGACAATTGCGCCGTCATGCTACACACATAGAGCTTTCTTTTGGTGGTATTTAATCATCTCTGCGATTTTTGTTTTTTGTGCAACAACTAAAAAAAGACTGAAAATTTGGAAAAAAATATAAAGTTTTCATTTTTTCTATAATTTTTTTTGTAAATAAGTATGTTTTTCTTCAATTACGGGCACCGATATGGCTGCACTGATACGGTAGCACTGATGGGTACTGATGATGGTCACCGATAGGCGGCACTGATACGGAACGCTGGTATGCAGCACTGATGGGCACTCAAAGGCGGAACTGATGGACACTCATAGGCGGCACTGATGGGTGGGCAGTGATGGGAACTGAGGGGTGGCACTGATGCTGATGGTGACATTGCTGGGCATCACTTGTTTTATATTTTTTCCAGTCAGTGCCCATGTTGCCACTCAGTGCCCATTTGTGGAGGCTCTTTACCGCGATCGGAGATGTAGGGTGTCAGACTGACATTGCTGGACGCCAATAGACGTCCAGTCAGGATAACAGAACCACTTCCCGGACATCAATTTACTTTTGACCGGTGGTTAAAGTGTAAAAAAAAATAAAAAAAAATGCAGTGAAAATGTCAAGTGTGCTTTAAAATTATACTAAAGCTAAAAACGTGCATGAAGGTAAAAAGAAAATGTATATCATTTTATAAATTATATGTAAAAGAAGGGGGTGTTGTCTGCGCTGAAAGTGAACAGGGGGGGAGGAGGGGGGGTGTGGGTGATAGGGGTGAATGGATGGGACGGGTGGCTGGATGGGTGGATGCAGGTGGGTTTAGGACAACATGATAACCAACATAATCGAAACAATGATGTGAATGAATATACACATAAGGGTGATAACCAATAAATACAAAAATTATTACAATAATTATTACAATAAGGAAAAACCCAACACACTAGCCAGTGTAATGTGAAACCAGTGAAAAACAATCCTAAATCCAAACTATAAGACCAGAGAAAATTCCATGAGGAAATGCCTCTGGATGGAAAAAATGTGAAATAAATAAAGTCTCTAGTGAAAAAACCCAAGAGTCCAGATAAGTCCAAATTGAAATGGTGGTGCCAGGAAAGGGTGACAGCAGAAAGCACCTCAGGTGGTCCCCAGCTCCTCACCTCAAGGCTATAGCTCGGATAGCCTGCAACAGCACCTCCCGGTGGAGGACAGTGATCCCTCGGCAGGGCAAGCAGCAGAGGCACTCCTCAGCACGGGGTGATGGATGATGGGCCTATCTCCCACGAACAGCGAGTTCGTACTTCTAATGGCAGATATCCTCTTCTAAGCTGGCCAGATGGTCACTCACAACAAGGGATCTCTCAGATGGCATAATTTAAAACGATCCAAAAGGCACAAAACCAACAGACGTCAGGAACACACTGCGTCAGGCGTGTGGACTCTGTGGCTCCTAGGATCCCTACGCGTCTCGTCACACCTCGTGACTTCCTTAGGGATCGTTTTAAATTATGCCATCTGAGAGATCCCTTGTTGTGAGTGACCATCTGGCCAGCTTAGAAGAGGATATCTGCCATTAGAAGTACGAACTCGCTGTTCGTGGGAGATAGGCCCATCATCCATCACCCCGTGCTGAGGAGTGCCTCTGCTGCTTGCCCTGCCGAGGGATCACTCCACCGGGAGGTGCTGTTGCAGGCTATCCGAGCTATAGCCTTGAGGTGAGGAGCTGGGGACCACCTGAGGTGCTTTCTGCTGTCACCCTTTCCTGGCACCACCATTTCAATTTGGACTTATCTGGACTCTTGGGTTTTTTCACTAGAGACTTTATTTATTTCACATTTTTTCCATCCAGAGGCATTTCCTCATGGAATTTTCTCTGGTCTTATAGTTTGGATTTAGGATTGTTTTTCACTGGTTTCACATTACACTGGCTAGTGTGTTGGGTTTTTCCTTATTGTAATAATTATTGTAATAATTTTTGTATTTATTGGTTATCACCCTTATGTGTATATTCATTCACATCATTGTTTCGATTATGTTGGTTATCATGTTGTCCTAAACCCACCTGCATCCACCCATCCAGCCACCCGTCCCATCCATTCACCCCTATCACCCACACCCCCCCTCCTCCCCCCCTGTTCACTTTCAGCGCAGACAACACCCCCTTCTTTTACATATACATTTTTCTCTCTGCCCAGGACAGAGTGTCAGGAGTCTGCTGCAGAATCCCCAGTCCACCTTCCAGCCCAATTCCACTCCCACCCATCCCCCTTGGTAGCTCAGGAGTCTTTCCATATATCCATTTTATAAATTATACTTTATCGTTTTATAATCTATTGCCTAAACTTGCCTATACAGCTAGGATTAGGATAATATCATATGTATTTTAAATTGTATTTTTAACAAAAATCAGCAGTATTAAACCCAAAAACAAACAATTTATATTAGGCAGCTTACTAATTCTTAAGCTCCATACACACGATCCAGTTTTTGCCCGGCCAAACTCGCATCGGAATTCTGATGGAATTCCATCGCAGTAAAAGAGAACATGTTCCCTATGTAAACTCCGATGGAATTCCTTGGAATATCCGATGGAAAAACTCAGAAAGGGCATACACACGGTCGGAATTTCCCAGGGAAAAAGCATTTGCTGTGGTGGCTGCATTAGTTTCCTTTTTTAAATGGTTTTCCTCTATTCTTGCCTGTTATTCAGTAAGTTTGTTATTTTATTTTTTTATAACAAACACACCAAGCTTTCCAGCAAAAGTGGCAGTCAGAGGGATAAGACAAAACATTTAACCGACAGAACCGCTTGCAATGATCAGCTATTATTTATATAAAACCTTTATCCCAAAAAATAAAAAATAAAAATAAAATAAAAACTTTTGCTAAAATTAAAAGTTGTACCTGTAGTTTAGGCGCCAATTTGTTAGTCACGTCCATTCCAATTTAGAAATCCTGTGCTGCTACCCGAAGAGGTCTCTATTGCTCCTGCAGTGGAGTGGAGGCACCCTAAGCCCCTATTCACACTTGAGCTTTTTCTGCTCATTTCCCTACACCTGACCATGCACAACATGCAGAATCCTATTCTTTTTCATTGGAAGAGTATATTACTGGCTTCATCACCAGATAAAAATAAAGGGGAAAAAAAAAAAGCACTAAATGAATGTAGCCACCACCATGTAAGGATTGGTGAGCTGCACTATTATTAGATTTTTACCTTTAGATTTAATACCACTTTAAAATATTACATATGAATTCTACAATGATTTTGCCTTTCGATGTTAATTATTTAGTATTTAAATAAAACATTACATAATTAGGTTTCACATAACCACTACAGGAACGTCACCACTATTATTCTTACTAAGAAGAACGATGAATACCAACTAAACAATGTGAAGGAAAACAATATAGTGCATTATTAGCACTAGATTATGCTCAGTTATCAATAGGTCTATTACTGAAAATCACTATACACACCACTGTTTGATGGTTGACTTGAATCACTTCATCACCAGCATGGATCTTCTTGCATCGGTCAGCAGGTGACTAAAGAATAAACACAGATGCTATTGTAAATCAGAGGTAATGCTTTCTTACCAAATATCTGAAAAATCAGTGGTAATGTTTTTTTACCAAATATCTTAAAAACTGTACCGCCCTACTAATTTTACAAAGAGCGTGTAAATACTAAGCTTGCCCCATACAGTCTATGCGTTTGGGATCAAACCCTTTATTTTATATATAGAAACAAAGACCAACAGCAGTTAAAGACCAAAAGCTCCATCAAGGCTGCCTTTTTGTTTCCTGTTTTTTTTTTTTTTTTTTTTTAGCATTTGTTCTATTGCAGCAAATTGACAGTCTATTTTAGCTTTTTTTTTTTTTAGCTAAAGTTTCCTTCATTGTATTTCTACAATTAAATAAAAAAATTTTTTGTTTGTTATAACTTTAATTAGGGATTAGGTGCTATACTATTGAAACACAAAGATCAAAAAGGAGCTGCGGAGTACCATGGAGATCAACATTGCCAGAAGTGTTGGTTTACCTGTGGACTTCAAAGGAAGAGCAGGAAAGGCAACTACTGTGTTTATTGACGTAGAAAACTCACTTTTTCACCCTGCAAATCGGTTCGATACTGCAATTTGGGCTGACTCGGAGAGACTGGGAGAGGGGCGGGATGAACGCCGTCAGATTACATACAGCGATTCACTTAGTGGCCTTTGTAATAGCAAGTCCCATCTCCTGGGCCAGCATTTGACCAGTGTTCTGTCCATCATAGACGCCGATCCAGGAGGTGGGACTTTGTATTAAAAAGGCCACTGTATATAATCTGATGCCCCCTCCCTGAGAAGTGCATTGATCAGGCTGCATTCATGACAATGGGAAGGCTGCAGATGGGCATTGATCAAGCTGCATTGATGGGCAATTGTGAGGCTGTGGATGGGAATTGACCAAGCTGCATTGATGGGCAATTGTGCCGCTTCAGATGGGCATTGATGGACAATTTTGAGGCTGCAGATCAGCATTAATCAGGCTGCATTGATGGGAACTGACCCTTATTTTGCTTCAAAGTTATTTATTTAAAAACGTAGGTTTTTTTCTGAAACCTCCCTCTTAAAATGAAGGTGCATTTTATACGCTTGTGCGCGTTATATGCCGATAAATATGGTAACTATTCATTCTCTTTCTACAGTTATAGATTTTCCTAAAATGCTTTTGTTATACGCAAAGTGTTCAGCTTCAGTAGCTATCCTACATTATTTGGTACCAATACACTTGTATTTAATATGTCTGCTCTAAGGGATAACCCACAGCTTAGCTGTATGCAAGAAAATAATCACTCTCATTCGAAAAATAAAATTACTTCTACATTATTACATTTTACCAACAATCCTATATAAACAGTTTATTAGATTTTATGATTTTGACGTTTAGTTGATTTTAATATCTACATAAAGAAAATCCTGCCTTTATAATTTCCCATCACTTATTTTATAGAGTGGAACTGAATGGTATTTGCTTTCCTGTTGCTTCACTTAAAATTATAACATCTTTATGAGGGTGCGGAAAATGCTTGATTACAAATACAGATTTAAATAAGTGCAAATAAGGCCATGATTTTCAATTTATTATTTGAAATTGTGGCATTTAGAAATGCATGAGTGACATGTCCCTGTGGTCAAGCTAAAGTTACTGGTGTCTCCGGCGAGCATGCATGGGAGCGACGTTATGCGGCTCCCGCCAGTCACACAGCCGGAGTCCACATCCCTGGAAGGACGAGGAGCAAAAGATGGCTGCAGCCTACAGCAGGGATAGCACATGCTTCGATTGCAGCTAAAGCGGAGGTTCACCCAAAAATCAACTTTCTGACATTAGATCCAGCATCCTGCTAACATCTGCAGTATGCTGTTTTTTTTTTTTTTGTACTTATCGTTTTATGAGCCGTTGTTATCCGGCTCTGAGCGGGGAATGGGTGTTCCTAAGCCGAAAGGAGTTGATTGACGGGCTGCTAAGGCGCGTCATGCCTTCTGAAAATACCCAAAGTGACACTCGGGTATTTTCAGGAGGCGTGACGTGCCTTAGCAGCCCGTCAATCAACTCCTTTTGGCTTAGGAATGCCCATTACCCGCAGGATTCCCCGCTCGGAGCCGGATAACAACGGCTCATAAAACGATAAGTACAAAAAAAAAAAAAACGCATACTGCAGATGTTAGCAGGATGCTGGATCTAATGTCAGAAAGTTGATTTTTGGGTGAACCTCCGCTTTAAGTGGTATATAATGGGCTAGTATGCCTTGCAGGGAAGAAAAGAGGAAGTAAAACCCATCAGGGTTTACTTCCTATTTAAGTGCTTCTGCTGTGAATTTAAAGGATGAATTTCTCCACAGTGCTTGCTTATTTTATGGTACGTTATGATTATGGCCTAGCCACAGATTCCCTTATAGTGCAAGACTCCCAAGTGTAATAAGCCTATGGATATTTTGAGAAAACTAGAAAATATCAAAGTCAGAAATTAATGACTTCAGGAACACTGTTGGGATGGTTTACTAAAATTGGAGGGTGCAAAATCTGGTGCAGATGAGCATTGTAGCCAATCGACTTCTAATTTCAGCTTGTTCATTTAAGCTTTGACAAAAAAAAAACTGGAAGCCGATTGGTTTATATGCAGAGCTTCACCAGATTTTGCACTCTCCAGTTTTAGTAAATCAACCCCTATATGCTTTAAAGTGGAATGTCATGGGTTAAATACAACATTTGTTAGCAGGCAGATTTTTATTTCAGAAAAGACTCTGGAAGTCTCTCATATAATAAATGCTTCTTAACTGCCTGCTAGGGAACTACTTTAGATTGTACACCTATACGTGCATGCCTTGGTGCTGGGATAAATTAACTCCAAAGCCATGTGTGGCAGTTATGTCATCTTGGGCTGACTTGGGATGACTGAAGACGACAAGCCCAGAAGAAGATCAGGCCAAGATGTCAATGCAGGTGAGGTAGCTTGCAAATGCCACATCGTTGGAAGGAACATAAAGTAAAATAGTCTTTAGTACAGGCTGCAGCATTGCACTCTAATAGATAACTGGATGACATCCAGTTATCTTAAACTCAATGGTTTGAAAACAGAGCTTCTCCTGTTTCACGCAAACCGGAAAAGTCACTCCACCTCAACTTGGACCCCACCACCCATTCTGGGTAAAAATATCACCCCTAGCACCAAAGTCAAAAGTCTCGGAGTCATTTTCGACTCCTACATGACAATGGATGCACAAATAGGGTCAGTAGTCAGCGGATCCCATCATCTGCTGCGCCTACTACGCCGACTCACCCCCTTTATCCCTAAAAAGGACATTGTAGTCGTGGTGGGAACAATCATCAATTCCAGACTCGACTATGCAAATGCCCTCTATTTAGGACTTCCAAAATACCAAATCATTCGTCTGCAAGTCATTCAAAATACAGCTGCTCGATTAGTGACTGGCAAAAAAAACATGGGAGTCAATCTCCCTTTCGCTTAGATCTCTTCACTGGCTACCAGTGAAAGACAGAATCACTTTTAAGGCACTCTGCCTAACACATAAGTGTATTCAAGGAAACGCTCCCCAATATCTATGCGAAAAAATAAAAGCTCATAACCCAAATCGCATTCTGCGATCAACAAATCAAAACCTACTGCAAATACCCAAGGCAAGATACAAATCCAAAGGAGATCGGAGATTTGCTGTCCTAGGACCCCGACTGTGGAATGCACTACCAACCACCATCCGACTGGAGTCGGACCACTTGGCCTTCAGGAGAATTATTAAAAAACTCATCTCTTCTGAGGTAAAGGGTTTCCTTACCGAAGGAATGAAAAGAGCACCCAGAGACGATTAAGTTTCCAAGTGTTGCGCTTTATAAGTTTCTCACTCACTCACTCAGCATTGCAAACTCGTTACCAGCACACTCCCTAGTTATAAAATGCAAGTGGGCGTGCCTACAATCACTGGCACTCACCTTTAAATAAAACAAACATAAGTTTTAGACCCCTTTCATACTGGGGCGTTTTTCAGTCGTCTTAGCGTTAAAAAAAAAAAACTACAAAGCGCCTGAGAGAAGCCTCATCTGCAATCCCAATGTGAAAGCCTGAGTGCTCTAAGAGTCCTTTCACACTGCCATTGCCCAAAAAACATTGGTAAAGCACCGCTAAAACTAGCAGTGCTTTTTCCGGCGTTTTTCGAGCGATGGCATGCACTTTTAACCCCTGCTAGTGGCCGAAAAGGGTTAAAAGTGCCCACAAAGCACCGCTTTTTATTGATTTCAATGGTAAGGGGCGCTTTAGGAGCGGTGTATTCACCGTTCCTAAAGTGCTGCAGAGAAGCTGCTTGCAGGGCTTTTTTAAGCCCTGCCAGCGCAGCGCCTCAGTGTGAAAGCACTCGGGCTTTCACATTGGAATTGCAGATGAGGCTTCTTTCAGGCCCTTTACAGGCACTTTTTTTAATGCTAAAGTGCCTGAAAAAACGCCCCAGTGTGAAAGGGGTCTAAGATAGACTGATCCTTAATTATGTAATACAATGCTTTTTACAACTGCAATACTTTAAAGTGTTAAAGCAGTTGCATATGTTTCTCTTTTCCGCTCATGCGGGTGCCCTTCCCCCCCCCCATCCCCCCATCCCTCTTCCTTACCACTGGAACCTTAGGTTTCTGATTTATGTTCTTCACCTTGTTTTCTTCACCCAATTTTTGTTATACTTGCACTGAACTGAATGTCTCTCATTGTATAAAACTGTTCTGGTGGTGACATATGTTATGAATACTAGTGTCTTAAAGATGAAATGTAATGCCTTTCTTTAAAACACCAATAAAGAAACATTGAAAGAGAAAAGCAGTTGCATATTTAAGCATGCAGACTTAGGCTGTAGTCAATATGACATAAAGCAATGCACAGTAATCTAACATAACTAATCATTGTGCATATTTCATTGAACCATGCAAACCAGGTTTAAAAATATAGGATACGAGATATGTCTGTTGTACATCTTCATCCATGGAAAACACTGATCATCAAGATGAATTGTTGATAAATGGCATCTTATCAGATAAAATCTATGAAATGTCTTTAGTATGAGTACTTTGTGTCACATGATTACCAGAATTTAAATGTAAATTTAAAATTTGTCACTGTTCTTAAAACTACAAACATAAATAAATAATAAATAAAAAAAAGGTGGTAATTAATGAGACATGAAGTAAACAAGTGCTTTATCCCATGCCATCTCCTTTACTTTCCAAACTATAACTGTGTGACATCTGCAAAACCAAAACTGAGGAAGTCACGTGGGAGTGACGACACGCATTGGTTGGAGTAGGGTGACATAGGGCATCAGCATTGCACCGGAGCCACAGCCCTGCTGGAAACAGGGATCAAGTGCATTGTTTTAATCCTAAATGTAAGCGAATGCTTAAATAAAATGTATGCGGTTTTATATACCACACCATGGAAGTCCGTTTGCTTTGACTGAGTGTAAATGGAAGGAGAAGGTGGTTTCTTTATACAGCATGCACAGAATACCTAACATAATTCGGAGAAGGGAGAGGAGGAGAAGGATATTGATCAACTGTCATATTAACCTGTGAGTACAACCCAGCTGGGGAAGGTGACGTTTGACCTAAACAGGTCTAACATGGAGGTGAGCGCAGTGGTGAACAGGTGTTGGAGATTGATGCACATGCATGCATATTTTGACCCATGTAGGGTAAAGGCTGAAAAATAACACTTTTAAGAAGCACTGTTGTTCAGAGAAACTGTATTATGAACATTATTACTTATTGCACTGCTAAAGGAAATTAATCAGGTTATTCACTTATGACCAGTGTTTATTTGATAAGTGCAACCAACACTTAGCATTTAATTAACGAGACATGTATTCTTCAAGTTCTACTCACATTTTCAGTTGTCCCAGTTATCACGTGAAGTCCATCATATGTAGATTTAATGTACATTCCCTGCAATAAAACAAAATACTGCAACATGAATAAACAGCACTATGTATAGTAGTTTAGGCATGGAATAAACACAGACACAAGAATGAAGTAGTAGAATGATCTATTGAGTGCTGCCTAAAACAGACAGCAAGAAAAAAAAAATGTCAATCAATCAGATGTAAAAGCGTGACAGTCTAAAATTACAGTGACACAAAATGAAAAACAGATTAAAAAAAAAAAAAAAAACAGTAAACTTAATTTATGATCAATATACATTATCTACCATTACTCCGTTTGTCTATCGGATTTAATGGATCATTATCACTGTCATACTAGAGTGTTGCACTCTACCATTATTATGATAAATTGCCAAGCTTTACGAAATTAGGTTTACACCCAGATCGTGCCCCATGGGATTATCACATCTTAATGAACATAACAGAAAGAGGTACTTTGAACTAGAAACATTCTCATGAAAAGATGTGCTCTGGTTATGGTGTTTTAGAAATGCCCAATCCCACAAGGGGTTTCACTTACACTCTTTCATTTCTTTTCATGCACTGTAATGAATGCAATGATAAAAAAATAAACAAATCTGATATTCCTGTAAATGACCTTTCCCTTCTAACAGACTTGTATATGTTTTGGAAGAAATGCCGTTTAGAGTAAGGGATCTTGTCGGTTAAAAAGAAATAATTTTTTTTTAATGGGATCCAACTCTGCACAACACTGGATTATTAATAGAAATAATAATTTAAAAAAAAATAGTCTTACAGCCACTTTTCTATTTATACAGGGTGTATACATACATAGGGCACCAGATTAGACTAGGTATTATTACTGAGCAGCCTCAAATAACAGAACTGGTCAGACATGCCCCCTTTGCAATACCATTTGTAAGGACATGTGGTGGAGATGTGGTTATTACTCGGCATTAAGGAAAATCAGCACTTTCACAAAGAAATGATATATTAGAAGAAGATCTGTCTCTCTAAAATAAAGCAAGTCCTTTCTGCAAAGAAAGTCATTAATACTTACCCCATCTGTTTTTCACACCTCCAAACTCTGTTGTCTTCAGAGATAAGTGTGCTAAAAAAAAAAAAAAAAAAAAAAAACTACAATCTCTCACTTCTGGCAGCGTTGGACAGCTGCTTCCCCCACTGTGCTCAGTGGTTGCCCCTCCTGGCTGCAAAATTACTACATGGCACAGTAGTGACCTAGGGGCCAGTGGAAGGAACCACAAAGGGCAGTGGGGGACCAGGCATCGGACACACCTGTGCCAAATGCCCAAGATTTTCCAGTACACTTATCGCTTCGAGTCAGTAGAGTTTGATAGTAGGGGTAAATATGAATGCTTTTCTTTGAGGGAAAGGGTATTCTTTTAAAAAAAAATTTATACAGTTACTAACATTTTCAAAGAAAAAACACTCACATAATTTTAACATGTGAAGATATAGAACTATGAAGTGATAACAAGGTGTGACAATTACAACATACAATAAAAACCAACTGAAGTAATACTTTTATTTAAGTAGAACTAACACAGTATCAGATGAGACATCAAGGACATTCTGGTGCTACCTATATATAACCAAGCATACATAGACTGTTGGCATTGTAGTTGAAGCTAAAAAAAAAAAATATATGTACCAATAACCAAAGAAGGGATCAAAGATCCTTCCAGTTCTCTCCTGTGTATGACCATGAAAAGGGATACAACAGTTTTGAAGAAACATAACATTTGAGGAATGGGGAAGAAAAGGGGGTTAGCCGTTTAGGCCCCATTTCCTCATGGGATCACGGCACGGCAGTAAATTGATAGTAAAGGAATAAGTTATACTTTATCTATGATTGGTTAGCATAGTTCAGGTGTTAGTAAGGGCTATAAAGGTCAGTGGGTCATTTGAGGTCAGAAAGAGGTGAAGTTTCTTGAAGGTTCCCAGCCTAGTTGAGGATTGGTCAGTCAGGTCAGGTCAGGTGCTTTAGAGGGTTCTGGAAAGATGAAAGGTCAAGCAGGGATTGGTTGCGGAAGTCAGCTGACACTATAATATTGTTCTAAAAAACAGTGCTGGCCTTTTTAAGGGTCAGCTCTGATCGGGTCAGTGCCAGTCACCAGGAGAAAATGTTAGTTTAAATGCTGAATCAGCTTGAGTCTCAGTGGCTGGGCTGAGTATTGGTTATTGAAAAATATTTGGTTAAGAGTATGCATTTATGAAATAAAGTGGCGTTATATTGATAGATTTATAAACCAATGAATCAGGCCATGGCCAATATTATTCCCAAAAAATAAATAAATAGATATACATGGATAAATGTGTATTTAAATAAATTATTATTATGTTATATACGATGTTTGTGCGTTTTATTTCTCTATCTATGTTTGTAGTGCGCATGATGCCTGTTAGCGCATTTTTTTTACATGATACATACATTACCAAGTCATTACTTTTGAAAACCATAAAAAATTGACATTCCAAAAGGTGTGGCAAAGCATCTATATTAAGTCTACTATCCACCTCTACAAAGTTTCCTCTTTTCCCTTTCTAAACCGTGTTACATTCCCTTTAATGGATTTCTGTGCTTGATTCCGAGTCCGATGCACTGAGTAATGACTTATCAGTCAATTAGAGTCTTAGAATTGTGAAACACCACTTCAATACTGCATTCACATTGAGATTTTGTCATAGAGAATAGACTGAAATGGTGCAGAGCATAATAACATAAGGACACTGCTGCCTGTTCAAAGGGGAATTATTATCATGCTCTGAGTAATCTCGATAAACTCTGAAGAGACATCTTATTCCTATGTCACTAATGTACTGCATCTGTGAAAGAGATACAACATTAAGAGGGGTCAAAATGGCACCTCATACTAATATCACTGCTTTCATGCTTTTATCCTTCACCGCAGGTAAAATAGGTTATAACAGCTCATAAATTATAATTCCCAGGCAGTTATCAGAGGTTGCCGAGAACCATCTAGAGGATTTCATACCAAAATCAAAGTGGCAAATAATCCCTTTTTAATGCATGAAATAATACATCAAGCTCACAAACCACACGCCTCTAACATTACAGAAGAATTAGTTCAAAAACTAGCTGAATACCCTTCTGAAAAAGCACAAGTGACACATGCAATTATGGTAATCATGGCTGTGACTACTTCACTACTCCCTATTGCCACATACTTGCACCATACGGTCGCTGGTATACAGAGATGCTTACTACAGTGTTGAGCACAGAAAAGCACAACATTTATCATATTCATTGGACAAAAAGGAGAATGTGCATGAAGCAGTTTTAGAAAACCAAAAAATAAATAAAAAAATCATTCAAACTTTGGCTTCCATGTATGGTATTTACTGTTTATTGGGTCAGTTCTTGTGACAGAAATTCTTGCTGGCCAATATGTGAAGCAATGAGTTTATAACTTTCAAAGATGTCAAAAAGTCAGATTTATCCCATACGTTAATTAACCATATTAAACCAGGTCCAAATCTTTCTTAGGATATCAGCATAGTGATATCTTTCTAGAGAGTTCAGAGTTTCCAGCTACCACTGTCCACCATAACTGATATGAGGAGCTTTCACTGTAATTCCCCAGATTTTAATTTATATTACAGAACATTTTGAAATTAGGAAGAAAAATCACAACAGGGATAGTACCTGTCTTGTCTTTTTTTTTTCAAAACTGAGCAAAGAAGGCAAGAGGATTAATATTACCATTATATTTATCTCAGCTAGAATGTCCCTTAATACAGAACTAGTCTCTGGAGGTTACCCACACAAGAATGGGTAGTCCATTTTTCCAAATGGCCATTTATGGAAGAAAATAATTAGGGTACAAAACCTATTTTAGAACAAGTTTCCTGTATAACTTGGATTGGTCCTTGAAGCCACGCTAAGGCTGGGTTCACACTACGATTTTCTATACAGTTTTTGGATACAGTTTTTTTTTTTTAAAACGTATTCTAAAAAACGGACCCAACCGTACTCAACCGTATGCTATACGGTTGCATCCGTTTTTTAAACTGATTTTTTTTTTTTCAATAAAGTTTCAGTTGTTCTATTGAAATTTCAAGGGAAGCAAGGTTAACAACCATATAGAAAAAACCGGACAGAACCGCAACGACATACAGTTCTCATAGAGTCCTATGTTAAAATAACCGTATACGGTTGAAATACGGTTTTTGAACCGGAAAAAAACCATGGTAGACCAAGTATATAGGAAAAAAAAAGTTAAAAACCGTATGGTTTGAAAACCGGATACAACCGTATCATTTATGGCAAATACGGTTTTTAATGTAAAGTCTATGGCCACGGTTTTCTGTACGGTTGCATACGTTTTTTTTTTTTTAAAAACGTATCCAAAAACTGTATAGAAAATCGTAGTGTGAACCCAGCCTAACCCCAAAGAAAGCTTAAAGTCGTTCTTGGTTTATCTCAACTCAAACGGTTCTACAGGACTGCTCTCGGTAGGCTTTCCAAGTCTGATCCTAGTGTTTTTCTGAACTAAAAGTTAAATGGTTGGAATTTATACTAGCCCAAGCCAAAGCACTCCTATCTTTCCACCAACAATTCATTGCCAGCGAGGTAAGGAGGTGCTGTTCGCCCTCATTGTCAGTAGGAAATTAAACAACCACTGGGGGAGGGGAAGGGAAGACAGGTTCTAACACTTAAACAGCTTGTATAATTTGCAAATGCAATAGTCAGCCCCTTCTTATAAAAAAAAAAAGAAAGTCTGATCAATAGATAGGAGGTTCAGTGAAAAAGTAACCACACCAACAGATCACCAACTCATGATGATGTCATTTATGAGGAAACGATCGTCGGGACACCACGCTCACGCGCTCTGCACATGTGCGTTCACTTCTACATGTCTATGTTGAGGATTTTTTCTACTTGTAAGGAAGCTCCTTGTTTTTACCTTGTTTTATGCGAATTGAAGACTCAGGGTCAGATTACCTACATGCAACATTCACATGTAGCATTGCACCTGTTTTTTTCATGAAATCTACATAAAGAGTTTGTAAAGGAAAAACATTTTTTATCTTACTAGCTTCCTTTACCTTAATGCAGTGCTGTTTTCATGTCCTCATTGTTTTTTTTGTTGTTTTTTTTTGCTCTCAAGTTTAATATAAAAGAAAATCAATCAGCGCAATAAAAACACACAATAATATAAGTGAGCAGCTGAACACTAGGAATCAATTAGATAAGTTCCTGGAAAGATATAAACAAAGAATAGTCCAGCGCTATTTAAAAGTCCATCCAAAGATCCTCCTTGTGATAATCCAATAGTGGTAAAATTCACACACATGCAGGTGATGAATCCGTATCTGTTTTGGCTTCATGCTTGTCAGCTGGCAACTTCATCCCCGCTATTGACCCTGATCTTGCTATAGGGTCTGATCTGGGAGGTGAGAGGCCACTTTTACTACTGGTGGAGGTGTTTTTCTTCTATCCACGATTCATCACCTGCATGTGTGTGAATTTTACCACTATTGGATTATCACAAGGAGGATCTTTGGATGGACTTTTATATAGCGCTGCACTATTCTTTGTTTGCTCTCAAGTTGCTGTATTTCTTCTCTGATCTCCACACTTCCTGGTTGTCTGTTTCCTGATGACCACAGTACTGGGAGCTTTCTCTCTGTGGTCACTAATCAAGGAGGTGCGATTACTGTGTGTCTAAAACCCCCTCAGCACCAATCATTTTCCAAACCATCACTGCCCTGTATTGGCTCTGTGGCTCTGTACATCAGAGAACCAGGAAACGGCATGCAAAAACAAAACTAGAACTGCAGGTACATTATATGATTGATTTTTATCTATTTTTAATAATTTTTAAAAGGAATCAGTTAACTATTATGTCTCTATACCCTGTAAACAGTCATTTCAGGCAAAAAAAAATATGTTTTCCTTTAAAGAGAGAAGATATCCCACTATTTGGGGTTTTATTTTTTTGCAAGATTTGCACTTCCTTTGGATATTCGAGACACTTGCTTTGAATACTGCCCGGGATATGGAGGCTCCTGGTGGGAGACATCCAGGAGACTTGAGACACCCAGGAGATGTGGATATCCATGGTTGGGGATCTCTAATCCAATTAGCGTTCCGTGACCTACCTGAGCAAGGGGGGGGGTCGCTGGAGTTCCGGTAAGCCTTTCATCTCACTGGGGTGACGGTTCTCACGAGGTCAAGCATTTGTACCAAGTCACTTTATTTCCGCAAGGATTTTTAGTCACTTATATGGACTATTTTTTTTATCACATATGGCACTTTATTGTTGCATCTTATTATATGGCACATGGTTTCGTTTTACACATTAATTGATATATGCATATTTAATTTTATGTAGTTGCATTTCTCTGCACATTTGCACTTTATCGATACAGGAATATAGATGCATGTTTTACAAGCGCTGCACTTCTCTTTATACATTTATTATACATACAGTATATGTTTTATATATAGTGTGGCTTGGATGTGTAAAAGGACATTACAAAAACAACAACTGGGAAATGTAAGATTGCTTTAGTCTTCTTTGTCATCTCCAGATTCACTTTGTTGATGCCAGGGGAGTTTTTTAAACAGGTCTAATTAGCTTCCACAAAGAAACAAAACTAAAACCTGGCAAGTCCCAGCAAACTTAGCTGGCAAGCATGCCGACTGTAGTCACTAACAAAAGTAAAGGGGACTGACTCACTTAGATATTTGTAATTTTTGCCTGTAATATTCAAAATTTGCATTCAAATTCCCAAAAATTGTCAAGCTATAGCTGGTATAAGCAATGACCCCTTCTTTAAATTTTGAAACTTACAAATGGCAAGTCCTTTGTTGCTGCTGTTAGTATAAAGATAAAATGTAAAGAATAAAAATCTGCACAGGCAAGTCCTAGTCCAATGGTTTAGGGTGCTCATTTCGAAAAGAAGAGACAGACTTATGGGTGGAGAGATAGGGCTGCACACCCCGGTATAATGAAAAAGAAATTGTCCCGGTGGGGCTTAAAAACAGCAAAGTTGAAAAAATATTTCAATTAATTTTTCTCCTCTTCCCCCCTCATAGGTTTCCCTTCCCCCGTAGTCTGGGACCACCTATGTCCCATGACAGAGCAGGGTTCCTCTTGAGGAAGTGGATAGACGAGACAACCTATGTACAGTATTACTCATGAAATTACTCTTTTTCAGCCGCAACCAATAAAAATTCCTCTGAAGAAGACCTCTTGGTCGAAACGCGTTAGAAAACTGCAAATGCTTGTCAGTTTTACAGGCCATGTATTTTATTGTTACATTATGATCTGTGTATGGATATTTTTATATTGTGCATCATGTCGCAACTCATTTCTTATTTTGATGTCATAACTTTTTCACAATAAAACGTTGTATTTTACACGTTGCATCTCCATATTTTTTCAACTTTGCTGTTTTAAAGCCCCACCGGGACAATTTCTTTTTTTTAAGGGTGCTAATTTCTGCCTATCTAAGTTATATTTTCTAACTTATAAATCAGTTGCAGCAAACTATATCATTTTCTGTGTGATTTAGATCTTATCAACTGTATTATTCTTACCAGTCCTTCACTTGGCTTAATGTTGGCTAGCTGTACAACTTCCAGATGGGCAGATTGAGAAACCAATGGATCAGAAGATAGAGATATGATGTGGTCACAAACACCAGACAACGTTTTGCACTAAAGATGAAAAGAATATTAAAATGGTCATAAAAGGTTAACACAGAACACCTTCTTTCTTTTAATAGGCAAGACAGAATTCATATTGTAGAGGACTTATAATGCAGGGAGATAGAGAAATGTTCAGGATGATCAAGATAAAAAGCTGATTAAAGCCTTAGCTAGTGAATGTTACATATCATGCTCTGATATAATTGGATATTATGAACTACAGTATTAATAAGGATCTATTTCATCTCTAGCTCATTGTAATCCTGAAATCTACTTAAATGAAAGTTCCTTGAGCTTAATCAGGAAGCAATTCAAACCTAAAATTGATATTTAGCACTAGCTGAATCACTATTATTTTACAGAAACATTAAGCAAAGAAAGCGCAGCCGGAAAAACATTACAAAATACAATTGGAAATCGAATTGTCGGGTGAAAATTTTAGACACACCTCATTAAAAGGGCTCATGTTTAAAAGCTTTGGGCATGTATCAACATTATCTGTCTGGCATCAGTTGATGCTTCTGAACAAAATGTAGAATGCATTAACAGGTGCTCTTCTTCTCCTTGCCTACATTTGACCTGCTTTAAAGCGGAATTCCGGCCACAATTTCACTTTTTAAATATAAATACCCCTGTAATACACAAGCTTAATGTATTCTAGCAAAGTTATTCTGTAAACTAAGGTCCGTTTTGTTAGGTTGTTACAGCATTTAGATACTTTATAAAACAGGAATTGACCGGGGCCATCTTAAGTGTGGGAATCCATGAAGCCAGACTGTATGACTTCCTGAATTTCAGCCTTGCTGATCTCACACATGCTCAGTGCTGCACAAGCGATGTAATAGGTTTCAGGTCAGGTTTCCATAGCAACGGGAGTGTCAGAGGAAGTTGACGCCCCTTATCTATGCAAATCTCTCCTCCCCTCCTCCTTCCAGGAACCAGGAAATATACAAAATAATTTGTTATGTAGATATATTTGCACCGCACCGATCACAGCGCACCGATCACAGCGCACCGATCACACCAATCACAGAGCACCAATCACAGCGCATCGATCACACCGCACAGATCGCACTGATCACAGCGCACCGATCACACCAATCACAGAGCACTGATCACAGCGCACCAATCACAGCACACCGATCACAGCGCACCGATCACAGCGCACCGATCACAGCGCACCGATCACAGCGCACCGATCACAGCGCACCGATCACACCGCACCGATCACACCAATCACAGCGCATCGATCACAGCGCACAGATCACAGCGCACCGATCACACCAATCACAGAGCACTGATCAAAGCGCACCGCACAGATCGCACCGATCACAGCGCACAGTTGTTGAGCGGGGGGGTTCGGATCAAAGTTGTTGAGCGGGGGGTTTCCGCAGATCGGAGTTGTTGAGCGGGGGTTTTTCATCAATGATCGGTGGGTGTCAGTGGACATCGAGTGCCCGACACCTGCAGATCGGTTTCTGCTGTGAATAATCACAGCAGGAGTGGCCCACCAGCAGCATATGCACCCGCTCACCCCCTAGGCAGTATCAGGCTAGAAATAGAAATATAGGGTTTATAGTTTAGGAGAGTTAGCTCCAGGCTGGAAATGGAAAGCAATCTTTGCATAAATAGCCCAACAAAGCATATCTCTGGTCATGACTATACTTTTGCAGTTAACATGCCCACTGCATTAAAACAAGCTTACTGGAGGCCAAGTCACCCATCAAAGGTTAAAATGGCCCACAGACTATATAAATGTTCAGGAAACATAAAAAGTCAACTCTATATTACAAGGACATGAAATGTATATTCCACATACAACCAAAATAGCCCAATACCAGAGTTGTAGATGGCATTGTTTTATTCACAAATGGCTGTTAACCACTGCAATGCTGGAAGCTCAAACACCGGTCAGGATCAACTTAACACAAGGGTTGTTTTTCCCCGTATAAACTTGTTGTGGAATTGCTGAATTCTGGCAATTATGAACCTCCTGGGCTCAGAATGGGCACACGTTTGCCAAGTAGGGATTAAAGATTGGATGAATATACACATTAGACAGACTCACCACGTGTAGAATCTTGTTTTCGGTTTCATACACAGTACATTCCTGGAGAGACAAAAATGCATTACAAATTATTATTTCATTAATAAATGTTTCTACCTCCCATAACAATAAGTACCCTATGCAAACTACATTCTCATACTTACACAAAAACTGTTGCGTAGTCGTTTATGACAGCCAACAGTATCTGCTCGCAGTCTTTGATTGTGAGTACTGTGTTTGAGTATGGTAAGCATAAGACTTGCTAAAGTGAAATTGAACTAAACTTAGTACTTTTGATCCATTATATATTAATATGTTAATCAGACAATCACACTACACTATGCAATGCCAAGAAGCATAGTAAAACACACAGAGTTTACAAGTGAACTCTATTAGCCCTGTGCTGCCTCTGGGGACTTTATGTCTTTGAAAAGCAGAATCAATTTATATCCTGGCTTAAAAATCATAGCCCCAGTTTAACTATTTTTTTTATGCCTTCTTTTATGTATAAACTCACTGATGTGTTTTAGAGTTTCATATCAGTCTCAGGCACCTCTGCTAATGCAACTACGAAATCTGATAATATAAAAAAGGCTCTACAACATGAAACATTTTGGCTAAAAGTACCTCAAATGCTTAAACTTTGATTTCTCTTGTTGTGTGCATTATATAGAGAGGAACTGTCTTTACTATGATTAGAAATATGAACTTCTTTAAAAGCCCAAAGAGCACCAAGCTCTAATAAGACCCCTCTGAATCTCAGTTATTAAAAGGTTATGTTTTTATTGACTATCTTTATGGAATTAAATATCGTTTAAGTGGTATGAAAGTAAATCCCACTTACATTTCAGTCTCCAAATCTTAAGACACATGTCTGTGCCAGAGCTTTCATTTAAACAGCTTGTAGTTAATTTTGAAGAAACCCATGCTGATTTTAATCAATACTAGTTATGTGCTGATCAAGGCAAAAGCACTTACTATTACTGTAGGAAACTTAAAAACAAAATAACAAAAGTCATGTTAAAGTCTTATATATTGAACATTGCAGATATTACCTTGTAATAATATTGCATAATGTTTAAGCCATCATAATTATTGGCAAATACACTCTATACCAACATTTACATTCTCCTTGATCAATAAAGCCATGACTGATGTATTATGTGGTTAAATATAGCACAAAACTTCATTTCAGTTGTGCAAATGATGAACGAACAGTGGGCCAGATTCAGAAAGAATTAGATTCCCGCAGAGTATCAGAGATACTCTACGTCGCCGTACTTTACCTGGCTCTAGGAGGAATTCAGAGAGATTTTGGCCCGTAAGGTACGGCAGGTTAGTGTATTTCTCCCGGCGGAATCAAACTACGCGATTAGGGGGCGTGAGGCATTTAAATTAAGCGCGTCCCCGCGGCGATCGAACTGCGCATGCTCCGTTCAGAAATTTCCCGCCGTGCATTGCGCGAAATCACGTCGTTACGTCATTTTTTTTTTTGAGTAGCGTCGTTTACGGACATTCCTATTCCCGGACGACTTACGCAAAAAAAAATAAAAAATTGAAAGTCGACGCGGGAACGACGGCCATACTTAACATGGGCCGCGTAACGTTAGACCAGCTAATAGCTGGTTTAACTTTATGTAGCGAAAAAATGACGTACGCGATTGCGAACGACGCTCGTAACTTCGTGGATCGCCGGAAAAAAAGGGATTTTTAATAACAGCTTACCTGTAAAATCCTTTTCTTGGAGTACATCACGGGACACAGAGCGCATAGTCATTACATATGGGTTATATGGAGTACCTTCAGGTGTGGACACTGGTGTAATCAACTTCACAGGAAGTTCCTCCCTATATAACCCCCTCCCACTGAGAGTGCTTTAGTTTTGTAGCAAGCAATTTCTCTGAGGTTACACAATGTTCCCACAAAGAGGGGTGGGAGCTCTGTGTCCCGTGATGTACTCCAAGAAAAGGATTTTACAGGTAAGCTGTTATTAAAAATCCCTTTTTCTTGATCGTACATCACGGGACACAGAGCGCATAGTCATTACATATGGGATGTCCCAAAGCAATGCTCCATGAAGGGAGGGAGACCGTAAGGCCAAAAATAGCCAAACAGAAACTATATCAGGAGGTAAAATAGCTCCACCAACAGAAAAAAAGGGAGCGTGAACCGGGCCAGAGGATTCTATACTGCTGCCCGTAGGACCGCCTGCCCAAATGCTGCGTCCGCAGCCTTTGTGACGTCCAACTTATAGAATTTAGTAAACGTATGTACGGAAGACCAGGTTGCTGCTTTGCAAACCTGTGCCATAGAGATCTGATGGTGTGCCGCCCAAGAGGCACTCATGGCCCTCGTAGAATGGGCCTTAACTGATAAGGGCGGTGGAACGCGCTTCAGACCATAGGCCTGAAAAATCAGCTGCTTAATCCACCTAGCCAAGGAAGACTTGGCAGCCGGCTGACCCTTCTTGGGGCCCTCCGGAAGAATGAAAAGCACATCTGTTTTCCTAATCTTTTCTGTAGCCTTGAGATAGACCCTCATGGCTCGGACCACGTCCAAAGTATGAAGCAATCTTTCCTCTCTGGACTGGGGAGTAGGAAAGAAGGATGGTAGGACTAGGTCCTGATTCAAGTGAAAACTGGATATGACCTTAGGAAGGAAAGAAGGCTGTGGCCGCAGAACCACTCTGTCCTTATGCAGAATCAGGTACGGTTCCCTGCAAGACAAGGCTGCCAGCTCGGAGACCCTTCTGGCCGAAGCCATAGCCACCAAGAAAACCAATTTTCGGGTTAGCAGCACAAGAGGGATTTCTGTCAGAGGTTCAAACGGCTGCCTTTGTAAAGCTGACAAGACCAGATTTAAATTCCAGGGGCAGAGGGGAGCTCTAATAGGGGGATTTACATGCAAGACCCCCTGCAAAAAAGTTTTCACAAGCGAATGTGTGGCCAAAGGCCTTTGAAACCATATCGCTAAGGCAGACACCTGCCCCTTTAGAGTACTAACCCCTTGTCAACGCCAACCTGTAGGAATCGCAAGATCCTGTCAATAAAAAACTTGCGAGGATGCCCTCCTTGAGACTCGCACCACTCCACATAGTTCTTCCAGACTCTGTAATAGATATTTCTAGAAACTGGTTTCCTAGCTTGAATTAGCGTAGATATGACCTGGGCTGAGAGGCCTCTGCCCTTAAGAATTAGGGATTCAGCCGCCAAGCCATCAAATTTAGCTGCTGTGAAGCAGGGTGGTAGATCGGGCCCTGAGACAGCAGATCTGGGCGCAGGGGGAGTGGCCACGGCCACTTACTGACATCCTCACGATGAGTGCGTACCAAGCCCTTCTGGGCCAGGCTGGGGCCACCAGGATCACCGGCCTGCGCTCCACCCTGATCCTTCGTAGAAGGCGGGGAATCATCTGTAGTGGAGGGAACGCATACAGGAGAGAAAACTGGTGCCAGGGGCAAACCAACGCATCGGTCCCGTAGGCCGAGGGGTCCCTGGCTCGGGATACGAATTTGTCCAATTTCTTGTTGAATCTTGTTGCCATGATGTCCACATCGGGAACTCCGAATCTTTGGCAAATCTCTTGGAATACCTGGGGGTGAAGAGACCACTCTCCCGGGAGTAACTGTTGACGACTCAAAAAATCTGCTTGAGAATTGTCTATCCCTGGGATGAACACTGCTGAGATGCAGGGTACATGGGCTTCGGCCCATGAAAAAATCAGGTTTACTTCCCTTTGAGCCGCTAGGCTCCTTGTGCCCCCCTGGTGGTTTATGTATGCCACCGCCGTGGCATTGTCGGACTGTATCCTTACTGGCAGACCCTGCAGGGGAAGAGTCCAGGCGACCAGGGCCAACCGAGCAGCTCTGATCTCTAGGACATTGATGGGAAGCAGACTTTCTGCCTCTGACCACTGTCCCTGCTGGGTCCGTTTTCCTAAGATTGCCCCCCAACCTGTTAGGCTGGCATCTGTGGTTACTATTTTCCACGAGATGGGGCAAAAGGTTTTCCCTTTTGATAATTTTTGAGGGATCAGCCACCAGTACAGGCTGTGCCTGACTCCTGGGGAAAGAACTAATGGACGGTCTAATGCCTGTATGGACTTGTTCCAAGCAGAGAGAATAGCTGCTTGCAGAATTCTGGTATGGATCTGGGCATAGGGCGCTGCTTCGAAGGCGGCCACCATCTTTCCCAGCAGTCGCATGCATAGGCGAATAGTCGGCTTCTTTTTGCCTAAGACTATTTGAATCGTTTGAATTAATGACCTGATCTTCTTTTGAGGTAAAAATACCCTCTGGCATTCTGTATCTAACCGAAAGCCTAGATATTCCAACTGTCTTGTGGGTTGTAACCTTGATTTTTCTTGGTTCACAATCCACCCGAACTCTTCTAGATGCCGCACTGTGCGGACTACTGCATGATTGAGGTTGGAGGCTGAACTGTCGATAACCAGAAGATCGTCCAGGTATGCTAGGACCAAGATGCCTTCTGTCCTTAGGACGGCTAGTACCGGGGCTAACACCTTTGTGAATACCCGTGGAGCTGTTGCCAACCCGAAAGGGAGGGCTACGAACTGGTAATGACTTTGGTTTATCGTAAAACGAAGAAACTTGTGATGTGCTGGGTAAATCGGCACATGCAGATATGCATCCTTTATGTCTATAGATGCTAGGAAGTCGCCCTGATGCAGGCTGGTTGTCACTGAACGTATGGAGTCCATACGGAAGGTCTGAATCCTTAGAAAGCGATTTAGGCGTTTGAGGTCTAATATAGGCCTGACGTCGCCATTGGGTTTTGGTATAACAAAAAGGTTGGAGTAGAATCCCAGACCCCTTTCTTGGGTTGGTACTTCTACAATTACTCCTTGGAGCAAGAGGCGATCCAACGCCTTTACGAGAGAGGCCCTCTTTAATGGGTCGCTTGGAAGACTTGACCCCTGAAAATGAGGAGGGGGGATTTCTCGAAACTCTAGTTTGTAGCCTGAGGCTACTACGGACCGAACCCAAGAGTCAGGAATTCTGGCCTTCCAGACTTCGGAGAAAAACTGAAGTCTTCCCCCCACCCAAGAGAGTGGGGGCGCCCCTTCATGAATCTGATTTGATGACTGATTTAGCCGGCTTGCGAGACCAGGGCCTCTTGTTTGCCGCAGCTTGTCCCTGTGGGCGGCTATTAGCTGTTGACCGCCCGGGAGGCCGTCGATACTGACGGGAAGTCGAAGGGGCCGAGCCTACCATGGCCTGTCGTTTAAACGTGGGCCCACGCGGTCTTTTCTTGACCGGTAAGGAAGTACTTTTTCCACTTGATATGGTGTGGATATATTTATCTAGGTCTTCCCCGAATAGTCTTCCCCCATGAAAGGGAAACCCTGCTAGAAGCTTTTTGCAGGGTGCCTCTGCTGACCAGTTCTTTAGCCACAAAAGACGACGCATGTGAACCACCAGTAGAGATGAACGGGATGCCTGTTGGATGGAGTCCTTAATAGCATCCACTGCAAAGCAGAGAGCCCTAGGGAATTCTGCCAATTCATGAGTATGCTGAGCCGGCATGTCCTTCAATATATGTTTTGCCTGATCCTTCAAGGCCTGACAAACACCAATGGCTGCTACTGCTGGCTGAACCATGGCACCTACTGAGGTGAAAGTTGCTTTCAGTAGGGTCTCGAATTTGTCGACCGGATCCTTGAACATATGGACATTTTCAACCGGACAAGTCAGGGATTTATTCACGCAGGAAATGGCTGCGTCCACTGTAGGAAGAGCCCATTTCTTTACATATTCCTCTTCCATAGGGTAGAGAATAGAGAATCTTTTAGGAGGGACAAAGATTCTATCAGGTCGAGCCCAATCTTGGTAAATCACGTTCCGCAGAAGGGGGTGCATTGGAAAAGATGCACCAGTTAATGGGGCCTTTAAAGAACCCAATGAGGATACCTCCGGGGCTACTAGTTCTGGCACTGGAAGTTTAAAGGCAGTGCGAACCATATCTGTCAAAGACTGGATCCACAGGCCCTCCGCTTGAGAGGCCGAAAAATATTCATCTATAGTGGAATTTTCCCTGTCTAAACCGTCGGGACTTGGGTCTGCGTGATCCCCTTGTGGGTCCCGTTCCTCTGAAGAGGAGACCTCCGCATCTGAAAACCCCACACTGGGTGAGGGGGATCTAGCCCGCTTGCTACTTGGGCAAGGACGGGAAAGTAACGCAGTTAACCTTTTCTCTAGCCCACTCATGGTGGCTGCTAGCATTTCTTTTTTTTTTTTTTTTTTACCCGCCTGGGAGGTGGCAATACCGAGGAAGCCTGTGAGTATTGACACACCAATGCCCGTTAGCCGGAGTCCAAGGTAGACTCAGATACTGCTGGATCTAAGGCTGAGTCCCTTTAAGCAAAAAAACTTTTTTTTTTTTTTTTTTTCTGGTCAATAGTGGACCTAAGTCCTAGACCTGAAGATCCACAAAACCGCCACTAGGTGTCCCTGTGTAGTCAAAAGACCCAGCTGCACGCTCTGTATCCTTTCTTCCTCTGCCTCCAGGAGGTAAAGACCAGCCAGAGAAACGTTTTTTCCTTTATACAGACCCTGACGCTGCTGGCCCGCCCCCCCGACGCACGCCAACGCTATAAAAGGCGGCGTGCACGCGCGCGCGTATGCGTGCGTACACACGCGCGCACGATCGCGCGCACCACGCTGAACCCACATGGAGGAAGCAGAGCAGAGGAACAACATGGACCAGCGTTATGCAGCACCAACAGACACCAGGTAAGCACTAATCTTATTGTAGTGCACACACAGCGAGGAAGCTGTCCCCATGGGCTTCCTAAGAAACAGGAGTTTTAACCAGCAATTTCCTCTTTAAAACATGTGGGGTTGCAGTATCAGTGTTAACAGGCAGACCTGGGGTGAGTAGCAAATATATAATTTACACAAGTATACATATATCTACATGTTATCTGGGTAAACATTAGAATCCCATCCTGCCTCAACAGACATAGTGGAGATAGTGGCTGATGCACCAGCATACTGTTAGCCAACCCAGAACCCCCAGGGGGATACCTACTGTCGAACCAAGTCCCGCAGGTTCCCTCTTACCTGCTCCACGCCGCAGGGTATTGCAAAATGCAAGAGGCCCAGCCTTCCCCCATCTCCGTGGGTATTGTCTTGGACCTTCAGGGACCGGGGTCCTGTGTTAAGGAACCCACACCCCTGGACCTATATAGCATCCTGGCATCAGTAGCTTTTAGTTCTTGGAAGAGACTAAAGCACTGGAGCCCAGAATCCAGCCCTCCAAGGAGAGGCATTATAGGCAAAACCCCACTCCAGCAGGGCCCGGGTACCGTACATCTTGGCTCTGAAGCACTTCGGACGGATCCGGCTAGCTATCCTGGGTCCCGAGACCTCCGAGGGACAGCTAGACGTGACCAACACCTAAGACACTGGCGGAAAAACTAAAGCACTCTCAGTGGGAGGGGGTTATATAGGGAGGAACTTCCTGTGAAGTTGATTACACCAGTGTCCACACCTGAAGGTACTCCATATAACCCATATGTAATGACTATGCGCTCTGTGTCCCGTGATGTACGATCAAGAAAGCTCATTTGCATACACCGACGCTGAAAACGACGCGAACTCCACCCAGCGGCCGCAAAAAGATTGCAGCGTAGATCCGACGGCATACGAAGAAGTAAGCCTGTCAGATCGAAGCCCAACGCCGCCGTATCATGGTTTGAGGATTCAAACTAGTGATACAGCGCGCAAAATTTGAAATTACTCCTGTCTAACACCAGTTAGACAGGCGTAATGGCTCTCTGAATCTGGCCCAGTGTATTTAAATGTTTTTAGTAAACAGTGAAGAGGACAATTAACACTTATGACATCTTGGTATATACTGTATACCCATTTTTAAATGCTTCATTTTCTAGGTATTACTGTGTAAATTAAAATACATATGAGGTTTTGGGTGCACCTGTAAGCAGGTTGCCTACAGTAGGTTAGTTAGGTAGTGGCTGACCCAGGCTGGGGAAGGGGTTAAATGTTGTGCATAGCTGTTCCGAGGCTTTTTGGACCCTGCCTATCTGCCCTGTGATATAAAGGGGAGAAGGCTGGGTTCGTAGAGAATGCAGTGACTACAGCAGAGGAGGACTGCTGCTCCTCAAAGTCTGTCAGAGGCACCGGGAGCCTGGAGATCTAACAGTTGCTGGAGAACACCCTTCATGGATAAGGTTGTTGCCATATGCCATGAGCAGCCCCAACAAGGGAGATAGCTAGGGGATACTATTTTATTTATTCATGTTGGGCTGTATTACCAAAGTGTTTAGGTAAAAGTTGCATCAACTGTCCTAAGCCTGGTCTGAAGTTATTTCAAGGGGTGCAAAATGGTTCCTGGCATATCCAAGAACCGGAGTCAGTAAAGTACAGATGGGGCATGAATTAAAGACCCTTGTAGCAGGGTCTTTAATTCATGCCCCATCTGTACTTTATTCTGCAAGACAAGGAAGAGGAATGCAGTTGCTATGGGTAAACTAGAATAACTGCAAAGTACATTGCAGCCAGTCATAAAGGTGGTATCTGGTGTAGGCAATTGGTCCTCCGGTAGCAAGGGGGTCAGGGATCTGGCTCCCTCCCCAGCAATCGGTTTCCCAAAGCAACCACGACCAAACCCGTGTTACAGGGACCCATAGTCTGGCCGCATTTTATGAGAGAGTTAATGAGTCAACATCTGCAGGGATGAGGTCCACATTAGGTGCATGATGGGACCCTATTCTGTAACTGGGAGTAATGGGGCAATGGTGGACTGATGGAGAGTGCATGGGCTCAGCAGTGTCCTTCCTAAATGCAACATACATCAGGCAACAGTGTGTAGGGACACAGGGCAGCACTTTTCAGAGGAACTCTGTACTTTTATTACTGCACACAGTGACACAGCTCATCTCTAATTGGGGGGAACTGCCTTAATGTTAGATTATCACATGACCACCAGCCTGGTCCCAAGCATTGATGAGCACCTACATTTCAAAAAAGGTACCCCCACAGCTGATAACCTATAAAAATGTTTAATGGATTTTTAAGGGTCACCTATGAAAAACTTTAGCCACCATAGTCGCCATTTCACATGCACTCGCAACTTTGAGTCATGACATGTTTGGTATATAGTAACTAAAAGCAACTGCATCTTTTATATTTTACAAAAAAATGTGTATGTGTGCACTGAAATAAATTTTAGGGCATGGTGTCCTAAAAATATAATTTTGACAAACAGCTGCTACATTAAAAAATGCAATATCCGGCATTTTATTCTCCAGTGACTCTGGTTTCAGAAAATATATACATCTCTGGGACTTTATGTAATTGTAATGCTGATTTTTACTTGTGTATCTATGTAATTTTCTAAGGCCCCTTTCACGCTGGGGCATTTTTCGAGCAAACCCTCATCTGCAATCCCAATGAGCTGGTAAAGCACCACTAAGACCCTAACGTTTTAGGGCGTTTTTGCAGTGCCTTAGTGTGAAAGGGTAAGGCGTTTTTACAGCGCTTTTAATTCATTTCAATGGAGAGGGGCATTTTTGGAGCGTTTTTTTCAGCGCCCAAAAGCTGCTCCAATGATGCCGCTTGCAGGACTGCGTGTAAAAGGGTCCACTGAGATGCATGGAGAGCATTTTATGAGCGTTTTAATAGTGCTATTTTTAATGCTAAACGTTGTAAAAACGCATCAGTGTGAAAGGGGTTTTAGATGGAAAGAGTTTAAAAAGGAGCAGCTCAAAAAAAATATATATTAGTTATAAGTGAAGCAGAGCAGGCTGAACTATTCCCAGTTTCTTGGATATTCCCATAGAGACATACTTTTATTCGCAGAGAGGATAGTATTCACCTACGGGCTTTGAATGTTTCCACGTCTACCATATGTTCCAGCATCCTTAATATTAAATAAGTTAAAATTGGTCTAATAAATCAGCATTTCAGCACAAACTAAAATTTGAAATTTCAGTTTTCGGTGGACTAACCCTATACAGGAAGTAAATCAAAACAATGTTCTCTCCTAAATCTTCCTTTGTCACTATCAAACGATACAAAGCTCTTGTCAAGCTCATTTATGTCACAGGTTACAATAACCTAAGTACATTTTGTCAGCCTGGTGAATATTTTGCTGTGAATAGTTGTGTACAAATAGAAAAACTCATCTGCAATATGAAAAATCCTAAACAAAAACTAAATTAAATAAGCTTACAGTATGCTTATATTAAGATACATTTATTCTGGATAGAAACAAGTGCCCCTATATTCAATGCTAGCAAATAAAAGAAAAAGGGTAAAGAGGAAAAAAAAATACAACCTACTGTGATTTTCGCAATGATTATCAAAGCTCTTTGCTACAATCTGCCTCTGTCTGACAAATCACCAAGGACCCATGATGAATTACAGGCCTCAGTTACAAAATCTCTATTTTCTCCTAACATACCCTTCTCTGTCTCACAGTTTATTGTTGAGCAGGGCAGTGTAACATAGAATTATACATCATCCACAGCTGTGCCCCTCTATTGTTCATCCTTGTGATGCATTAAGTTTAGTTACTCAACCTTTCAAAAGTAAGAATATGTTTCCAGTTTTATAAAAGAATACTCAAGAGACAAATGATTAAGAAAATAATAAACATTTGTACACCTTGATCACATGTATTTTCGTAAGGGTATGACACATGCAAGATAAAACATATTGCAAATAAAAGTGTAAGTTGAGGCATCATTGAATTAGTATTGATTGATTTAATTAGGAAAAACAACATTCATTTGATTTGCTTGAATATGTCCAAGTTACATATTTTTGCATACGTATTTATATTACTGCATATTAAAAGAGAACAGAGCTCTAGCTCTGTTAGGTTGGATTGGGACCATTGGTGAACTACAATCTTAAAATCCTCAGTTGGATTGATTTCTGAGCTTGGGCACTCTAAAGCATTTGGGTTTTCACCCAAAGCACTTTAGTATAGCTTTGGAAGCGTGTTTGAAATTGTCTGGCAGGTGTACCTGTGCACCACTCACAGGTATTCCATTGAGATCGCTTGGTTTTTCCCTCCATCAATTTGCCCTCAAATCTAACTATCAGGGTAATGGGCAGTGTTGGATTTTCAATATTTTGTTTTACATGAAGATATACATTTTTTTTATTTGGTGTTAACTTGTAACGAAACGTCTCACACTCCGCTTTTGTGCTTTTGTCATATACCACTTCCTAATAGTCGGAATATAGATATCAGATATTCCAACCGCTGACAAGCACAAAACAAGACACTACTTGTTTGATTGCTGAACATGGACACTTTATTAGAAGAAGAATACAAGTTTTATATACAGTTAAAGAGGAAGTTCCCCCCTCCTGCTCATATAACTCTAACAATACACCTGTAACCAGAAACCTAAAATGAATATGAGCTAATTAATGAATCCTTTAAAGCAGCCGATATGACTCCCTAACTACAATATACATTATCATACATAACACAGAACTCCTTCATTCAATTGCAGGATTAATTAGCACACAAAACAATGGGTGAAAGACCTTTAGAAGCCATACTAGACTGATTTACATTATAGCAGACAACAGACAGACAGGTGGCTGGAGCTGATGACATCAGCATCTTCTAACAGTATGTATCACTCACTATTTCTAATATGGCATATACAGGATTCACAGTGTCTGTGTGTCTTGGGGAACATGGACCTAAATCCAAAGTAACACCACCTCAAGGTTCCCTAGGCATACAGCTCATAAAGAGCACCATTCCCCCAAATGCCAGGGCCCATAATCAGTAGGCAAGAGGCCAGCATTCAGTCCCCTCCAAAAGCCTCTGTCCTGGATGAGTCTGTCACAGTCTCCTTACATGTTTTTAAATATACTTGCTATGTCTCACATATACCTTTTTAGCAATCATAATTGTATATGAAGGTTTTTCAGCAATGATTCTTCATTGCTGTTCCTTAAAGACTAGTTTTGGGGGCTTCTAGCAATTGTATTTTCATTGGTTCGCTTAAACCATCTCAACTAGAAGTCTGTGCAGTGCCTTTGTAGTTCTATTGGCCTCTTTGTTGTTTCTCTTTAAAATGCATTTCCTGTTTTGGTGGATGACCTTCTCTGGGCTGTCACTTTCATAGCCTATTTTTTTTTGTTCAGGGTTTGAGACACTTTAACACCCTCTTAGCTGAACTTTTTTCTAGACATTTTATTTTATGGCTTCATTATGTTGTTTGTTGTAACACTGCAAGGAAACCTGCATCAGATACAGGTATATTGGGCACGCAAGTCATGGTCGATACATGGCATAAAAAGGAACCAGAATAAATTAGGCCAGCCTTGTAAATCAGAAATCAAAAAGAAATCTGGAAATTCACTAGATCCGCTACTGTAGAATGTGTGTCTATGACCAACACGTGACTGGAGGCTTCTCAGAGTTCCTGACATCACTTCTGAACTGAGACTGTTTCCTGCACCACAGAATTCCTGTATTGGCTGTCAACTGCTCTAAAACACCCGTTGGTGGGTTTAGAGTGTCTGGCTATTTGTAAACCAACATTGGGAGTAAACACACACACACACACACACACACACACACACACACTGCATCAGGTTTTAATGCTCTTAAAGTGACCTTTTTTTAATGAACTTTTTAATACCATGTATATGGATGAAAAATATACATCTACACCAGGGCTCAAAATTTCAAGTCCTGAGCTACTAGGCAGGCCTCAAGAGTTACTCGCCACCATTTGCCCCACCTAATTCATACACTGCCCTGCGCCTAATTGCACCTGTAAACACGCCCTCATAGATTATCTCATGGAATGACAATGTTTTATGCAGAATCAAGTTACAAAATTAAACATTACCAACAACAACTTTAACAAAATGGGACAGGGCACTGGGGGCAAACCAGGGGGGCAGGGCACTGGGGGCAGACCAGAGGGACAGGGCACTAGAACACACTCTCTCTTTCTCTCTCTCTCTCTCTCGAGCACAAGGAGAAGAAAACTGCACAAACTGGAAGGCAGCCGCTCTCATGTCAGGGCAACTTTCAGTGAGCACTGCACCAGAGTGGTAATTTTCACAATCCTCCACCTCACTTATTACTTTCTGCTCTCCAGCTACATTGGTCGGGGCGCGGGGGGAGGGGGCAGGCTCAGAGAGGTCATACTGTTAGGTCCCATGGCTTAATGTGGATTGTAAGGAGAGCACCTGTGTACTGCTCTGCCTGTGTGCGGCTCACCAGACTACTTTTCCCGAGCATGCACCTTCTCTCTTTGGCCACCAATTGCATCAGGGCTCTAAGTGTAGGCACAGATTGGAGGGAGATTGGTCATGCAGCCCTGTCATCACTCGCCCCCAGCTTAAATCCACTCGCCAAATGCTAGTAGGCGAGTGGAAATTTTGAGGGCTGATCTACACATTAGATTATCTTCTACAGTCCAACTGTTAATTTTCAGCATTTTAATTGACCCAACAACTTGTTACTATACAGAAAGTTGCTTCACTAAAGTTGTATTTAGACAACAAGTTTGCAAGAAACCTACAGTACATTACCAGAATTTAAACAAGAATCATGAAAACTTCATAGCCCTTTAATGCTGCCAATCCTAGCCTCTCTTTATTATAGAAAAGGCATGACAAGATTTTTTGATATGAAAGTAATTGGCAAACAGAAAATTAAATCACAGTATGGACTTTCTTTTATTTATCTTGACCTTCATGCACAGGGCCAAATAAAGCAAATAGCTACAGCATTTCTGCCATATTTTACAGCAAACGTCTGTTAGGATCAAACAGATTATTCTTCATTTTAAAATGCAGATGTAAAATTTGTCCTTTGAAACAATGCTAAGAATGGAGGGCACCACAAATCCTGTTAATATAGAATAGTGAATGTGACTCTCTGCCTTTAACCAGCAGCTGGCACAATGCAGTCCTGGGGCGGGAGTGGTTTAAAGGATGCAGCTCTTGTTAACATTCTTGAAGTGATTTTCCAGCAAATGTCAGCCTCTAAAGATCAATATGTGATTTGCATTGGTCTAAATGATAAAGTCTGTGTATTGAGTTACCAGCACATATCTACTACACAAATACATGTTCACACTTGGTGTTGGTTTCAGTTTTCCTTGAACATGTTTGTATAGATATTAACTGTCACAGACAAGAAACAATGTAAATATATCTAAAGCTAAACCGTGAATGGTTTTGTTTTTTTACACTGTAAAACAGTCCTGGAATAGGTATCCATAATGCCTACCATCGCAAGCACTCATTTCTCAGAGCGACTTTGCTGACCAACGAGGAATGCTTCTTTCTTATTAAGAAGAAATGTTGAGGTTGCGGAGTGATCAAGATACATATCAATTATTGAATTGTAACCCTATGTTTAAATTTAAAGATGAATTACATTCTTTAATAGAGGGAGGTAAAAGTAAAAGCATTCTTAGCCCAAAAGAGGCATCATATCTGGATCCTTTATATTGTAAGACTTCGATAAATTTACTTTTTGCCCAAGTTACATTTACATAAAAATTCAGAACAGCCTCCCGGCCGACCTATTGTCAATGAAATAGATTCTGTGACATCGTGGTTAGGCCAATATTTGGATTTCTTCCTACAACCACTTGTCACTGAAATGGAAGCTCATCTGAGAAATACCAAACAGATTATCCAGATTTTTAACACCTCTCATGTACTTCTACTAGTATATTGATAACTGCTGATGTAGGATCATTATATACTATTATTGATCACAATGCATCCCTAGCCTCGGTTGAATGGGCATTAGCAGGGACTGATCTTACTAGGGAGCATATTAAGTTTCTTTGAGGATCTAAAGTTTTGTCTACATAATAACAATTTTTGGTTTGATAGACAATAGTTTTTGAAGACACAGTGTGTGGCGATGGGCGCTTGTTTTGCTCCCAGTGTGGCAAATTTATTTATGGCCCACTGGGAGGAAGATGTTTTTCGTGATCATCCACCCCAATTGTCTTGTTACAAGAGGTATATAGATGATTTAGTGAGGATATGGGAGGGGGACATGCCCAGTCTGCATGGATAAATTAAATAATAATACCAAAAATATCAAGCTTACTCGTGTAGCGCTCATCCCCGAAGGAGCCGCTGGATAGTTTGGGACCGGCGTAATAAGTTACCTTCGTATTCTTGTCTAGGGGTAAACTTGCGAGTGTGGATAAAGAGCAAGTGTCCAGAGATCAGCTTGAGTTTTCAGTGCTTTATTCATTCCAAGGCCCAACATGGCCAACATCAACATGGCACACAATAGAGTAAGGTTGATGAGCAAGGAGAGAACTACAATATCAAGCCTTGGATATGAAAGAGAGCAAGTCTGCTCTCAGCACAGTCAATTTCAAACGTCGCCACTCCCGCCGGATTGGATAAAGTGCCCCCGGACAGACAATTAACTCATACCTGGCCACCGGAGGGCCACTTGCAAAAGTCACTGAGAGGAAACAGGGCATCTGCCACAGGCTCAGTGAATTTTCCAGTTGTCAAAGATTAGAACCAACAAATCCTCCCGATAAGTCCAATTTAGGGCTACCAATTGACAGTTGAAGTGTACCTGTCATACAGCGTGGTGACCGGATCCCTGATGATTCGTCTAGGCCTCCCGGACAACCTCTATCTCTAGGTCCTCCCGAGTCAATCCCCATTTGCACAGCCTTCAGCTTAGGATATGGGACCCAGCGAGTCGCTGGGGCCCCTCTCAACTCCAGGTTGAAACTTCGCCCGGTGCACAACCTTGACCAGGCAGGGCTCGGCGGCAGGGCCCATGGATGCGCGCACCCTGAAGTTGGATGCCGCACCTGGAACTTGGGCCCTGCGTAGAACAGACCCAAATGGCGGCTGCCGAAGATATACCCCTCTCCAGCCCGCCCAGAGAGAAAAACTGCTCCCCTGATTGGCGGCTGGGGGGGTGGATCCGTCATAACGCCTCTAGCGCTAACTGTCGCCCAGGAGTGATAACACTCCCGGAGCGCAGTTTGACCTACAAGTTCTAAACTGGCAGCAGCCAAATTTCAGAAATGTTGAATGGGAGCAAATTAACTCTCCCATTCTCCCCTAACTTTAATGTAACGCCCCACGAAAAATGGAGGGGGGCGCTACACTTGGACTGTAGATAAACATCAGATTTGGAGATCTTTAAGCAAGATAATTGTTTCCATACCAGAAATCATTTTAAAGCCACGGATCCCAATGCATATATTCCTTTGAATAATTGTCACCGCCAGATGTGGTTGTGCAATATTCCTAGAGGACTCAGACGAAATTGTTCATCGGAGGAAGAATTTTTATTCCAGTCCCAGGTTTTAGCTACCCGATTTAGGCAAAAAGGATATGCATATTCTGCGATTAATAACGAAATTGAGAGGGCGAGGGCTGCAGATAGAAGTGTTATTGTAGCTCATTGGCCTATTTTGAAGTATGACTGTGTACTAGGTCCAGTGCCTCCGAATTTACCGCAAAGCACCCTCTGAGACAGTTTGGCACCAGGAGTCATAGATCCTCCTAGGATTGTGGAGAATAAGTTATTTCGCTTTTTATCTGGCTTTTATGCATGCGGCAGGTGTGTGACTTGCAAAAACGCTAGAAATAACATTAGGTGGTGAAATGACTTTAGCTCCATCGATCACACACAAACAAATCAAAAAGATCAAAAGATCTTATTACATGTGTGACAGTCGGTGTGTTTATGCTCGAATGCGACTGCGGTTTGCAGTATGTA
The DNA here is from genome assembly GCA_029574335.1 of Rana kukunoris. NCBI lineage: Eukaryota > Metazoa > Chordata > Amphibia > Anura > Ranidae > Rana > Rana kukunoris. Next base: position 491,129,011 of record CM056050.1, on the reverse strand, counting down.
GGAAGAACTTTGAGAGCATTACACGTACGAGTAGGTGAGCATATTAGTAAAATCAAAAAGGGGAATTAAAACCCACAGCACTTCAGAATTTGTCATCAACGTGATGCCAAATGCTTGAGGTTTTGGGAAACTGAAAATGTCCCTAGACACTGGAGAGGTGGTCATTACATTCACCAGTTAAGTCGCAGAGAATCCTTCTGGATTTATGAAACCAAGGTGATGACACCTGCTGGCTTGAATGTAGACTTTGACCTCAATTGTTTTATTTCTATTAGATAGTCTATTTTGGTGGATTTAAAACATGATGTTTTTATAAATGTTGATTTTTAAAATGTGGATTTTTGATATATTTTCACCTGTATTTTTTAGTATGTAAACACACAATGTATAATATGTATGTGTCTGAATTGGTCATGGACTCAATTTTTTTGGATAATTTTAGCTTTTAATAAAGGTGTGTTTCCCTTTAAAAAATTAAAATTGAGACTTGGGTGCCTATATATACTCTTTTTATATTACATTGAGGTTAAGTGTTACCCTTATACTATTTAAAGATTGGTGCCAGTCTAATTTTATATAAACCATTATATGCAAGTTTCTTTATGTCCAGTATTCTGTCTTTCGATGAACAGCCGGCTCCCCTGGTGTTTAAAAGTTTCTTTATATGATGTGGGCTGTGGTTGGGCCATTCAGGGAGTCCGATTCGTTGATTGATGCTTTCTATGAAAATATATAGCCATCGCGGGCCGTCAATCTATATCCAGCCCCACGCTAAAGAAGTCCCGCCCACGGACGAAATGCGTACAGGGGGAGGAGTCACATCTGATGTCACCCGTGGTCATCTTTTTGGTTAGAAACTGTTACACGTTTGTATGTCGGCACTCGGTCTGAATGCTATACATTGTAAATAGATTTCTTACCTTTTTTTTAACAAATCGTACATACGGAGAGCACTATCTTGTTCTCTTCTCTTTTTGTCCGTATGCTCCATATACGTTTAAGGTCACGTATATGAGGTGAGAGACTAGAGTATCTATGGTGGAGGGATAATTTTCACCTGCTGTACTGTCCTGCTCATGAATGCACCAACGGATTTGTGTTTTCTCTCACATGCATCAATTATAATTTTCATCATATGGACTATTTATGATTTAATATGGACTTTTTAGGATTTATTGCGCTGCACTATTTTGTAATATATTTTTAGTTATGGTATTATTTGAGTTAAACTTAAGCGCCAGCTTGCAATTTTGTTGCCAATTTCTGTGGTTATAACTGTCTGGGCTGAATACTTTTCATTTATCTGTTCCAGGACACCTTACCAAAAGAAGCCTCAGATGTGCATCTCACGGGTCAACCTGGTCACGTGGCTATCCTGACCAATGAGCAACTATCATTGCAAGCACCATGATGGATACCCAGTCTGGGCTGTGTATTGGGGTATAGGGTGTACGGACCGCAACACTAGCAGCACATGGCATCAGGGTCACCATGAGCAGGAGTGTTTAGAGGGGTGTAATTTAGCAGGAGAAATTTAGAGTTTGCAAGGTAAACTTTTAAGACTTTGGGTCAGTAGAACAGCCTGGAAGCTAGCATTTTTAAAAAGGAGAATTTAACAGCAGCCAGCCAAGAGAATTTTCTCAGTTCAAAATTTGTTTAAAAGAAAACCCAATACAATTTCATCAAATTTTCGTGCATCATCAGAAAAATCAAATGAGCAAAAGCTATGTCTAAAATAGCAACAGAGTATTATCTTATTAGAATCCGAATTCTTTCAGTGAAAACAAAAAACTTGTTTTACAGAGTCCGTGAGGCATATACATCTGAGAAAGTTTACATTTTTCGATAGCATAAGCCAGTACACTGTAGCAGAGTCAGTCAGAAAAGCTTAATGCTGAACTGAGATCCAGTACCTATTCCTTATGTATCTATGTAAGCATGTCCCTGAACAGTCATTCTGTTTAATCATATCAGCTTTGCTTCACTCCGAACCTCACTTTCCATTGAGGCTCAGTTCACCCCTAAACCGACTGCGGATTGCACAGCAACGCTGTCCATCCCTGTTTGTTTCAGGGCAAAGATTCTGCCCTGATTCATCCCTGAAACAGAGGCACTCTGCAGCCACCCCGGAGATATGCGGTGAAACCTCCAACTATTTCCCTTTGATGTATGTGAAAAGAGTTTACCTTCCCTGGAACCTCATTAATATGCCAGATAAATTATGCATACAGGAAAATCTATTATCTAGTTTTTTTGTTGGTCATGTTTACAGTATGGCCATCCTTAAGTGTGGTATACAATATCTCACAAGAGTGAGTACACCCCTCACATTTTTGTAAATATTTAATTATATCTTTTCATGTGACAACACCAAAGAAATTACCCTTTCCAACCTCTTCCTCCTCTAGCACTTCTGTAGTTTACAAGGCAGGCTCTGTGAAATGTGTGACACAGCAGTGCCTATATAAAAACCAGGGAAGCAAATATGTGGGGGGTTCTTCACAAAATAACTTTACAAACTTCAAGACTGTTTAGTTTAATAGAAGTAGGCTATAAATCATTGAGATACAATGTGGAAACATATATTATTTCACATTCTAACCATAGATATGTTTTAAGTGGTAGTCAAATAAAATATCACTAATCAAAAACATTGTCAATCAGTTGCAATATACAAACCTGTTGGACAATTGTGGTCAATTCCAAGCACAGTTGGATAACATTGTTTCTTGTAACTGAATAATCTGTAACAGCAGCAAATGGTGATCTACAAAAGTAAACACAAATATTTTAACATAAGGCTCATGGTTATATTACAGCTGCATTAAATATAAAACACATAACTTCTATTTCAGCTAATTACCAAAATACTGATTAATTCCTCCAAACAGTACCCGATGATGATGCACGAAACAAATCTATATTTATCGAAAATGTCAATATATTTTAGACAGCACATTTAGTTTCAGATCTGATACTGCCGTGAGAAATACTACATTTCAAAATAATTTAGAAACAGTTCTAGCATTCAGCGATCCTTTACTTATTCTATTGCACTGTTTAACATATATCCTGAAAGCTTTTCAAAATGTATTTTAAGTGTAGAGATAGAGGGGGAGGATAAACAGGAAAAAGAAATAAATATAGTCAAAAGTATTAGGCCTCGTACACACGATCAAATCTGTCCACTGGAAACGGTCTGCTGGACCGTTTCAGCAGACAGATTCGATCGTGTGTACGGCCGAGCCGACGGATTTGGCCACCCGACAGATTTCAAAAGCATGCTTTGAAATCTATCGGGTGGGAATCCGTCCGCCCGACATGTCTGCTGGTTAGTACACTTACCAGCAGACATGTCGTCCCGCACCGCCGCTGCACCGCCGCCGAATGGATTCGGCGCATGCGCGGAAGTGTTTTACTTCCTGGTGCGGTGACGTGGCGGCGTCAACGTCACCGCCACGTCACCGACACGTCAGCGCGCAAATTGAACAAATCTGTCTGCTCGTGTGTACGAGGCCTCACTATCTTGCAAATTGTAGTTTTGTTCTTATTTTTCTTATTTAAACTGTGAATGAGTAGTAAAGAACGAACATAAACTGCAACATCACATTTTACTTTTTATGAAGCACTCTCATTGTCAGGATCAGTAATGTTAGTGATAGTGTCTAGTATCAGTGAAAGGAACAGAAATATTTTGCAGTTATTAAAACAGCTATAGTATAACAAAATACTTTCAATAGTTTATTTAACATTAACAGAGGATCATTGAACGTTCGACTCTTAGTTTTCCTTTCAATGTTGCACTGTGCTTTGTGGGACTTGGTAAGTTTTCCTTCAGTTTGTAACAAAGAAAATAAAGTTACTATCAAAAAAAAAAGAAAAAAAATTAAACTGTTGGAAATGAGCCCGTTCTTCTGTAATTCTGCCGGATGTTAAAATAATGTTTATTACACATCTTGATAATAGTTTATTTAACAGACCAACAAAAGTCTTCAACTGCCGTTAATGCCGCATACACACGATTGAAATTTCCAATGGACAAAGTCCGATTGACTTTTTCCATCGGATATTCCGATTGTGTGTAGCCCCATCTGAGTTTTTTCATCAGATTTTCCGATGAATTCTATCATGTTCTATTTTACTCACATGGAATTTCGTTGTGATTTGGCCAGGCAAAAAAGTCTGATCGTGTGAACGCGGAACAACAGTGCAAGTTTTCCAGTACTTTTCACAGATGAAAAATGCGAACCCCGTTAATTGTTCATAACGAACAAAAGCAGCACTCAAACCAAAATGTGTTAAAAGTCCATATAAAGTCTATAGGCAACATCCAAATTATATCTAGTGTTCCATATTCTCCCACATGCCTGACAGACTGATAATAAAAAGTGCTCCACTTCATCCCGTGGCAACTTGTATGACAAAATTGGTTGGTTGGTCAGGAGTCAGGACCTTTAGTTACGCAATTTCCAGCTTGGTGGAACACATACTGGATTGCCAGTGGAGCTTCCTGGTATTTTTGGATGAATGCCTATACATCTATGCACATTTTAAGGGTGATTGTAACTTATTTTAAGTCCTTAATAAACAGTACTTGACTATGGGAGGTGTCCCTTCTCCTTTTTAATGTTCTCTTTTGCCAAACACTGGGTGATTCTTGGAGGATTGCAAAGATAAGCAGAGGCTACTTATCTGATTGAGCTTTTGGTTCCTGCAGCGGAGTGATACTGTCTGTACTCCTGGAGGTGCGCATCACATAAAAAAGGCGCAGTTTTATAAACAAGCCATTAATTATCTCTGTTGAGTGCGTTTCTATTTTGAAAAGTGGTGAAGTGGAGCCCTTTTTATCATCATTTTGTCACTCATATGGGAGAATATGGAGCATGATCTATAAATTGGAATATTACACTTTATATAGATTTTAGGTTACCTAAAAGGTTACCTGTTTGGTGAGCATTGATTCCGAGAATGCGTGTTTGTACTTTGATTTTTGTGTGACAGACCATTGTCCACTGAAAATTTACTAGCCTGCTATCCAACATTTGTTGGCTGAATGTTGGACAACAATTGTCAGAAGGAGCCAACAAGCGGATCGTGTGCACAAGGCTTGACTCTTCTAGCAGTCGCACAAACCTGAGAATTTGCTTCAACAAGTAATTTGGCTACACTTTTAGGCAAATCAATGACATAACTACCAGTTCATTAAAAGTTATCAGCATGTTAGGGCCCTTTCACACAGACGGATCTGTGATGATACGCCCCGTGAGCCTCTGCTTGCTCAGTGGGAATCGCTCTGTTGATCCCTGCTGATCCGGCAGATGACAGGGCGGTCCCCGCACACTGTGCAGGGACCGCCCTGTCATATCTCTGCTCTCCCCTATTGGGGGGGGGGGATCAGATGAACACGGACCGTCTGTCTGTGTTAACCCGATCCGATGACAGATGGAAAAATTGGGTTTTCCTCCGTCTGCGGAGGATTGCGTACCCGGATGACAGATGTTCATCCTCTGACATCCGCAATCTCATAGGGATCAATGTATGTCCCTTTTTCATCTGTAAAGGGATAGATGAAAAAGCAGACACATACATTCCGCATGTGTGAAAGGGGCCTTACCATCATCTGACTCCAGTAGTAATCGGCGTGCGTCCTAAGAGTAGGACGTACGGCTCCTGGAGCCAGATAGGCAGGGTTTTCCTCCCCCAGCATCAGCCTCCACTGTCAGATCCGCTCTGACCTCGAGCCGCCCCTGGATCCCCTGGTTTCTCTCTCCCTCTGGAGCCCCCACCTGCCAGAAACCAGACAGGCAGACGGTGACAGACTCTGCTAGGCAAGCCTGCACTATCCCTCCATTCCTCCTGCAATCCACCGCTTGGCTCCCCCCTGCTTCACCTGACCCCCCTGGCTTCCCTCCGTCACCCTTCTCCAGCAGGTAAGCCTTTCACTGAGGCTGCAGACGGCCGTCCTTTTGAGGACAGCAGCTGCTGCCACTTAAAAGCCCCTGCTATCTCCCTATCCACATCTCCCCTCCTATACCCCCTCACTACCCATCCGCCACCTGCCCTGCAATCCTTGGCAATTTTCAGCCATCTCTGGCATTTCTGGCTTCCAGGCCGGCGTTTTTCGATACATCCGCGCCGGCCTGGAAGCAATCGCGGCAGCCGCAATTTAGTAAAGGCCGCGGCTTCACCCGCGGCCTAGTGGCGCGCCGCTTCTCACCCCCTCCAACCGCCACCAAAGTCCGAAAACGGACTTGAACCCCACCCCATACCCCCAGGAAAGTTACCTCACACCCCAGGCTAGGAATCCTGGCCCAAATAGTAGCACCGATCCACCCAATCTGGAAGCTTTACCAGTCTGGATCCTGCTACCGATCGGCAGGCCATTTTTGCTACACCCAGCCCCAAATCTTAATCACCACTACAACTTGATCCAGGGGTTACCCGATCGCCTCTTACAGGGGTCAGGAAGGAATTTTTTCCCTGCCGGAGCATATTGGCCAAGCGCCGCCAGGGTTTTTTTGCCTTCCTCTGGACCAAGCCAGGAGAGAGGAGTTTAGCCAATTCCTCTCCCCACTGCCCTAAAATCCACCCCCCCCCTGGTGTATTGGCGAACATGGCATGTAGGCAATATTCTGCCGAGACCATTTGGAGTTTGAGGCAATGCGCCGCAATACTGCCAGCCATCACCAAAAAGGCCCTAAGAACTGAGCGACTATGGAGAACCAATCATAGATCGACGGTTAGACATTTCAGTCATTTACCCCAGGTCAAGCACATATCATGTGCTCTGATCAATACTAGATCGGCAGTAAAACACCGACTAGAAATCCGCGACTTCATTCAACAAAAGGATCTAGACTGTCTTTTTATTACAGAGAGCTGGCTCACAGCCGACTGTAACACCATTCTAGGAGAACTGGTGCCAGAAAATTACCGTATCATAACGGAAAACAGAATAGGGCAAAGAGGAGGCGGCCTGGCGGTGATCCACAAGACTCATCTTACGATCACCAAACCAGTCCGCCAAAACCCTCTTCCATTCATGGAAACCCTTACTCTGCAACTGCAAGCAAGTTCGAAGGAGACCGTCCACATTCTGCTCGGCTATAGGCCACCCGGCCCAAAATCGCAGCTGCTCTCATCATGGACGGATTTCTTCTCCACTTATACCCTCAACAGTAAACAACTCTTGCTGTTAGGGGATTTCAATCTCTGGGCCAATTCCTCACAAGACCCCATTGCCGACGCCTGTATTGACCACCTGGAAGGTTTAGGATTGCAGCAACTAGTATGTGGGCCTACACATGCTTCAGGTCACACACTTGATCTTATTTTCAGACAAGCTCTGGAAATAAAAATTGGGGAAAATGAAAAATTGCCATGGACAGACCACCAGGCAATTACATTCAGTATTTCCACCATCCCCCCCGCAACAAAAACATCGAATCCAGTGGCAACACACTGGACTAGATGTCAGAAGAAGCTCCACTCGGAACTCTTCAAAACGACTTTAAGGAAAAAAATAGAAACAACCCAGCCGCAGCAAACGGCCGTTGAAACATTGAAAGCCATAAACTCGGCCATGCTACAGTCAGCCGACTTGGTAGCGCCGAAACGAATAACCCGCATTCGGAAAAACAACCGCAGCTGGTTTAACAACCAGCTGTCGCTACTGAAGCAAGAACGCAGAAGGGCAGAATCTGCCTGGAAAAGATGTTCTTCTGAGCTAAACCTATCCATCTACAAGGCGACCACAAGAAAATACCACAAAGGAATTTTCCAAGCCAAGAAGAATTATTTTTCGGAGGCTATCAACGGTGCCCAAAACCGCCCCCGCGAACTCTTCAAGATGGTCACCCAGACCATGAAACCAGGATGCATTGAAGCCCCCAGTTCGGACACACAAGAATTTTGCAATGAGCTATCGGATTATTTCGTTAATAAAATCGAGGCAATCCGTGAAAGCATTCAGCAAAATGTTTCTCCCCTCAGCCCCCCCTGTAGCCTCTCACATAACACCCATAGTAATTCTCCGATATCAGGTAAGTTCACCCTGGAACCCATCTCCATCGAGTCCACTAAGAATGTCATGTGTACTCTGCGCAATGGCGCAGCGCCAAATGACATTATCCCCACAAAACTGCTGAAGGAATGCGCCGACATCCTGGCTCCTCCCATCACGCAGCTTATCAACCAGTCTTTCTTGGAGGGCATAGTGCCCTCACAGTTGAAAGAGGGTGTAATCCAACCCCTCCTGAAGAAACCCTCCCTGGACCCCAAGGACCCACTCCACCGCCGTCCCATAACAAGCCTCAACGTATTCTCTAAGATAATGGAAAAAGTAGTGGTACAACAGTTGCAACTGCATCTAGATACCTACAAGCTACTTGACCCATTGCAATCAGGCTTCCGTCCCGGACATGGGACGGAAACAGCATTACTGAAAGTATGGGACGATGTTCTCAAGGCCGCAGACGAAGGAGAATCTTGTCTCCTGGTTCTGTTGGACCTAAGTGCAGCTTTTGACACTGTAGACCACAATCTGTTACTGACTCTGCTTTCTGAAGTAGCCAGGGTCGCAGAAGGCGATTTATCTTGGTTCTCCTCTTTTTTGGAAAACCGATCGCAAACAGTGAAGCTAGGACCTTTTACGTCTGAAAAACGCACAGTAACATGCGGAGTCCCTCAAGGATCGCCTCTGTCACCAGTGCTATTCAACATCTACCTTCGTCCTCTTTTTGAGATTATTAGCAGCCAAAAACTGCTTTATCACTCTTATGCAGATGACACGCAACTGTATTTCCGCATCTGCAATAGACAGGATCACCACCTCAATCTAGAGACATGTCTCTCTTTGATAGAGGACTGGATGACAAAGAGTTATCTTAAACTCAATGGAGCGAAAACAGAACTTCTTCTGTTTCACGCCAAGCGAAGGAATCAACCCTCAACAGCGTGGTCTCCCCCACCTATTTTGGGCAAGCTCATCACCCCTAGCGCCAAAGTCAAAAGCCTAGGGGTCATTCTTGACTCCTTTATGACAATGGACGCACAAATAGGGTCAGTGGTCAGCGGATCTCACCATCTACTGCGCCTACTACGCAGACTCACTCCGTTCATCCCTAAAGAAGATCTAGCGGTCGTGGTGGGAGCTATTGTAAACTCCAGGTTGGATTATGCAAATGCCCTTTACCTCGGTCTCCCCAAATACCAAATCGCTTGTCTGCAAGTCGTTCAGAATACGGCCGCCAGACTTGTGACTGGGAAAAAACCCTGGGAATCTATCTCACCTTCACTGAGAGCCCTTCATTGGCTGCCAGTTAAAGACAGAATCGCTTTTAAAGCCCTCTGTCTTACGCATAGATGTGTCCATGAGAATGCCCCCCTTTACTTATGCGAATTAATAAAAGCGCATAATCCAAATCGCGTTTTGCGATCCACGAATCAGAACCTGCTCCAGGTTCCGAAAGCCAACTTCAAGTCCAAAGGAGAGAGAAGATTTGCGATCCAGGGTCCCAGACTATGGAACGCTTTACCAACCAGCATTCGGTTGGAGGAGAACCACCTAGCATTTAGGAAAAAGGTCAAGACTTTTCTCTTTTGATATCAAAGGAGACAGGAACAACAAGCGCCCAGAGGCGATTCAGTTCGCATGTGCCGCGCTATACAAGTTTTCATTCATTCATTCATTCATTCATCTAGAGATGAACTTGTGTGCCTTCTGAATTTCTCACAAAAAAATCTAAATCACACTTTTCTTTACTCCAATTCACTGTGGACTGGGTCCCTCCCTGCTCCACAAGTGATTGGAGTGTCGATTTAGAGGTTTGTGAAAAAAAAGCTCAGATTAGAATCTCAAATAGAAATTAATTTGAAGCACGCCCAAGCTCTCCAATCATAACCTTACATAGACATACATTAAAACAAAACGAATAAGCTTTGTTTAAAAAGAAAAAATCTCATTGGTTGCTCTGGGGCAATACCAATAGTTCTTATTTCCAACTTTTTATTGAAAATAACCTATTCTGGTTAATAGTTTGTTTATTCCTACCAGAAAATTATGCTATATCATGTAACTGTACCTTTGTATCAAATAGGTTACTAAAAGAAGATATTAAATAATTGTGAGTTTCACTTACTTATCCAGTTTATGCCCTATCCATCTTTTTTTAAGGTTATCAATGTCATCCTGATCAGCGTGGCAATACCTATGGCAAGAGAAGGACTTTAACATACAGGAAGGATTGTGGGTAACAAAAAGTCATTAATTCATACATATTGTTCTGAACGGCAATGCAGTATGTTTACATCAAGTCACAAATTACTGCATATAAATAGAACACTGACTCATTTGAAACATAAGGAATAAGTGTGCTCATCCTGTAAGGATACCACACAGTGCAGTATTACACACACCACAATATTGAGTACAGCATTTCCTTATAAAAGTCTTACAGACCCTTCAATAAACCAAAGAGCAACATGCCAAGTACAATAACTCTTAGAAATTAAAACAGTTAAATAATTTTTATTGAAAGCCATTTGTTGTGGGTTACTATATTCTGTGCCCCACCAGTGCTCTCTGCAATACATTTGTCAATAAATCCATCTGGGAAGTTTGAATATCATAGTTAAACTACTTGAGCAAGTTGTGCAGTTTGCATCATGCGACTTATCCTCTAGTTTTTATAAAAACTTGTAATTAACAGAAGACCAATACAGATCTAGCAATGTGGATAGGATTAAAGTGGATCTAAACTTGACTCATGAAATTTGAGCTGGGCACATATATCTGCAGTGTTTTCTTATTGCTCGCCCAAGTCCTGTGGCTTTCTCCTGCTCCGTTCTTCTGTTATCAGCATAAAACCAGGCTAAATTTTGTGTCAGGGTGGGTGCTATAGATTAGTAGAGAGCTGGTCTATTCACAGCACAGCTCTGCAAGTCTGTCTATGTGGAGAGGGTTTGTGCCTTTCCTCAGCTGTCTCAAAGTGTATGGCAAGAACCCACATCCACAAATGGTGTGATCTATGGTGTGAATTAATCCACTGTAACAAAATTAAAATCTAGCAGATCTTTGGATAAATTAAATCAAATATATACAATCTGTGTAAAGTGATAATGCAGACAACTCTTGCTTAAAAAGGGAGAAAGCAGTCCAAGTCTATTGTGTGAAAATATACTTTTATTAGAAATTAAAAAAACATGGCACATCTCAAGCGGCTGTTGAAAGATTACATTTCCTTTTGGTAGAAACTTCAAAGCAGCTGTCCAGTCTTACTCCAGTTGGTGCTACTCAGCATTCAATAAGAATAGTCTCGGACCAGGATTGGCTTCAGTGCCGCTTAGCTCAAAGCTTGTAAACCTAAAATTATAAACTAGATCTAGGAGGGTAATGCTGTTATGCACACATTCTGTGCATAGAACTGAAAATGTTCATGCCCTTTTAAAAAAATTAGACAAATCAAATAAATACTGAATAATCACAGGATAATGCCACTGCTGTGAATTTCAGCGAGTTTCTGTAAACAATTAATGCTTTCAGATCTTTATACTTAAATGAATAGAAGGAAGAAACCTGATGGGATTAAGATGCAACACATTTTATAAATTTGTTTTAAACACAGCCAAACTATTATGGACTCTAGGGTGCTTGCCAAGTTATTTACATGCTGCGTTATGAGGAGGCATTATTTTGGCTCTTGGGGAAGTAACAGGTGATACAATGTTGGGCAGGTAGACTAATGGCCATGTGAAGAAAGCATGCAAGTGAACAATTTGGTCATTCCACACAGGGCCGCCATCAGGGGGGTACAGGCATTACACCTGTAAGGGGCCCGGATGGTAACCCCCTAACAGGGCCCCAGATGGCTGGCTACTCCCTTTTTTTCATATTTATATTTCATATTTATTTTTCTTTATTTCTTCTTTTTTGTAAAGGCCCCCCCGCTTCTTAATTCGCAGCAGCCCCCCCCCCCCCACTTCTCAATTTCAGACGGCAGCACCCCCCCCGGTTCTCCAGGGGGCCCATGCCTGAAGCTGTGTAAGGGGCCCCATAATTCCTGATGGCGGCCCTGATTCCACACTACACTCAATGGGCACTTTATTAGGTGCCTCTACTTGTCAACACAAAAAGTCAGGCAGTGAATCATGTGGCTGTTATACATTAAGCATCCAGCTATGATCAAGTGGTTCAGTTGGTTTTAAAAAATAAAATAAAATAAAAATCAGACATCTAACCAACACTGGCCATAATCAATTGCTGATTACAGATCCTGCAGCATCAGTAACATAAGTAACTCTCTGAGAATTTATTAGACATGTGCAGACTGGAATATTTCGTTTCGTTTTCGTTTGGAAAATACATTTATTTAGTTACTCCCGAAAATCGTTTTGATTTCTTTCGTTTTTCGTTAGGGAATAGCTTTCGTCCGAAAATCCAATAATACTTGGTTTCGAATGGGCAAAAAAAAATAAAAAATTCGACGCAACGTCGAATCTTTTTGGTTGCTGAGACATGATCAAAGAATATTCAACGGAACATCGAATCTTTACGTCTCATAAATCAAAATCTATTCTCTGAAATGTCGAATCTATTATCTCTATAGTGTCGAATCTTTTCTCTAAATCTTTTCCCTATAATGTCGAATCTCTCTATATCGAATTTTTACCGCAACGAAAACTAAAATAAAGCATTTTTTATGTCGGATCTTTCGGTTTTCGTTTCTTGCACTTTCGTTATCGTTTGTTAATACGATAACGAAAAAAACAGATTTTCGGACGAAAATGCATTCTAACGAAAACGAATGCACATGTCTAGAATTTATTAGCTCACCTACTATAGACACAAAGTCCTATTATTCTGTAGTGGCCAATACCTACTCAGTTTGTCCCCTTCAATCTTTTTTAGATCCTGCAGCATCCCAAGTCACAACTGCTCAGATAACCACCTTACAAGAAATTGTTGTGTAAAAGGGCACCTGAACACACACACACACAATGTGTTGCATTACGCACAGGAGCATATAGTATGCTCTTCTACTAGAGTTAAATAAATAAGGTTTAAAAAAAAAAAGGAAAAAAAAAAGCAAACACTGGTGTATTGTACATTGCCTCACAGAGCATGTGCGTGACGCACACCAGTGAGCATTATAGACACTTAACCTTAAATGCTGTTGGGAATGATCCCTTAGGATCAGAAGTTGGCATACACACATGAATCTATAGATCCATCTTGTCTTGTAACAGAGGTACAGGCTGGTGTTGGGGTAATGATGTGAGTAGGACACAAGTCCTTTAATCCCAAATAAGCATAATGTACCGGAGATTTGTTTCCGACAAGGACATTCAGCAGAATGGGTGATATTTAGTATTAGCCTGTAGCTTAGGTACGTTGTAGTTCTGGAAGTGCAGCAAAAAAGCTCAAGCCCTTCCTGTTTTAGGGTGACATGGCTCACATGCATGAAAGAAGTGTTGTCACCTTTAACATCTTGTACTTTTCTCTAATAAACGGGGGATAGTAGTCCAGATAGAAAGCTGGGAACAATGGAAAAAAAAGTAGGTAGAAGTAAATCATTGCTTGATAAAAAGCAAGGAAACAGAGGGTTATACCGTATGCTCATAAGTTTACATACCCTGGCAGAATTTATGATTTCATGGCCATTTTTTAGAGAATATGAATAACACACATTTTTTTTTTTTTACTCATGGTTAGTGTTTGGCTGAAGCCATTTATTATCAAATCAACTGTTTACTATTTTAAAATCATAATGACAACAGAAACTATCCAAATGACCCATATCAAAAGTTTACATAACCCAGTTCTTAAAGTGGTTGTAAACCGAAAATGTCATCTTGCCTATTAGTTGCCTATTATCAAATGCCTATTAGTAGCCTAATATCGCCAATTCATACTTTTTTTTTTTTTTTTGTTCTTACCTGCTTCCTTCTCGAGATATGCCCTATATTTCGAGTTGTGACGTCACTCCGCGCATGCGTTCGTTAATCCGGTGAGCCGATGCTATGCCGGTTAATAGCGCTGTTTATGTTGGGGCTGCGTTATTTCCTGCTGTTGACGTCAGCCCCGACAATCGCGCGATATTTTATGGATTTTTACCATGTGACGAGTCACATGGTATGAAGGAGGAAGACGGCGCTAAATACACCAGGAAGCATCTTCACATAGCAGTGGGAAAGGATTACAGTTCCAGCTAAGCTAAGCTAAGCTTATTACATTTCTTGCAGATTAGCTGCAGCGTCCTCCGGAAGCTCTGATAACAGCTTCCGGGTGTATACTGTGCAGAGCCTCTATTCGTTTCCACAGTAAACAGAAACGAAGAAGAGGCTTGAATATTTGCTTACTGCGCACGCGCGGGATTACAGCACTCGTCATAAACTATGGGCGGAAGTTTGAACAGCAACAGATGCGGAAGACCAATAGAGGAATGGCGCTGGCTTAGTACAGGGAATCGCAATGACAAAGGTAAGGATTTAACATGAATTATGATAATTAAAATGATCAGATAACGATCATTGGATACTGCGGGACACTGTCATAAGGAATATATATATATATTTTGCAGAGTAGATGGGGGTTTACAACCGCTTTAATACAGTGTATTGCCCCCTTTAACATTAATGACAGCTTGAATTTTTTTGTGGTATTTGTGGATAAGGGCCTTTATCTACTTAGATGATAAAGCTGTCCATTCCTTTTGGCAAAAAGCCTCCAGTTCCTGTAAATTCTTGGGCTGTCTTGCATCAACGGCACGTTTGAGAACTTCCAGAGTGGCTCAATGATATTGAGGTCAGGAGACCAATATGGCCACTCCAGAACCCTCACTTTATTCAGCTGTAGCCATAGACAGGTCGACTTGGCCTTGTGCTTTGGATCATTGTCATGTTGTAATGCAATAGTACATCCCATGCATATATCTTGCCATCAATTTTAACCAAATTCCCTGTGCCTTTGTAGCTCACACATCCCCAAAATATCAGCGATCCACATCAGTGTTTCACAGTAGAAATGGTGTACCTTTCATCATAGGCCTCGTTGACTCTCCAAGTGTAGTGTTTATGGTTGTGGCCAAAAAGCTCCATTTTGGTCTCATCACTCCAAATGACTTTGTGCCAGAAAGTTTTTTAAAGTGGAATACTTTGGCATTTGCATAAGAATGACTTTCTTCTGGCCACTTGTCCATGCAGCCCATCTTTCTTCAAGTGCCTACTTATTGTGCATATTGAAACAGACACAACACATGTTTTCAAAGTGTCCTGTATTTTACCTGAAGTTATTTGTGTGTTTGCATCCCAAACACTTTTACTGGCAGTTGTGGCTGAAATTTTAGTTGGTCTACTTGGTTTTAACAGAACCCCTCATTTTCCATTTTTTGATTAGAGTTTGAATTCCTTGCTTTTCTTTCTATCCCTTTCCTGTTTTTATACAGTTCAACTACCTTTTCCGCAGATCCTTTGACAATTATTTTGCTTTCCCCATGACTCAGAATCCAGAAACGTCAGCACAGCACTGGATGCAAGGGTCTGTCAGGAGTCCAGAAACTCATTGACCTTTTTTATACACACACAAACCCCAATTACAAGCAAACATATCACAGATGAGGATGGTTCACTTTAACTACTTAAGGACCACCTCCTGCACATTTACGTCGGCAGAATGGCACATGCACGTACAGGTATGTGCTGTGCTAGTACCCAGCCGTGGGTCACGGGTATGCGCCCGCGGGGCGCTCTCGTGACCCGGTCCGAAGCTCCGGGACCGCGGGATTCGCAGACCCGATCACAGCTGGTGTGCGGCGATCGGTCCCTGGAGCTGAAGAACGGGGAGAGCCCTGTGTAAACACGGCTTCCCCGTCCTTCACTGTGGCGGCAGCATTGATCATGTCATCCCTTTTATAGGGGGGAAGCAATCGATGACGTCACACCTACAGCCACACCCCTTAGAGTTGTAAACACACAATAGGGAACACATAACCCCCTACAGTGCCCCCTGTGGTTAACTCCCAAACTGTCATTTCCACAGTAAACAATGCAATTTAAATGCATTTTTTGCTGTGAAAATGATAATTGTCGCAAAAGTGTCAAAATTGTCTGAAGTGTCCGCCATAATGTCGCAGCCATGAAAAAAAAACGCTGATCGCCGCCATTAGTAGTAAAAAATAAGAAATTTATAAAAATGCAATAAAATCTCCATATATTGTAAACACTTTTTTTTGCCAAAAATAGGTAGAAGAATATGTAATCGGCCCTAAACTGAGGAAAAGAAATATTTTTTAATATATTTTTGGGGGATATTTATTATAGCAAAAAAATATTGATTTTTTTTCAAAATTGTCGCTCTATTTTTGTTTAAAATGCAAAAAATAAAAACCGCAGAGGTAATCAAATACCACCAAAAGAAAGCTCTATTTGTAGGGAAAAAATTACGCAAATTTTGTTTGGAAGGCACATCGCACGACCGCGCAATTGTCAGTTAAAATGACGCAGTGCCGAATCGCAAAAAGGGGCAAGGTCCTTTAGCTGCATTTTGGTCCGGGTCTTAAGTGGTTAATAGCCATGCAAACCCCTTTGTGTCAACTTGTGTGCATGTTATCAGGCCACAATAACCAGGGTATGTTAACTTATAATCAGGGTCATTTGGGTAGTTTCTGTTGTCATTTTAATTTAAACACAGAGTAAAACACAGAAAAATAGCCAAGAAATCAAATTCTGCCAGAGTATAAAAACTTATGAGCACAGCTGTAGGTGATTTAAAGATGGATGAGGGATCAGGTCAGGTTTCATTAATAAAGAGGTTTTATTGTAAATAAATAATGGTTTTGCAACAACGGCAAGCATTTTGTGGCAAACATACAGTATGGCCCCTTTTTCAGGCAGGGTGCATCACAATTCCAGTAGACTGAATATGTGATGTACACTGGAATACTTCTGAAAGGCCTCATTTACACTTCCAAATGTGGCATTTGATACCCTTTTGAAGCACTCTGAATGCCAATCAAAGAACCTCCCTCCAAAATTAAATGGTTACATTACAGTCGTGCACACACTGTTAAGTTTGCTTTACTTCAGAAATTATACCCTTACCCCAATATCACTTTCATCATGCTTTGCAGCATCTTACAGCCGCTGTAAAAGTCTGTGGCCTCATTTAGACTTCCTTCTTAATTACTGGATAACCACGCACATTGTGCGTGGCTCCAGAGCTGCCCCATGCACAACAGGGGGTACTACTACTACTGAGGGGGGGATGGAATGTATTACTGAGCATGGGGTACTACTGAGCTGAAGAAGGGGGTATGAGGAATGTACTACTGAGCAGGGGGGTTAGGGAATGTAATACGGAGATGGAAATGGGGAAGAAGGGGTGGAAATGTACCACTACAACATAGGATCGGGGGGTTGTAATGCACTATTGAACGAGGGTACTACTGAGCAGAGAGGGACGACGAGGATATGGGTTATGTACTTCCGAGCAGGTGGGGTACTACCAAGTGGGGGGTGTACTACTGAAAGTACTTAAACCACCCCACAACTGCGCACGTGTCTAGTAATTGGGGGGGTTAAAATAGGCAGTGACAGGGCAATACAAACATGGCAACCACCCAAACATGCAACTGGTCTTTGCATCAATGAGCACAACCATTGTATTCAGTGAGATGTGCTTTTGAGTGGCTTCCGGAGTGCTTTAAAAAAGTTTTCCAAATGCCACGTTTTGGAAGCAAGTGTAAACGGTGCCTAAGAGGACATTTATTTGTCCTTTAAAGATCTGTGAGTGTGGCCTTGGAGCCAATTCCAAAAGGTCTGTATGTGGACATATTTATTCTCCATGAGCTCCCTCTCAAGTTGAACATATCCCAAGGGTTCTAGCATCCTTAAAATATATATTTAATAGCAAACATGTGGCCTTTTTTTTTTCACTTACTCTAAATCAAACTTTCAAAATATTATATTATAACATGAGGATTTTTCCACCCCCTTGTGTTTTTTACCTCCTCTTTTCTGGAGAAACTATAAAGCAAGCAGAGGTACAGAGCACATTAACTTATCAGCTAACAATATTTCTGGCAAGATCAACTGGCATTGTACTTATCCAACAGTTATGAGAAAATACTTTCAATGGCACATTTAGCAGACCAAAAGGGGAATCGAGAGGTTCATTGTTGAGGTTTAAACATGGATGCTGTCCTTGCTGACCTCCATCAAGCACTGAAAACGGGCATTGTTTATCCCATCTATGAGACCCTATTACTATAAAACATGGCATTGTTGATAAACTGATATGACCATCAGGTCGGTGTCATTGCAATCACATTGTTTTGTTGATAATAAAAAAGTAATGTGGTAGCACTAAAGGCTTTGTTAAAATGGTTATGTTATCTCTAAAGTTGCCATTGGGGTTGGTGCTAGCGATAGCTCTAAAGCTAGCATTTCTGGTTAAATTTAGTAGGTCACAATAACTCCAATGAATTTTGACAAAATGGTGACATTTTAGCAAAATCTCCTGAATGTGCCAACATTTCAGCAAAAACAAAATCTCCCAATTTAGCTCTAGTCAGCATGACAAACAGAAAGCCTGACATGTCCTAAAAACAATGAGAAGTTCACATTATAGTAGATGCATATTCTGTGTTTGAAGGGTACTTTAACGAAAGAGGCAGGTGTCCAATATTTCTGTAATTTCTGTAATTTTTAAGGCCAGGAGTCTCTCTGATTAACTACACCAAAATAAGTGAGAGGAATAATATAAAGTTTTAATAACGATTGAAAAGATGAAACGATTGAACAATAAACTAACATTTTAACACTGAAAAAATAGAAACTTTGCCATCCATTTATATTACACAGAATATATTTTCTTGATAAGGTTTCTTTGTTTTACTTTCTGCATGCTTCACAAGATTGCAAAATTAAATGACATGGCAATATCCTGTTCATTGATGTAAACCGATAAGAACATGAAATGTAATCTTTTAATACATAAATAATCTTATTAGCTAATTAAATACATTTTCAAAATAGGAGTATGTAAATGTACACTAATGAACTTCCTGTAGGCTGCATTTAAAATCATTCATTCTGTTTTTCTAATATGCTTTAATAATCAAATGAAAGAAACCAGTCTTATTTATTAGGAGACATAAATAGCAGTGACGTGCATAAGCTTAGGCCGCGTACACACTAGGAGACATGTCTGATGAAAACGGTCCGCGGACCGTTTTCATCGGACATGTCTCCTGGGATATTTTGGTCTGATGTGTTCACACGATCGTGTACACGTGATCAGACCAAAATCCCTGTGGACAGACAACGCGATGACGTTGTCGCCGCAACGTGCGAAAACAAGGAAGTAAAATGCTTCCACACATGCGTCAAATCCATTCGACGCATTCGGGGGATTTCTAACCAGCGGACACATGTCCAACGGACAGGTTTCCAGCGGACAAGTTTCTAAGCATGCTAAGAAACTTTTGTCCGCTGAAAACCTGTCCGCTAGGCCGTACACACGATCGGACATGTCCGCGGAAACTGGTCCGCAGACCAGTTTCCGCGGACATGTTAGATTGTGTGTAGGCGGCCTTACATTAAGCAGATATGGCCATTCATCGAGTGCAGTGAAAAAGGGGAAGCTTGGTGTCCACATTTCCTCATGTGGCACAGCTTCCACCAGCTACACATTGGCCACTAAAAGTAAGTCTTGCCACCATTTTAGCATTGCTTGTAACAGATGAGCAATGTAAAAGCTTGCTAATAATCATTCCCAATAGGTGTTATGACTGCTACCATGCAAAGATCTAATCAGCCAATTGAATAATAGAAACAAGGAAAGAGAGCTTTCTCCGAGGGCACATGCAGCTCAAGCAATTAGAGAATATAAAAAGTAATTATTCTTGCCAAGAATGCTTTGCAGCCATACCAAAGCCTAGCTGACCCTTTTTTAAAGTCTCCATGTCTAATAATGGAAAAAAAAAATAGAACCTCTGTGTGGTATGTGGTCACTCACTGTCAATTATCTCAATGGTGGGTAGGAACATAAAACACACCTTGACTCTCAAATTATTCTGGACAACTGTTTAGCCGATTTCCATTGAATGGTATCAGACTCTAATGCCCCACTTTTAGGAATAAACACTACTGGTTAGTGTTAGAGCTTGAAACTCCTTCCCCCACATACTTCTGCTGGTCCATCACTATGATGGGCTACTTCACTGGCCAACAGGAATGTATAGGAGGTGGGAAGGGGCAGGCAAGCTTGTGCTGGCCTCATTGGTTCAGTAATCCAAACAGATTGAATTGTGAAAAGTCTGATCTCTAACTGCGTCCTTGTTCCAGGTCAATAGCTTACTCAATAGGAAAGCCGAGGTCTAGTGCTTTAAAAACCAAGGGTCAATTTATAATGCAGAAGCACAACACTTTAAAATGCACTTTGGACTTTACTTCAGAACTCTGTTCCAATTTATTATTTTTTACCACAAACTCCCATTCCCCATCCATGCCCAGTTCCACCATCTGGTATGGCCTCATAAGTCCTGGAGGGTGCAGTGTACAGCTTTGGTTGACACTAGGAAGGGTTTCTATCTGAGGTGAAGCAGACATTGCACAGGACTCTGCTACAAGAGTTATGAAAAAAACCATGGTATTGGCATTGGGTTTTATGCACCTTAGTTTTTAGTTTTGAGTGGGGGGTGACTCCTCAGATGAAGTCCTAATGACGAAACGGATCAGGACGGAACTATATGGTGTCTGGAAGTGACTTGGAGCCGCGAGGACCGCAAGTCTGGTGTGATTTAGGAGTGGAATGCTGGTGATGTGGTCATGAGCTGTGTGTCTTTTTACCTTTGTGAGTACTTTATTATGATTTAGAGTGTTTTTGATGGAATTGCTCCATGTGGGCTGTTTTTCCCATTGAGCATGATTAGGCATATGATCCGCTGTTGGTTTCCGCATCTATATGAGGAGCCTTATGCCGCGTACACACGATCATTTTTTGTGATGAAAAAAAACGACGTTTTCTGTGAAGTAAAAAACGACGTTTTTGAAACGTCACTTTCAAAGACAATTTTGCATACACACCATCGTTTTTTCACAAAAAGCGAGGTTACGTTCACCACTCTTTTCCCATTGAAGCTCGCTTCATAACTAGCATCTGGGCATGCGCGGGTTGAAAAACGTCGTTTTAAACTACGTTTTTGCTACACACGGTGACTTTTGTGAAACAAAAAACGACGTTTTGAAAAACGACACAAAAAATTCAAGCATGTTGGAATTTTTTTTGGTCGTTTTTTTGAAGACAAAAAACGACGTTTTGCCCACACACGATCAATTTAAATGACGTTTTAAAAAACGTCGTTTTTTTTCATCGCAAAAAACGACCGTGTGTACGCGGCATTAATCTTGAAGCGATTACCCTGAACCTTTTTTACCAAAACAGTAAAATTATGCTTGCGAGTGTTAAGCCATATGGGGAGTGATGTCACTGTGGTGAAACAGCTTTGGAGATTAAAGTGGTTGTAAAGGCACAAGTTTTTTTTTTAAACCATTCTGTATCCAGCAGCCCCCCTCATACTTACCTGAGCCCCATCTCTATCCAGCTATGTGCACGAGTGCCTTGGATGTCTGGGACCCCTCCCCGAATGGCTGAGACACAGCAGCAGTGCCATTGGCTCTCACAACTTTCAAAAATGCAGCCCCATGTCTGAATGGACACATGGAGCTGTGGCTCAGCTTGGGTGTCCCTATAGCAAGCTGCTTGCTGTGGGGGCACTTAACAGGAGGGAGGGGCCAGTGAGGGACCCAAAAAGAGGAGGATCTGGGCTGCTCCATGCAAAACAACTACACAGAGCAGGCAAGTATAACATTTTTTTTTTTAAATATAACAAACAAAAAAAACAGACTTTAGTATCACTTTAAGAAGCACTGGGGAAGTGGAATTTATCAACACAGTCTTATTATTTAAGAGACATTTTGTTTTGACTCCTTTGGACCTTGCACATTCACTGCAAATGTGGATTGGTAAACACTTCAGTCCCGGAGGATTAAATCCTCCGCAAATAGAGATTTCTTTTGGTGGCATTTGATCACCTCTGCGGTTTTTATTTTTTACGCTATAAACAAACAAAAAAAAGCGTCAATTTTGAAAAAAAAAAAGCAATATTTTTTACTTTGTGCTATAATAAAATATCCCCCAAATATTATATATATATAAAAATCCTCAGTTGAGGCCGATGTGTTTAAAAAAAAAAATTGTAATAAGAGTATATTAATTGGTTTGCGCAAAAGTTTTAGCGTCTACAAAATGGGGGATAGTTTTACGGAATTGTAAAACAATTAGTAATGGTGGTGATCTGCGATTTTTATTGTGACTGCGATATTTCGGCGGACACATTGGACACTTTTGATACTATTTTGGGACCATTGTCAGTGCTATAAAAATGCACCGATTACTGTGTAAAAGACACTTGCAGGGAAAAGGGTTAACCACTAGGGGGCGAGGAAGGGGTTAAGTGTGTCCTAGGGAGTGATTCTAACTGACAGGGATCAGAAGATCAGTGTCCTGTCACTAGGCAGAACAGGGAGATGCCTTGTTTACAATGGCATCCCCCCGTTCGGCACTCGGTTATAATTTTTTATTTCTATACTACAGTAACAATGCTTTCAAACATCAAGCTTTAGTTACTATGGTTAATGTCCTCTATTGGCATGCATTGTTTTGGTGCAGCCAACTACAGACTAGTGTCTAGTAGAACTGGATTAAATCTTAAGATGTGATGCTTGTACAGTACATAGCATTAATGCTTTACAAAAATTGTTTCTTTGGTTTTGTTCTGTAGGACTGCCCAGGATTCACGCAACAGCATAAACT
The DNA here is from genome assembly GCA_029574335.1 of Rana kukunoris. Classification (NCBI taxonomy): domain Eukaryota; kingdom Metazoa; phylum Chordata; class Amphibia; order Anura; family Ranidae; genus Rana; species Rana kukunoris. The sequence goes on along the minus strand of CM056050.1, from coordinate 491,106,138 downwards.
GTTTAAAACTATGGATTGACATGAATTTACTATGATTTGGAAAATGCGTTTTAATATTTTGAGGTTAAAAAAAATAACCAACAAGGCACAGGTATGACAAAAACTTTTTAGTGTACCCGGACACCCATTACAGCATTTAATAATGCACATGCAGGATGCTAGCGGCAATAGGACATGTTTATGTTGTTCTTTTAGATCTGTATTTTTGGTGAACAGCTTTTTCATTTATTTTTTAGATCTGTATTTTTGGTGAACAGCTTTTTCATTTATTTTTTTAAAGACTTTGTCAGGCTGTTTAGTTAGGCCTTTTTACATGGGCTGTGTCAGTTCTGCTCACCAGGGATCCATGAACAGATCCTCTGCGGAATCAGAGTTGAACAGTATGGATGTCACTTTTGTGACATCCTTAACTATGGAGTTTTTTTCCACCCAGACAGGTTAGGTCTATGGGCAAATGGATAAAAACAGATATACATCTATGTCAGATCCATCATGTTTAGGTCTAAAAAAACAAAAAAGAATGCAGATTTTTTATTTATTTTTCCAGACATGGAAGGACTGGTACGAAAAGGGGGAGTATAGCCTCAGGTAACAAAAATAAAAATGTGGATAAAAACGTACCATCATCCAGGTTATATTGAAAAAGGGGAGGGTTAGGGCAAGAAGGATAGTGGCTGAAGCTAACCTTGGGGTCATGCCTACCCAGAAAAGGGAAGTGTGGACTATATCGGTACAGATGAAAATATTTAAGAATGAGACTCTGCCAAATCCTCTATTTGTATGATTGTCCTGTATTATTTATTTATGCAATAAATTTTCTTTTAACACAACCATTCTTAAATATTTTCATCTGTACCGATATAGTCCACACTTCCCTTTTCTGGGTAGGCATGACCCCAAGGTTAGCTTCAGCCACTATCCTTCTTGCCCTAACACTCCCCTTTTTCAATGGACAGACTGGTGGTAATCATCTGTTTACATCATTTGACCCTTATGCCGCGTACACACTTTTTTTTTTTTTATGCCAAAAAAATGATCGACAACATTTTTAAAAACGTAATTTAAAATGATTGTGTGTGGGCTTCACATCGTTTTTCATCTTCTGAAAAACGACAAAAAAATAAAATAAAATTCGAACATGCTGCATTTTTCCACGTCGTTTTAAAAAATGTAGTTTTTCGGGTTGTAAAAAAATGATCGGGTGTGGGCTAAAACTACATTTTAAACCAGCGCATGCTCAGAAGCAAGTCATGAGACGGGAGCGCTCATTCTGGTAAAACTACCATTCATAATGGAGTAAGCACATTCATCACGCTGTAACAGACAAAAAAGCGCAAATCGTCTTTTACTAACAAGGAATCAGCTAAAAGCAGCCCAAAGGCAAATAGAACTTCCCCTTTAGAGTGCCGTTGTAGGTCACCGCGCTTTGTTCATCATTTTTCAAAAACGATGGTGCGTGGGCAACATCGTTTTTAATGATGAAGTTGGAAAAACGTTGTTTTTTTGGACATGCTGAAAAATTATCGTGTGTACGCGGCATTAGAAGTACATGGATCCACCTGGAAAATTGTCAGGTGTATCTCAACAGTCGTGTAAAAGGACATTATATCTGGGTACACAGGGGCCAAAAATTGGCCAGTTCCACAGGAACTGACGGACATTCAGTCAGTGTGTACAGCAGTCTGTCTGACAGAAGCTGGTCTAACTACTGCTATTTGTTGAAGAGACATGCTGCAAAACCAGCATGCGATCAGCACTTACAGGCAGGGCTTTTTTTCAGGGGGAACTTGGGGGAACTCAGTTCCACCACCTCTGGCTCAGACCCTTTGGTGCCTGCTTACCACAATCAATTTTAAACACAGAAGTCTGGTTTTTGTGTTTACAAGTGATAGCTCTGCACTCTGTGTGTAACCCCCTGAACTCTGCACCCTTTAAAAACCTCCTACTGTTTGTAAAATCTGAATGGGATCGTGGTTGGGTTCCTGCACCTATTTTCTGAGAAAAAAAGCTCTGCTTACAGGCATTGGCTAGTGTTGGTACAGGGATCTGTTTTTTTTTTTTGTTTAGCCTCTTGGGTTAAACGAGAAAAATCAGCGTGTCCTGGGCTTTAGGAAGTGGAGGGGACAATGAAAAGTAGTAATGTATAGAAATTTACAGCAACCAGATTTCATTTTACTGTAGTCAGACATGTAAAAAAAAAAATTTATAAATCCGGTTGGTTGCTCTTTGTTTTATTAAATAAGTTTGTTGGTTTTAAAATATTTATTATACCACATCATTTGCCATACATTTGTAATTAGGTTTTATCAATTTGAGAGATCATTTCTTATTCAATAATCACAAATGAAAGCATACACGAGGTGACACTTTTTGTGACAACAAAAATTAGGCATATTTAGGAAGGCAAACAGCAATAAAAGCAACCTTGAAATTACTTTGCCCATCATGCACTGACATAATAAATAAGCCCAAATTTGTTTACATTGAATTAGCTAAGAAAATTGTTGATGATAAAATAAATGCACTTTTATTTAACACCTTTGCTCCTTTAAAACACTGTGGCAAATCTAGTACAATTGAAAATCTAAAAAAAAAATATATAAATTTTTTTGATGTCCTTTAAGACCTGTACCAATATCATAAAAAAAGGTACTAACAGCACAGGGTAACTGTTTTTTTTTTGTATATAGGCATGCCTTGCCTTTTATAATAAAACACAAACTTGTTTGCTCTATCTTCAGTAATTTGAGCACATCACTTTCGTACATGCCGTTAGACCCTTTTTTTAAAAGATGTTCTTTATAGAAACAAAACTTTTTGGCAATTAATCATATACTGTATGAATGTAAGAATTCACCCAAAGTACCATATACTGTGTAAATATATTAAAGGTTTTATTTTATGACTATAATAACTTTAACTGAAATACATTTTACCTATCTAGCCAGGCAAGGAGACTCTTTGCTGATCCGATCAGATCTACCACAGACGTTAAGAAGTCATTTGGCAATTTTCTGCTGCTCTTTCCATCATAATGCCCACTTCTTCTCCTTCCGGTGATAAAATTTTGCAGATTTTTGGCAGATGCATTTAATTTGTGGGAGAGCGTTTTTAGATTTTCTGTTTCCAAACCATAATTCTGTTGGGAATGCAAATAACAGATTAAAACCAGAGAATCATTAAAGAAAGGCATGTGAAATTAAAATGAACTAAATTACTATGAATCCCACTAGAGGGCAGTTATTCGTGCCATTCAAGGCTATAAAAGCATTTTTTATTTTATCAACAATAAGAACATAAAATTCATGGTAATAAATACAAAACTATGGTATTAAGCACAAAACTGCTGTACAGTTAATGAAGCTATGCCATGCATGTTTACTTTTGAGTTATAATGCTAAACAATGGCAAATTATAGGATATATGGACTGCTATTCTGTGCTGGTTTTATAAATGAATAGGAAGAGAATTCTGAAATAAAAAAATCCTAGGGCATCAACTTTTTTAGTGTACAAAAACATCAAGGAACCAGCAAAGTTATAATATCCCCAAATCTACCATAAAATTAAAATATTGTAAAAACACCTCTGTGTCTGCCAAGGCCGAACATAAACCCTTCTCATTAATTACAAATTCAAGATGAACATCATATATCTTAACACTTCGGTTTACCAAAACATACTACCATAAAGAAATCTGAAATATGTTAATTCCATCAAAAAATGCCCATATGAGGCACATTGTCCATGAGCAAAAGCAATCAGGATCAGGGCCGCTGTTAGAAATCACGGGGCCCCCGGACAACTTACCTGACAGGGCCCCCCTGGAAATATCAAGTTAAAATGCTAAAATGACATGGTTGCAATGGTTTGCTTTGCAGCCATGGCAGAAATTAGAGCCATACTACTGCCACCTCATGACTCCTGTTTTTTTTTTACTTTTTTAAATTGCTGAATGGCAATTTTACATTGCAAGACCGCGTTGCAAATGTAAAATATTTTTATTTTTTCAAGGTGCAGAGTGGCCCCATTGAACTTGATGAGAAATTTGACAGGCGGTGCTGCCTGACAAACTCTGCCGCCTGCTCTAAAAATGCTACAGCTCTGAGGTAAATCATTGCTGCAATGTTATGTATACAGCCCTGTCTGACTATATAACAGCTGGCTTCTGTTGAAGGGGCATGACCAAAAAATGTCCGTCAACTCAAACAGTGCTGTCAGCCAAAGGCTGAGAGTACTAACCAGAGTGTTCTGGTGGGAGGCATCCCCTTAGCAGAACACAATAGAACAGCAGGGGAGATTTTATGACCAACATCGGATTGTTAGTACAGCGGCTCTGACCTGAGGTGTCAGGTTTGTTTTGTACAGCCTGCGGGGTTAAATTAAAAAAACTAGTGGTGTATACTGGGCACTAGGCCGTATTCACATTTGACGTTTTATGAATGTGGGATAAAGTGCACAGGTAGCAGGCGTTTTTTCAGTGCATTTCGGAAATGCACTGCAAATGCACATAGTGCTTGTGGTGTCATTAATTGTTGATGGCACCCTGTGTTGTGTCATGTGGCAAATCTGAATGCTTTAAAAAGTTCTAGAGCGTCTATGTTGTGTTTGTCACATAAATGGCAACCCTTTCAAGTGAATGGGCTCCCCTATATGCGAAAAACAAGCAAAAAATAAAAAAACATAACACGTGCAGGAATGCGTGTTCCTGCTACATGAAATATAAAGGGGGTCTTAGGGGTGGGTGGTGTATAGAAATATTTTGGCAGAGATGTCTGTCAGCTGGAGAGAGAGATGTGTACACTGGTTCCTAGCTTAGTACTGCAGTGGCAGCTACCTGAGTTCTAGGCTGGCTCTATATTTACTTCTCTCCAAAATCCTAAAGTTACTGTCCCTTCACTCCAGCAGCAACCCCCCACCCCCACTTACCCTTTTGAGCAAAAGGACTGCTCCATGCAAACACTGTAAACACAGAGCACGATCTGAAGGGAGGGGGATCAGAGGTCAGGACTTAGTGGGGAGGTGGAGCAAACTTCCTGCTCATTCATCACTCTGACCAGAGAAAACACTGCCGACTGATGGAAGGGGAGTTTCAGGACCCGAGAGAAACACAGGCAGAGATTCTGCAGCTGTCTCCCTCTGCTTCAACTTGGGACACTTTGCAGTATGTAGAACCGATCCCCCTGCATAGCTGCCAGGGGGGAGAAAGCAGGCTGCGCTGAAAGGTGATCCACAGGAGTCACAAGGTAGTATAGCTAGCTCTCCTGCTCTGCAGGTGCCCGGGCCCTTCTTCTGAAGTGATAGAGCTTGGGCCCCCTACAGGAGGGCTGGCTGTACTGCCCTATCAGCGGCCCTGATCAGGGTGTAGACAAAATTGAAAACAATAAAGCCTCAAAATGGCCATTGTTTGGAGCCTTCTTTAAATATGCAGATATTATAATCCATAACAATTCAAAATTTTCTTGCATCAGTTATGACCATCATAATAGAGAACACACAGAAGCAATCCAAATTGGCTTACAGGGGATAGGCAGTTAAACCAGTTTTACTGCCCTCTTCCAGACCTCCAGGTCCCAAGTTAACAGGGCCAGCAGTCATGTTAATATACACTACCATGCAGACTGAGCGGCATGGAAAAATATAAAGCAACAAGGCACATTTGGCAGGCTGTACAATCACCAAAACGCAACCTTTTTCAAGTACATTGGGTTGTGCTGCAACCCAAAAGCTTGGCTCACAGTCTGGGGGGGGGCACAAAATTCCAATCCCTGTTAAAAAAAAAACCACACACACACACAACCCCCCCCCCCCCCCCCAAAAATGGCATTTTAGGAAGCAAGAGTATATACTTCTGAATGCCTTGTGACCGCTACTCTACTGTCCATTCAACACATTCCAGGTTTATTTAGGTCTTCTTTTATCTAACTTTGTTGAAGTTAACTCTGTGCACTACAATGTGTTGTGATGTGCTACAGTGAGTTGTGCTGCGTAAAAATGCATTTACACAGACAGAGCAACACCGTACGCCGTCAGATGCAGAGGGGTTTCCAGATCCCAAAAATTAATTGTAGACAGCAATGAGAAAAGCTGTAGTCAGAAAACCCCCTCGTCCAGATGATGTTTTTGCAGTCTACATCACACTGCATAGACCCCGAGCAACTTACCCACTGCCCCCTCAGAATTCAGCAGGCAGAGGGAGAGACAGGGTTCTATACTTTTTCTTTTTCTAGTTAGATGAAATTGACCGTGTGGAAGTTCTGTGCACCACAGAGGACTTTTCAGCACAACTATCACCCACTGTAGCCAATGGAGCATGTCAAAACAGTGAGTATTGTGAGAGGCTGGGTGTATACACACTGGAAGTGTGCATGCTGCAATGTGCTTCAAAAAATTCAAAGGCACACAGTGGAGAGGGGTACGGGAATAAAAGAAGCACAGATTTTCACCAAGAAGCTGAGGCAAAAGCAGGTGGGACAATAAAGACGTGGCTGCAGTTCTGCTGCAAGACTAAACATAAACTTACTAACAGCATCCCAAAGTGCACAGCAAAAGTTAAAATTCAACCAGAATTAATGAAAAGACTGCCATTTTCCCCCCAAAAGAATAAAATATTTAAAATTAAGCTTACCAGTGCACATAGTAAGTCTACAGCTTCAAGAATAAGCTCCTGGTGTCCAATGCGCGTGACTCCCAGTTCCTCCAATTCCTGGTGAGTAATGCGTAATAGCTGATCCCCTGCAATCTTTTCCCTCTCAAAATTTTTGATATACTGCTGCAGACAATCATCCAGACCTAATGGAAAAAAAGAAAAAAGAAAAAATAAAAAAAAATTAAATCTGTACACCACTATTAAATATAATACACAGCTGCTTTTAGACACTCTAAAGCACATTACTGGAATTACATTCTATACAAAAAACTCTGATGCCGCGTACACACAATCACTTTTTGTGATGAAAAAAAACGACGGTTTTCAAAAACGTCATTTAAAATCACCGTGTGTGGGCAAAACGTCGTTTTAGGTCTTCAAAAAAATGACAAAAAAAAAAATTGGAACATGCTTGAATTTTTTGTGTCGTTTTTCAAAACGTCGTTTTTTGTGTCATAAAAAGTGATGGTGTGTGGGCAAAACGATGTTGAAAACTATGTTTTTAAAGCCGCGCATGCTCAGAGGCAAGTTATGAGACGGAGCTTCAATGGAACAGAGTGCCGTCGAACGTGTTGTACGTCACCACGCTTTGCTAGAGCATTTTGGAAAAACGCTGGTGTGTATGCAACATCGTTTTGGAAAATGAAGTTTGAAAAACGTTGTTTTGTTTCATCACTTGAAACGTTGTTTTTTTTTTCCATCACAAAAAGTGATCGTGTGTACGCGGCATAATTCGATTTTGGTCATTGTTCTGCACATTCATCAGTCCAAGTTTTTTTTTTTTTTTTTATACCCCCATTAGAAAGTATGTACAAAACTATATGTCTGACAGATGAAGACCCAAGTTCCTATGTGTTTGTTAACATTTTCCTGTCTTGTGAGCTTTAGGCTAAATTCACACAGCCATAAAAACTTTAATACAAACTTTCCTGCTCTAAAATTACCGTAGATTTGCTTTTAGATCCATTTTTTAAAGGGGTTGTAAAGGTACAATTTTTTTTTCCCTAAATAGTTTCCTTTACCTTAGTGCAGTCCTTCACGTACCTTATCCTTCGATTTTGCTTTTAAAATGTCCTTATTTCTTCTGAGAAATCCTCACTTCCTGTTCTTCTGTCTGTAACTACACACAATGCAAGGCTTTCTCCCTGGTGTGGAGTGTCGTGCTCGCCCCCTCCCTTGGACTACAAGAGAGTCAGGGCGCCCAATAACACACAGCTCATTTCTCTATCTGCAACGTAGAGAGCATTCTGACTCTCCAGTAGTCTAAGGGAGGGGGCGAGCATGACACTTCACACCAGGGAGAAAGCCTTGTATTGCTCTGTTTAGTTACAGATAGAAGAACGGGAAGTGAGGATTTCTCAGAAGAAATAAAGGACATTTAAAAGCAAAATCGAAGGCTGAGGTAAGTTAAGGAGGACTGCACTAAGGTAAATGGAAGCTATTTAGGAAAAAATTGTACCTTTACAACCCCCTTTAAATACATAAAATTGACTTGTTCATTTTTTAATACCAGAATGCATACACATATCCTCAGATGCTGATTTTTGGATACCGTGTTACTGATCTCAATGCAGAACATGTTTCTCCACCTGAATCTTCATTGAAAACAATGGATCTGCATTCAGATTCATAAATAAAAAGCATTGTATTTTTTTGCAGCCGTGCAAATGTAGAATTACCTTTCTTGGAGGTCCTCCAAATCCTTTCGGACTAGATCATTTTATTAATTTATGTGCACCTTTTTTTTTGTTAATTGAGAACAGCAGCTACCAAATTTGATTTGTTGCAAGCACACACCGGTTCACACCTCTGTGGCTCTGTGAGCTGTGTTTTGCATGTCACTGTAGCCCAATAATTTGAATTGGCTGCCGTGCCTCCTGAAAATGCAAGGACAAGGACCCTGCTCCATTTTTGAAAAACAGCCTGAACAGAAAGCGCAAGTGCAGTGTGTTTCCCAGTGCGGAAAGTGGCTGCTGCGATTTCTAGTGCATGTGGGTGCTATTAGGATTAATGGAAAACCAGTGGCGTAGCGTGGGGGGGGCAGGGGGTGCCGTTGCCCAGGGCGTGACATTTAGGGGGGGCGACATTCCGTGCCTCCTAATTTTCATTTCCTTTGTCCCCCTTCTCTAGCCGCCATGTTAATGTCCGGCGCCCTGTGATTGGGAGTATAGGGGTCATGTGCGGCGTGATGCAGACCTGTCCAAGATCGCTCTAGAAGTCCCGCCTCCACACATGACCGCTATACGCCCAACCAGTGCGCCGGGAAATACGGAACATGGTGGTGGGCTGTGTGAGCCACCGGATCTGCGGTCTTCCCTTCACCTGTGCCGCTGCTCTGTGTCCCTCGGCGGCGGCGCTGTGTGTCTAGCAGAGCGGAGGGGCGACTCAGGTCGGTAGAGATGGGAGCAGCGTCTGACAACATGGAGCGGGCTGCGGGTAGATGGCGCTGGCGGGAAGTCGGGACAGAGACCTAGGTAAGGAGGATTTGGAGGATGGATTTGCACCAAGCTGTGTAGGAGTCAGTGTATGTGTCAAATAGGTGTCGGGGGTCAGTACCGGGGGGTCAGTGTATGCATCAGTGGCTGGTTGTCAGTGCATGCGTCAGTGCCCGGGGGTCAGTGCATGCGTCAGTGCCCGGGGGTCAGTGCATGCGTCAGTGCCCGGGGGTCAGTGCATGCGTCAGTGCCCGGGGGTCAGTGCATGCGTCAGTGCCCGGGGGTCAGTGCATGCGTCAGTGCCCGGGGGTCAGTGCATGCGTCAGTGCCCGGGGGTCAGTGCATGCGTCAGTGCCCGGGGGTCAGTGTGTCAGTGCCGGGGGGTCAGGTAGGTGTCGGGGGTCAGTGTAATGTAAGTAGTGCAGAAAGTAGGAGTCAGGTGGATCAGTGTGTGTGTCAGGGGGTCAGATAGGTCACCTGTGTTCAAAACATGGAAAGAGTGCAGCGCTATGTGGTTAAAACCATGTGTGAAATAAATGTTACACCTTGAAATGTAAAACAAATTATATGTAAAAAATGTATCAAAAGGAAAACTAATGCAGAGTCCAAGAAGAACACAACCTAGTCCGTGAAGAGTTTATTCCAAAAGCAAATTCGCGAAGGGTTAACTCCCAAAAAAAAGACACATTGCTTGCCAAGAAAGTGAAGATAAAGTTTGGCGAATAATAAGTCCCAACATACTCTGGTAATACCCTGGTTTGTTTTGGGACTTATTATTCACTGAACTTTATCTTCACTTTCTTGGCAAGCAATGTGTCTTTTTTGGGAGTTAACCCTTCATGGATTTGCTTTTGGAATAAACTCTTCACGGACTATGTTGCGTTCTTTTTGGACTCCGCATTAGTTTCTTTTTAATTACGGTAGTTTTTCACATATAAATTTGTTTACATTTCAAGGTTTAACATGTGGGGCCAGATTCAGGTAGATGGGAGCATCTTTGCTCCAGAGTAACGCTTCTCATTTACGTTACTCTGCCGAAATTTTAGCAGCAAGTGCTGTCATTCACGAAGCACTTGCTCCTAAAGTTGCGGCAGCGTAACGAAAATGAGCCGGCGGAATTCAAATTGGGCGGGTACGGGGCGTGTATTATTTAAACTAAGCGCGATCCCGCTGCGAACGTACTGCGCATGCGTCGAGTGTCAAAGCATCCCCGTGCGCATGCTCCAAATTCTGTGAATGAAGGTCAATGACGTCACATTCCCATTCATGATCTTTTTACGCAAGCGACGCGATTTTTTTTTTTCCCGACGCGATGACGACGCCTATACCCAACATAGGATACTCCAACCCCATGTAGGTATATCTTCGCGCCGCGTATCGCTTCCAGAAACGTCGTACCGTCATTGCGTCGCGCCGGAATTCGCTCGTGAATTGCCGATTTCTGCTCATTAACATTTTTTTTGAGCGGAAATCGGCGGGAACGCCCCCGGCGCCATTTTTAAGTTGAAGTAACGATGCGATGGCGAAACTCAGTTACGCTGATCGCATCGGAGCTTCAACCCGGCGTTTCTTATTTTCTGGTTACAGAAAACAAACGCCGGCTCAAAGTGACAGTTAGGCTGGCGGATCACTGGATCCGCCAGCCTAACTGTTCCTGAATCTGGCCCGTGGTTTTAACCACATAGCGCTGCACTCTTTCCATGTTTTGCTATCTATCCTAAGTTTTTTTTTGTACTGAAATTAAGTGCCAGCTGCTTTTTTATACACGGTGTCATAGATTTATTTTTTTATTATCTTCTTAAATTAGCGCAGCGTTTGCCTTTGGGCTTCTTTTTTTCTAAGGTCACATGTGTTGCAGGGTAAAGTGCTTCAGGGTGCAGCTTGGACGTGGTGGGGGTGAGGGCGATAACAATCCTTGCACCAGCCCTGGTGGTCAGTGTGCAGTGTTGGTGGTGTGTGGGTTAATGGTCAGTGTTTACTGTAGTGGTCAGTGTGTAGTGGCCAATGTAGGAATTGGGTAGGTCAGTGCAGTGGACAGGTAGGTAAGTGTAATGGTCAGTCTAGGGATCATGTAGGTCAGTGTAGTGGTCAGTATAGGAATCAGGCTGGTCAGTACTATTGTAGGAAGGGAAGGGGTTTAGGGAGTGCAAAAAGTCTGCAGCTTGGGGGGGGGGGGGGCGCAAATTTCTTGTCCTGCCCCGGGTGGTTGATGCTCTGGGAATAGTTGCGGACCCACAGAAGGAACCACCAGCACAAGTGTGAACCAGGCCTAAAAGGTCTTCAGCTGCCTTGAGCAATGTTGAGATACTATTCGTTTGTACCTTTATGGAGGAAGGGACAATTTTAGAGGCATAAGTATATTTCACAAATCAAAGAATTTGATAATTTAGAGTTTGGTTCCAGAGTTTGCAAAGGTGGTGCAGCAGTGTGGCAGTTTAATTAGGATTCTTTGTATTATCATCAAACTTCATAATGATTGAAAAAAAAGCAGTTATATAAACATCAAATGCAAAAAAGAGGAGATATCGAAATCAAGCATAATCTGAACTTTAGAATAGAACATATGCATAAACAAAAACAAACATTTCTATTCAATAGAAGAATCCGACCAGGTCCACATATTGTTTATCTGGCCACGAAAGTGCAGCGCTAATAAAACAACAACATTCAAATTGTGTAAAAGGTAAATATCTGGACACATATTCAGTGTATTGTTATTTAAAACAAATATAAAAAGAACTTTGTGTCTAAAAGTTCAAAGATTGGTGAAATACACTTTGATGGGAGATCCACCACCAATAACACCAGTCTCTTACCAGAAAGATTGAACTCAAGTGGATGACCCCAGATGATGCCTTATGAGGCGAAACGGAAATCGGGATTCTATGGCACTTGCGCTGTCTTTTAAGGCCATGGTTGAATTTAAGCTAGCAGGCTTTTTGGTCAAATGCCTGCGATAAGCAAAATTCATGGTACACCTGCCAAAAAAAGTGAAAATCTGCAGAAAATCTAAAAAAAAGTTTGTATGAGGGCTGAATAGGCAATCACAAGAAAAGTGCAGCTTTCCTGGTACCCATTTGCAATTCTACCCTCTTCGCTTTTTAAAAGTCTCATGGCGTGTAGACATGTTTTTCTTTTGGGGAGGGGGGGGGGGGGTATTAATAATTGGAAAGGAAATAAAAAAAAAAAAAAAAAAAGTGGATTTCTAGATTTCCGTAGGTGCTCTTCACCAAGGGTGAATGTTGATTTTAATAAGAATAGCTACTTATAGCAATTATATTAATTTAATTGTGAAAATCAGATCATTCACTACTTTTCTAGAGAGCCTTTTGAGGAATGAGGAACGTCCCAAATAATGCAAGACGAATGTATGGTACAGACCAAAAGTTTGGACACACCTTCTCATTCCAAGAGTTTTCATTATTTTCATGACTATGAAAATTGCAGAGTCACACTGAAAGCATCAAAAACTATGAATTAACACATGTGGAATTATATACATAACAAAAAAAACAAAAAAAAGTGTGAAATGGTAGAATATCTGCTAGGAAACCACTGCTAAAGAAAGGCAACAAGCAGAAGAGACTTGTTTGGGCTAAAGAACACAAGGAATGGACATTAGACCAGTGGAAATCTGTGCTTTGGTCTGATGAGTCCAAACTTGAGATCTTTGGTTCCAACCACCGTGTCTTTGTGCGACACAGAAAAGGTGAACGGATGGACTCTACATGCCTGGTTCCCACTGTGAAGCATGGAGGAGGTGTGATGGTGTGGGGGTGCTTTGCTGGTGACACTGTTGGGGATTTATTCAAAATTGAAGGCATACTGAACCAGCATGGCTACCACAGCATCTTGCAGCGGCATGCTATTCCATCCGGTTTGCGTTTAGTTAGACCATCATTTATTTTTCAACAGGACAATGACCCCAAACACACCTCCAGGCTGTGTAAGGGCTATTTGACCAAGAAGGAGAGTGATGGGGTGCTGCGCCAGATGACCTGGCCTCCACAGTCACCGGACCTGAACCCAATCGAGATGGTTTGGGGTGAGCTGGACCACAGAGTGAAGGCAAAAGGGCCAACAAGTGCTAAGCATCTCTGGGAACTCCTTCAAGACTGTTGGAAGACCATTTCAGGCGACTACCTCTTGAAACTCATCAAGAGAATGCCAAGAGTGGGCAAAGCAGTAATCAAAGCAAAAGGTGGCTACATTGAAGAACCTAGAATATGACATATTTTCAGTTGTTTCACACTTTTTTGTTATGTATATAATTCCACATGTGTTAATTCATAGTTGTGATGCCTTCAGTGTGAATCTACAATTTTCATAGTCATGAAAATAAAGAAAAAAAACTCTTAGAATAAGAAGGTGTGTCCGAACTTTTGGTCTGTACTGTATGTATGTATGTATGTATGTATGTATGTATGTATGTATGTATGTATGTATGTATGTATGTATGAATGATATACATACACACACACTCCCTACAGGTATACATTTAAAGTATCATCATGCACTGCTTTTTACAGAAAGGAGGGGCATGGGCCATGTATTTTCCTGCAGGGTTTTTGCTTTTATGGTGAAGAATTCTCACGTAGTATTAGACAGAATGTCAGCTGCCCATGTCATTGGTATGTAAAGCATGAAGAATGTCAGCTGCCCAGGTCATTAGCATATAGTAATCAAACAGGCGAAAAAAACGTTGTGATTTTTTTTTACAAAACTTGTCCTATGCGATTTATCAACAGTCCGCACAATTCAACAAATTCCTATTATTTAAAACATATTATTTATTCATGTACGTCTGCATTCAACATCTGGTCATGAATGACAGGTCAGAAATCCCACAAGTCATTTGCTTTATAAAGATAAATGTTAAATAGCAAGGGATGTCCAATAACCAAAACGTTACACGGTAGACCATTTACAGCCTGCAGGGAAAAATCTGAATTATTTGATTTCCGCATCCCAGTGCCAGACAGTTTAAATCAACTTAATGCCAAAACCACTACGTAGATGAAGAAAAATATATTTTTCTGGATCTTTACAGTTAAAAAAGGAGGCGAACACCATCAGACATGCACCATTTGATTACAATACAAACATAAAATAACCACATTCATATTTTTGTAATAAAAAAAAAAAAAAGTTTTTTCTGCAAGCACAAACTTTTTATACCAAGCAAAGAATAAAAAACAATGCACACTTCCATTTCTCTTAGCAATAGATCAGGTCAGAAAATACTCAGACATCTATTTAGAATATACTCATAGATGCAAAGTTGAAGAGATTAGTGCATCACAAAAAAAGCCATCCTTTATGGCAGCCATTAGGAGAAGGTTGGTTCTATGCATTTGAATGCTCAATAATTGTGAATTTCCACACATCTCCTATATACATTACCTTAATTGTAAACCAAGATCTTGAGTAACCGTTAAAATGTTGAAAGTGCTTATTTTGCCTTTAGTCGGAAGGTCTTTAGCGAGTCCATGCTAATGCAAACTGTGGTTCAGGACTTACCAGCCTACCTTTTAAAAAAAAAATAAAAATACTAAAAAGTTCACCAAGTGGTTGCCCACACAAGGGATTTTCACCAAACAAGTAACTAAAAATACCAAGCCACCATGCTTTGTCTTCAGCAGCACAAGTGATCTCATAATTGGTCCCTCAGACTGTCTCACCCAGTTCTCCTGGTTTTCTGTCCTCTTTTGGCTCACTCAACCTGTAGTTGCAGCTTCCTGCTGTATGGGCCCACTCCTGGCCTCTCAAAAGGGGATCTCCCAGTGCTCTGGCCTCTCACTCATCCGCGACTTAGGGTCCTTTCACATGTGCGGACCGTTTTTTAGGTCCGTTTTTTATCATCAGTTGATCCGTTTTTCGTCCGTTTTTCATCCGTTTTTCATCCGTTTTTTTCATCCGTTTTTTTTTTTGGTTAGAACTTTTTTTTTTATTACATATTTTGATGAAAAACGGACGTTAGCGGATCGGATGTTAAACGGGTCGTCTGCTAACGTCCGTTTTTCGTCCGTTCCGTTTTTTTGACGAAAGAAAAATAGGGTTTTCTTCCGTTCAAAAAAACGGAGCTTAACAGAGACGGACGTTAGCGGATGCGTGTGAAAGGACCCTTAGACTGTATACACACACACACACACACTATACAACTTTTTCTGTCCGATTTGCTTTAGATTTACCAAAACCATGTGGTGCAAGGGCCCGCCTGATTGCATACAAATGAAAACTCTTAAGGTTTGACCTCATATTATATGGTTAAGAAAAACAAAAACAAACAAACAATTAATCTACAGAAATATGTATAGTGTGTATCCAGCTTTACAGATTTCCTCAGTCCTCTGGACTCACCTAGTCATCCTGGCTTTCCCAGTCTCCCGGAATTGTTTAACCTCCTCAACTGTCCCATTCCAGTGGACTAAAAATCTCTCCTACAGCATGGATTGTTCTCTTGAGTAGAGCACCTCTGTCTCCCAATAGGAACACACACATGCCGCTAAACAGAAGCCCTGTACTATGGTCAGGTCCTTGCTTATAATAAATGTTCACACCAGAAAAAACAAACAAAAAAAAAAAACACAGCCTTTGTGTCTTCAATAGGATTCGAACACAGGATTGAAGACTTCATGCCACGCAAGACTCTTTGAAGCCTTTGGACAACGGACCCTGAATATGGGGATTACAAAACCCACAGAAAAGTGAAATCCCAGTCTTCTCCGCTCTGGCACAATACTCCGGAGACTAACCAAAATTACAATTTGCCCAAGGGACTTTTAGAGTGGTGCTTAAAGTAGAATAGTAGAACAAATGTATATACAAAGAATACAAAATGTATTTAACATTACATTCAAATATATAAACGTAGTGCCTGGTTACTTTACAGAACCGATGCTAGTGTAAATTTAGAGGGGGGTCACAGTTGAGTGACTCTGACCAGGTTAATCTGTTCAAATTTTGAAGCTTTTGTCACAGCTTTAGCTGTGCTGTGGATTCATGCTGTCATTTCTGAGGGAGCTGATAACACCCCAGGCCGAAAGGCGACAACAGTGGAGTCAAGGATTTGGATATTTTTTTCCCGGCAGCCTATCAGGAGGAGTTTTTCCTCGCTGTGCATGCTGGGAAGGGGTATTCATGTGGCAGACACTATTTTCTTGGGTCTTCTTCCCGTGTGGTGCCCACCTTCAGGGTAGCCATACCACAGCCCCCTGGCAAACGGGCCGGGGTGTGCACGCCAAGCAGTGTTCCTGGTTCGGGGACCACGTTGGCCTGAAACAATTGATATGCGGCTGGGGCCCAGTGATGTGACTGGGTCCCCAATCTGATGAGGTCCTGAGCTGTTAGTCCTCTTAGAGGAAGCTGTCTGGTGGAGAGTTTGCTTGAGGAGTGCCAAGAGAGGCTGCTGTTCCAAGAGGGGCCTGACTATCCATCGGGGACCAAGGAAACTGGGTACTGAGAGGCTGGACGTTGGTCGCCTATCAATCGGTAACCTAACCAAAACTACCTGAAGGAGATCTGGGTGTTGAATCTGTTAAGGATTCCGGACCACTATTATCTCCACTATTTTTTAACCATTGGGGGGGGTCTGTGGCAGAGACATAACCCCAAGTTCGAGTGACATTCTGGCTGCCAGGCTGGTGAAAGAGGCATGTCCAGGTGCGCTATACCTACTCTGGCTGGAGTGGTGAAACAAAAAAGTTGTCATTGGAAGCAGGACTGTTTCTCATCTACATACACCTGAATCTGTTATTCCTCATTTCGGCTATAACTTCACTCTTCACCAAGTTCTACTGTTTTTACTTGGCTGTGTCATAAAAGCACAGAAAAGACACCTCTTTTGTGGACATTCCATTTACTACAATGCTCATCAAGTACCCTAGATGGCGGAGAAACAGGAGGTAACATGCCACCCAAAACAAACCAGCAGCTCCTTCGATGGTAGTGCTACATATGTAAATGTAGCGCTGATGTATATATATAGTACATAAATGTGTATATTGCATTCCCTAGATGGCATTCATGGACATTGAGATTGTTGAGTGCTTGGAGCCATCTAGTGGCCAATTGTTGTTAATGCAAGAAGCATTCCACTATCTGAGGAATGAAGAAGAAAGACTATTGGTTCTCAGAGTTGACCTTTGTAAATCGGAAGTTGAGCAAAGACCCAGGAACAATTTCTTGCGCAGTGCATGCTGGGATTTGCTATATAAGGAGTGGGAGCAGCCATCTTAGGCCCTTTTGGAACCGCATGGGCAGCCGGAGAGGATCTGTGAGGAGACGGGACCGAACAACAAGGCCCACGGACATTTCCATTGAGCATCGGAGGACGGGAGTCCCCCAGCAGAGTTGGCCTGGTGTTTGATCCAGCTGACGGAGCAACGGGAGGAGGTCGCCGGACTGTACGGAGCCTGTGTCCAGTTAGGTGAGTGGGTTACGGCCCACAGTTTGTTATGCCTCACACGCCATTACACTAACACACAGGCCTCACTACATACTTCCAAGAAGAAGCGGAGGGGTTGCCTTTAGGAAGGTTGAAGGCCTAGTTGTTCGGGACGCTCTCCAGAAGGCCAAGGCAGTTAACCCACTCATTGCGGAGACATTTTTTTCAGGAAGTTTATTCGTTTTGTTTGGATTACAAATTACTTGGGAAACATTATTAGCTAGCGAAGAAAGAAGATCAAGAACTGACTGTTTTTTTTTTTTGTGAGATCTCACGGTTACCTTACAAAGTAGGGGGAGCTCCTAGGCTTAGTTTTATTTTCTTATTCATATACCTGCAGGTATACTGTTTGTTATTTGATTGCTGTATAGATTTAATTTTTTGTGCTCTCATCCCATGTTAGGAGGATAGCACAGTTTATGTACTGGTGTTTCTTTACTTGCCAATTATCAACAGTAAAAGAATACTACTGTTTAAGCATACCAGGGTTGTGGCGTATTGCTTTATTCACTCTAGGTGCCGCTTGTGGATCCTGAAGTTACAAACAGGTATCTGGTATCACATTGTACAGTATTGTATTGTATTGCACCACAGCTGTGTAAAGGGGATTGAGCCTTATCATTGGGGTTGTAGTTAGAGTGCAGGCCCAAAATTTAATCAGCAGCTCCTGCGGGGGTCAGTGCTACATGTGGGGGCTCATCCGGGATCCTGTCACTCTACAAGAAACCCACCCCCCCCCTTGAGGTCACCATGGACCCCATCACAGTAGTCCGTTGGTGCGAATCAGAAGGGACACGCTCAGAAGCGAGCGTGGCCATTGAACTCCCAGGGAGCTACTGGGAGAAGAAGCAAATCAAAGAGGTGGTACAGACATTGTCTCCAGACAGAAAGGCCTACGTGGTTGCAGTGAAACCAGACTTTGGGACTGATTGCACCTATGCCCTGATAGAGTGGGGACGGGGTGTCCCTGAAAATTTCCACGGTGCTACCATAAAATTGTCCGAGAAGACAGTGTTCCACCTGACACACCCCTGCAAAAAGCAGTTAGAACCCCTAGACAGGAACGCAGGAGCCGCCGCCCAGCGGCAGGCGGAACAACAACTGGCTGAGTTACAGCGACAATACCGTGAAATACAGGAAAAGTTTCAGGAGACATCCAGCATCATAGCAGATCGCATGGATGGACTGCGCGTCGGCTCAGAAGACCAGAGAGCTGGCCAGATGACACCAAACCCAAGGAGGGAGCCAAGAAGACGCAGCAGGGGCTATCTGCAAGAAGTAACTATTAGGAAGGATTTCCGCATTGATGGCCAGATAGGAGAAAAGGGACAGAAGGGCAAACTGTCTTACACCAGCCTCCTACACCAAATAGAGCTGGGGCTACAAAAAGGATATCTGGAATCGGAAATCAGAGAGGCTGTGATCCACGCCATCAGCCCAGGCTCAAGTGTTAGGGGCATGTTAGAGAGAAAGAGTGATTTGACTTTGAACCAGCTTAAGAGGATTCTAAAAAGTTACTATGAGGAGGAAGATGCCACAGAGCTATTCCACCAACTGATAAATATTGCACAGGACAGTAAAGAGACTCCTCAGAACTTTCTGTTTCGGGCCATTGAACTCAAGGACCGCCTGCTGTTTACCTCAGGAGAGAGAGGGGAGCGGGGAACAATTTGGAGCTGAGCTGGTACAGAAGAAATTCCGGAGATCCGTGACCACGGGGCTGAGGAGCGACTATGTCAAGCTCCACTTGAAGCAGTACTTGGAAGATCCCTTAACTCCAGACGAGGTCCTTCTTGAAAAAGTGAACGAAGCGGATAAGATGGAGATTGAGAGAGACCAGAAACAGAGAAAGCTTCAAGCTTCAAACACCACAAGTGCTAAAATACAGCAGGTAGGTGTCCCCTCAGACACCCAGGAGTTGAATGTGCTGGCGGCAACCATTGACCAGGGATCATGGCTTTCATCTGTACACCACCCACCCGCGAGTCAGACGGAGCTGGAGAGGCTTATGCAGACCCAGAAAGAGATACTGGAGATGATGGCCATGATGATGACTCAGCTGGTGAAACTAAAGGCAGAAGGAGTTATGCCAAGGAAGGTCCCAAAAGCTACCACCATTACCAGCCCTACGAAACAAACACAAAGAGTCTGTTTCAAATGCGGAGGGATGGGACATTTCAGGCGAGTGTGCCCCAGCCCACTACCCGAGGAAAACCCACATCAGTCGGAGGGAAACTTCAGAGGGCCCCAGTGAAGGAGTCAACTGGGCGCCCGGGTGCAGTAGCGAACTCCACACCGACTCACGTGCCACGGCCCACTGGAGCCACCAACAAGGCGGGGCAGAAGAAAAAGAGGCCCTCAAAGGCCAAAGTCCGAGCCACAAAGCAGGCTAAGGGTACAGCTACCAGTGGATTTCCTCCCAAGCTAGTGGGACCTTCCCTAATTGTCCCCATCCAAGTGGAAGGGATCTACACAAAAGCCCTGCTGGATACTGGAGCCCAAGTAACCTTATTATACAGGGACTTCTATGACAAGCATCTCAAGCACCTGCCACTACGGAAATTGGAGGAGTTGGAGATATGGGGTTTGGGCACTCAGAACTTTCCATATGATGGTTACCTGCCAGTCAGACTCACCTTCGACCCAAGTACAGTAGGAGAGACGGAGACCTTTGACACATTGGCCATAGTGTGCCCTCGTCCTCCAGGAGCTGACAAGAGCTCTCTTATCATTGGGACCAACACTGACTTAGTGAGGAGACTACTTGCACCGCTGGTAATTAAGAAGGATACCCGCCCCACTGAAATACATCCCATGTTGGCCCAGACATACCGAGACCTTATCCAGGAGGAGAAGGCTCCTGAAGAGGGAGTGGGAAAAATCTGGCTGCTGAACAGAGGAGAGAAAATAGTCCAGCCGGGTGAAGTAATCTGCCTAAAAGCCTCGGTCAAATTGAGCTGGAAGAAACCAGGCCCTTTCATTGTCCTGGAAAACCGCAAAGAGGGGAGAAACGGACTAGAACTCATCACTGAAGTGTTGCCCACCAGAGTATTGGAGAGAACTCACGGCAAAGTTCCAGTCAGTGTCCGCAACACAGCGACAGTGCCAGTGAGAGTGCCAGCCAGGCTACTGTTGGGACGGGTCAGTCCGGCTGTTCCAGTCGAACCAGGAGGTTTGAAAGGAGGGTCAGCCCCAGAAATCCCTGAAGAAGAGTTCAGCCCAAAAAATACGCCTCTTACTCCTGCATGGAGGGAAAGGGCCAAAGCCCAACTGCTGAGATGGAGAGCAGCCTTCTCGAAAAGTGAATTTGACGTAGGATTGGCAAAGAGTGCCACCCATCGAATTTGTCTGGAGGAAGACAAGCCATTTCGGGAAAGGGTCCGGCGGATCCCCCTAGGAGATCTGGAAGACTTGAGGGAACAATTGGCTGAACTTAAGAGGACGGGCATTATCCGAGAGTCCAGGAGTCCCTACGCCTCCCCTATAGTGGTGGTCAGGAAGAAGAATGGGTCCCTACGACTGTGCATTGACTACAGGACCCTGAATCGGAGGACCATCCCAGACCAGTACACCACACCCCGAATTGAGGATGCCTTACAGAGTCTGTCAGGAGCAAAGTGGTTCAGCGTACTGGACCTGAAGAGTGGGTATTACCAGATTCCTATGTGCCCTGAAGACAAGGAGAAAACCGCTTTCATCAGCCCAGTTGGGTTCTTTGAGTTCAACCGGATGCCGCAAGGCCTGACTGGGGCCCCAGCAACTTTCCAGAGGTTGATGGAGAAGACAGTGGGTGACATGAATCTCCTTGAAGTCCTGGTATACCTGGATGATGTCATAGTCTTTGGGAGGACGTTGGAAGAACATGAAGAACGCCTTGAGAAGGTCTTGAAGAGACTTCATGATGAAGGCCTGAAACTCTCTATGGAGAAGTGCCAGTTCTACCAACCCTCGGTGAGTTACCTGGGACACATTGTGTCTGAAGAAGGAGTGGCAACTGATCCCAAGAAACTAGAAGCTGTCACTTCCTGGCCCAGGCCCACCAACGTAACTGAGCTCAGGTCATTCTTGGGTTTCTGCTCATACTACCGAAGATTCGTAGAGGGATTCGCAAAAATAGCCCACCCACTCACTGAACTCTTAAAGAAGCAGGAAGAAGCTGGTGAAGGCGCGGGTCAGCCGAAGAAGCCTAAAGAGGGGTCTAGAAGGAAGAAAGAGTCCATCCAGGATCAGTGGACTCCAGAATGTGAAGAGGCCTGCAGGAGGCTGAAGTGGAGTCTTACTACTGCCCCAGTGTTGGCCTATGCAGACCCTGCCAAACCATATGAGTTACATGTGGATGCCAGCCGCGACGGGCTGGGGGGAGTGCTTTACCAGGAGCATGAAGAGCACTTACGGCCAGTTGCCTATGTGAGTAGAAGTCTGACCCCTGCTGAAAGAAACTATCCCAACTCACAAGCTTGAATTTCTGGCTTTAAAATGGGCAGTGGTGGACAAGTTGAAGGACTACCTTTACGGGGCTGAATTTGTGGTCAAGACGGACAACAACCCCCTCACATATCTACTCACCACTGCAAAGCTGGATGCCACCGGTCACAGGTGGTTAGCTGCCCTCTCAGCCTTTACCTTCAGCCTGAAGTACAGACCAGGAGTTGGTAACCGAGATGCGGATGCCCTGTCAAGAAGACCCCATGACCCCTTGGAAGAATGGACCCAGCTTACCCCAGAAGGAGTGAGGGCCCTATGGGAGGGCACAAGTCAGTACCAGAAAGGTGGAGCCAGAGCTGAAGAAGTAGGAGTATCCTCAGCGGCAGTACCCAGGTGCTACTGTAACGTCTCCCAGGTCACACAGGAGGGCCTACCCAAGTTATCCAGGAAGGATCTCAGGAGAGATCAGCAGGGAGATCCACTGTGTGGGCTGGTGCTGGAAGCATTGGAATGTCAACAGCCTGATGTACTGCGGAAGAGTCCTGAGAGGGAAGCCCAGGTGTTATTGAGAGAATGGGATCATTTGCAGCTGCAGCAAGGGGTGGTCTACCGAAGGGGCCCCTCTGATGATCCAGAAGCAAAGTGGCAGTTACTCTTGCCTGAAAAGCACAGAGAGACAGTACTGATTGCTTTACATGATCACCATGGACACTTGGGAGCCGAGAGAACTCTCCAACTAGTAAGGGATAGGTTCTACTGGCCTCACATGAGAAAAGAAGTGGAGAGCTACTGTCACTCCTGCCTCAGATGCATCCAACGGAAGACATTGCCCCAGAGGGCTGCCCCAATGGGCCATTTAGAGAGTCAGGGCCCAATGGACCTGGTTTGCATAGACTTTCTTTGTCTGGAATCCGATCTGAGTGGGCAAGGTGACATCTTAGTGGTGACAGATCACTTCACCCGTTATGCTCAAGCTTTCCCTACTAGGGATCAGCAAGCAACCACAGTAGCAAAGACTCTCGTGGAAAAGTTCTTCGTACACTATGGCCTGCCTCAACGCATACATTCAGACCAAGGAAGGGACTTTGAGAGCAGACTAATCAAAAGGCTGTTGGATCTGTTAGGCATACAAAAGTCCAGGACTACTCCTTACCACCCACAAGGGGACCCCCAACCGGAAAGGTTCAACAGGACTCTCTTGAACATGTTGGGGACCTTGACTGCCGAGCAAAAAACCTCACTGGAGTAAACACATTGCTGCATTAGTCCATGCCTATAATAGTACCAAAAGTGATGCCACTGGATATTCCCCATACCGACTGATGTTCGGCCGTGAAGCAAGATTGCCAGTGGACCTGGTGTTTGGTTCCTCCTTGGACCACACCTCCGAGGCCTCCCATAAAGGGTATGTGGACAGACTACGGCGGAGCCTGAAGACAGCTTACGAGCAGGCTCACGCCACCTCGGATTCCAGGGGGGAGAGGAACAAGAGGAACTTTGACCTGAAAGTGAGAGTCCAGGATCTTCAGCCAGGTGACCGGGTCTTGTTGAGGAACTTAGGCATTCCAGGCAAACACAAGTTGGCTGATCGCTGGAAATCACAGCCATTTGTTGTGTGCAGGAAACTTCCAGGGCTCCCAGTGTATGAGATCAAGCCAGAAGGAAAAACTGGGCCAGTAAAAACATGGCACCGAAATCACCTCTTACCTCTCACTGAGGCAGTCAGGACAAGCACAGAGAAGGAATCCACACCCACTGATGTGTGTAGACCAGTAACCAGGTCCCAACCTGCACCTTCTATAGATGAGGATGAGGGAGTGGAGATGAGCTGGCTGTGGCTTCCTGAAGATTCAGAAACAGATGCTGATGTCCTTTCGGAGGTAGAGGAGGATGATAATGGAACTCTTAGGGCAGAGGCCCCGGAATTTGTGCCGACCACTCACTCTGTAGGAGAGCCCAGTGCTTCCATTCATTCCCCACCCTTAAGCATTGAACGGAATGATGACCTTGGCCCAGAAGGAATGGACACTCCAAAAGTGCCCAGAGCAAAGAGACATTCGCCCACCACGCAGACTGACTTATGACACATTGGGCGAATGCTCTGAAGCATCACAGTTTGTGAGCAGAAGAAACTTTGAACTGCCTGGTCCCTCTACTCTTGATTTAGTAAGGGACAGCCCCAGCTCACCCCTTGACACATCTGTACCAGGCATGGTAGTATCAGCTGTGGGTGCACAGGATAGCTTCCCACTGTATGACAATTGGTGGGAAGCTCCTCTGTCCGTTTTGTGTGAACGTATAGAAACTAGAATGCAAGATAGGATTAGCAATTTGGACCTCTTTGGGGGACCAAAGAGACAAAGTAGGGGGAGTGTGTAGCGCTGATGTATATATATAGTACATAAATGTGTATATTGCATTCCCTAGATGGCATTCATGGACATTGAGATTGTTGAGTGCTTGGAGCCATCTAGTGGCCAATTGTTGTTAATGCAAGAAGCATTCCACTATCTGAGGAATGAAGAAGAAAGACTATTGGTTCTCAGAGTTGACCTTTGTAAATAGGAAGTTGAGCAAAGACCCAGGAACAATTTCTTGCGCAGTGCATGCTGGGATTTGCTATATAAGGAGTGGGAGCAGCCATCTTAGGCCCTTTTGGAACCGCATGGGCAGCCGGAGAGGATCTGTGAGGAGACGGGACCGAACAACAAGGCCCACGGACATTTCCATTGAGCATCGGAGGACGGGAGTCCCCCAGCAGAGTTGGCCTGGTGTTTGATCCAGCTGACGGAGCAACGGGAGGAGGTCGCCGGACTGTACGGAGCCTGTGTCCAGTTAGGTGAGTGGGTTACGGCCCACAGTTTGTTATGCCTCACACGCCATTACACTAACACACAGGCCTCACTACATACTTCCAAGAAGAAGCGGAGGGGTTGCCTTTAGGAAGGTTGAAGGCCTAGTTGTTCGGGACGCTCTCCAGAAGGCCAAGGCAGTTAACCCACTCATTGCGGAGACATTTTTTTCAGGAAGTTTATTCGTTTTGTTTGGATTACAAATTACTTGGGAAACATTATTAGCTAGCGAAGAAAGAAGATCAAGAACTGACTTTTTTTTGTGAGATCTCACGGTTACCTTACAAAGTAGGGGGAGCTCCTAGGCTTAGTTTTATTTTCTTATTCATATACCTGCAGGTATACTGTTTGTTATTTGATTGCTGTATAGATTTAATTTTTTGTGCTCTCATCCCATGTTGGGAGGATAGCACAGTTTATGTACTGGTGTTTCTTTACTTGCCAATTATCAACAGTAAAAGAATACTACTGTTTAAGCATACCAGGGTTGTGGCGTATTGCTTTATTCACTCTAGGTGCCGCTTGTGGATCCTGAAGTTACAAACAGGTATCTGGTATCACATTGTACAGTATTGTATTGTATTGCACCACAGCTGTGTAAAGGGGATTGAGCCTTATCATTGGGGTTGTAGTTAGAGTGCAGGCCCAAAATTTAATCAGCAGCTCCTGCGGGGGTCAGTGCTACATAAAAAAAAAACTTTCACATTGTTTGTATAGGGATAAAAAAACAAAACAAACACACTGCTTCACCAATGTAAATTCCAGATGTCAAAATCATTAAATTTGCAGTAGCTGTAATCTCTTTGCATTTTTTGGGATACGCCCACTTCCTCAGGAAACCGCCCTAGCTGGTTTGTATGTGCATTTAAAGTTACATAGGGTGAAGTCAAAACCACTTGGTGAAGATTAAAAAATGTGACATCTAGATCTATAATTCTGCAAGAACCACAGCAGAGGTTCCCCCCAGAAGCGGAGGGTCAATGGGTGACCAGGAGGCAGGACAAATTGTCAGGACCCCCACTGCAGACCCTCCTTACTGAAGTAAAAACAGTGAGCTAGCCAAAGAGCACAGCAGCATGGAGAGCTGCAGTATACATCCAAATGGTCAATACTCCAGAGACCCATGATATGTATTCTTCTACATAAATATTGGTAAAAACTAAATAAAAAAACAAACAATAAGCGTATATTGATTGGTTTGTGCAAAAGTTATAGCGTCTACAAAAGAGGGGATAGATTTATGGTATTTTTATTATACTTTTTTTTTTTTTTACTAGTAATGGCAGTGATCAACGATTTTAAACAGGATTGTGACATTGAGGCGGACAGATCGGACACTTGACACTTTTGGGACCATTGACATTCATACAGTGATCAGTGCTAAACATAAACACTGATTACTGTATAACTGTTACTGGCAGGTTAGGGATCAACACTAGAGGGCACTCAAGGGGTTAAGTGTTCCCTAGGGAGGCGTTTCTAACTGACTAGCTCCTGTCACTAAATAAAATGGTTAGCTTACAGTTCTTTTTACACCTTGCTTTTGCTTGGTGCTTCGATGAGCCTTTGATGGGGCTTTGGTGGGGCTTCAAGCAAGCTTTGCCATAGACTTCTATGAAGGCTTTGAAGCACCACTAGAGCTACATGGGGTGTCATTTTTGAAGCAAAGGAAAAGCAAAGGTGTAAACGTTTTATTCAGTGACAGGAGCTTTGACTAGCGTTCAGAGAGCTTTAACAAAGACTGTCCAAAGCCTTGTTTTGAAGCAAGTGTAAAACTAGACGTTAACGTGTGTTAAAGCCGAAGCGAGTGAAAATGAACCCTTAAAGGGTATTGTAAAACTTCCTACCTGCACCGTGTTTTTTTACCTGCATAGGATGTACATTGAGCATGCATTTTCATGGTGCCATTTGTTGCCCTATATAGTAGAATAAATATTCATATTCTTGTGTCAGAAATTTCTGATTGTGTTCAAACATGAGACATGCGGCATAGCAGTGAACAGGTTAAAGTGACTGTAAGCGATCAACTTGTAAAATAATCCAGTTTAAAATAGAAATTAAAAAGCAAAGTTTTTATAAGTGTTCACATTCCCTCTATTGTCAACTGCATTAGGGGAGAAGAAACAGCAGGACACTAAGCTTCCCAGTGAATGGCTGTGCAGGAGAGGTGTGTTAGGTCTGATCATTGGAGGAGAGCAGGCTGAGTTCCCAGCACAACTAGAGAATGGACCACAGTGTGGTCCAGCAACACTAGAGATTATATATAAAGGAAGCAATACAAAGAGAACAGTATCACATATCTGGAGTATGAAATGTTGGGTTTACATATTCTTTAATGCATGACCTCTCTAGTGTGAGAACTGACACTTCTGCTGAAGAAACCACATATACACCACAATCTCTGGGTCTTTCGGTCTAGTGTTCTGCAGGTGAGAGCTACACAGTAATTAAAATCTGACATCCACAAGCAGATGGAGCATTCTCATTCACAAACAGCTGGATGTTTTTTTTGCTGTGTTTACACTGGCTTCTCCCCGTTCTTAAGCTCTATGACCCAATCGCGACAGAGTCAGTGGGCACAAACTTACGGCAGGCACGCGCACAATGGCAAATTCAAACTGACGTAAATATACGTCGATTTGTCCGTCGGTGCCATTCTGCCGACTTATATGTACAGGACTGGTCCTTAACCGGTTAATCTGACCAGGTGTACAAGGCTTTAGTGAACACACAGCATCACAAAGGCCAAGGAACACACCAGGCAGGTCAGGAATAAAGTGTTGGAGAAGTTTAAAGCATGGTTAGGTTATAAAAACCTATCCCAGGCTTTTGAACATCTTACGGAGCACTGTCCAATCTATAATCTGAAAATGGAAAGAGTATGGCACAACTGAAAACCTACCAAAACATGACCTAAACTGACTGGCCAGAAAAGGAGAGCATTAAATCAGAGAAGCAGCCAAGAGACCCATGGTAACTTCGAAGGAGCTGCAGAGATCCACAACTCAGGTGGGAGAATCTGTCCACAGGACAAATATTGGCATACTGCCAAACTTTTTGAGATGAGAATGAGGGACACCTGTCAGCAAAAGTATGCAGGCATAGGACACACCCCTTGCCACACCCCTTAAAGGAGAATTGTGCTAAAAAAAATTGGTTAAACCCACAAGTCTTTTTTTACCACTACTATTCCTTTATATTGGATTTTGCAATTTACAAATGCAGCGATTTAGAAATCAGATGAAAGGTTTAGGGCTGGAAGACACTTTTTGATAGATAAAAAGTGCATTTTACATACAACTCTTTAGATCAGACCAAAATGAGGGACCAATGAGGAGAATGAGAGACCGAGGGACATTGCTCCAAATCAGAGACAGTCCCTCGAAATCAGAGACAGTTGGGAGCAATGCCATTAGTAATGCACTCCATAAAGGCCAGATTTGTGGAAGAGTGACAAGAAGAAAGCCATTGTTGAAAAAAAAAGAAGTCCCATTTGCAGATTGCGAGAAGCCATGTGGGGGACACAGCAAACATGTGGAAGAAGGTGCTCTGGTTAGACGAGACCGAAATCTAACTTTTTGGCCTAGAAGCAAAATGCTTTGTTTGGCAGAGATCTAACACTGCACATCACACTGAACACACCATCCCAACTGTGAATCATTGTAGTGGCAGCATCATTTTGTGGTGATGATTTGCATTCAACAGGGACCGAGATGAATGGAGCCAAATACAGGGCAATCTAAGGCGGCGTACACACGATCGGACATATCCGATGAAAACGGTCCGCGGACCATTTCCATCGGATATGTCCGATCGGGAGTTTGATCCGATGGCGTGTACACACCATCGGATCAAATTCCCCGCCGCCGGACGGCGCGGTGACGTGGCGGTGACGCGGCGGTGACGTTGACGCCGCCGCGTCACCGCCACGTCACCGCACCAGGAAGTAAAACACTTCCGCGCATGCGCCGAATCCATTCGGCAGCGGCGCGGCGGCGGTGGGGGCCGACATGTCTGCTGGTAAGTGTACTAACCAGCAGACATGTCGGGCGGACAGACTCCCACCGGATAGATTTCAAAGCTTGCTTTGAAATCTGTCGGGTGGAGAAATCTGTCCGCTAGCCCATACACACGAGCGGAGATGTCTGCTGAAACGGTCCATCGGACCGTTTTCAGCGGACATATCCCCTCGTGTGTACGCCGCCTTAGAAGAAAACCTGTTGTTATGCCCCGTACACACAATCGGACATTCCGTCGGAAAAACCTTGAATGGTGGAATTCCGCTCAAGCTTGTCTTGCATACACAGTCACACAAAAGTTCTCTGAACTTTCGACCATCAAGAACGCGGGTGATTTTGTTGGAACTGCTACAGATAGGTATTTTTTCCATCTGAAAATTTAAGGAACCTGCTCTCAATCTTTTGCTGGCGGAAATTGCTCCATCGAACCTTTGCTGTCGGATACACAGGGTCATAATTTCTGTTTATAAGCTCACATGGAACTTTTGCTGGCGGAATTTTCAATCGTGTGTTCGGGGCATTAGACTTTGCAAAAGACTTGAGACTGGGACAGAGGTTTATCTTCCAGCAGGAGGATGACCCTAAACATACAACCAGAGCTACAATAGAATGGTTTAGATCAAAGTATATTCATGTGTTAAAAATGACCCGGTCAAAGTCCAGACCTAAATCCAATTGAGAATCTGTGGCAAGACTTGAAAATTGCTGTTTACAGACGCTCTCCATCCAATCTGACAGAGCTTGAGCTATTTTGAAAAGAATGGGCAAACATTTCACTCTCAAGATGTGCAAAGCTGGTAGAGACATGCCCAAAAAGACTTGTAGCTGTAACTGAAGCGAAAGTTTGTTCTATAAAAAGTGTTGAAAATCATTTATCTTTTTCCTTTCACTTCACAATTTTGTGCCACTTTGTCCTGACCCAACACATAAAATCCCAATAAAAATACATTTATGTTTTTGTTGTACAACGTGACATAAATTTGGAAAAAATGTCAAAGGGTATGAATACTTTTTCAAGACACAGTACTTCCACTTTAACAGAGGCTCTAATCCTTCCCCTTTCTAGAAAAAATAAAAACCTGCACACATTTAAAAAATATATATATATATATATATATATATATATATATATAAGCCATCATCAAACAAAGCTCTATTTTTGTCCTGTATAATAATTTGGGATGAGCAGAACACCCCCCGGTTCTGGTCAGAACGGAACATGTGGACAGGCCAAAAATGTGTTCAAACACGGTTAAAGTCTATTGTTTCACTTCAGCATTATTAAAATTCACTGCTCCCGAAAAAACGGACGTTTAAAAAAAAAAAAATTGCACTGATACATGTCCCGTGCGGCAGGACCCAGGTCCCCAAACACTTTTTGACAATAACTTGCATATTAACCTTTAAAATTGGCACTTTTTATTTCTCCCATAGACTTTTAAAAGGGTGTTCCGCGGCTTTTGAATTTGCCGCGAACATCCCCAAATTGTTTGGCGAACGTCCAATGTTCGAGTCGAACTCATGTTCGACCCGAACATAAAGATCATCCCTTAGAATAATAAAAAAAAAGCCTACCAAAGTTACTTTCTGCCTGCATAACTGTAAACGTACTTTCTGCCTGCATAACTGTAAACGTACTTCATTACTTTACAATTAAATACCCAGGTTATCGCAGTAGCTAGCTGCCATAACTTCAGTGTATATATATATATATATATATATATATATATATATATATATATATATATATATATATATATATATATATATATATATATATATTTTTTAGCTGTCCGATAAAAGCAATCCTAGTGGCAGATTCACTGTGAGATCACTTTTATAGGCGGCGGGAAAAGGGACCCCCCCGCGCCGCTTCAGAGTTTACCAGAGGGTCGGTAAGCCCGAAATCAATCTGGTGCAGTCAATGGCTAGGCAGGACTACGAGTGAGGGTAAGATAGCCCACTCTGCTCTATGCCCTAGGAGGACCAGAGTGACATCTGAATTTTTTTTTTTAAAGGCAATCTTTTTTTTTGCTTTTACAAAAAAAGGTAGAAGAGCTCTGGGGTATCTCAAAGAGGACCTGTCATGCTTATTTTTATTACAGGGGGTGTTTACATTCCTTGTAATAGGATTAAAAGTAAAACAAAATAAAATAAAATGAAAAGGGACAGTGTAGAAAATAATAAAAAATAAAATAAAACATTTTTTTTTAAAGTGCCCCATCCTACAGAGCTTGCACACAGAAGCGAATGCATATGTAAATGATGTTTAAAACACACATGGGGTATCACCTCAATTGTGATCACAATTATAAAAGCTGCAATAGTTTGAGTCTTATATCTGACAGCTAAGGTCAGCATAGCCAGGGCTGTGGAAAACAGAGCCAACATAACAAAAACTAGAGCCACAGTGAAAGAGTATAAATAATAGAGGAGGAAGGCAGATAAATATGTAGCCACCCTGCACTTCAGGAGGTGTCTAGTACCTTTCCTGGAGAATAGTTTTGCTCAGGACAATTTGTAGTTCTTCTCAATTGATTATCCTATATTTTGAGATTGTTGCAGTAACCTACTCCCATCACTGGGCTATTGCAGTTAGGGCAAGTGTTATGGGTTGGTAGCAAATTTTGTGCTGTTGAGTCAATGGGGGGGGGGGTACTAAAACTGGGGCACACAGAATCTGGTGCAGCTGTGCATAGTAACCAATTATCTATTAACTTTAGCTTGTTCAATCAAGCTTTGCCAATAAAACCTAGAAGCGGAGCAAGACTCCACTATTACATTTTCTGCAGATTTTTATTTTCAGATTTACCAAAACCGTGTAGTGCAAGGACCTTCCTGATTGCATACAAATAGAAACTCTTAAGATTTGACCTCATATTAGATGGTTTTGGCAAATCTGAAGGCAAAAAAAAAAAAATATCAAAAGAAAATCTAATAGTGTGTATGGGCCTTAATATGTACAGTTGAATCAAATTCTGTGTACACCCATTTTAGTTAATCTCCTCATGTATATTCTCTATCTACCACTAGTAGTTTCCTCATCATTGCTTTATACTGGCGGGGCTATAAAAGCTTGGCGAGTGGCCTGGTGAGCTCTTCTCCCCCAGGTTCTGGCCCGTTGCATGCAAGGTGTTGTGTTGTGTGGGCCCTGTGTGCGTCCTATGGGGCGTAGCACAGAAGCTGCCCTGCCTGGTTAAGGAAGCAATGGCGTAGCGTGGGGGGGTGCTGTGGCCCCGGGCGCGACATTTAGAGGGGAAAAATGTTGTGCCAGTACTGGCTGCCTCCTCTTAATTTAATTTCCTGTGTCCGCTACGGACCAAATTTTGTGATTATGAATAGACTATTGATTTATTACATAGTTACATAGTAGGTGAGGTTGTGGTCGTTCAGGTGCTTATCTAAATTTGTTGTAACCAACGCTGAGTAGATCTTTATTACAGTAGAATTTATATCCCGTTTTGGCCCTACTGGTCTGGGATTCTAAAGCTAGTGTTAGCTCAGGCCTCAGTAAGCAGCATAGGCTAAAGCAAGGTCTGGCATCCGATGGCCCACAGGTAGTTAGAGGTGCATGGCAAATTAGAAGCTAACAGGGACCAAGCAGCAAAGTAAATAGGCTGACTCCGAGTTCCAGTGTCACACTACAGTTTCTGACGTTGAGAAGCTGCATTCCATGCTGGTTGGACAACTTTGGGAGCATCTCCCCATCATCGCTGTATTTGTTTGTAAGTCTGCACAGTAATCATCCTCAGGGGCTCCTGCAACTGAACTTTGTTGAAACATTTATCTGGAGGTATCTTTATTTATTAATAACCAACTATAGTATAGAATATTTGCTTAAAATTCACCAGGAATCAGGACACCTGTCGGGTTCCTTTGCTGATATTACCCATTTGTACATTGGATGCATGTACCATTAAATCTTATATTATATAAAACGTGTAATATTTCCATACTGGTGTACATCTATATACTTCGTTTTTTTATGTAATCTTTGTGTTTTTCATAATTTAGTATACAAAGATCACAAAACAGACATAATAACAAAAGAAATCAAAAACCGGTCCAAACAGGTAACAGTCACGGTTCACTTCATAATAACGGAATAAGGGTAATCTAGGCAAAATACAACAGCATAACCATACTACAGTTGATGAACATTGACAACAGTATATTGCCCTAACTTACCATCACTTCCAAAAAACAATTGTGACTTGAGATCAAAATGAGGGATGACAAAACACATGGGCTGCTATGAGTATAGTAACTTGTTAATGTGTAAAATACAGTATGCAGTCAAAAGAACAGCAACCCCGTGGAAGAGAGAAGCTTTTTATAAAACTAAATACACAAAAAAAAATACGAAAAAAAAAAAAAAAAAAAACACACACACACAAACAGCACTTCCAAGTGGTTTCTGAGTGGTTTCTATCAATGCAGCTATTTTTAATAGCGAGTTGGCAAGATAATGACCTTGTGTGGGTGCGCAGATGGCAGGTTTTTTCCCCTCTTGTAGGAGTAATCGTGATACTAGAGCTAAACACATGCTATAAAGTACTTGTAGTTCTCGTCGGTGACTAAAATGTTATGACTAAACTTCTCACTTATGTCACAGATTGTGGGAATTAAAAAAAGGCTGCTTAAAATACATGGCTCACATATTTATTATGCCATTACAGATTTAAATTTTGCATTTATTTATGCAGCCCTAAAAATAATTAACTTGCTACAGTAGATGTTTAATGTATGTCTGCCTATACTGTAACAAATCTTGAAGCAATAATCTTTGGCAAAAAAAATGTTTTACAGTACAGTAAAACCTTGGTTTGCGGGCATAATTTGTTCCAGAAACATGCTTGTAATCCAAAGCACTTGTATATCAAAGCATTTTTTACAGGGTATAAAGAGGAGAGAGGCACCTCTAAGTGTAGCAATAAGTTGCTAAAGGTTGTACCTTCATTAAATGTAACTATATTGCAACACTTAGAGGCTCCTCTTCTTTTTTATACTCAGTTGTGACATGACACTACTCTTATAGCAAGACATCGCTTGTATATAAAAGGCAAAATGTATAAAAAAAATGTTGCTTGTCCAGAAAAATGCGCTCAAACCAAGGTTTTACTGTACCCCTTTTCTATCAGGATAACAATAGTACATATAACCATGTTCCTCCGTCTCTGCTCTCAAAGTGGCTTCCAATATCTCTACTATAGAGACATTTAGTATTATTTCTTTGAATCAAATTTTAAGAGAAATTCAAGCCCCATAGCTATTCATAAGTAAGCAGAAATCTGTCATATTCATTTAGGATTTTATTTCCAGTGATTTTTTAATTGTTTAAAACCAAAAAATATATAAAATGCCCAATTCTTTTACATAACTTGGGAAGGTGGTCCTAAACTTGCCTGTCAAGAGTAGTATCTGAAGCAGCATGGACATATACAAAAAAAGGTTGTAAAAATTTCCAGCATATGACTTTTCCTTGCTGCTGCTGCTATGAAAAAAAAAAAAAAAAAAAAAGCCATACAGACTCTTTTATAGGACTCCCAAAACGGGGATATGATTGCCGTTTTTTTTTTTTTTTATGTCATTTGCTAGCAATTTAAAAACGGTATCATCTTTCTAAAGTGGAACTAAAAAAGATAAAAAAAGTTATTTCGATTTGGATTAAGTCGTGTGAAATTAGAAGGATCCACTCTCTGTTGTTCCTCTGATCAGCAATGTCACCAGCAAAGAAAATTAGGGTAAATTTGAAGTTTCCACCAGGACAAGAAAAGAGGGGAAATCTTCCAATGGGAACTTGTGATAACTAACTAAGAAGGGGTGTCCCTCACATTAAAAAGATATTCTTTCATTTCCTGCTGTCCAAAAGGATGTGAAGGGAAATCTTTCCAATGAGACAACGGATAGCAGTTTTAACCAACTCCTGCTCTATCCAAAAAAAAAAAAAATAAAAAAAAAAAAAAAGATATAAAACTTTAGATATACTTTTATATTTTATTTTATGGGGTACCAACTTGGAACAGTAATGCAGATTAGGAGTTCTGACGTCACCAGACTAATAATCAGCTAGGTTGTCTACCACCCAACAGAACTCAGTTTGGCTAGTAGCCCCTGTGTAGTGCAGGGTGGCCAAGGTACAAAAGTAACATTTATATTAAGAGAAAATCAAGATCGGTGTAAAGTTGACTTTCTATTAATAATGAGTCCAGCAAATTAAAAATACATTTGTATTTTAGAGACCAGGGGCATTATAATCATAGGTTAGTTAAACTTCGATCCAAAAAAATGAAAACTTGTTTTAAAATGTAACCAATGGACGCCTAACTATAGCTCAAAACCGATCGTCAGTAGGCAGGACCATCGGTTAAAAATCCACGCATGCTCAGAATCAAGTCAACGCATGCAAGTTCATTTTTTTCAGCACGTCGTTGTGTTTTACGTCACCGCGTTCTAACACGATCTTTTTTAACCGATGGTGTGTAGGCACATCAGACCATCAGTCAGCTTCATCGGTTAACCGAAGGACCGTCATCATCGGATGGACTGATCGTGTGTAAGCGGCCTTATAGTTCACCACTTTCAATAGATATTTAGTCAAAGATCTCTCAAATACCTAATGCCGCGTACACACGATCACTTTTTGTGATGAAAAAAAAAACAACCTTTTAAAAAACGTCATTTAAAATGATCGTGTGTGGGCAAAACGTCGTTTTAGGTCTTCAAAAAAACGACCAAAAAAAAATTCCAACATGCTTGAATTTTTTGTGTCGTTTTTCAAAATGTCATAAAAAGTGATGGTGTGTGGGCAAAACGTTGTTTAAAACAACGTTTTTAAACCCGCGCATGCTTAGAAGCAAGTTATGAGATGGGAGCTTCAATGGAACAGAGTGCCGTCGAAAGTGTCTTACGTAACCGCGCTTTGCAAGAGCATTGTGGAAAAACGATGGTGTGTATGCAATGTCGTTTTTGAAAATTAAGTTTGAAAAACGTCGTTTTGTTTCGTCAGATAAAATGACGTTTTTTTTCATCACAAAAAGTGATCGTGTGTACGCGGCATAAGAGATCAAGGGGTATATTCCTGCAGTAGTTGTGGTATACTTCCACTAAATGCACCCAAATTCCCACATCTTCAATAAATTCCATGCGCCAAGTCAGAATACAATTACTGTATACCAGTGGTGGACAACTATATTGACCCAGACACATAGGACTGTCAGTCTAGTTCTGTTTCCCTGTTCTGTTTGTTCCAAAGAGCTTGGACAGCTGCTTGGTTGCAGAATACACAATACTGCAAAAAAATATTTCAGTGTGATGACTCATAAAAATTATCAAATAGTAAACAGTCTTTATCTCAAACAGTATTAAAAAAGAGAAAGCATTTTATTCTTACAAGGATGTTTATCCCTGAAATACCCGAATAGTATTCATGTTTCATATGTACCGACACTAAAATGTGCCCACATTCCCACAACTTCTTTCAATACCATGCACCCACAAGTCAGAAAATAAGAAGAGTATTACTCTAGTTCTGCTTTCCTTTAACCAGGTCTGTTCCAAAGAGTTTACACAGCTCCTTGGTTGCAAAAAAAAAACACAAAAAAAGACGCATAAGAGAATTTTATACAGGCATACCCCGCTTTACGAACACTCACTTTAGATACACTCGATAGTACGGACAAACCCGCGAGTGTACGTAAAATGCTTCACAAGTACAAACATTTCCACGCCATGAGATGGACCTGAAGCTCTGAGCATGTAGCCTGCCCTGTTCCAGTGTGCTCTTTCTGTATCCTGGCCACCTCCCCACCTCCGGTGACATCACATTAGCTCAGTGGTTCTTCTGGCTTCACCGTCAGCCACAGAATGCCATCCAGCATCTCCACAGCACTGTCCTCTGTGCACATTGCAATGTCCAGGGGATGGATTGGAGTGCCCGCCCATGCATCAGATGAGCCTATTTACTGCACATGCGAGTGATCCCCTGACACCCACACTACAGCCCCTAACTCTCCCACTACAGCCTAGAAGTGGAAAAGGGTATTGCTTTACTTTAAGTACATTTTCATTTTACATACATGCTCTGGTCCCATTGTGTACTGAAAAGTGGGGTATGCCTGTAGTGTGATCTCTGAAAAACCAACAAACCAACACATTGGCAAACAATAAACTGGACCAACTTTTATAGATTCAAAGCATCTCAAACTACCATACAAAGAAGAAGACTGGTCGCACACTGCAGATGTAATCCAATAAAAAGTCCTTTATTCTTCAAACATGGGACAACAGCACAGGATAAGGCATACAGTTGAAGAGTTTCACACAGAGGAGTGCTTAATCATAATGATTAAGCACTCCTCTGTAGGGGTGCAACGGATCAAAAAACGTATGGTTCTGATCATTTCTCGGATCAAAAATATCGGATAATTTTTCAGTTCAGCAAAAAAAAAAAAAAAAAAAGTCGTAACATGGCTCAAGCACTTTCAGCATGTGTTTAAAGCCTTCGTTTTGCACAACCGAATATGGCCTCATGTCTGCACCTATAAAACACACAGATAGCGTTTATGATGGCTTTAGCCCGGTCTGATTGTGAAACGGGGGGCTGCTTAAATGCTGCGGTGATAAGCGGTTGTTGAGCAGCTTTCGCTTTCACTCCTGTCAGTGAAACGCTGGGGTGATGTCGCTTCAAATGCGTGGCCATGCTTGATGCGTTTCCACCATCATATGGCTTTCTTGTGTGACAGTGCCTACACGCCATCACGGTTTTATCCACTAACCTCTTTCCTTCATTATTATATTTAAAGGGAAGCCAAATACATATAGGGGGATTTAAAATGAAGCAGGGAGTTCAAGCTCCTCCGTTCCTCCGCTTGCCATGACCACGCTGTGTGTGGACTGAAGATGTGCACAACTTTTTTTTTCAGAAAACAATCCGTTCAGATCAATATCTTCAGTTTGGATCAATGTCGATCTGTTGCACCACTACTCCTCTGTGTGAAACACGTCAACTGCTGTGGTCAACACCTGCGAGTAATCCCTCAGGCATACTGTAGCACCTGAGCCATAATCTTTATTTTCGAATTATCCCAAACAGTCAAAATAGGGAATGTTAACACCCCTTGAGACTTGGTTTCAACTCTACAAAAGAAGGTGGCTAGAGACTCTGGAGTCATATTAAAAGGTTAACAATAATCAGCATTCTAATAAAACAAAAACACACACACACACTAAAAAAAAAAAATCACTCCATATGCAATTATGCTCTTTATATAGGAGGAAGTACAACTATGTTGTTGTATACATGCATTAATACAATGGCAGATATATTAGAGAGAAGCGTGTAAAGTAATCTAAAGTTTTGACTTTAACAAATGGCTGTAATTAAATATATCAATAGTTTGTAATGATTCTGTAGTAAAAACTGATTAAAACTTAATTTGTTTAGCACACAGTAGTGGCTGACAGAATCCTTTATGTATAAGTAATGCGCAACTCATTAACAGTTGCTGTGCATGAAACAAATATTCTATAACACCATGAACAAATGACAATACATACTACAGTACATATCTACCATCTCATGCCATAAGTAATATAGCCAACTAGAGAGTTTTAAAAACAGAACATAAAAACAACAAAAAAAAAAAAAACAACAACAGGTTCTACTTCTTTTTTATTATAGTCTAAAATGTATGCATTAATCAACAGTCCAAATGTTTGCACCATTCATACAGCAATATATATATTATATATATATATATATATATATATATATATATATATATATACACACATATACACACACACACACACACACACACACACACATACACATACACACACGTTACTTCCTGCTATAAAAACATATCCAATACAATATAAAAAATAAATAAAAACCACACACATTTTCATAAATTTAGGCGAATATGTATTGGGCTACAAAATATGGGATATTTGCATTTAGGTTTTTACTAGTAACAGTAGTGATCAGTGACTTGTAGTGGGACTGCAATATTGTGGCAGACATTCTTACACTGAAAAACAAAACAAACTGTATTAAATGACACTGGCTGGGATGGAGTTAAACTTCTACGGAGATCAAAGGGTTAAACTGTGTTCCTAATCAGTGTTAATGTGAACTGTGTGTGATGCCCTTACTAGGGGAAGAGATGGAATTTATTCCCTGCTTTGCAAGGGCACAAAATCTGATTCTTCTAGCTGTCAGAACTGAGATTTGCCTTGTTTACACATGCAGATCTCAGTTCTGTATCTGCGGTTGCTGATGGACATCTAGGGCACCAGTGCCCACCGATGGGCTTCTGCTCATTAAAGTCACATCGGAAGGGGGCCGCCCCATACTCAGAAGTGCCGGATCACATATACACTCACGCGCACACACACGTGTGCGATCCAGCACAGAGCTGCCACCCTGTAGCAGTAAAACTGCTATAGGGCAGTCAGCAAGGGGTAATGTTAAAGATGTTTTGCATTCTATCCAAGTTTCTTTCTTCGTTCTAAGTGGAGGGAACATATCCCAACATGTATAGCCACACAGGTCTCTTAAATCCAGTCACTAGAAAATCTGGCAAGGCAGATGTTGATTCTAATCCAAGGGGTTAGGAAGTTTGTAACAGTTGTGAATTCTTTTATTTACATGGCCAAAGGGGGATTTGTACTCAAATCATTGGGGCAGAGATGTTAATTGACAGATGGTGTCTGTTCCGGGTGGCTGTTCCATTTTTAACAAATATGGACTCCATTGCACCTCTTGCGAACCAATGGCTGCCTTTGTTCAAAATGTGAATCTTATTGTCCTTGATGGAATGCCCCTTTTCTTTAGGTGTAGAAAGACTGTTGATTCTTGACCTGCAGAGTTTGCCATCCTA
This sequence comes from Rana kukunoris, assembly GCA_029574335.1. Lineage (NCBI taxonomy): Eukaryota > Metazoa > Chordata > Amphibia > Anura > Ranidae > Rana > Rana kukunoris. Next base: position 491,066,427 of record CM056050.1, on the reverse strand, counting down.
TGTTGAGACAATTGTTTGCTCAAAGGTTGCTTTACCCTCAAATGTGCAGCAATAAACCATGCATGAGAAGGAATATGCAGGAACAGTACATTTTCTTTTGCACGTTCAATAAGGTAGCACAGTTTTTAATGCGAGATGGCTTTGTACAGCCAAGGCCATAGCATAAAAAAACACCACATTTGACTATTCAAGTCACCAACTAAAAACTCAGGACAGCTCCTACTGGATGGGTCCATGAAGAGTTCCCCAAAACAGACAGCACTTGTTTTTAGTGTTCTGCCAGCACTCCACCTTTTCACCCATCAGTAGGCTCCCACAGCAGAGTGCCCTGAGCATTATTCAGTTCACATATACAAGGGACAGCCAAAATTAATAAAGAGGGCTAGATACCCTTGGAGTACAGTACTTTGCTAGAAATGTCATTCCCTGCTTGTGTAATTGGCTTACGGATTTCCCCAGAGGTTTGCAATAAGTCTGATTTTAGGCATTGTCTGCATCAAAAATGTCTTTGTGGAGAGATGCGCCTAAAAAGGTTAATAGCTTCTAAAGAGATACAAACCCTGCAGTTTTCTGTATTAGAACTCTGCAAGTGCATCAGCTGATTAGTAATAAAAAATATAAAAACGTAAAAGCCACTCCTATTTAGAAATCAGTTTTCAAAAGACATCGGACAAAACATCTTTTTCTTCAGAGCATAAACAGGTAGGAATCGGCAACAAAGTAAAAAAAAAAAAAAAAAAAAAAACTACAGTGTACATGGATCACAAAAAGTGGATTTTTTTTGTTTTTAAGTGGAATTACTCTTTAATTTTACCCAAGCTCCCCCACCATGTACATGTGAGAAATCTAGGCGACACAAATTATTCATAATCCTGCCAGCCAGTGCGTTACAATATAGCGTTACAATTATATGGCATGGAGTAAAAAAAAAATCATAAAAATAGGCAGACAGAAACAAACAAATTAAATGAAAAAACAGAGGAGAAAGTATATTGTGAGATTTTTTATCTTGCATTGTAATAGATTTTTATCTTGTGATACATTAGCAACAATTCTAGAACAGCCGGCCGATGTTGCCTGACATTCAGCCTTTGCGTACTTGGCTTGATGATGTGATGGACAGCAGCTCACTAGGAAGAGACAGTGCAGCAAGGTTACAATTGTAGCATGAAGATCAATATCCCGAGAAAGACGGTACTCCCTTGCCACTACTGTGCATGCGCCAGTTTCAGACAAAAGAAATCGAGCGCAGAGCTGCTCACGTCGAATACAGCCTACTCGGATTAACCCCTCACACGCCGATCGATCGGCTACACACAGGAAGACATGAGCTCCATCTAGATGACAGCAGCTGCAGGACATGACGAGGGCTCACGGTGGACACACAGGCTGGTTGCGAGGAGGGGACAGCAACAAGCTCCATCACATACACACAGGCTCGCCATGTCCCGCAGTTGTCGTCATCTGGATGGAGCTCATGTCTTTTTTTTTTTTTAGATTGTCCACTTAACTCACGTTTTTTTTTTTTTTAAGTGTATTTTTATGCGTGAACTCGAGAGAGAGGAGCCGGACTGCAGGAGTTGGGAGTAGGCAGACCCTCCCCCCGGAGGCAATCGCCATCCTTCTCCATGCCCCTGGTGGCAATGGCGGGTGTGAAGGGGGGCCTCCCACTCACCCCGCCCTACCTGCTCCTCTTGGGAGCCCAACTGGGGCCCAACAGGACTCCAATGGGGCAGAGGGACTCCCCCTATGGGGGATTTTTTTTGTTAAGTGGAATTATGGGGGAGTGAGGGGGCCTAGTCCACCCTGCCAGCCCCGTAGGTCCTTCGCCTCTCTTTATTTTAGGAGACCGCATGGCCAAAGTGCGTGTGTTTTAAACCAATTTCGTGTGCGTGCAAGTGTAGTGGTTTTTGTGGGGGGGGGGGGGGGGGTGGGCGTACTAAGCACAGGCGTACCTTGCATAGCACACCCACCGGGAGCCGGGCTAAGACCACCAAACTCAATTCACATGCAGCCGAGACCGGGATCCGAACCCTTGGCTGCAGAGGTGAACGCCTTTTCAGCGCAGTGCCAATCACGTTGAGCCACCACAGCTCCCTCTGGAGCTCATGTCTTTCTGAATGTAGCCGATCGATCAGCGTGCGAGGGATTAATCCGAGTCAGCTGTATTCATCGTGAGCAGCTCTGCTTCTCTTGTCCGAAACCGATGCATGCACCAGTAGTGGCAAGGGTACAGTCTTTCACGGGATACTGCTCTTCATGCTACAATCTCGCTCCAAATGGCCGCAAAGCCATGGCTTAAATTTCCATTTCCTGCTTCATAGAGGTTAATGGAGGGTCCGACCGATTGTGTTAAAGGGGCCTAAGGCTGCTTTTACATTAATGCACTGTGGTTTACCCAGCACAATGTACCTGTAGCTTTCCTGTGGGTTAGCTACACATTGCCATAGAATTCTATTATATCCTAACTTTCCGAAAGCACACTAAACACGTAGGTAATAACAGAAGTCTATGGCTCAGTGCAGGTAACCCGCAGGCACACTGCACTGCATCTGCGGATCAGTTTGGAAGCAGGCCAGTAACCACTCCAGAACATATATGCCCATATATACACTGTGATTTCAGTAATAAACTTACCTTTAATAACCGTCTCTTGGTATCACTCCACCTCTGACAGGAGCCGACGGTATACAGGAAGCATCGACTTATGCAGCTTTACTCCGCAGCCGATTGCTTTCTCTATTACCATCCCAGAATAAGAGGTTGCGGGCCACAGAGGGCTCTGTGAGCCACATGTGGCCCCCAGGCCACTGATTGGGCACCCCTAAACTAAACTGATGGTTGAAATACAAATTAAACAGTGCTGCCAGACGCTACTAGCTGCCAAGTGCATGAACACACCAAGCTCAACTTAGACAAGCCTTTTCCTGTACTGTACAGAATGGTAAAGTATTAGAACTTTGTGGAGATTTACCCCTATTTCCTGTGCTGGTGACAGCAGGACAGAAAGTAATAAGATACCTCTTAGTGGATGAAGACAAGAACAAAAAGCATGTGTAGCACCTCCTGTATACAGTAGGTAAATTTAGTTGGGCTACTGCAGTAGGCAGGGACATGTTTAGAGTCAGATATGCAGAGCGCCAGGGGCCGAGTTGGTCACCTCCTCTGTCGCGTTCAGGAACATGCATCCCAGTGGACATGAATAGGACTGACTACATGCAATGCATGACACACCTGTGCAAACTAAACATGGACCTCACATGGGTGTACGCTTACGTATACCCAGGTGAACAAGGCCTAAAAGTGTGACAACCAGTGTTCGTTCTGCAGCTAAATAATGCAGCAGTGCGTTCACCCTGTGGACAGGGTAGTTTTAGATGGACATGCAGTTTGTAAATGGACTTTAGGTAAAAAGATAAAAATGTAAGACCAACCAGATTACTCATTAATGTAAATATGCTTTGCTCCAACCTTTCCAACTGACATTTTTGCTGGTGTGCTTGGTCTGTTACATGAGGTGAATAATTACTGTAAGAATTAACAAGCAAAACAAATATTTTACAGGGGGTACTCAGGAAAACAACACACTGTGTTAAAGAAAATCTAAAGTTACAGTGTTGACATTTAGTATTAATAAAGACCATCTTTCACCAAAAGAAAAATGCCATGTTTGTTTTTGTAAAATACTTAGCTACACAAAGAAACAAGCAAAAAGACATGCACACACCAGCAAATAGCGAACAAACAATAATGCACCTTTCAGTCACACGGTTTTGCCACATATTGAAAGAATGCCTGTGTATTCTTGAGGTCTATGGACCTCAAGTTGGATCAAAGTATTGCAGGGACCTTGAAGTTGCACAGATATGAATGGTACTCATTGCAGAGTTCCATGACGAGTTGTACCCCATGATTTCCAGTTTCAAATGGCAGGCCCATTTTACACTTGTGCAAATTGTCCTAAGTGACCCACACTCAAACATGCACAAGTAACAGAAACCTGGAAAAATAACTACAGTATATACAATATGTACAAAAATATACGATATGGAAAACAAAAAAAAGGTAACATGGGAAATGCAAGAAAAAGGAGGCAATCAAAACACTGATGCAAGTTGCAATAGCAGAGGTGGGACTTAAAGCGGAGTTCCATCGATGTTTTAGTTTATTAAATATCAGCAACTACAAAAATCATAGCCGATTACTTTTAATAAACCGACACTTACCTGCCCCACGGTCGCTCCTCTCCCCCTCCTCTTGTTGGCACCATCATCGTAACTGTGAGCACCCAGCCGTGACAGCTTACGGCTTCTTGGCCAGGCGTGCACTGCGAATGCGCGAGTCACACTGCGTTCTCCTATTGGCCAGCTGATCTTCTTGTTTCCCAGAAGATCGCTGGCAAGGAGGGGCCACCTAGGGCGAGACGAGGAGTCGCCTTGGTGGGCCAAAAAAGGAAGCAGGAAGTGGGACAGGAAGTCCCCTAAAATTAAGGTAACCCCCCGCTCCCCAACTCGCCTCTATCCCCCGCCCCTACACGACCCTGGATGTCTTTCCTATGATAATTTCCTTTCTTAGCCGTTGTTTCTAGAAGCGCCTTTTTACCCTTCTCCTCCTGAGATCTTGCAATCAATAGAAACATATGTATAAAAACAAAAATAATTGAGTGGTTTGGGGGAGGGAGGGAGAGGGAAGTAAAGCAAGATTTGCTGTATGCACTGCATGATATTATATAAAATCACATGATGCTGTAACCTGTTTTGATATAGGAGAAATAGTAAAAAAAAAGTATTAAAGTTAAAAAAGTAAGGTAAACACTGTCCCCCCCAAAAAATGGCATGTGGCATGTAAAGGACCGAGGAGAGCTTAAAGAGGAAGTTTCACTTTTGGGTGCAACTCCGCCTTAAGTCCCCCCCCCCCAGCAGTTGAGGCCAGATGGAACCAATTACAGGAACCCGTTGGTGGACACTGAAACTACAGCTTTCAGCACAGAGACCCACAGTGCCACCAGCAGGTGAACCATGTCATGACACCTCCTGTCCAAGACAGCACAGATTAAAGCAGAGTTTCACCCTAAAAATTAACTTTCTATTAACAGCTTGCCTTTAATGTAAAAAATAAATTAAAAAAATTGTACTCACTTCAGTCTGTTACTAGGCAGATTTAGTAATCTGCCTAGTTCATGGTCCTAGGTGGTTCAACTTCCTGTCTTAAGACTCCATTGCCTTCTGGGAAATGATGACACTCATTTCCCAGGAGTCTCTGGGCATTACTGTACCTAAATATCGCCCAGCATGTACCTCTCCCTAAAAAACAGGAAGAAAAAGGAACTGGGCTTCACATGCCCACACATATGATGGATATGGCCATGACATGAGCTGGAGGATAAGGCAAGTGTTTGCAATGATTCCTGAAATGATTGGGGAGCTGTAATGGAATGACCCATGACAGACTGAGATTCTCCTATGTCTAGGGTCACCTTATGTCCACTAGGGCCATAGGGTGACAAATAAATTATATCATGTATTGCAGAAGATGGGACATTAATAATAATTTCATCTACTCCTAAACAATACATTGTCTATGGTACAAAGGTGTTCTTACTTGACATCTGTTACACAGGAGAGGGACATTACAAGCTTATTCAATGCTTAGCTCCGGCTATTGAAATGTTAAGTGAAGCCGGGCTTGTGAAATACCTTTCATTCTGTTGAAAAGGTGCCAATTACATCAGCTTCTGGAAGACCTTTCCATTTAGATGTATTGAATTAGCATGTCAATTATGTTTAGGAATGTATTGATGCCCAGGTGTCAGAGACAGTACGTCTGTCTAGATAATGTGGATTGAGGTCAAGGCATTGTGTAATTGTAGTTTGGAATGTGACAGATCTGTCAGTATCGGTGCCAAAATGTCTGCTAGATAATTACACCCAGTGTGAATAAAAGGGGGTGGAGATTGCATTGTCCAGTGATTAACTTTGTAATGCTGTACCAGATATATTAGCAAGCTAAGATACCATTAAAGTGTTCATTTATTTGGAAACCAGAAGATAGAGCAATCAGTCTCATTTTCTGGGGAATTAATATGGATCGTGTATGTAGTATTGTCGGAGTGTGTCGGATAAGCTTGTCGTGGTTGGATGGAAGGTCGTAAACGGTGGTGACCGTTACAGGAGCTATATGTTTTAGGGACTATTTAATGCAATTCATTTTAGCTTGCAAAAAAAAAACAATTATGCCCAGAACCCGCTTTAAATTAATAATAAAGCCTTCATCCACACCCTAACCTGTCCTCATTGGGCTAAAATGTGGTTTTAAACATGTTTGTAAAACACTGGCCAGATTTGTCTTCAGCTATTTCACAAGGACCACAAAGAAAAAATTCCCAGTGGAGGCAAAACAACAAAAACATGACATAGCCCCACTTTTTTGCATTATGTTTTAATTTACTACAACAGGCATCAACATTTTAAAATGATTTTTAGATTAAATCATGCATTTCAAAACACAAAAATGTAGACTCTGGTAAAAAGGTTCCTCCTTATAAGAGGTCTTAACTGAAATGTGTTGCGCTCTCACGTCCCACCTTTAAGATGTATTCAGTGCACATACGACACGTTACGACTCAAATCTATCTTTCAGAAAGCAATGAACTATGAATATTATTCTCATAGCCATTAGGACCCTACTGAACTAGAGAAAGGAGTAAAGTGATTTGTAATCTAAGATGGCACTGAAGTGTCTTGCATTGATCTCAGAACTGCTTAGTGGAGTGGAAGGTAGAAAACCTCATTTCCAGCCAGTATAGAACTAATTCACATTTTTTTTCCGTTTCCAGCTGGAAGCTCATTTGTTATGGATATTGAAGTTGGATGATTATGACTTTCTTCAGAACAGGCAGCCTGTACTTTCTCACTCATCATGTCATAACTAGAACATAAAGAAATTCCCCAAGAAAGAAAATAGACATGTATTTAAATATAGCTTCCTGGGCTAATAATATTGTACCTAATGTGCCAATTTTGAAACCAAAATCATCAATTTAACCAATTCATCAAGGAAGGTATGCAAGCATAAAAATGTCTGTGTACAATAAAATTAGACTGGTATTTTGCCTAAAGTTGAGCTTTAACCACTTGACCACTGGGCACTTAAACCCCCTTAATAACCAGACCAATTTTCAGCTTTCGGTGCTCTCACAGTTTGAATGGCAATAACTCAGTCATACAACACTCTAACCAAATGAAATTTTTGTCCTTTTTTTCCCACAAATAGAGCTTTCTTTTGGTGGTATTTGATCACCTCTGCGGTTTTTATTTTTTTCGCTATAAATGAAAAAAGAACGTAAATTTTGTAAAAAAAAAAGAATTTTTCTTCATTTCTATTATAAAATTTTGCAAAAAAGTAATTTTTCTTCATAAATTTGGCCTAAAATGTATACTGCTACATATCTTTGGTAACAAAAAAAAAAAAATTGGATAATATTTAGTCTGGGTGAAAGTTATGGGGTCTACAAGCTATGGTACCAATTACTGAAAATTGATCAATTTGATCACATCTGATGTACTGACAGCCTCTCTCATTTCTTAAGACCCTAACATGCCAGAAAAGTACAAATACCCCCCAAATGACCCCTTTTTGGAAAGAAGACATGCCAAGGTATTTAGAAAGAGGCATCGTGAGTTTTTTGAAGTTGTCATTTTTTCCCCACAATTCTTTGCAAAATCAAGATTTTTTTATTTTAATTTTTTTTCCACAAAATGTTCATATTATTAGGTTATTTCTCACACACAGCATATGCATACCACAAATTACACCCCAAAACACATTCTGCTATTCCTCCCGAGTATGGCGATACCCCATGTGTGAGACTTTTACACAGCGTGGCCACATACAGAGGCCCAACATGCAGGGAGCACCATCAGGCGTTCTGGAACACCCAGACCAATTCTGACATTTCTCTCCTACATGGAAAAATCATCATTTATTTGCTAGAAAATTACATAGAACCCCAAAACATTATATATGCTTTTTTAGCAAAGACCCTAGAGAATACAAAGGCGGCCGTTACAACTTTTTATCTCGCATTGTATTTGCACAGCAATTTTTCGAACGCGTTTTTTTTTGGAAACAAAACAGTTTTGTGCTTAAAAAAAAAAAACAGTAAAGTTAGCCCAATGTTTTTGCATAATATGAAAGATGAAGTTACGCCGAGTAAATAGATACCCAACATGTCACCCTTCAATATTGCACACGCTTGTGGAATGGCGCCAAACTACGCGACTTAAAAATCCCCATAGGCGACGCTTTAAATGTTTTTCCTGGTTACATCTTTTTAGTTGGAGAGGAGGTCTAGGGCCAAAATTATTGCTCTCGCTCTAACGTTCGCAGCGATACCTCACATGTGTGGTTTGAACACCGTTTTCATATGTGGGCGGGACTTACGTGTGCGGTCGCGTCTGTATACGAGCACACGGGTACAGGGGCGCTGTAATTTTTTTTTTTTTTTTTTATTGTTCATTTTACTTTATTTATTTTAGTTTGACACCTTTTTCCCCAAAAATAAATGTTTTGGTTACTTTTATTCCTATTACAAGGAATGTAAACATCCCTTGTAATAGGAATATAGCATGACAGGTCCTCTTTACAGTGAGATATGGGGTCAATAAGACCCCACATCTCCCCTCTAGGCTGGGAAGCCTGAAAAAAAAACGATTGCAGAGTATTGCGCGGGGAGTATTGCGCGGGGAGTATTGCGCGGGGAGTATTGCGCGGGGAGTATTGCGCGGGGAGTATTGCGCGGGGGTACTGCAGAGTATTGTTCGGGGGTATTGCAGAGTATTGTGCGGGAGTATTGTGCGGGAGTATTGTGCGGGAGTATTGCAGATTATTGCAGAGTATTGGGGGGTACTGCAGAGTATTGGGGGGTACTGCGGAGTATTGGGGGGTACTGCGGAGTATGCAGAGTATTGCGGGGTACTGCGGAGTATTGCGGGGTACTGCGGGGTACTGCGGGGTACTGCGGGGTATTGCGGGGTACTGCGGGGTATTGCAGAGTACTGCGGGGTATTGCAGAGTACTGCGGGGTATTGCAGAGTATTGAGGGGTATTGCAGAGTATTGGGGGGTACTGCGGAGTATTGCGGGGTACTGCGGAGTACTGCGGGGTACTGCGGGGTATTGCAGAGTACTGCGGGGTATTGCAGAGTACTGCGGGGTACTGCGGAGTATTGCGGGGTACTGCGGAGTATTGCGGGGTACTGCGGAGTACTGCGGGGTACTGCGGGGTACTGCGGAGTATTGGGGGGTATGCAGAGTATTGGGGGGTATGCAGAGTATTGGGGGGTATGCAGAGTATTGGGGGGTATGCAGAGTATTGGGGGGTATGCAGAGTATTGGGGGGTATGCAGAGTATTGGGGGGTATGCAGAGTGTTGGGGGGTATGCAGAGTGTTGGGGGGTATGCAGAGTATTGGGGGGTATGCAGAGTATTGGGGGGTATGCAGAGTATTGGGGGGTATGCAGAGTATTGTGGGGTATGCAGAGTATTGTGGGGGGTATGCAGAGTTTTGCGCAGGGAAGGAAGGAGTTAATGCAGGGATGGCTGAGCAGGGATGGATGGATCTGTGACTGCAATAGTCACAGATCCATCCCACACTGCTGCAGCCATCCGCGCTCTCCTCTCACGCTGTACCGATCGGTACAGCGAGAGGAGGGAAGAACCGGCGTCAGCAAGTGACGCGGTTTGTTTACATGTGATCGCGCCATCATTGGACGGCGCGATCACGTGGTAAGGAGCCGCCACCATTGGCTCCTTACCGAGATCACTGACGCAGCGGGTCCCGTGGACCCGCCGAGCGCCGTGACCGCGCCCGCTCGGGCGCGCGGATCTGACGCACGTCAGATTTGTTTACACACGTGGTCGCGCCGTCATTGGTTGGCGCGATCACGTGGTAAGGAGCCGCCGCCATTAGCTCCTTACCGCGATCATCGGTGCTGCGGGTCCCGTGGACCCGGTGAGCACCGGTGATCGCGCACCTGACTCTAACGGAGGACGTCCATGGACGTCCTGTTAAGAGTACAGGAACCGCCCTATAGCCGTATTTCGTCTATAGGGCGGTGATTAAGTGGTTAAAGTGGATGTAAACCCCCATACACCCAGTGAAGTGAACAGCCTCAGATGATACAGTACACAGAGATTAACCAAATCTCCCTCTATAGGTGTTATATGTATATCTGCTGTGTTCACATTTATATACAGTTTAGAAAGTTCAGATCGTGTTAGGAGATTTTCTCTACCTGGTTAACACAGAGTGTGATGTCTGGGCATACAGCCAAGATGGCTAAAATTGCTGATTGGAGGAAAGGCACACGCCCCCTCTCACCAGGGCTGTCTTAATAGCGTAATGGGCCGCTGGGCAAAGTAATGCTCTGGGGCCCATACAATGGAGGCAGCGCAGGAAAACATACATCAAGTAGGAAAGAGGCAGACAAGCAGAGCTTCCCCTTTTGGGTGTATCTCCGCATTAACTACATGAACAATCATTCTGTACAGCAAAGAAACAGTGGGAAACATACTAAGGTTGTCCCGATACCAGTATTGGTACAGATACCGAGTATTTGTGTGAGTACTTGTACTCCCGCAAATGCCCCCAATGCCTGAATACTCCCCCCCCCACCGCATACCGCCGCTGCTTTAACCCTGTGCATTACAGGCAGCTTTCGTTTCAATACTTGTAATCCCCGCCGCGCCGTGTATAGACACTCTCCTTCTTGGGATTAGATGGATCTGTCCAGTCCCGAGCAAGGGGGAGTGTCTATGCACGCAGTCGTGTATAGACACTCCCCCTTGCTTGGGATTGGACGAATCCCGAGAAGGGGAGTGTCTATACTCGGCGCAGCGGGGATTACAAGTATTCAAACGAAAGCTGCCTGTAATGCGGTGGCATCATCTACTACTAGGTATGGGGGACATGGCTGCAATATGTGGGGGGACATGGCTGCAATATGTGGGGGGGACATGACATGGCTGCATCTGTGGGGGGGGGGGACATGCATGGCTGCATCTATATGGGGGACATGCATGGCTGCATCTATGGGGGGGGACATGCATGGCTGCAATATATGGGGGGGGGGACATGGCTGCAATATGTGGGGGGGGGACATGGCTGCAATATGTGGGGGGGGGGGGACATGGCTGCAATATGTGGGGGGGGGACATGGCTGCAATATGTGGGGGGGGACATGGCTGCAATATGTGGGGGGGGGACATGGCTGCAATATGTGGGGGGGACATGGCTGCAATATGTGGGGGGACATGACATGGCTGCATCTGTGGGGGGGGGGACATGCATGGCTGCATCTATATGGGGGACATGCATGGCTGCATCTATGGGGGGGGACATGCATGGCTGCATCTATGGGGGGGGACATGCATGGCTGCAATATATGGGGGGGGGCATGGCTGCAATATGTGGGGGGGGGCATGGCTGCAATATGTGGGGGGGGGGACATGGCTGCAATATGTGGGGGGGGGGACATGGCTGCAATATGTGGGGGGGGGGACATGGCTGCAATATGTGGGGGGACATGGCTGCAATATGTGGACACATTTAAAAAAGTATCGGTATTCGGTATCGGTGAGTACATGAAAAAAGTATCGGTACTTGTACTCGGTCCTAAAAAAGTGGTATTGGGACAACCCCACTACATACATAAAGTAACCAAGCTGTCTTCTGCCTATAATATATCTGCTAGATTGATGCCTCCCCAGCACTCTTACCCCTCTACACCCCAGATATCCCCCCAGCACCCTGACCCCTCTACACCCTAGATATTCCCCCCCAGCACTGTTACCATATACCATAAGATACCCCTGGTATTGTGACCCCACTACATCCCTGATATCCCTACACTGTGGCCTCTCTACATCCCTGATACCTCTAGCACTATAGCCACCCAATATACCCCAAGCATTTCTACCCCCTATCCCCCCCTCAGCATCGTTTTGCCCCATATACTATTGATATCCCCCAGCACCACTATTCCATCCATGTAGTACCCTCTTTTCCAATGGAGATACAGTGCGTGCCCACCTCCAGCACTGTGACAAGGACTTCCCTATACTAATCAAGTCATGCAGGCAGAATGAGGATCAGAGGAGGGAGCATCCCTCTGGGCATCCCAAGCCCTTTGGTGCAAACAGTGCTGGACAGCTGGGCTCACCATGACACCATCCACAATGCTACTTCTGCAGGTGGGCTCTCAGTGCTGCCGACTCAGCCCACTCCAGCTCCTAACCCGCGTCCTCCGAGTCCCAAGCATTCAAGCTGCATGGGACGGGGTTAAAGCATCATTGGCACTCCGGCCCTGCTCCTCCCTGCTGGCTGTGAAATAATAGGCATAGTTCTGCACAGCACGGCTCACCGCTGCCACCCTGCCACCCCTGTGTATCCATCATTATGTGCCATCATGGGGCCGCCAATTTCCAAGCAGCATGTGCTCAAGGACCAGCTGCTTTGGATAAAGTTCAGGGGCCCCCCCATGCAGCTGGGACCACTGGGCTGTGCCCTGGTGTGGCCACTCATTAAGACAGCCCTGCCTCTCACCATAGGCAGAGACTCTCAGAGCTGTTTTGTAATAGGAGATGCCCTCTGCTACTCTATTTAAGCAACCTCCTTTGACAAAATATTCAGGCTGCTTCTGTCTAAAAAGTCAAAAATATGTTCTCAGGCTGATAACAGATGAACCGTTCAGAAGAGAGCTATAAGACTTAGCTCATTAAAAAGGCATAAAATACTGCAGATATATGTGCCCAGCTCAAATTTCATGAATCAGGTTTACATCATCCATTTTAAGTACAAAACAATAGAAATGGCCCCCAAATATGAAAAAATTTAGCTATGTATTTTTGAAGAAAATATTTAGCTATGCCTGTATAAGTACAAGTACATGATGATATAAGCAGGACCAAAATTAAGTGTAACTAAACCAAAAAAAAGTGGTTACTGCATTAGTTTTATATTTTTAGTCCAAAATTTCCAGCAAGTACAGAAATTACAAGTTATTATTCAAATCCACAATCTCACAGTTAGCAGCAGACCTGACAGGCAGAATAATAGTAAAAAGACAATGCTGCTGCTAATTGGGAGACAGTGGCTTTGCATTATCAGCCTGTAACAGAAAATCAGAATTTCAGGTTACAAACTTTCAGATTCACAAAAATTACTTGCTTAAAAAGGGGTTGTAAACCCTTGTGTTTTTTCACCTTAATGCATTCTATGCATTAAGGTGAAAACACTTCTGGTGCAATGATTGAACACAAAAACACACCTTTGTGTAGAATGCAATTAAATTACTAGGAAATAAAAAATGGTCTGCAAAATCACATGTGTGCTGTGACACACACCAGTTACTGTGCACAATGCAATGTGACCCACTAAAAAAAAAAAAGAAAAAAGAAAGAAAATGCTGCTACTTATCTTGCACTCACTACAAATTGATCTGTAATCTTCAGTGCATCTACAACTGAAACTTGCAATAAAAAAAAAAAAAAAAAAAAAAAAAAGAAAAAAACGCTATGACATGACATTCTGTCAAATTAAAGTGGATCTACTTGCAACGGGATTACTTCTAAACCAGCCTATCAAATTCATGAGAACTAAAACTACAGGGGGCGTGGCCAGGCTTGGACGGCAGCAGACGTCTCTGAGAAGAGCTCTGAGTCCCACAACGTAATCCGCAGCCATCGGGGTGTTTATTCGCCCTTCTAAGCTCTAAATCCACCTCATCCCTGGGCCCTAGTCCCCGCGGAGCCTGGTTCCGGTGGTTTGGTGGAATTTGGCCGGTCGGAGCCGGAGATACCCCCACACTAACCCGCGAGGCGGCCGCCGCCATATTGCCTGTTCGAGGCCTGCCGGAGGAGCCGAATCCCACAGCTTCTGGAGGTAGGGGAACACATCCAGCCACTACCCTCCTCCCCCACCTACCCGGTGCTGTCTGGTGGCCGCGCCCGGGCCCAGAATTGTCCGCGGAGGCCGCGATCTGGTGCGGCCTAGATAGGCCAGTAGATCCCCGGACTTTCCTGACGCTGCGCTCTGCGGAAGTGCACCTCGGCCGAGCCGCCATCGGCGATACGGTCGCCCTCTAACACCCACCCTCCCTTCTAAATCCCTTTGTGGACTTGGTGAGACTTCCTCTCTGTGCATCTGCTGTATAACAGGCGCACGGCAGCCATCTTGGTACACCTGAGGCCTGCTATCCTCCTGCAAGCCAAGCCCTGCCTGAACACCCAGGTCTCACAGCACTGCACCCCAGAGGTAGGCTGGAGTGGAGCCTTTTCCTATATGATTGGAGGGGGTGGAGATGGACTATTCTTTGCATCACTACTAATCTGATATGCCTGAAGCTAGGCCTGCTTAGCCCCGGGATGACAGCATAAGAACGGTGCTCCAGGCCCACAGGGAATATTCAGCACATAGCAGCCCACACAGGGGAGATTAAGACAACCTGCCTTTATAAGTACCCCTCGCTGATTCCTGCAAACATGACCAAAAAACAAAAAGGGCTTCAAAAGCCACAAAAACTGACAGAATACTTCGCCCTAGAGCAGAGGCAAGACAGCACTGGCACACCTATGCCCTCTGCAGCCCTCACTCCTCACCTATCGCAGAGGAAGGATAAACCCTCTAAACGACTGTCTCCAGCTAACAGACACTCTCCTGCCTCTTCCTCTACATCTGGAAGTCCTGAGAAAGCCAGGTTTAAATTGGATAGTACCGGATCTTCCCGGGAGGTGAGTGCGGGCCTTGAATCTGGTGATGATACTAGGGAGCTCCCGGACTCCATCGACCGTTTCCCCACGAGTAACCAACCAGTGTTGGATACCACACTTAAGGATATGCTGGTGTCCCTGAGGAGCTCCCTCCACAGCGACATGATGGCGTGCATCCATAAATTTGGGAGTGAACTGCAGGCTGTAACATCACGGGTAGACCATGTTGAAAACAGGATGGGGGAATTTGCCACCACAATCAACAGCCTTGTGGATGTCCACGACGCTAGGGATGAAGAAATGGAGGCAGTCAAGGCTAAAATGGCAGACATAGAACTAAAACTACAGTGCAAAACAGATAAAGGACAGACATGGTACAGCTTGTCAATATTGGAAACCATGGACAGATTTTCAAAACCTGGGTTACAGATCTATAGAAAAATTTAAAAAGCGAAACAGTAAAAATAGCAGCAATATAAAACACAGTAGCTAATCCGATTCCACATCTTTACCCATCACAAGCCTGAAATAAAATACTGAATTCTAGAACAACGCATACTTAGAAACCTTGATTTACTACAGAAACAGGCCGTTTATAATATACTAATTTGAAAACTTAATATTTCTTAATATTTATTATTTCACTCCCAGGCATCTGCTGGTCAGGTCCAGAAAATAGAAATAAGAAAGAAAGCCTCAAAGGCCAACTGCCTTTGTCACACAGCAGCATGGGGACAGGCAAGATGGCGTTGACTCACCTCCTCGGCTGCACGTTTTCCACCATCAGCCTCACAGAAGCAGCCCTGCAGAGAACACACACTCCCTTTCCTCCACTCCGATGTCAGGGAGCCTGGAGAAAGCAAGATTTACGATGGAAAGATCAAGACACAGGATGGAGGCGAGGACTAATAATAATAACAATAATAACAACAACAACACCAATGACTCCATAGAGGACCTCCCAACTAATAAATTAGCCAGTAATGGACACAGTGCTCTCACACGCCCCTTTGCTTTAAGGAGCTCTCTTCATACAGATATGATGTCCTGTATGCACAACTTCACTAAGCAGCTGCAGGCTGCTGAATCCAGAGTAGAACACTTTAAAACAAAAATGGGAGACTTTGCTACCACTATCAATGATCTTGTGGATGCCAATGAAGCCAAGGATGGAAAGATGGATTGGTTCAAGGCAAAATTAACCGACATTGAAGAGAGATCCAGAAGGAACAATCTAAAAAAAATTAGGGGCATCCCTGCATCTATATCACTGGCAGACCTCCACAAACATACCATCAACATGTTTAAAGTTCAGCTGCCTGAGCTTACTGATACGGATGTCACCATTAATAGGATTCACCGCCTACCCAAGTCTAACCATCTCCCGAGTAGGTTTCCAGAGATGTAATCCTAGGATTGCATTTTTTCACATCAAAGAATGTCTCATGATAAACAATGCACAACAACGAACAGATTCCCGTGCAAATCTCAAACTCTATGCAGACTTCTCTCAATACATGTTCCAAAAGCACAAAAACCTAACCACCAAAACCAAGGCCCTCCAGAATCACAGTATTAGATATAGATGGGGATACCCCACGAAAATTACAGTCATGAAAGATGACTCTACGCACCTAATGGACTATGGAAAAGGGCCTCTCCCTTTTGAAAATCATGGACTATTCTTCCTGACTCTCCTAGCAGCTCTCATTTCCCCTCCGGAGATGCTTAAACGTGTGGATCCTGAATGAAACTTAGTCACTGCCAAGAACTCCCACCCATGTGGGAGCCATGTGCAGCTAAAGACTGCTAGCTGTGTGTACCAAGTCGGTCAGTAAACAGTCTGTAGGAGACAGACAAGGGCCTGGAGTGTAAGGCCAGAGCGGAAGTGCTGCAAGTACAAGCCATAATGGCTGAATGTTGTTTATGTGTTTGCTGAACCTCTTACAAAAAAAGTGGGCAAACAAAGCCCTTAAGGGGGGGGGGGGAAGAAACCACTTCCTGACTGCCCGCCATCGATATACATTGATCCGTTGACATTAAATACCATTGTTATGGCAGCAGATATCTGCCATAACCATGGAATTTTCTTTAACATCAGGCAGTATGCTGTGAGATAAACTTTGCTTTTAAAGTGCAAATGTGAGATCTGAGGTCTTTTTTGACCCCAGATCTCACATTAACCCCTTTCAACCCACGCTATAGGCGAATGGCGGCTACAGCGCAGACCTGAATTTCTGGGAGGCGTCAATAGACGTCCTCCCATTTGCACACACGCTGTGATCACTGAGTCACTGAGACTCGGGCGATCACAGATCTGAGAAAGGGCTGGTCACGGCCGATTACCAATGACAGCTCATCACGTGATGTAAAACAAAGCTCAGTAATCGTTTTTTTCTCCTCACGCTGATAGCGTGAGAAAAAAAAAAAAAAGAAGAAAAAGCGCATCCCTGGCTTATGTGCAAAGAACATCGGTCCAAAAGAGGAAGGAGGAAAAAAATCGTCGTCATCTGTGCCCACAATTGCCACCTGCCAGTGCCCACAAAAACCACCCATCAATGAACACAAGTACCACCTATCAATGCCCACAACTGGAGTATCTGTACATAGGACGACAATAAGCCATTACGCTCCATAGAGTTGGGCTTTTGTGGTTTAGTGGCCAGAAGAAAGCCATTTCTTTTCAGCAAAACACAAAATGGCATGTTTTGAGTTGTATGAAGGAAGGTGCACTGGTCTGACGAGACTAAAATTTAACTTTTTGGCCATGAAAAGAAAACGCAACAAATCTGCCGCAGAGACTATCATCGCAACCCGGACCTCCCACTTAAGAAGAGGATACCTGAATGAATGAATGAATGAAGAACTTGTATAGCGCAGCACATGCGAAATAAATCGCCTCTGGGCGCTTGTTGTTCCTTTCTCCTTTGAGATCAAAAGAGATGCGTCTTGATCTTTCGCCTGAAGACCAGGTAGTTCTCCTCCAGTCGAATGCTGGCTGGTAAGGCGTTCCATAGTCTGGGACCTTGGACAGCGAATCTCCTGTCTCCTTTGGACTTGTATCTGGCTTTCGGTATCTGAAGCCGATTTTGGTTATTGGATCGTAGAATACGATTGGGATTGTAAATTTTTAATTTTTCGCATAGATAATGGGGAGCATTCCCATGGATACATCTATGCGTTAGACAGAGTGCTTTAAAGGTGATTCTGTCTTTGACTGGTAGCCAGTGAAGGGATCTCAACGAGGGTGAGATTGATTCCCAGGGTTTTTTCCCAGTCACAAGTCTGGCGGCCGTATTTTGAACGACTTGAAGACGAGTGATTTGGTACTTGGGAAGTCCGAGGTAAAGGGCGTTTGCATAGTCCAATCTGGAGTTTACAATCGCTCCCACCACGACCGCTATGTCTTTCTTGGGAATAAAAGGCGTGAGTCTGCGTAGTAGGCGCAGCAGATAGTGAGATCCGCTGACTACTGCCCCTATTTGTGCGTTCATTGTCATGTCGGCGTCAAAAATGACCCCCAGACTTTTGACTTTGGCGCTAGGGGTGATGACTTTGCCCAGAATGGGCGGGGGGATCCAGGTTGTTATCGATTGATTGCTACGCTTGGCGTGAAACAGGAGAAGTTCTGTTTTCGCTCCGTTGAGTTTGAGATAACTCTTTGTCATCCAGTCCTCTATCAAAGAGAGGCATGTCTCTAGATTGAGGTGGTGATCCTTTTTATTGCAAATGCGGAAGTACAGTTGCGTGTCGTCTGCGTAAGAGTGATATAGCAGTTTTTGGCTGCTGATGATATCAAAAAGAGGACGCACATAGATGTTGAATAACATCGGCGACAGGGGAGATCCTTGAGGGACCCCGCACGATAATGTGCGTTGTTTAGAAGTGAAGGGTCCTAGCTTCACTATTTGCGATCGGTTTTCCAAAAAAGAGGAGAACCAAGATAGATCGCTTTCTGCGACTTTGGCTATTTTAGCCAGCCGAGTCAATAACAGCTTGTGATCAACTGTATCAAAGGCTGCGCTTAGGTCCAGCAGAAGCAGAAGAGAAGATTCTCCTGGGTTATGGCTAGCTGCCGACATAAAAAAATATATCCCTCTTTAAACAGCCGACGTATATCGGCGTGTGGCAGTCTGGAAGTGGTTAAAGAATATAAGAACTGTTAAAACACTGGAGTAAAAAGACAGGATGGGGGGGGGGGGGGTGCCATCAATGCGACATTTTTGTGAGTCTTGCCACACATAGCCTACAGGTATGGGAATTGCAATAAACAGTTTTCAAAGCTATATGTCCCCCCCCCTCTTTTTAATCCCCTTGACTGCATAGGCAAAGAATTAGGAAGAATATTGTATTAAGATTATTTGCAAAGTGATAATTTGCTGAGCTTGAGATTTTTGAAGGTGTAGTTACAGTGATTTCCTGGGGTAGCTGGAGAATAACATTTGACACACTAACTGCAGCAGGGACCAGGGATGGGGGTGAGGAGGATTTTTAAAGTTGGTTCACCTTTTTATTATTTTTTGCTTTTTATTTACAACTCCTGTTTTTCCACTTCCTTGTTGAGTGAAGCACTGGTGATGTAGCCCTGGCCTCACAGCTGCATCCCAAGAAGGCCGGATCACCAGTGCCATCCTTGGAAAAAACATCTGTAAATTGAAGTCATATTAGATCTCAGACGATGAGCATATCATCTGAAAGAGGGGAAAAATGCCTTTTTAAAATGTTCCAGGAGACAGAACCTGAGTTCCAGGAAGTAAAAGGATATAGGATTTGGGGATATGGTGAAAATGGCCACGTGAGAAGAATGGGTAGGACAGGAGAAAAATTAAAAAGCCTGCAATTATCTATAAATATCTGTTTGTAGATTGCCATTACTAAACATTTCTAAAGGTGCTTTTGTTATAACTTTTTGGATAAGGGTCAAATTCCTCTTTAAATATATGGCACACCTTGAGAACATTGGCATTTGCCCAATACATAATCTTTGTGCGTTCAATAAAGGAAATAAACACCCTTAATTTTAAAATCAGCAGCTCAAAGACCAGCCTGGAAACCATTCATGAAAACATATTGTAGGGAAAAGATTTAAATGAACAGATGTGGTGATATAAAATACTCTATGCAGTGGTGCTAAAACATGCATTTTTTTTTTAACTACAGTAGCTTGTGTTTAAGTAAAAAAAAAAAAAAAAAAGCTTTGATGGCTCTGCTAATGTAACTCATTGACACAGTCATCCACCTTCAATTTTCTACCATTAGCAAGAATTGATTGCATTATTCTATTACAGAGTGTCTGATTATTTTTATGAGAAGACACATTTATCAAAAGTCAAATGCACAGCTATCTTCCCTCAATTTATCTGCACAATTTTGTATTTATCTATGACACTAAAACATATATATGAAGATTACAATTCAGTAAATAGATTTTCACTGCAGCACCAACCATAAAATACAAACATAACTGTTAAATACAACAGACACCAAAAATTGCATGTTAGAAACCAATAAACCCAACTTTTTTGGGGGATTAATTCCACCACAGTGCCTGCAGCCACAGTGATCATTGAGGGCTTGTTTTAAAGCTTCTTTGCTGCTTGTACAGAATAGCCAAATAGTCAAGGCAGATGTGCACTTGAAAGGGTACCAGAGTTAGGTTGGCCATTTACCAAAATTGCATGTAAGCAGAGGCATCTCTAGACCATGTTCTGATTCAGGCTTCACAAGGAATGTTACGTTTTAGCCAAAGTTTTAAGTTCTGACCTTGCAAAACACACTCTCCATTCAAAGCCAAGGCTAGTTATGATACATAAGAGAACATCATACATGGCCGTTTATTTTACATCCCCATCTGTTCACAAAATTCCCATGTTGCTTATAAGTAGGTGAGGGATAATTAGTCAAGGAGACAACACCACAAATTTGACTTTTACAGGCACATAGACAACAATTAAACAGTGTTCTTTACCATTACTCTGCATTATTGATAAAAATTGTAATAAATTAAAATCTTGAAAGAAAAATCCCCATCCTGCAAATGAGCAAGGTTCTTAGATAGATAAGGTACCTGCATTATTTATCTTTTTTTGGAGATTTCCCCCAATTTATTTTCACCTGGCGATTCTTCCAGTAACACGCTTCTTGTTCTAGTACATCTAGATCATTATACAGTGTCTATATAGAAACTGCATTGTCACTCTAAGACAGGACTACAGAAACCTTGCCCTCTTCTTTAAAAACAGAGGGGAGGGGTTCTGTGGTCCAAGATCAGAGGTCATAGATGACTGGGAAAAAAATGTAAAGGGATAAGGGTGCACCAAAAATGCAGAGAGCACAAATCGTGATCAGCTGCAGACCATATAGGTCTCGGGGGGAAAAAAAAAAAAAAAAAAATTGAGAACCTCCTCTGATAGGGTTCTTCGATGGTGTTATCTGAAACAATATTCAGCCCATACCTAAATAAAAATAGCCATCTGCGTATGCCATCATTTAAGTAAGGCTCCATTCGCATCTGAGCAATTTGGATTGCCAGGATTCAAGAATTGCTGCAAAATGCAGAAAGGTGTTTGCAGTGCCATTATTTCTTACTAGCACCAAAAACACGGTGAAACATTTCACTGTTTGTTGAGCGCCAAAAATCACAAACGCCCCTGGCTCTGTGAAAAGATTTAGTACACAAGCTTCTTTGGAGTGTTTTTGGAGCAGGGGTAGGACCATTCAATTGGTTGTCTTTTTAGTGGAGCATAACCAAAGAAAGGAAAAAAATGCACTGTAGCAGCTTTCCTTGCGCTACACTCAGGTGTGAATGGAGCCGAAAGACTTCCATTCCCAAAATATTAATGAACTGCTGTAGTGCTTATTTTTAGAAACAGAAACACGCAGTATAAAAAGTAATGGCAGGAAAAAAGAAAAAAAAAAAAAAGGGGGAATTACCAAGTGGTCCTAATATGGATCTAGGTTTGTCCCAAGTATGTTTGGCTATACCTACTGTTAATGGACTCACTTTCTCTCTGCTGGAAGACCAAGCATCAACTACCCTTTCAGTAAAACACTACTTTCTAAGATTCGTTTTTAACTTTCCTCCTGTTCGTTTGAGATAATTTTCCTTGTGTTCTTGGTGTTATTTTGAAAATCCTGCCCTCTTGAACCCTATTCACACCCTAGACGTATTTAACCACATGAATACTGGGCACTTTCCCCCCCAAGAGCAGAAATTTTGAAAATAAAATGAAGAAATCCAATAACATTTTGTCATAAATTTAAGCCAAAATGTATTCTGCTACATGTTTTTGGTAAAAAAATATCCCATTAAGTGTGTAATTGGTTTGTGTGCTCATGAATATATATACGCAGATGATCATGTACAGATGTACAAAGGTGATCACAGACATGTGTGTGCAAATGATCATCGGGACATGCGATTTAACTGTAACATATGTGGGGGGACACTAGGCTAGTGTGTAAAAAAAAAAAAACCAACAACAACAACAACAACAACAACAACAGCTCATACTCGCTGATCACCAGCAAGCTGCAGCAATCTTCTCTCCTCACCAACAACTTGTGTGCAACCGGTTCTCCATTTACATCACATGACAGCTGTGATTGGACACAGCAGTAATGTGATCAGTAGCCCTCCTGCCGATCGGAGATGCGCCGTGTCCGGTTGACACGAGCGCATCGCTGTGCGGGCACGAGCGATACCGCTCCTTCTGGAGGGACGTTCCTGAACGTCCACAGGGGGAGGAAGCACCCATCCAGCCGTATTTGTACAGTGGCCGGGCGGGAAGTAGTTAAAGGTTTCAATCAAGTCTCCCCTTTCCCCTTTTCCTCCCGAATCCACTCCTGGTTTGTTTTATCCCTCAGACCATTCACCATTTTTGTTTCTTGTTTCTGGACTCGTTCTGCCTTATCAATATCTTTGTGCAAGTGAGGTGTCCAGAACTGGACACGGCATTCTAAATGAGGTCTCACTAAAGAGCTATGTAGAGGAATCAGAACCTCCTTCTTCCTGCTGGCGATTCCTCTAATTCTATTTACTTTTCCCTCTGCCTGGTTACACGGTTTGCAATCATCTGAAAGTACCTCAAATCTTTTTATCTCAGTCGTGGATTTCCCTTCATGTAACATTTCTTAATGGCAAAATTGAGTGGACAAAATATCTTAGAATAGTACACGAGGATCTATACCTTACATTCTTCAACAAGATTTGAAGTTATACTTTAATGAAATATTGCGCGTATATGTTTATGTACTTACAAAATGTAAAATGTAAATGTAAAAATAAATAATGTGAACACTCTATTGCAGTCTTTCAAAGAACTAAAGGCAATATTCTCTTGACACCTATTCAAAAATGTAATACAGAGTTCTATTTTTAATGCTTACCTTCTCTTTAATCTACTATTAAATGAGGGCATATCTTCAATCATACTTGAAAAACTTGGAAATAGTATGGTTTTATTCACTCCCTTATGTTATTTATTTTTAAAATGTCCGAAGCCTCCCTAAGGCTATATAAAGAGACATCACACAGATTTGGAATTTTGCCCATAACCACTGTGTGTTAAGAGGGATTTGCAGGGAAAAAAAAAATGGGTCCCAAAAGTGGGATTCCCATCTTCCTGTTGCTTATATTAATTGGCAATGTCCTCTAAAGAACAATGGTTTCTGAGGATACCCATTGTGTTTTCTGGTTATAGTGCAATATCTGGTGTTGGTGTAGCGTTCATTTTTCTGAGCTGCTAAACATGCACTATATTACCAAAAATATTGTGACGCCTGCCTTTACAAGCACAAGAACTTTAATGGCATCACACTCTTAGTCCGTAGGTTTCAATATGGAGTTGGCCCATGCTTTACAGATATACACAGTTTTGCTCAAAAGTTTGCATACCCTGGCAGAAAGTGTGAAACTTGGGCATTTATATTGAAAATATGACTACGGTAATCCTGCCAAAAAACTGTCTTTTATTCAAGGACAGGCATGCGATAGGCTCAGCAGGTAAGTAGGAGGAGGAGGGACACAGGTCAGCCTTGGGACATTCAGGATGGCGTCACCCCTCTAGCGGGTGTCACCCGGGTGCGGACTGCACCCCCCCAAGTGACGTCACTGGTCTCTGCTCTAATTCATCCCAAAGGTGTTCCGTCAGGTTGAGGTCAGGACTGTGCAGGGCAATCAAGTTCCTCCACCCCAAACTCGCTCATCCATGTCTTTATGGACCCTGTTTGTGCACTGGTGCGCAGTTCTGTTGGAACAGGAAGGGGCCATTCCAAAACTGTTCCCACAAAGATGGGAGCATATAATTATCCAAAATGTTTATGTATGCTGACCCCTTAAGAGTTCCCTTCACTGGAACTAAAGGTCCAAGCCCACATCATAATCCCCCCTCCAAATGATTTGGACTAGTGCATAAAGACATAGATGAGCGAGTTTGGGGTGGAGGAACTTGACTGGCTTGCAAAGAGTCCTGACCGCAACTAGATATAAATTCTCTGGGATTAATTAGAGTGGAGACTGTGAGCCAGGCCTTCTCGTCCACATTAGTGCTTGACCTCACAAATGCACTTCTGGAAGAATGGTCAAACATTCCCATAGACTCAAGCCTCGTACACACGACCGGTTTCCCTGGCAAGAAAGCTGCTGGAAGAGCTTTTTACTGTGAAAAACATGCGTGTGTGTGTGTGTGTGTGTGTGTGTGTGTGTATGCTTTCTCAGTGAGAAAACTGCTGGAATCCCGACGAGAAAAGTAGAGAGCCTGCTCTCCATTTTCTCGTCGGGATTCTCAGCAGAGTGTTTCCTGACGAGAAAAACGTTCGTCTGTATGCCTACCTGTCCCCAGGTAAACCTTCAAAGAGACTTTGACGCATGCTTGGTAGAATACAAGGGTAGTGTAGGGTATAGCAAGATGGTGGCGACGGCATCGAATGTGACGAGCGCTGGCTCATCGTAGTCAATGTCACTGCGTTCTTGCCATTCAAAAGAACAGCGTTTTTTAATAGCCGTTTGTATGCATGGCTTGGCAAGCCAAGCTTGCTAGGAAATCCCGTCAGGAAAACCAAAGTTTTTTTCCTGATGGGGATTCCCGGCCATGTGTACAGCCTTCCCAGAAGAGTTGATGCCGTTATAGCTGCAAAGGGTGGGCCAACTCAATATTGAACTCTACGGAATAAGGGTGGGATGCCTTTAAAGTTCATGTGTGTGAAAAAGGCAGGCATCCCAATACTTTTGGTAATATAAATGTACAAACATTATTCAAATGGAAGAGAAAATCCCAGTCAAGGATGTGTATACTATTGTATGCTTACGGGTATGAACATTAGCCTTGTTTTACAAGTCCAGCAGTAGTAAGAAATGTGCGGTAACCAGTTAAAATTAATATAAACCAATGAAAATGTATCGGTTGCCATTTGTTACTGTACTGTGCTCTTTGCAGTGCCTTAAAGGATGTATTTTTAAAACTATGGAGATATAGTAAAAACATGTTGGAGAATGCCATCATCAAGTAACCTATACTATATCTTTGAAAGATTTTAGGGTTCGAAGAACAAATTGCCTTCTTGCTGTTACAGTGAATGCATGCAAGTCATTTTGCTGTTCCTGCCCTTGCTCCATATAGAAGGATGCTGTGGGACTTGGCTTGAAGAAGTTTAAAAATCCAGCTCTTTTATACACGATTTTTTTTTTTTTTTTTTTGCACAGTACAAAGGTATGAAGAGTCCAGCTGGGAACATTTCTACCCATTTTCATACATCACTACATCACCTTGAGTGGCTTACACACCGTTTCTATGAAATGATGCAGTAGTCCGAGGAATGCTTTTGTCTTCCACAAGGTAGAACAAAGTATTGTGTGTAGGCAGTCTAGAAAAGAAGCAGTTCTGTGCTTACCTTGAAATGAAAGCAGGAAAGGAGAACACCAGCTTGTTAATACAAAGAAGTTCTTATGTGTTCTGTAATAACCCATGAAATAAACATTTTAATGTCAATGCAGAAAGTTATAGAAAACAGTATATCCCTTCATCCATTTCTTGCTACAGTTACAAGGGCAATTCCACCTCCCCATGGTCACCTTCACCAAGACCAATGATTTGAATTATTTTGCTTTAATGGCCCACTTCTGCCAAGCTGAGAAATATATTCGAACGATTAGCATGCAACTCATTTAAAGTGTATGTAATTTTTTTTTATGTCACAATGCAGAGTATAAGATTTTCTATCATCTGTGCCCAGTCTTGAAAATGAACAGACTTCCAGATAAAAACCTGTCCAAATAAAAAGTCTGTTTCTCTCCCCTTGCTTTGAGTGACAGGTTATTTACATATCTAGCTTGGACATGTTTGTCATATGTTATGTTATTTTTATCATAATATGAGGCGATACAAAGTTCATTGTATATTACAGTACCAGGATGTGTTATGTTGGGGAGGGGTTAATTTCTAATTTGTTATACTTTGGATCACCAAAAACATTGTGCGCTACATTAAAATTATGCCAGGTCAAAAAATATATCACACCACATATGCATTACTAATCTGATATTTATGTACAGTGCCTTGCGAAAGTATTCGGCCCCCTTAAACTTTAGGACCTTTTGCCACATTTCAGGCTTCAAACATGAAGATATAAAACTATTTTTTTTATGAAGAACCAACAACAAGTGGGACACAATCAATAAGTGGAACAAAATGTATTGGATATTTGAAACTTTTTTAACAAATAAAAAAACTGAAAAAAATTGGGCGTGCAAAATTATTCAGCCCCTTTATTTCAGTGCAGCAAACTCTCTCCAGAAGTTCAGTGAGGATCTCTGAATGATCCAATGTTGACCTAAATGACTAATAATGATAAATAGAATCCACCTGTGTGTAATTAAGTCTCCTTATAAATGCACCTGCACTGTGATAGTCTCAGAGGTCCGTTTAAAGCACAGAGAGCATCATGAAGAACAAGGAACACACCAGGCAGGTCCAAGATACTGTTGTGGAGAAGTTTAAAGCCGGATTTGAAAACAAAAAGATTTCCCAAGCTTTAAACATCCCAAGGAGCACTGTGCAAGCGATAATATTGAAATGGGTGTATAAGACCACTGCAGATCTACGAAGACCTGGCCGTCCCTCTAAACTTTCAGCTCATACAAGGAGAAGACTGATCAGAAATGCAGCCAAGAGGCCCATGATCACTCTGAAAGAACTGCAGAGATCTACAACTGAGGTGGGAGACTCTGTCCATAGGACAACAATCAGTCGTATACTGCACAAATCTGGCCTTTATGGAAGAGTGGCAAGAAGAAAGCCACATCTTAAAGGTATCCATAAAAAGTGTTGCTTAAAGTTTGCCACAAGCCACCTGGAAGACACACCAAACATGTGGAAGTGCTCTGGTCAGATGAAACCAAAATCAAACTTTTTGGCAACAATGCAAAACGTTATGTTTGGCATAAAAGCAACACAGCTCATCACCCTGAACACACCATCCCCACTGTGAAACATGGTGGTGGCAGCATAATGATTTGGGCCTGCTTTTCTTCAGCAGGGACAGGGAAGATGGTTAAAATTGATGGGAAGATGGATGGAGCCAAATACAGGACCATTCTAGAAGAAAACCTGATGGAGTCTGCAAAAGACCTGAGACTGGGATGGAGATTTGTCTTCCACAAGACAATGATCCAAAACAAAGCAACATCTACAATGGAATGGTTCACAAATAAACATATCCAGGTGTTAGAATGGCCAAGTCAAGACCTGAATCCAATCGAGAATCTGTGTAAAGAACTAAAAACTGCTGTTCACAAACGCTCTCCATCCAACCTCACTGAGCTTGAGCTGTTTTGCAAGGAGGAATGGGCAACAATTTCAGTCTCTCGATGTGCAAAACTGATAGAGACATACCCCAAGCACCCTGTTGTGGGCCAGAACCGACATTTTTGTGGACTGTGTGACATCAATCCTACCCCTGTCCTATTCTCCAAAACAAAGACTATGGGGTTGATTTTCAAAAACTAGAGTGCAAAATCTGGTGCAGCCCTGTACAGAAACCAATCAGCTTCCATTTTTTCCCCCAAAGTAGCTGAGCACATATCTGCAACATTTTGTTCTCTCTCTTCATAGAGTCCCTTAGCTCTCTCCTGAACAATGTCTCTGTTATCAGCCTGAAAACTCCTGACAAATTCTCTGACACTTTAGATAAAAGCAGCCTGAAATTTCTGTCAGAGGAGGTTGCTAAAATAGATTAACAGGGAGCTGGCCCTATTACAAAACACCTCTGAATCTCTGTCTATGATGAGAGGGGGTGTGTGCTTTTCCTCCAATCAGCAATGTTAGTCATTTTGGCTGTATGCCCAGATATCACACTCTGTGTTAAACAGGAAGAGAAAAGTCTAACACAATCTGAACTGTCTAAACAGTATATAAATGTGAAGACAGCAGATATACATGTAAAACCTATGTAAGGAGCTTTGGTTCATCCCTGTATCACCTGAAGCTGTTCACTTCACTTGATATATGGAGGGTTTACATCCACTAACTGAACAAGTTGAAGTTAGAAGCTGACTACCATGCACAGCTGCACCAGATTTTGCGCTCTAGTTTTAGAAAATCAACCCCTATATGTTGTCTAAAGATAACAACTGGGAGTGTACGCTACCCTCCTTGAGGTAACACAGAAGTATAAAACAGGACAGTTTCTTTATGTAGCAGTATCCCCCGAAGGAGCCGATGAGAAATGATGGGATGGCGTGTTATCTCATGGCTGAATGCAGTAGCAGTAAAGGAATGTCCGCAATTAGGAAGTCACTTTATATGTGCTCTTTATTACCCAGCCAGGCAAAAACAGTTAACAGGTGATGGGAAGGATAGACAAAAGGTTTGAAGAAGAACAGCAGATTCAGGCCTTGGCTATGGAAACAGTCCTGTCCCCGTAAACAATTAGTTTGCTTTCACCAATCCAGCCTGAGTGGGTATAGCGTACCTGGACAGGTCTCTCTCACAGACCTGGCAGCCAGAGTATCACTCGGAACTTAAGAAGGATGTCTCTGCCACAGTCTCCTCTGGGTGACCATCAGGGAAGCGCCTCTGCCACAGGCCTTCTCCGAGTTTAGAAATGGAGGAATTTCTCCATTTCTTTCTTCAATGTCGCCATGGTACCGACAGAGAGGAATCAATCCCTCAGTGTCCAGTACCTTGATCCCCGATGGTTCGTCTCAATACTGTTGGACCGCCAGCCTCTCAATGGTGCTCCTCAACTGGACTCCCCACCGAACAGCTAAACTCGCTTGGGATCCTCAATGTGGGAACTCAGTCAATCACTGAGCCCCCATCCTGGGAGACACGGCCACCTGCCACTTGCGATTCCCTTAAAGGGAACATGCGGTTAAGAGAAATACTGAAGCTGAAACTGTTGAGCGCCTTCTAAAACTGACTTTATGTAACAATTTTGTGCACTATATGCAGCAGAGATGGACAGACATCCCACTGCAGTTAAAGTGATTTAACACAGTTCCACCAGCTGTCAAAATACCCCAACAGTGACTGCATCCCCAACAATTCAACTAACAATTTCTTTGACTTTTTAATTGAAAGATGTTGGACAAGAGGCAGCTGACAGGGCACCTACTGAGGGAGTTTCGGCCGGTACATGAGGAAGTGGCTGAAATGTGAACAGAGTATGGCCAGCTTAAAGTGGATGTAAACCCTCCATACACCTAGTGAAGTGAACAGCCTCAGATTATACACCGAGATTAACTAAATCTCCCTAAATAGGTTTTACACCCATATCTGCTGTCTCCACATTTACAGTATATACCGTTTCGAAAGTTCAGATCGTGTTAGGGGATTTTCTCTTCCTGTTTAACACCGAGTGTGATGTCTGGGCATACAGCCAAGATAGCCAACATTGCTGATTGGAGGAAAGGCACACACCCCCTCTTATCATAGCCAGAGACTCTCAGGAGGTGTTTTGTAACAGGGCCAGCTCCCTGTTAATGTATTTTAGCAATCTCCCGACAAATTCCAGGCTGCTTTTATCTGATGTGTCCAAGAACGTCAGGAGGGATCAGGCTTAAAACAGAGGAATGGTTCAGGAGAGAGCCAAGGGTCTTGGCTCTTTGAAGAGATACAACAAAATACTGCAGATATATATGCCCAGCTCAAATTTCATGAATTGGGTTTACATCCACTTTAAAGAAGAATTCCATGTATGGATATTGTTAAATGTTTTCAACGAATGTTAACATATTCAGTACAGACCAAATGTTTGGACACACCTTCTCATTCAAAGAGAATTCTTTATTTTCATGACTATGAAAATTGTAGATTCACACTGAAGGCATCAAAACTATGAATTAACACATGTGGAATTATATACATAACAAAACAGGTTCTTCAAAGTAGCCACCTTTTGCTTGGATTACTGCTTTGCACACTCTTGATGAGCTTCAAGAGGTAGTCACCTGAAATGGTCTTCCAACAGTCTTGAAGGAGTTCCCAGAGATGCTTAGCACTTGTTGACACTTTTGCCTTCACTCTGCGGTCCAGCTCACCCCAAACCATCTTGATTGGGTTCAGGTCCGGTGACTGTGGAGGCCAGGTCATTTGGCACAGCACCCCATCACTCTCCTTCTTGGTCAAATAGCCCTTACACAGCCTGGAGGTGTGTTTGGGGTCATTGTCCTGTTGAAAAATAAATGATGGTCCAACTGAACGCAAACCGGATGGAATAGCATGCCGCTGCAAGATTCTGTGGTAGCCATGCTGGTTCAGTAAGCCTTCAATTTTGAATAAATCCAACAGTGTCAACAGCAAAGCATCCCCACACAATCACACCTCCTCCTCCATGCTTCACGGTGGGAACCAGGCATGTAGAGTCCATCCGTTCACCTTTTCTGCGTCGCACAAAGACACGGTGGTTGGAACCAAGGATCTCAAGTTTGGACTCATCAGACCAAAGCACAGATTTCCACTGGTCTAATGTCCATTCCTTGTGTTCTTTAGCCCAAACAAGTCTCTTCTGCTTGTTGCCTTTCTTTAGTGGTTCTTTCAGTGGTTTCCTAGCAGATATTCTACCATGAAGGCCTGATTCACACAGTCTCCTCTTAACAGTTGTTCTAGAGATGTGTCTGCTGCAAAAAGGTGGCTACTTTGAAGAACCTAGAATATGACATATATTTTCAGTTGTTTCACACTTTTTTGTTATGTATATAATTCCACGTGTTAATTTATGGTTTTGAAGCCTTCAGTGTGACTTAGTCATGAAAATAAAGAAAACTCTTTGAATGAGAAGGTGTGTCCATAATTTTGGTCTGTACTGTACATCAGACAAGGCAGGACAGCGACGTCACACTCTTCCCCTTGTCTCATTGACAAAATGCACAGCATTCTCCAATTGGCACCTGTGCTCAGTGGGCAACCTCCTGTGCTTACAATCTAGCTGCTTGGCATAGGTACCAGAAGCTAGTGGAGATCACTGTAGTAGTGGTGATCAGATGAACTACCTGTAAAATTACAGGAAGGCAAACATTAGAAAATACTATGAATTCATTTAAACTACTAATCAATAAAATAATGGGAGATACTGTAATTCCCTGCTGTCTGGGATGATTCCTAGAAAGGGATTTACCAGTTAACCAACTATGTAGTCCTGACTGGGGGAGTAGGACACTCTGGTCATATTGGACAATCAAATGAAAGTTGGACCAGGTGGCAGCTCTGCAGAGCTTTTTAAGCAAATCGCAATTTTTTTTTTTTTTACATTAAGACACAAGACTTATAAAACTTGAAGGTTCTGGTGAACAGTACACATAAAATATTGTATTTTTAACATGGTTTGAGTTTATTTTAGGTAAAAAAATTATATTTTTTTTTTTTATTTTTTTTTATAATAGTATGGTTCTCTGTACATCCAAGTACCAAGAAGCTGCTTCCACATCTTCCTATGGTTTGAAAAAAAAAAAAAAAAAGAACCGTATTTATCGGCGTATAACACGCACAGGCATATAACACGCACCCTAACAGCCCCCTGTGTATAACACGCAGGCAGTTTACCCTCTATTTTCAGTGTAAAAAAAGTGAGTGTTATACGCCAATAAATACAGTAATTACTATTTCCTAAGTGCTATGAACCTATGACAAATTTTATGCTGCATTCACACCTGAGCGTTTTGTCGCCTGAAGCGTGAAGCTCCAAATTTCTAGAGGGGAAAAAAAATACATTTCTCAATGAAGATGGTTCACATCTCCACTACAAAATGCCTGAAGCTCACACAAGTTCCGGACCCTTTTTTGTCGCGCGAATTGTAAATATATGATCACTGCAATCAGTGACACTGTGACAGGGGGCTGAGGGGGGGGGGGGGCTTCAGAAGGGGTTAAGTGTGCCTATGTGTACTGGTGTCAGTGTAGTGTTGGTGCGACTTACTGTGATGTCTTATCTCGTCAGATTGAAAATACCGCCAAGATGAGAGCTGACATCACTTCCTCTGCCAGTGTTTACATTACACAGGCAGAGGAAGTGCAGGGCGGGGGCTCTGCTGATTCGCTGGGAGCGATCGCGAGGGGGCGGACAAAAATTAACACCCGCCCCCTCATCCCGGATCGCTCCCAGAGGTAAGACGCCCGCTGCATGTAGCGGGGGGGGGGTCCCGATCGGCCCCCCGACCCGCAAGAAGGCAGGGACGTACATGTACGCCCATCTGCCTGTACGTGCCATTCTGTGGACGTACATATACATGCAGCGGGCGTTAAGTGGTTAATTTTAATTTTTTCACAAACAATGGTCATTATGCAAATGTAGTTTTAATACTTGTATCTTTAAGCTCTGGTTCACACTGGTGCGTTTTGACATGTCAAAATGGTAAAAAAAAAAAAGTCAAAAAGCATAATGAAGCTGCTGACTTTTAAATCAGTATTTAACCCAAAAACAAATATTTATTATATTGCAGATGTAGTAGCTGTATTGGTTTCCTTTTTTAGGTCTTCATCTGGTAATCCAACCAGCAAGTCTAATTTTTCACAGCACAAGTTCTCCAGCAGAATAGATCAGTTTACATTAGACATGTGCTTTTCCGTTCGTAACGAATGTATTTTCGTACACATTTTTTAGTATTCATACATTCGGATCAATTTGAACATCTGAATAGCTGAAAGTACTAAAATATGAAAATTCCGAATAAGCAAAATAACGAACGTATGACTGGACAATCTTACTAAAATAAGAAACACCGAAAATGACATCTATAACGAACGATTTGCATTCCGTATTTTAAATCCTTTGTCCGTTCCTAATTTCATATTTTCATTCGTATGTTTTGTAAATCCGTTTGTCTATTCGTAAATGTGTGTACTCGTATCGTTCTTGCGAATGGGCACTGTGCAGTGTAGTTAGTGAGCGATGTATCTTACTTAATATCTTAGCCAATCAGCTTATCTCTTTTGTGCCGAGTCACATTGGACAGTGTAAAGCCTCGTACACAAGATCGGACTTCAAACAAAAAACTTTTCCATGAATTGTTGTCCAAAGGGAATTGATTGTATTTTTGGAACCGAAAAAAAAGTTTGTCCGATGCAGCGTACACACGGTCGGATTTTTTGGAAAATGCTAATTTAGAATTTTGTTGGCAAAAAGTCAGACTGTGTGTACGGGGCTTAAGAGAAAGTATATCTTAATATAGCCACGTGTTGAAAATTAAACTAAAAAACACGAGATTGCAAATGACCGCGCCACGATGTATTTCCGAAAGTACAAAATTACGAATCCATTAAACAGAAAATTATCTAACAAAATTATGAATTTCGAATAAACGAAAATAAATTTGACATTATTACGAATCATTCAGTATAAACGAAAATAAAAAAACTGTTACGAAAATACGAACGGGTCTGAATAGGAAAACATGCGTCTTACAAAATTACGTATCTTTACGAATCTACGTAATGAGATGAAATGAAGCAAAAAAAAAAAAAGAACGACCA
Organism: Rana kukunoris; assembly: GCA_029574335.1. Lineage (NCBI taxonomy): Eukaryota > Metazoa > Chordata > Amphibia > Anura > Ranidae > Rana > Rana kukunoris. The sequence continues at coordinate 491,032,694 of CM056050.1, read as the reverse complement.
GTCTAGTCACTTAATACTGGCATTTCCAAATGAAAAAAAAACACCCAACTGTCTGCTGCAACTGCTTATAAAGAGTGGAGTTGGCTTCAATTTGTTAGTGGTTCTAAATCTAATACATTTACTCTCCCTCCCAGACTGACAATGTTGTCGTCTGTGGTGCCTCCTAAAATTAGAGAGTGCAAAATCTTGTTCAGTTCTGCAAAGAAACCAATCAGCTTCCAGGCTTTATTTCATAAGCCTAATTAAGCAAGCTGAAGTTTAAAGCGATTGTGCCTACCATGTACAGTTGCAGTGGCGTCACTAGGTTTGGTGTCACCCAGTGCAAAAAAAAAAAAAAAAATTGGTGTAACCCCCCCCCTCCACCAACTATAGTCCCTCTTCAGCACAGACCACCCTCCCTCAGTACAGACCCCCCCCCCCCAAGTATAGACTCCCTTTCCTCAGTAAACCTCCCCCATTAAGTACAGACCCCCCAGCATAGATCCCCACTCTCATCCCCAGGATAATATATATATATATATATATATATATATATATATATATATATATATATATATATATATTTATCTCTGTGTCCAGCTCCCAGCCCCCCTCCCTCCATTATCAGACCAGCACAGGCTAGACATATACACTTCTTATAGTCCCACACTAGCTCTTAGGTATAATTGGGTGACGTACCGAGACCCCCTCCTTTCACCTCGGGGCCGGCGGTCGGTCACCCCCCTAAATAAAGGCTGACACCCTCCCGGGGCTCCCACCCATTACAGCACCAGCTTGGGGCCACGGCAGGTGGCTAGGCAAACAGTAGTACATACATACATCCATCCCGGGCGGCAGCTGGAGTGGAAAGAACAGTGTACAGCCTCGCCGCCCGGGGAGAGATAGTCAGTGACACACATGTGACAGGCTCAGCATGCAGCAGGGAAGTAGGAGTATGAAGAAGAACACACACAGACCAGGGCAGCGCTGGAGATGTTATGGCCACGACAGCTGAAAAAAAAAATGGCATTGCCTTCCTCACCCTCAGAAGAGTCGGAATGGTGTCACTGCACAGTTGCACCAGCTTTAGTAAATCTGTCCCACTAATAGAAAAGGGAGTAGCCACTCCAGGTGGAAACCCAGATGAATATCCTCCGCTGCAGACAACTCCGGTGCAGGTATTGCACTTAGCAAAGCAGGAACAAAAATTGTCTCTGGACAGCCGCACTCTGAACAAATTGTAGCCTTTATCAAAAGGACAGCACTAAAAGTCACAGCAAAATAAAATAAAACCCGACTGCTGACGTGTTTCGCACTGAAACTAGTGCTTAGTCATGACTAAGCACTAGTTTCAGTGCAAAACGCGACAGCAGTCGGGTTTTATTTTATTTTGCTGTGACTTATAGTGCTGTCCTTTTGATTAATGCTGCAATTTGTTCAGAGTGCGGCTGTCCAGAGACAATTTTTGTTCCTGCAGTGTCCCACTAATACAGGAGGTGTGTTACTGGGCAGATCACCAGGTGAAAACCTCAAGCCCACTGCTGGAGCGAAAAGGTAAGGCTTTGGTGGGAAGTGAGGACTGTGCGATTGGGGGGGCTCAGATGGGAGGACTCTAATAATGGTTGGCTCTCATATATAAAGGGACGTGTGAGGGTGTGACCGACATACAGGGGGACTGACATGATGGGGGGGAAGCTTCGGATGTGAAGGCGGTTTCCCAGTGATTAGCAAATATTGACTAGCAAATATTTTTTTTTTTTACATTTTATAGTGGGGAACATAAGTTTGACTCGAACATTGGCTGTTTGCCAGTTTTAAAAATGTTTTTTTTTTTTTTTGGGGAGCAGCGATTTTAAAAATGCTTAAAGTGAAACAATAAAAGTGAAATATTCCTAAAATGTTGTACCTGGGGGGTGTCTATAGTATGCCTGTAATGTAGCACATGTTTCTTGTGTTTATAACAGTCCCTGCACAAAATGACAAAAAATTAAAATAAGTAATTTAAAACTACTTGCGGCTATAATAATTTGTCAGGTCCTGGCAACACATAAGTCATTGAAAATGGCATGGGTTTACCCCCAGTCCATTAACAGGCCATTTGGGTCTGGTATGAATATTAAGGGGAACCCCCCCCGACCCCAAAAAAAATTATGCATGGGGGTCCCGCAAAAAATACATACCAGACCCTTCAGTCCGACCCGCTGCTTAGAACGATCCCCCCCACACTAAAGAAGGGGGTATGATACACAGTGCTTTAAACACACTTAAAGGTTATTAATTTTTAATATATATATATATATATATATATATATATATATATATATATATATATATCAATTATTTCTTACAGCTTCCTCCAGTCTGGACTCAGGAACCAGGTATTATGGCTGAGCACCCAAGGACCAGACAATCCTAGCTTAGGTACAAACTGGAACTCTTTATTTTAAATCCACACAGAATATGTAGCACACAAGATCAGGTGAGCCCAATCACATCAATGTATACAATGCAAACTATAAACAGGAATATAAAAGTTAATATAGCTAAGGAACAGCCAACATAAACATTAAGCCAATTAAACAGCGAGTTACCAAGCCCACAACCCAGGATACACAAAAGTACATTTCCATAAGCATAAACATCCCACAATAGTTTGATAACAAGGTAAAGAGAACACAACATGTATTACATCTCCAAGACATGAGCAGACATACATAAACAATAGGTGACTCAATTAACAATGGAAATTCACACTGATGAGGCACACAATGGGACAAAGACACTCATAACACCTCAAACAGAATATATTAGGAGACTCCAGTATAAGGTTGGTTTGAGCTGATTATATTAACATCTGCTCTGAGTCTCACAGTCTAAAGCAGTTATTGATGGTTTGGGCATAGAGGCCCCACATATAAATCTGTTCCTAGATTCCCAGAGTCTGTGTGTTTTGGGGGAGGGATATAGATTTGAATTCGAAGCAAGTCCACTTCAAGGGTCCCCCAGGCACACACCTCCCAATTATAGTCCTCTAAAAAGTCAGGGCCCATAATCAGTAGGCAAGATACTATCCTGCAGCCGCCGCCAAAAGCCCCTGTCCTGGTTGGGTCTGTCACAGCACATATCAGCTTTATTCTTTTTTTTTTTATTTGCCATCTGCCACGCTTCAATGTAGAGCTTTAGGTAGGAATCTCAACATCAAGCTTATAATAATGCCCTCTACTCCAATCATATTAAACTAAGTTTCTAACTCACTGAGTGAGGCTATAGTGTGTTGCATTACAAATTTCTATGGAACTTCTATGGTATGATTATTATTTTTTTTGTATATTTTGCGGTGTTGGCAGCCCACCGATTGTAATAGTTTGCATTAATTCAGTGCATGCCAAATCCACACCATATTGAGCATTAATGCACAGCAACAGCGTAAATGGGCACGTCAAGTTAGTACTGTTGGAGTCTCTATGAAATCCAATCATATGTACATGATTTTGCTGAACACAACATATTGTAATGTTTATTTTCTCCAATATTATGTTGTGTATGCCGGTGAATTATGTTTTGAAAGCAGTATTAGAATTGAGCCATGAAGCATTTAATTGTAGGTGTCTATATGCCATCATAGGCTGACAATAAATATAGGATTTATTTTAGATAGACTGTACATAATTAGCATTCATTTTCATTATCTTTCAAGTAGAATGTTATCCACAGTTCACCAGATATATTTTTCATAAAATTGCATATCACATGCAATGCATCATCGTCTCAGCAACTACTAGTTGCAAAATAGTGTCAAAACAGCTTCTGGTGGAGTTCTCCTTTATGCTAATTTTTTTTCCCCAGACATACAATACGATTTTTTTTTTCTCCAAAGTGGGTGAAATGTGCGAGTCTCCTATATCTCTTGTGATAAAGAAACCTCAATTACGAGAATGATACTGCCAAAATCATTAAGAGAACCTTCTTTGGAAAGAAATAGAAAAAAAAAAAAAAAAACAGTGAGATAGTGCTGCTCACCCCGAGAATAAGTATCAATGACATTTCCGCCAATGGGGTTGTTGGGCAGCTCAATTGTTAAATAGACCATGTATAAAAAAGGGTTTTATTTTCTAATAACACGTACAAAAAAGATTTTCTGGTAGTTAAGATATGAGTTACGGTAGTACAAAAAGTGATTAAAATTCCATACATACAAGTAGCAAAAAACAACAAATTGTCATACAGCTTGGCATGTGTAGATACAAGCATGTTGAAATGCCTAACGCGTTTCAATCAACAGGTCTTCAGAGGTTTTGTTGTAGCTAGGAGAGATTTACAAAATAATTTACACCGAGGATTAGCAAAATTACCAGGTCAATATGTATGGAATCTGAACCAAACTCTTCCATCAAGTAAAGAAGGCCCCAAAGGATTCCCAGGCTGGTATCCCGACCCTCAATACAGGTCAACCCCCAAAAGCAGAGTGGTCACATTCACAATTCATATCTAAACTACCAGATAATCATTTTTGTACGTGTTATTATAAAACCCTTTTTTATACATTGGCTATAATTCAACAATTGAGCTGCCCAAAAACCCCATTGGGGGAAATACCCTTGATCTTTGGAAAGGAATACCCACCACGGCACTATATAAGGGTGTCAATAAACCCAAAGCATGTTTTATTATTTTAGAGGTAGACTTGGGCTTATATACATAATTTGTTGACATTACGCCAAACATTCACTTTAGGAAAATTACCAGTTTAAATTTTAAAAAGGACAATGACCTATTCACCACCAGTGAATGTTTAAACAGGAGAGAGAACATTTAGGCCGGGTTCACACCTATGCGAATTGAGTGCGGCTTAAACCGCATCTAATACGCAGAACATTTCTAAATACATTGTTTTCAATGAGGCTGGTTCACATATGTGCGATGCATTCGCACTGCGCATTGCAGTAAAAACGTATGCGGATTTTATGCCTTGTGGTGCGGCTCAGGTGCGAATTCAGTCCCATTATCTTCTATGGGTATGCAGCTGATTCGCAGATGTGTTCAGTTCTCTTCAGGAATTTCTCTCATTCAGCTCAATACATTTCTCCCCCACTCTCCTCTCACTCGGAACTTCTCCCAGGTCTCCAAATCCGCAGCTAAAACGCAATGGATCTGCTGAACACTTCTCTTATCTATCTGCAGAGATTACAGAGCTGAAATTCACACCGCACTAGTGTGAACCCAGCCTCAAAGAGAAGTATGGCCAAATTATTTTTTGCCCATGCTTCTCTTCTGGGTCACAGGAGTTTACATACTTAGGCAGACTATACACATAGAAAATTTCCTTCCTGCAACCGTAGGTTACAGGAAAGAAAATTGCATCAACACAGACAGTGCTGACACTGGAATCCCTCCCACTGATGCTTTAAATTCTTTCAGTAGGAGAGGCCGTCCCCACCAGGAGAAGACAGCAATACCAGCCGCTAGCAATAATCTATGTAAAATGTTTTTACTTTTTAAAATTTCCCTTGTGATTAAAAAAGTATTCCGATATTTGGTAGGCTGATTGTCAGTGCTGGTACAAGGCCATTTGGTGCCCAGCGCAAAGATGGCAAACTGCGCCCCCTCCCCCCGTTTTTAAGAAACAATGTCATTTCAAAATAAGAATATACTTAAAACAATACAAATTCAGATTATAGCGTCAAAAATAAAAACCACAGAGGTGATCAAATACCATCAAAAGAAAGCTCTATTTGTGAGAAAAAAAAAATGCATGTCAAATTGTATTTGGGTTCAGCGTCGCATGTCCGCGCAATTGTCAGTTAAAGCAGTGCGGCATCACAAAAAATTGCCCGATCATTAAAGGGGTAAAACCTTCTTGAGCTGAAGTGGTTAACACATACAAAGAAAAACCCTCTCTTACTAATAACTGGTGCGATGTGGGAAAACCAACGATTCCTGTGCTGGTTCCTGCATTGCATATAAATTGCCAGTAGTTCACACTGACATCTGCGAACTGCTGCGGGTGTCAATGTGAAGTTAAGGACCCCCCCCCCCAGATTGGTTTGCATATCACAGTGTGTACATCTATGCCATCCGATTCCAGTGCGGACCCAAAAAAAAAAAAAGGGCCCTGCACCATTTTGGTCCAAATGTGATGCAAGTTCAGCGCTACAAGCTGTATGGCTGAATTTGCATCACCAAGACTTTGCATGTGTTCTGCACAGCAATGCAGTGCAAATGAAATATGATGTCTATCATCGCAATAGTGTGAACCCAGCCTAAAAAATAAAAAACAAACAGCAACTCAGAGAGCCTATGTTCAAGGAGATACACAGTACCTTAGGGCTTCTAGCTGGGTTTCCCTCCACAGTTGAATTTCAGTTTGGTTCAGGGGGATTGGAATAAGGTAAAATACTTATCTTCCTTGATCCTGCATGCTTCCTTTGCATTGTATGGCAGGCCCCCTTTAGTTGCTTCTTTTTACTGCCTGAAAGATTCTTAATGTCACCGTAGTGTACAGTAGTCCTGCACTGAAAGCAGGAGAGGGTGCTGGTTGCCAGGGAAGTTGGTGACAGTGCGGAATGAGGTAAGTATCTTACCTTGTTTGTCCTCTCCTAGACCAATGGTTCTCAATTTTGAGGCCAAGGCTTAGCAATAAAGTTTCTGGAAGGAACTGGGGCAACTGTGAGGAATGAAAGGAGGGGGGGCGCGCGCCCGCCAGAAATCATCGAACCGTCATCTCCACTCGGCTCTCACTCAGCTGTCATGTCACACACGCACAGTCCCGCCTCCGCCATCAGCATTGGACCATCTCCTGTGACAGATAGAACACTGGTCCAATGCTGGTGGCGGAGGGGGGACTATGCATGTGACGTGAGCTTCCTAGGAGTCATTCTACCGCACGCCATATGGGATGTAAGCAGCACAGCGCTACGCGTAAACGAGCCTGCAGATGACACTGGAAGGGAGAGACACGAAGCTCGCCTGCTATTGGAGCTGGGCTCTTCCTCCGAACGCCACACACCCCCGCTACGGGATTGGCTGCAGCTCGTGACGTCACGCACACCCTCGTGTATTTCCCTAACAAGCTGCCAGGAAAGCCCCTCCTCTCCATTCACGGCTCAGTGATTTCCGACGTGCGCTCGTCCCCTTCCTTCACCTCTGAGGTATGCTATCGGCGTGATTTTCCCCCTATTTTCAGGGGGGAAAAGTGTGCGGTATACGCTGATAAATACGATAGAGATATATTATATATATATATATATATATATATATATATATATTACACACACACACACACACTAGTGTATGGCCAGCTTAAGACCTGTATTAGACTACCCCCTCTTCCCCGACTGCAACTAAAAGTATGACTTAATTTTTTCCCCTAAATAGCTTCCTTTACCTTAGTGCAGTCCTCCTTCACTTACCTCATCCTTCGCTTTTGCTTTTAAATGTCCTAATTTCTTCTGAGAAATCCTAATTTTCTGCTCTTCTGTCTCTAACTACACACAGTAATGTAAGGCTTTCTCCCTGGTGTAGAGAAAGCCTCTTGAGGGGGGAGGGGCGAGCAGGAGTGTCAGGACGCCCACTAACACACAGCTTATTTCTCTATCTGCAAAGTAGAGAGTGTCCTGACACTCCTGCCTGCCCCCTCAAGAGGTTTTCTCCACACCAGGGAGAAAGCCTTGCATTACTGTGTGTAGTTACAGACAGAAGAACAGGAAGTGAGGATTTCTCAGAAGAAATAACGACATTTAAAAGCAAAATGGAAGTATGAGGCAAGTGAAGAAGGACTGCAAGGTAAAGGAAGCTATTAAAGGGAAAAAAATATGTTTTTTACCTTTACAACCCCTTTAAGGCTTTCATGAAAATGACTCAATTCAACCGCATTGCTGTGCACATCAAATGCGAGGTCTGTTCGATGCAAATTCAGTCAGGCATACAGTTTGTATGACTAAAATCGCATCACATTCGCAACCAAAATGGTGCAGGACCCTTGTTTTAGTCCAGATGGATCGATTGAGTGTTCAGACCCATCCGATCCATTTACAGACAGACACCCGCAGTGTGAACTGCCTGTGATTTAGATGTGATGTAGGAACCCGCACAGGAATTTCAGTGGTTCCCACATGGCACCAGTATGAACCGAGCCGAAACGTTTGGTAAATGTTTGCAGAAATGACAACTTACATCACAACTTAGGCTACGATTCAAAAATTCTGTGTGTACAGTACCAAATAGGCTTATGTAATAGAGCGAAAGTGGTTTACAGAGCAGACGAATCCATCAAAATCATATTTTATTGATATGGAATCTGTTAACTAAAATCTGTTACTAAAGTTACGTTTTTATTTTTTTGGAGGTCATCACGGTTCTTTATAATGCTCAAAGCGGAAGTAAACACATCCAGAAAACAGTTTAATTTCCGACACGTGCCGGAAATGTAGCATCCCCATTGTTGTGCTTTCAACTAAACTGTCAAACCATCCAATGGCTGGTGTCTATGAACAGATCACATGTGCAACATTATGGCAATTTTAGCTTAAACAGAGGAAAAGATGGCAGCTTCCTTGGCTGAAAACTATAGCAGGGGGGTTTACTTACACTTTAAAGGGGTTTTACAGGAAATTATTTTTTTTGCCTAAAATTATTGTCTGCAAGGTAGACAGACAGAATAGTGTAATGGTTCTGTTAACAAACGAGTTAATACCTATTAAATATCTTCATCTATATCACCTCCGGTATTTTAGTTTCTGTTCTCTCATGCACTTCCTGGTTTGCATCACTTGTTCATGTAAGAACTACATTTCCCAGTATGAATTGCGGCACGCCCAGTAATTCACACCTCCTTGAAGTCTCTAACACGTAGAGAGCATCCTGCCACACAGATGTAGTTCCCAGGATGGGGCGAGCACGTCACTGACCACCGCAGTAAAGCTTCCCTTCACGGTGGTGAGTAACAATCAGACAAGCAGGAAGTGAACAGAACAGAGAAGAAATAGAGCAACTTCTGAGCAAAAACGAACAATGAGGAAGTGAAAAGAGGAATGTCTGCGGGTAAATGATGCTTATTATGAAAAAAAAAATGTTTTCTTTACAACCCCTTTAATGCAGGGATCTTCAAACTACAGCCCTCCAGCTGTTGCATAACTACACATGCCACGAGGCATTGTAAAACTCTGATATTCACAGACATCACTAGGCATGGTGGGAATTGTAGTTCCTAACTTCCTGAACCAGGGCCATAGTTTGAGGAACCCTGCTTTAATGGAATAGGTGTGGGAGATATAACTTTTTCCTGCTCTGAACAAGCTGTGTGCCTGCATAGAAGTTAAAGTCCTTTCACACTGGCATTTCATCTGTCCATTCTCGGGTGCAAAACAGAAAGTAATCCATCCCTATGGGCTTGCGAATGTACATGGATGTTCACCCAGGGCCGTCTTTAATATGGTTTGGGCCCTGGGCAAACATTTTTTTTGGGCCCCCCTCCAGCTTATTTTGGGCCTGGCTGGTTCACATGTATGTGTTTTGGCGGCCCTCATTTGTGCAGGCACAGCATTGATTTGAATGGGCTGTCATGCCTTTGTTATCTGCAGAAAAAAGGTGCATTCAGCATTTTAAAAATCAGTTGCCTTGAAATCCATTCTGCTTTTGCACCATGCTACTTACCTGCAGTTCTTGCACACACAAACGCACTGTGTTTTTAAAAGCGTGACCTAAACATCTAAAAATGCAGCAAGTTTGACAGTGCAGGAACTGCAGATAAGTCACAGCAGACAGCAGAATGGACAGACAGTGATGTATTTAGTTGCTTGATGGGCATAGGTGTGCCGTGTGCGAAGCCTATTACATGAGGCATGCGCTTTTCTTTGCAGGAAATGCAGGCATGGCAACCCATTCAAATGAATGGGCTGCTGTGCCTGCGCAAATGTGGGCCGCCAAAACACATACATGTGAACCAGCCAGGCCCAAAATAAGCCTATGAAGCAGTTAAATACAGACAGTAATGCCATATGCTCTGAGGCCTTACTCAGCCTGGACTGCAGGTCTGGTCTGTGATTTAAAGAGTTCCTCTATTTTACACATGGCATGGCATGGGGTCCCATGGTGCTAAAGCAGAATGGACAGACGGTGCTGTGACCCCATGCCATGCCATGTGTAAAATACAGGAACTTTTTAAAACACTGACCAGACCTGCAGTGAATCATCAAATATTATAAAGACTTTGGGCACACTCTACAGAAAACTTCTATTTACAATATAGCAAACAGTGAGGAGCAGGACATGAAGAAGTCAGCCTCGGGAAGAGCAAACTGGGGATGTTATAAAATCACATTCTAATTCACTTTTATATATACAAGCAGCACCCAGTGGCAGGAAGGGAGAAGTGCACTTTTAAAGGGAAGCCAGGGGTGCTGTACATTTTAAAAACACTGGGAAGGGAAGCAGTACTGTCACTGGCCGTGTGCCGCTGATGATTTTCAGCCTGATTTGTGGGCAGCACAGGGGCTTAACGGGTGGCATGGCCGCCATCAGGAATTATGGGGTTCCTTACACAGCTTCAGGCTTGGCCCCCATGGAGCAGAGAACGGGAGAGGGGGGGTGCTGCCCCCTTAAATTGAGAAGCGGGGGGCCCTTTACAAAAAAAAAAAAGAGGAAATAAAGAAAAATATATATATAAAAAAAGAGGTGTAGCCATCCGGGGCCCTGGGGACCTCTGGGCCCTTTAATAAAAAAAATATATATTTTTTTTTAAAAAGGGGGTTGCCATCTGGGGACCTCTGGGCCCCTTATTAAAAAAATAAAATAAAAAAAAATTATTTAAAATAAACATTTATAAAAAAAAAGGGGGGGTTGCCATCCAGGGCCCTTAAATGAAAAAAAAAAAAATATAAACAAAAATAAAATAAACATTTATAAAAAAATAAAAAAGGGTGTTTGCCACATGGGGCCCTGGGGACCTCTGAGCCCTTTAATAAAAAATATATATATAAAAAATAAATAAAAAGAAAAATTATAAAAAAAATTATAAAAAAAGGGGGGTTGCCATCCAGGGCCCTGGGGGAACTGCGGGCCCCTGGGGAACTCAAGACCTCTTAAAAAAAAAAATGGCCCTTTAATAAAAAAATAAAATAAAAATATATAAAATAAATATATATTTTTTTTATTTAAAAATAAATAAAAAAAGGGGGGTTGCCATCTGGGGCCCTGGGGACCTCTGGACCCCTAAAAAAAATAAATTCAAAGGGGGTTGCTTTGGGCCCCCAACAGTGACAGGGCCCTGGGCAGCTGCCCCTGTTTGCCCTATGGTAGAGACGGCCCTGTGTTCATCCATTTAGGCTCCTTTCATGAGGGGTCGATTCCATTCTGATCAGAGCTGAGCGGGCGGATGACACTGTGAACACCCGCCTGTCCAGGGATGCATGGACTACCAAATCAGGCCCACCTGAAAAACTGACAGGCATACCTAATTGGATCAACCTTGTGAAAGGGGTCCAACATTCACCTACATTTGTGTCTTTTTTTCAGTTTAGATGGATCTGAATAAATATAATTTATTTAAATCTGTTTTTAGAAAAAAGAAACCTTTCTTGATTGTACATTTGTCCTCTACGATAAGTTTTTTCAAAAAAAAAAAAAAAGGGGGGGGGGTATAAACTGAACACGTGCAAACTGATGTAAGATGAGTCAGTATTGATCAGTTTTTTCTTAATAAAAAACATGACTGAACTGGCCTGGTAATGCCTGTGTTAAAAATGACCCCAAGGGCTCACACTAGTGGTTAAGGGGTGGTAAAAACCAACCGCTTCCCCTTTAGCAGAGGCAGCGTCCAGGAGTGTACACATGCCGGTGTGAAATTAGCCAACTCGTCAGAAACGCCAACTGCATCACTTCCTGTGATGCAGTTGGCGGCCATTTTGTTGGCTAGTATCGGTGCGGAGTAACAATCACTGCTGCACAATATCATACACCGGACTGTATTTGGTTGATGGTGTTGTGTCCAATACAGCAATTCATCAAAATCTCCAATTACTGATGGTTTAAAGAAACCAGAATTTAAAGCGGAGTTCCACCCAAACATGGAACCGCTTTAAGCGAAGGTGAACCCCCCTGACTTTTGTCATGTAATTTTTTTGTTTTGGAGGCGGGGGGGGGGGGGGGGGTTACCCTCTTTAAAAAGGCATCCAGCTCCCACTTCCTTTTCCGGAACTCTGGAAGGAAGATCACCTCTCCCCCACCCACCATGCAATATTTTGGGACACGTCACAGGTCCCAGAAGATTGCCCAGCCAATCACAGCATGCAGCACAGCTCGTGCATGCACAGTGCGTGCCGAGCAACGGAGAGGAGGGGAGAGTAGCGGGGCTTCATTCACCCGCATTGCTGGACCATGGGACAGGTAAGCGTTTGATTATTAAAAAAAGTCAGCAGCTACACTTTTTGTATTTTTTTATGGTTGGAACTGCGCTTCAAGTAGTTGGAGTTTGACAAGTTGGCTATTTTGCCAGAAGTTAAAGGATCACTAAAGGATTTTTTTTTTTTTTTTTTTTTTTAGCTAAATAGCTTCCTTTATCTTACTGCAGTCCTGTTTCATGTCCTCATTGTTCATTTTTGCTTTTAAGTTGCTGTAATTCTGCTCTGATTGCCACACTTCCTGCTTGTCTGGCTCCTTATGAAAAATCTCATGGCAGCTTTTCACTGTGGCCCAAGCTGTCATTACTGTGTGTCTAAAACTCCTCAGAACCAACCAGATTATTTTTAAAAACAAAACACTGCCCTGGATTTGTTTGTTTTGGTTCTGTGTGTCTCTTTACTTCACAGAAACATGAAACCAGTTTAAAAGTGAAACTAAACTGCAGGCACATTATATGAATGATTTGTATCTATTTTTAATATGAATCAGTTAACTTGTATGTCTCTATACCCTGTAAACAGTCATTTCAGCAAAAAAAAAAAATGGTTTTCCTTTAGTGACCCTTTAAACCCCATCACTTCAGGCTGGAACAATTAGGTCTCAGTAGCTGAAGGATAAGGTTTGAACTACAGTGTATATCTGTACAGGTACAGTACAAATGGATACACTTCTTGATAACACAACACAGATATGTTTCAATCTTTTACAGATATGTTTCAATCTTTTACAAACGTGGTTACAAAATGTGCATCATTTTGTATTTATTTTTTATAAAACAAGGAAAAATATTCAAAAAAGAAATCCACAGGATATGTAAAGAATGCCGAATATATGAGACCAACATGCAGCTGTATACATGATTAACATTCTTGATTTACAAGTGAACTGAACTAAAAAAGGTAAAACTTGTTCCCCCATTTTGGATAGAGTTAGGCTGGGTTCACACTAGTGTGAATTGGATGAAGGTTTCCCACCACCCAAGTTGCACAGCAGGAGATTGTGACTGGCTCTCTATGGAGCATATCTCGGCACCGATCGGTGCAATTTGAACAGGAGTCCTGTGCATCTTTTGGTCCATACTTCAGATCCAAATTCAGCCAAAAATTTGGGCTGAAATGGGACCAGAAAAGGTGAACGAGGACGCATCGGACTCCTGCTGTGAGCCTCTGCGTACTCACATGTTAACCCAGCCTAAGCCCTGGTTCACACTGCTGCGTTTTGACATGTCAAAAAAAAAAAAATCGGTGCCATTTGCTGGCAATGGCACCATCCTAATCGGTGCGGCGCTGCACCGATTTCAAAAAGTCGTTTCTGTAAACTGCACAGATGTCTCTGAAATCGCAGCCGAAATCGGGACTGACAAGCTGGAGTGAAATCGTGCAAGTTCAGCTGAACTCGCACAGCTTTATTCCCACAGCCCAGGTTTACACTGGGCTGCGGGAGTGAAGCCGTGCGAGTTCAGCTGAACTCGCACAGCTTCACTCCCACCCCGGCAGTCCCGATATCGGCCTCGATTTCAGAGACATCTGTGCAGGTTTCTGCACAGATGTCAATGTAAATCGCGGCCCCCAAATCGTAAAAGTTAGTACAGGAACTACTTTTTAAAGTCGGTGCAGCGCCGCAAATGCGGCGTCGCACCGATTAGGATGGTGCCATTGCCGGCAAATGCCGCCGATTTGAGATGCGATTTGGCATGTGAAATCGCATCTCAAATCGTACCCAGTGTGAACCAGGGCTAAGGGAGAGTTTTATTTTCCACCTATATGGGGAAAATTGGGGAGATTTTCCTTCAGTTCCTGGCATATAGCCAAAACAGGATGTGATAGGAAATCCCTCTAAAGAGTGAAAATTTCTGGTTTTCAACAGAACTAGTGTCCCCCCATTGGAAATTTCTCCTCTATTTCTCATCTATTGACAACTACTTTGGCTCTCTGTGATAATGGTAAACAGGACAACGAGGGTGAATCTCTCTAAAAGGGCACCTACAATAATAAAATACCCGATAGGTGTTCTAATCCCTCTACAATTAGAAACATTTCAGATGTTGCAGCTTATCTTAGATATCGTGGATGCATTATTATTTTTTTTTTACTTTTATTTTTACCTGCTGATACTGCCAGCAATTATTTTTCAACTTCCTTTAACCACTTGCCGACCAGCCGCCGTCATTATACGGCGGCAGGTTGGCATGATCCCGAAAATCGCCGTAGCTGTATGTCGGCTCGTGAACTCGCTTTTGTGGGCGCTCCCATTGGCCAGCGGGGGAACCAATCAGCGATCGTTCCCCACAGTGACAGAACAGGGATCTGCCTGTGTAAACTGCAATATATTAACTTTGTTTTTCATATCTCTTTCAGATTAAAGGTCCGCCTATTTAAAAAAAAAAAAATATTATATACACACACACACACACACACACACACAACACACATATAAAAAAAGCCAGCAGCTACAAATACTGCAGCTGCCAACTTTGAATAAATGGACACTTACCTGTCCCGCGATGTTGGCAGGCGAAGCTCTCCACTGCCATCCTCGGTGAGGGAATTGGGAAGTGAAGGGTTGCGGCTTTACTTCCCCATTCCTTACTGCGCATGCGCGACTCGTGCTGATCGTCCTAACTGGTCCTCTCTGTCTTCTGGGACCTGTGTTTCCCAGAAGACAGCGAGGAGCATGAATTCCTGCTTCCAAGTACTAGTTTAAAATTACAAATCCAGATTCATTTATTTTCCAACATAACACCTTTTGATATACAGCATTTCATAAAAATAAAAAAAAAGAAGAGGCGGCAAAATTCAGAAGCATCAAATAAATTGTGACTGTAATACAAATATAACGAGTTAACTAGGTTGGAGGACCATCTAAAAGAATGCCTTTCAGGTTGCACTTTTGCTACAGCAAGGTATCCAACTCCAAAGAAAATGAACATAGTACACGCTTGTACATGAGTGACGCCAATATCAAGGCTTGCATTCCATAATCAATCTTACCATTATATGGACCTATAAAGCTTCTGGTAACTAAAGGTACAGAAATGGAGCCCAGCACACAAGCAAACTGTCAAAGGATGCCAGTTAATAAACCACACATGCCCTATTCTAGAGGAACCTGCAAGGATTCAAGACTAGGGTTAATTCTCCACACCCACGCAAAAAAAAAAAAAATTAAAGGGTCATTAATCAATGTCTCTTGGCAGCACAACCCTGCATTAAACCTATCCATTCAGAAGATCCCCTTGGTTCCTAAAGACAGAGGATTTCTAGAATAGACCTGGCACCATTTCACTGCCCCAATTTTGTATTTTCTTACACTGAAAAGTCTTTGATGAATCCCAAAAGCATTCACAACACATGCAAACATTAAAGAGGACAAGTGGCTCTGGGAAGCAATCTGTATTTCACATCAGTCTTAATTAGGCAATTAGTTTTATTAACCCATGTAGTCCATATAGGAAAAAAAATGTAATATATACACAACTGCGGTTAATTGCTTATGACCTATTTTATAGGCAAAAAAATGCATTTCATGTACATGCATTTTATTTGAAAGGGATTTTCTAGGAAATGGCAAAAGAGAACAAGAATAGGGGTGAGAATGATAGCAAAGCAGATAAAAAAAAAAAAAAAAAAAAAAAAAAAAGGGTAGAAGTTCACAGTGTTGGGAGGTAAAGTACTACGGTCCCCTGTTCATCAGCAACACAAGTGTAGGGATGGAGTGCAGTGACTTCATAGGTCGTGTCATTTTGCCAAATTGAAACCTGACAATTTCATATAACGAGGTGCAATTTTTTGGGAGGAGGGGTGGTGTATGCATGTAAAAGGTGTACGTTTAGGTGAGGGGGTGTCATTAGAAGGTAATTTAATTTCTGGGGGGTATATTTAAGGTTGTTTAACTCATTTCCGTTGGTGCTGTTTTTATGTGGGTACTGTTTTATATTTATTATTGTACTTTTTTTTTACAGTCTTTTTTTCCCCCCTTGCCACGAAAATGTAAACAAATGAAGGCAAGGGTTGTTTTGTTTTTTTCTCCTAAGGGTATATTTAACGTAGTTTATCTTATTTCCTTTGGAACTGTTTTTATTTGATCATCATTATTTTGGGTAACGTTTTATAATTGTATTATTTTCCTTCTTTTTTTTTTTTATCCCCTTGCTGAGAAAATTTAAAAACGAATCAAGGGGGGGGGGGGGGGTCTTCTAAAGTGGAACATTTAAAAAAGGTAGATCGTTTCTTTTGGGGCTGTATTTACTTGATTATTTTGGAGCTGTTTTGTATAATTTTTACAGTCCCCCCCCCCTTTGCTGTGAAAAATGCAAGACTAATGATGTCAAGGAAATTTTCCCCCCCTCTCCTAAGGCTATATTTAGGGTAGTTTAGCTTATTTCTTTTGGTGCGGTTTTAGATTTATTAATTTTAGTTTTGTTTTTTGCCCTTTGCTGTGAAAAATGTAAGACTAATGAAGTGAAGGTTTTTTTTTTCCCCCCCTCTCCTATAGTATATTTAAAAAAATGTAGTTTAGATTATTTATTTTGGTGTTTTATATTTATTAATTTTACAGTTTTCTTTTTTGCCCTTTGCTGTGAAAATGTAGGGTAGGTAAGGTCTAGGATAGTTAAAAGGGGCTTTTGTATACCTTCAGGCCCATTAAAAGCCTACTGTACCCCCCCCCCCCCCAAAAAAAAAATATATATAAAAAGGATAAAAAAAAATTGATATATAAAAAAAAAAAAAAAAAAAACCCACACACTTCTTCATTGACAATTTTTCTGAAATTAAAAACTCTCAATCATTCATAGGTACAGGTCTATGATGGGGTATGCCTGGTCTACTAGGATCTCCATAGCGTACGCAACCGGGGAAGTTCCCACGTTTCCTTGCTCAGGTCTGCACCTTAATGCGCACAGGTCATGGCAATTACCTGTAGTAACGCAATCCACAGCGGGATCATAAACAAGCATTAGCTAACGGGACATCATAACACATTTACGACAGACGCTCACCAGGACGTCAAAAAAAAAAGGCAAGAAGACATACACTGTACCTTTCATCCAGTCCACCACTTGGCTCGGGGACCATTTACTCACAGGTTCCATAATCAATGCCATATTAAACTTTGCCAGGGTTTGATTAGCCACAGATAACCAAAGAGATGTTATGTACAGCCCAAAGCCTTGTCAGCCTCCCAGGCTCTTGGAATTGCCAGCAGCACAAGAGCAAGCTTTGTCTTATAGCAGACAGTTCTCAGGCTGGGTGGAAAGGCAGCTGTGGATGTCAGCAATGCTGGGATGTCGCTGTCCAGTGGTGCTCAGTACATGCTTCCATAAGCAGCATCAGTTCTCATGCTGCTGGACAGAGCACGCCTCTCCACACTGTGCACAATGCTGCTTCACACCAGTCACTCCAAGCAGGCAGCCCCTTCTCTCTTCACTCTTTTCTCCCACCTAACACCCCCCCTCCCCTCCCTACATGACATCATCCCTCCACCCCCAGCTACAAAGATTCCACCACCAACTCTTCTGTTTCTTTTGACAGTAGCTCTTCTGTATGAATGCTCCATGGTCAGTCCCTGTTCTTCGCACTGACGGAGCAAAGCTGCAGAATAAAACAATTTTGTCTTTTTTTTTTTTTTTTACGCACAGCTCTGATTTAAAATATATGCCCAAGAATAAAAAGCAGCGTTCCGTAACCAACGGCAACCTGTTGATTATCCTCTCCGAACGAAGGTGAAATCTTTAAGCGTTTCCTCGTATTGTACATTATTATTGCATTTTGCAGTACAGTATGTTGATAAATACTGCAAGGGCTCATCCACACTTCATGCAGCCATGCGAAAAAATGCAGGTGATGGAGGTGACACTGTGGGGGTTATTTACAAAAGGCAAATCCACGTTGCCAGGGCAGCCATCACAAAATTTGGGACCCCTTACACAGCTTTAGGCAGGGCCCCCCTGGAGCAGAGAACCCGGGGAGGGGGGGTGCAGACGAAAAAAAAAAAACACAAGTGTAATCTCTTCTCTCCTGGGGGGGGGGGCCTGGGGACCATCGAGCCCCTTACAGGTGTAATGCAAAAAAAAATGGGAGGGGGACCTGGGGATCATTACAGGTGTAATGCAAAACAAATAAAAATAAAATAAAAATAAACAGGAGGGGGACCATCGGGCCCCTTACAGGTGTAATGCAGAAAAATAAAAAAATAAAAATAAAAAAACGGGAGGGGGGCCAGCCGGGCCCCTAACAGGTATAATGCCTGTACCCCCCTGATGACGGCCCTGCACTTTGCTCTACAAGTGCACTTGGAAGTGCAGTCGCTGTAAATCTGAGGGGTAGATTTGAAATGAGGGGAAGCTCTGTTGATTTTATCATCCAATCATGTGCAAGCTAAAATGCTGTTTTTTTTTCCTTGCATGTCCCCCTCGGGTCTACAGCGACTGCACTTCCAAGTGCACTTGTAGTGCAAAGTGGATTTGCCTTTCGTAAGTAACCCCCATAGAAAACAATAGACTCCCACGTGTCATGTTCACACCAGAACGCTTTTTCTCTGTGTTCCATAGATTGTTTTTATTTTTATTTTTTGCATTATTATTATTATTATACAGGATTTATATAGCGCCAACAGTTTGCGCAGTGCTTTACGACATGGGGGCAGACAATACAAATCAATACAAAGGATCAGAGGGTCCTGCTCGTTAGAGCTTAAAATCGAATGCACTGCAATGCACAGAAATGTCCATAAACGCATCAAAATGCAACACACCTCTCATCCACAGCAAAGGTCAATGGAAATGTAATAAAGTTTAATTATAAAAAAAAAACGTCAATGGAAACATGCCTTTAAAAACAAAATGCAGAAACACAGGCAGAAAAATGCACATAAGCGCTTGCAAAAATCACACAGAAACGCACACGGAAATGTGCACAGATGCACTAAAGCGCAATACACGGCAAGTGTGTTTTTATGTGCGTTGCAGTGTGAGGCTTCAGGTACACTGCTGCTGGTAAACTGATGTTTAGGCTCGATTCACACCTATGCATGTTGCTTTTGAGCATTTTTGCAGTGCTTTTTGCGTTTTTCGACAGGCGGTTTTCACCGCAATTTTTATTTTTTTACATTTCCTTTAGCTACAAATAGGTTAAAAAAAAACGCAAACTGCAAATCGCGGTACTTGCGTTTTGGATGCGGGTCCATTGAATTCTATTACATGCAAAACGCTGCTTTTTGCGGAAAAAAGTCCCCGACCCTTTCCAAAAACGCAGAGGCACAAAAATGCATTGATGTGAACATATTCCATAGGGACCCATGTTAAAAAGTTTCCCTGCATTTCTGTAAAATGCACCAAAAATTGCATTAGTGTGAATCGAGCCTTAGTAGCAGTTGGGCGTTTTTTTGTTT
The DNA here is from genome assembly GCA_029574335.1 of Rana kukunoris. NCBI lineage: Eukaryota > Metazoa > Chordata > Amphibia > Anura > Ranidae > Rana > Rana kukunoris. The sequence continues at coordinate 491,012,930 of CM056050.1, read as the reverse complement.
TTTTTTCAGCTGCCCCTGTACTCTCCTCTGTTATCTTAGCAGTACATGTACACAGGGTAGTTTATAGTTGTTTCCAGGCAGTTGAGTTTTGAAGCATTTTTTGGAAAACCAAAAAATGCGTTCAGGACAGATGTTTAGAGGCATTTGAAACGCATGTAACAGCTTGTAAATGCGCTAACTCGTGTTTAGCCGTTTACAGACGTTTACATTTTTTACAATTTGAAAAAAAAAGGAAATGCTTTTAAACGCAAACGCGGCTAAACCAGTTTTTAACCACTTACGGACTACCCACCGCAGAAATACATCGGTACTTTGAAGAGGAATACCGTTGTTATTGCAGCAGCTAGCTACTATAATCCAGGAATCTCCTTTTTCAGTGGGCGGTCCGCTACAAGTTAAACGTGGTCTCTGCGATAGATACGCCGCAAGATCACTTTTATCGGCCTCCCCCTCCCGCCGCTCTCCGGTGCCTTCCGCCGCTTACCGGAGCCATCGGCAGCGGCAGAGGTGATCGGGTCCTGTCCCTGCCTGGGCATGGAGATGAGTGAGGGGAAGATGGCCCCCACCCGTTTCCATATCAAAACGTCACTTCCCAACACTTTTAAAGGGCCATATATATATATTTTTTTTTAGAATGACATATTTTTTATTTTTATATTGCATTTTAGTGTAAATATGAGGTCTTTTTGACCCCAGATCTCATATTTAAGAGGACCTGTCATGCTTTTTTCTATTACAAGGGATGTTTACATTCCTAGTAATACGAAATAAAAGTGACCCAAATTAAAAAAAAAATGGTGTCAAAATAAAGAAAATAAATAATAATAAAAAAACATTTTTTAAAGCTCCCCGTCCCAACGAGCTCACGCACAGAAGCGAACGCATACGTGAGCAGCGTCCGCATATGAAAACGGTGTTCAAACCACACATGTGACGCATCACCGCGATTGTTAGAGCGAGAGCAATAACTCTAGCACTAGACCACCTCTGTAACTCAAAACATGCAACCTGCAACATTTTTTAAACGTCGCCTATGGAGATTGTTAAGGGTAAAAGTTTGTCATCATTTTACGAGCGAGTGCAGTTGCGAGTGCAGACTTTTTTGGGAAACAAATCAATTTTTTTAATTAAAAATTTAAGACAACAATAAAGTTAGCCCAATTTTATTTATTTTTATATTGTGAAAGATAATGTTTCGCCGAGTAAATTGATACCAAACATGTGACACGCTCCAAAGTTTTGGAGCGTGTCACATGTTTGGTATCAATTTACTCGGCGTAACATTATCTTTCACAATTAAAAAAAAAAATGGGCTAACTTTATTGTTGTCTTAAATTTTTAATTAAAAAAAACATTTTTTTTTCAAAAAAAGTGCGATTGTAAGACCGCTGAGCAAATACGGTGTGACAAAAAGTATTGCAACGACCGCCATTTTATTCTCTAGGGTGTTGGAAAAATAAAATATATAATGTTTGGGGGTTCTAAGTAATTTTCTAGCAAAGAAAATGTTTTTAACTTGTAAACACCAAATCTCAGAAAGAGGCTCTATCCTTAAAGCTGAGTCCTACCTATATAAAAGTCAGCAGCTACAAAAAGTGTAGCTGCTAATTTTTATTAATCGTACACTCACCTGTCCCAGGTTCCAGCGATGCGGGCGTACAAATCCCCGCTCGTCTCCCCCTCCTCTCTGCGGCGCTGGCATCGTGAGTGTTTACGCCCGGCTGTGGCTTCACAGCCAGGTACGCATTGCGCACCACTGCTATAGCATTCCCTGAAAGGTGATCCAACGCAGATTACTTTTTAGGCTCTTCTCACACTAGGCGGACTCCTTCGCTACGGAGTCCCCCAGCTCCCGCCAGCTCAGCGGGAGATCTCTCCGTAGACCTCCGCTGAGCCGGCGGATGACAAGCCACTCTGCTCACTGAGAGGGGAGGGGCTTGTGCAGCTGATTCCTATGGAGAGATCTGATGAAAACAGACAGCATCTCACTCGATCCGATCCGCCATGGACGAATGGGGACGTATCGCCATACATCCTGATTTTGGCGAATCGGGTCGGATGTCAGCGGACATGTCTCCGCTGACATCCGACGCTCCATAGGATTGCCCCGTGTGAAAGGGGCCTTAGAGGGCGTTATAGCAGCAGTTGTCACAGGTGTGTGTGAATAAGCCCTAACTAAGGGTTCATTTACAAAGGTATCTAGACACCTGTGTGAATGAGCCCTTAGGTAGGTCCTCATTCTACATAGCTTTGTTAAATCTAAAGTTGATTGTACAAAGGTTGTCAAGTTATATTTGTGGTGACCCTTGGATTTACCAAAATTAATAAGTGAACAGACCTAAGCAATCTATTTAATTAGTATTACATCAGGCAGGGACCTGTACAACAAAGCTGATGGTAGAACAAAAGCAGATTGTACAATCAGGTTGTACGGCGTATGGTCACCCTTAAGCCATGTACACACAATCAGATTTTTGGATGACCGTGCATCCGTTTTTTGTTGCATGCTAGTCTCATGGCGAAAGTAATGCATAGACCATACGAAAATTCTCGTACAACAGAATACAACTTCAAAAGTGAAGTCATGTGTTGAATAGTTTTGTATGTATTCTTTCGTTTTCTGAGCATGCGTAGTACTACCACACACACAAGTGTGAATCTAGCTTTAGGACTGACATGGGACATGAGGAATTAATTTCAAAACCCTCCTTTCATTCTTCCAACTATTGGGCTTCACACCAGGTCCATTGGGCTGCATTAACCAGTGTTAACCAACGCGGTTTCAACACACAGACATGGCAATTTGCTGTATGTCTAAAGCCCCATACACAAGGTCGGACTTTTGGCCAACCAACTTCAAAATCTGCAACTTTTCGAATTTGTCCGACCGTGTGTACTTTTTTGGGTTTCATCGGACAAAAAGTTGGGTCTGCGAACGGAGCAACTTTTCGGCAACAAAAGTCTGATGGTGCAAAGTCCGACCGTGTGTACAAATGTGCATGCTCAGAACCAATGTTAAAATCAACCAACAATAGCAGAAGTTAACCAAAGGGTGGCGGTAAAGAGCAGAAAAGAGCAGAAAAAACATGTGATGATGGGAAAGTTTTAGAAAAGTTTGCAGAAAAGTCTGACTGTGTGTATGCTATGGGTGTGACCTGACAAATCAATTAGGACAAAAATCCAAGGGAAAGTTTGTTGGATGTCCGACCGTGTGTACGAGCCTTAAGGGTACTTTTACACTGAGGCATCGCGGGCGTTGGCGGTAAAGTGCCGCTATTTTTACCGGCGCTTTACCATAGCTTTTGCTGCGATTTTCGGCCTCTAGTGGGGCGGTTTCAACCCCTGCTAACAGCCGAAAAAGGGTTAAACCTATTTGCAAAACGCCGTTGCAGAGCTTTGCGGGTGGTTCTGAGGCGCTGCTTCATTGATTTCAATGGGCATGGATACCTTAGGAGCGGTATATTCACCGCTCCTACAGCGCCTCAAAGATGCGGCTGGCAGGACTTTTTTTAGGCTGCTTTCACACTGAGGCGCTTTCCAGGCCCTATTGTGCTAAAAATCGCGCCTGCAATGCGCCCTGATAGAGCCGCTCCTTTATCTCCAGTGTGACAGCCTGAGGGCTGTCACACTGGAGTGTTGCGCTGGCAGGACGGTAAAAAAAAGTCCTGCCAGTCGCATCTTTGAGGCGGTGAATATATACCGCTCCTAAAGCGCCCCTGCCCATTGAAAACAATGAAGCAGCGCCTCCGAACCCTTTTTCTTAACCCTTTTTTCGCCCACTAGCGGGGGTTAAAACCGCCCTGCCAGTGGCCGAAAATTGCGGCAAAAACGACAGTAAAGGGCTAACAATACTTTACTGCCAACGCCCGCGACGCCTCACTGTGAAAGTACCCTTACCTTTCTGCCAGCGCAATGCTCCAGTGTGAAAGCCCTCAGGCTTTCACACTGGAGATAAAGGAGCGGCTCTTTCAGGATGCTTTGCAGGCGCTATTTTTAGCGCAATAGCGACTGCAAAGTACCTCAGTGTCAAAGCAGTCTTATTGTTGGTGTTTGCTAAAACAAATAGTACAGGTAGTATTTTTATGCATTTTTATGTAGCATGCTGAGATGTACTACACCGCATCACTACACGCTTCACTGCACAGTACAGTAAATGAAATGTCATTTTGTGAATTTTAATGCAATAAGAAAAAAATGCGATGCACTGCCCCTAAAAGGCATATACACTGGTGGCCATGATTGTAGTACATAAGGCGCACCTGCTGGTGTGAATAGGCCCTTTTAGTTACCGACCCGGAACAAGAATACGGATTGGCAGTTAAAGCAGATTGAGCAGCTGGGGAAATATTTATAGAAATCTGATAAATATGGGAGTGCCATAAATATAGGAGCAGCTGTCTGATACCACGTATGAGGAGAATGTTAGAGAAAGACAATCTAAATGTGTACTACCTAAAGCCTCATACACAGGATCAGATTATCCAACGAGAATTGTGTGATGACAGGCTGTTGTCATAAAATCCGACCGTTTGTGCGCTCCATCAGACAATTGTTGTCGGATTTGTGGGATAGTATGCTTTAAAATTGTCCGCCAGCAAATGTGTGGTGACGGATTATCGGAACGTGTGTACACAAGTCCGTCGGACAAAACTCCAAAGTACAAACACGCATGCTTAGAAGCAATGCTCAACATAACGCAACATTAGCAGAAGTTACCTAAAGGGTGGAGATAAAGAGTTGGAAAAATCACATAGTTCCGTGTTTGTTGGCCGACAATTCTTTGCCGTTTGTATGCAATACAAGTTCCTGGCCAACGCCCTTCGGACAAAAGTCCTACGCTTTGTCTGATGAAAATCCGATCGTGTGTACGAGGCTTTAGAGTGAGATTAGGAGTGATACTGACTCCATTAGCTAAACTCTTGATCCAGGTGAATGACTGGCTTAGAATGAAGTGATAATAGAGACAGCCAAGCAACCAGCATTTTCTGTATGTGATTGCTGAATAGAAATTTAAAGGATGTCTGCTTTGGTTCTATAGATGAGTACAGTGTGCTGGGACTGTAGTTTTATGGAGACATGAATGTATAAACTGATGGGACCCTTCAAGATAACACATTCTAGTGGGCACAAATTACTGATTTAAAGCGGTTTTAAACCTCAGACATGAAATATGGACAAAGCATATCCCTTTATAGTGTGCACTTGTCTCAATTAAAGTGTTTCTAAACCCAAGACCCTGCCTTCACTATATCTGGTCTCCCACAGTACACACAATATGGAAATTCAATTATTTTAGTAAATCTGTACTGCTAAATACCTTTTCCCATCAGCAGTATATAGCAGTATATAGCAGTCTTGTGACTTCTATTAGTGTCTGGTTAAAGCTTGTAGGAGGTTTTCATTCTCCTCTGATTGTTTTATGAGGCTGCAGGACTCCTGACCCTCTGTCTGGACAGTGCTGATTGACCCTGTGCTGATCATATACACACTCCCAAGGAAAAGAAAACTCTCTCTAGCAATACACACCAAACTGAGCATGTGCAGAGCGACTCCAAAGGCTCTGTATTATCAGCAGATAGATTGTAGACATGTGCATTTCGTTTCGTTACGAATTCGAATTCGGACACATTTTTCATTATTCGGAAATTCGGAAACGCGAACGAAATTCGAAACGTATTCGAATCGAATTCGAAAAACTTTGACTCGAATTCGAAAAAAAATTCTATTCGAATGGAATTAGTTTGAATCAAAATCTAATCACGTTTGAATCAAAATCTAAAAAATATAAATTGATTTCTAAAAAAGAATACAATAAAATAGAATATAAAATAATAAAACAATGAATGAATGAATGAATGAATGAATGAATGAATGAAAACTTGTATAGCGCGGCACATGCGAACTGAATCGCCTCTGGGCGCTTGTTGTTCCAGTCTCCTTTGATATCAAAAGAGAAGAGTCTTGACCTTTTTCCTGAATGCTAGGTGGTTCTCCTCCAACCGAATGCTGGTTGGTAAAGCGTTCCATAGTCTGGGACCTTGGATCGCGAATCTTCTTTCTCCTTTGGACTTGAAGTTGGCTTTCGGAACCTGGAGCAGGTTCTGATTCGTGGATCGCAAAACGCGATTGGGATTATGCGCTTTTATTATTTCGCATAAATAAATGGGGGCATTCCCATGGACACATCTATGCGTAAGACAGAGAGCTTTAAAAGCAATTCTGTCTTTAACTGGCAGCCAATGAAGGGCTCTCAGTGAAGGTGAGATGGATTCCCAGGGTTTTTTCCCAGTCACCAGTCTGGCGGCCGTATTCTGAACGACTTGCAGACGGGCGATTTGGTACTTGGGGAGGCCGAGGTAAAGGGCATTTGCATAATCCAACCTGGAGTTTACAATAGCTCCCACCACGACCGCTAAGTCTTCTTTGGGAATGAACGGAGTGAGTCTACGTAGTAGGCGCAGTAGATGGTGAGATCCGCTGACTACTGACCCTATTTGTGCGTCCATTGTCATAAAGGAGTCAAAAATGACCCCTAGGCTTTTGACTTTGGCGCTAGGGGTGATGAATTTGCCTAAAATAGGCGGGGGGGTCCATGCTGTTGAAAGTTGATTCCTGCGCTTGGCGTGGAACAGAAGAAGTTCTGTTTTCGCTCCGTTGAGTTTAAGATAACTCTTTGTCATCCAGTCTTCTATCAAAGAGAGACATGTCTCTAGATTGAGGTGGTGATCCTGCCTGTTGCAGATGCGGAAATAAAGTTGCGTGTCGTCTGCGTATGAGTGATAGAGCAGTTTTTGGCTGCTGATAATCTCAAAAAGAGGACGGAGATATATGTTAAACAGCACTGGTGACAGAGGCGATCCTTGAGGGACTCCGCATGTTACTGTGCGTTTTTCAGACGTAAAAGGTCCTAACTTCACTGTTTGCGATCGGTTTTCCAAAAAAGAGGAGAACCAAGATAAATCGCTTTCTGCGACTCTGGCTACTTCAGCAAGCCGAGTCAGTAACAGATTGTGGTCTACAGTGTCGAAAGCTGCACTTAGGTCCAACAGAACCAGGAGACAAGATTCTCCTTCGTCTGCGGCCTTGAGAACATCGTCCCATACTTTCAGCAATGCTGTTTCCGTCCCATGACCGGGACGGAAGCCTGATTGCAATGGGTCAAGTAGCTTGTAGGTATCTAGATGCAGTTGCAGCTGTTTTACCACTACCTTTTCCATTATCTTAGAGAGTACGTTGAGGCTTGTTATGGGACGGCGATGGAGTGGGTCCTTAGGGTCCAAGGAGGGTTTCTTCAGGATGGGTTGGATTATACCCTCTTTCAACTGTGAGGGCACTATGCCCTCCAAGAAAGACTGGTTGATAAGCTGCGTGATGGGAGGAGCCAGGATGTAGGCGCATTCCTTCAGCAGTTTTGTGGGGATAATGTCATTTGGCGCTGCGCCATTGCGCAGAGTACAAATGACATTCTTAGTAGTCTCGATGGAGATGGGTTCCAGGGTGAACTTACCTGATATCGGAGAATTATTATGGGTGCTGTGTGAGAGGCTGCGGGGGGGGCTGGGGGAAGAATTGTTTTGCTGAATGCTTTCACGGATTGCTTCGATTTTATTAATGAAGCAATCCGATAGCTCATTGCAAAATTCTTGTGTGTCCGGACTGGGGGCTTCAATGCATGCTGGCTTCATGGTCTGGGTGACCATCTTGAAAAGTTCGCGGGGGCGGTTTTGGGCACCGTTGATAGCCTCCGAAAAATAATTTTTCTTGGCTTGGAAAATTCCTTTGTGGTATTTCCTTGTAGTCGCCTTGTAGATGGATAGGTTTAGCTCTGAAGAACATCTTTTCCAGGCAGATTCTGCCCTTCTGCGTTCTTGCTTCAGTAACGACAGCTGGTTGTTAAACCAGCTGCTGTTGTTTTTCCGAATGCGGGTTATTCGTTTCGGCGCTACCAAGTCGGCTGACTGTAGCATGGCCGAATTTATGGCTTCCAATGTTTCAACGGCCGTTTGATGCGGCTGAGTTGTTTCTATTTTTTTCCTTAAAGTCGTTTTGAAGAGTTCCGAGTGGAGCTTCTTCTGACATCTAGTCCAGTGTGTTGTCACTGGATTTGATGTTTTTGTTGCAGGGGGGATGGTGGAAATACTGAATATAATTGCATGGTGGTCTGTCCATGGCAATTTTTCATTTTCCCTAATTTTTATTTCCAGCGCTTGTCTGAAAATAAGATCGAGTGTGTGACCTGAAGCATGTGTGGGCCCACATACTAGTTGCTGTAATCCTAATCCTTCCAGGTGGTCAATACAGGCGTCGGCAATGGGGTCTTGTGAGGAGTTAGCCCAGAGATTGAAATCCCCTAGCAGCAAAAGATGTTTGCTGTTGAGGGTATAAGTGGAGAAGAAATCCGTCCAAGATGATAGCAGCTGCGATTTTGGGCCGGGAGGCCTATAGCAGAGCAGAATGTGGACGGTCTCCTTTGAAATTGCTTGCAGTTGCAGAGTAAGGGTTTCCATGAATGGAAGAGGGTTTTGGCGGACTGGTTTGGTGATCGTAAGGTGAGTCTTGTGGATCACCGCCAGGCCGCCTCCTCTTTGCCCTATTCTGTTTTCCGTTATAATACGGTAATTTTCTGGCACCAGTTCTCCTAGAATGGTGTTACAGTCAGCTGTGAGCCAGCTCTCTGTAATAAAAAGACAGTCTAAATCATTTTGTTGAATGAAGTCGCGGATTTCTAGTCGGTGTTTTACTGCCGATCTTGTGTTAATCAGAGCACATGATATGTGCTTGAGCTGGGGTAAATGGCTGAAACGTCTGACAGTCGATCGATGATCGATTCTCAAAAGTCGCTCAGTTCTTAGGGCATTTTTGGTGATGGCTGGCAGTATTGCGGCGAATTGCCTCAAACTCCAAATGGTTTCGGCCGAATATTGTCGACCTGCCATAATCGCAATACACCGTGGGGGGGGGGGGGGGGGGGGGGGGAGAGGGGAAATTGGCTTGGTCCAGAGGAAGGCAAAAAAACCCTGGCGGTGCTAGGCCAATATGCTCCGGTAGGGAAAAAAATTCCTTCCTGACCCCTATAACAGGCGATCGGTTAACCCCTGGATCAAGCTTCTATTCGTTCACGAGACAAGGGGGGGGCTGGGGATGAGAGGGGGAACGTGTTGCTGGTCTGGTAGGATGGCTGCCTGCTCAGGCAGTGGGATGAGGGCTGAACAGATAAGGTGTATTCCGGATGATCTAGGGGCTGAGAGGGCGAAAACAAGGACAGATGGCTGTCCTTCTGGGGTGAGGGGGGGTTTCCCAGAGGCTGGGTGAAGTTAGCAGGGCGTGGGGAGCCGCGCGCCGTTAGGCCGCAAGTGAAGCCGCGGTCTTTCCTAAACAATAGAATGAAAATCAAATTCGGTTGAAATAATTTCAAATTCGGTTTGAAATAATTTCAAATTCGGTTGAAATAATTTCCAATCCGGTAGAAATAATTTCAAATTCGGTTGAAATAATTTCCAATTCGGTGGAAATAATTTCCAATCCGGTAGAAATAATTTCAAATTCGGTTGAAATAATTTCAAATTCGGTTGAAATAATTTTCAATCTGGTTGAAATAATTTCCAATCCGGTTGAAATATCATCGAATTTGGTTGAAATATTAACGATAGTGGATGAAATATTATTGAATTCTGTTGAAATATTTTCGAATAATTTCAAATCCGGTTGAAATAATTTCCAATCCGGTTGAAATAATTTCAAATCCAGTAGAAATGTTTTCGAATTCACCGTTTTTTTCGAATTCGTTTGAAAACGATCAAATTCGGTCGAGTTTTTCGAATTCGGCCGGGGTTTTCGAATCGGTCGAAATTCGAATTCGAATTCGGTCAAAAACGATCGAATTCCGAAAACTAATTTAACAAATTAAACAAATCTAACTTAACAAAATTAATTAAATAACAAATTAAAACGAAACAAATTTTAAACTTTTGCACATGTCTAATAGATTGAGGACAGTGGAAGAAGGGGAGAATCAAACAGCCTTTTTACACAATGCAGAGAATTAACCCCTTAGGTTCCATAGTGACTATAACAAGCATGCTTTACTGCATATACAGACTGATTTTACTATTGTGGTTTTAGTAACACTTAAAGAGCACTAAGTGTCATTTCTGCCTGCAGCTTCATTCTGCATGCTATCTGCATAAGTTTTCCTAACACCAACAGAAAAATGGTGACAGGAGGGAGCTCCAGCAGATTAACAGCCTCAGCTTTATTTCTGTGTGCTGTGTGAAGAGAAGGGGGAGGGGTGTATCTCCTCCCTCCAATCAACTCTTAGAGCTCTTCTCACTGAGCTTGCAGAGTGTGATTGTAGCTTTTTGTTCCCTTTGGACATATGTAGAGAAGAGAAGACTGCAGATAAACATGTGCAACTTATATAGGAGGATTTGTTTCATCTCTGCATATCACCTGAATTCAGTCACTTCACTGGGTACATGTAAAGGTTTACAACAAGTTTAATTTAGCTTACCTTTTTTTGCTGTGTTAGGCTTATTTAGCCTGGGCTCCTGCCCACTGCTGCATGGACCAGGCTGTCATTCCAATGTGCAGCTGCCCACATACAGATCTATCCCCTCTCCCCAGTCACAGTGAGCCGGAAAAGCAGAGATAGAGGACATGAGATGCTTTGACATGATCGCATTTTCAGCCACAGCTGCTAGAGAACAACCCACCTACTGTCCAGGATACAGAGGACAGTGTGATTGGATGCAGTGCAGTATCTGGAGGAAAAGCCATGCCCCCTTGCCTGAGGATTTCTGGGAGAAGTAAAGACTTGTGGGAAAGGTAGTCCCCAGAAAGACTGGACTCTATGCGGGACTACAAGACCCAAAACCTGGGTGCTAGAGGAAGTTGGAAAAAGAAACAGAAGCCAGGGTTCGGGGACATGTGAGGAGTGAGGGGTAACCATTAGATTGGACGGCTGAATTGGAGATCTGCCTTTCATTAGTGTTTGCCATGCTCTCAGTAAGAGACTGGGCAACCGTTGTCAGAGAGGCAAAGTATGCTGGAGGGGCGCCACCGGTTTTATGAGAGATCTCAGGCTGCTGGGCTGCCACCAACACCACTGATTTCTGACACAAGAGAGTGGGAGGAGGCTTACTTACAGAGTGCAAAGTGATGAGAGGCCATGGGCCACAAACTTGTTATCCAGTTCACAGACTGTATGGTGGTGAGAGATTGCTGGCCACAACTTCCTTTAACCACTTCTATACAGGGCATTTTCACCCCCTTCCTGCCCAGACCAATTTTTAGTTTTCAACGCTGTCGCACTTTGAATGACAATTGCGCGGTCGTGCGACATGGCTCCCAAACAAAATTTACACCCTTTTTCCCAACAAATAGAGCTTTCTTTTGGTGGCATTTGATCACCTCTGCGGTTTTTATTTTTTGTATTTTTAATTTAAATACAAGCCGCCCCATTTGAATTGCGCGGGTTTACGCTTGGCGATTTACGAGACGCCAACGCAAACTACGGAGCAAGTGCTTAGAGAATAAAGCACTTGCTCTAGTACGCAGCGGCGGCATAGTGTAAATGGCTTACGCTACGCCGCCGCAAATATATGAGAATCTGGCCTACAACAATGTGCGCCTGCTGTGATCCACTGCTCCACCACCGAATGCCGAATCCCACACCGCCATCTTCTTTCTTTACAATATCTGAAGTCAGCTGCCACTTTCAGATTCTTGTGTCTGTGTGTTTCTTATTTGTCATTGCACTTACACTATTGCCAGATGTGCCAGATGTGCCAGAGGGGGCTTAGACTGTTATTGGGGTTGAGAGGCAGAGTATGGAACCAAATATACTTAAGCAGCTCCTTAGGGGGGTAGTGCTGCACTTATAACTGTGCCCTGTCAGGCAGTCTTCTAGTAATGGCTACAAGTGATCCATTTAACACACATTATGCAAGTGTGGTTCATGGCTGACACCATCAGAAAACATAACCCCTGAGATGCCATGCAGGCATTGCTGAAGTACATGCATTTGAACAGGAAGCGTTTGCAGTTAGTCGGTGCCACTAAGTAGCAATATGAGATGAAAACAATTTTATTTTATAAAAAAATTACATATTATTTGTAATGCACAGTGGTTCAGCAGACAAATGGATATAGCAACAACTCACAACCAACATAATCCCTAAACTGCGCAGAGAAATGCCTACCTGTGTCTGTGAGTCACTCCTTCAGCCGCTGGATGTGTGAAGTGTTGTTTCATTACTTGCGTTCCATTGTGCGGCATGCAGCGTTTTTATTAGTGGCGGAACAACCAGGGAAAAGGTGAGAATTTTTTCTATTTTTCTTATGATGTGTCATCAAAATGCCGTTTGGTTAAGGTTTTCATCTATTGTAAGCTGTTCAAGTCTTTTCAAATGCGTTGTAAATACTAGATGAAGTTGGCGCTGCATATGCCGTATCTACAAGCACAGATTAGACAATGCCTGTGTGTTGAAGGCCATAAACTTGACAAGGGAGGTAATACAATATTAATAGTACAAATGTTCCAAAGGCTGTGTCATGCAGATGTTTAGCAAAACACAGCAATAATAAGAAACAGCTGGGGAGAGAGCCCTGCTTAGATTTGTTTATAATGTACAGTGGCTTAGTGGTAAGGATGCCTGCATTGCAGTACTGTGGTCCATGGTTAAAATCACAGGCATGTACTTTGCAAGTTCTCCATGTGCTTGTGTAGGTTTCCTCCCACACTCCAAAGACTTGTTAGATTATTTGGCTCCTGTCTAAATTGGCCCCAGCACTGTACAAATTGTTGGTGCTATATAATTGCCTGTATTAAATATGTAGCACCCTGGTCCTAAACAGGGCTGCTAATAAATCTAGTTATGCTAGGTGGTAACTAGCCTGGCTAATTGGTACGTTGATTCACTGATTCCTTTCCTAAGTCTGAGTTTGGGGTTCTCTCTCTCTTCTGTCAATAAGTGGCACTCTTGCTTTTGGCATTAGAATGATAGATTTCCATAAATTCAGGTAATGGGTAACTAGGTTGTCTCAGCCAACAGCAGGAGTTTCTTTGACCGCTGTGTATGCTGGGATATCCAGCTGCTTTTAAAAAAAAAATAGTATGCCCTTTATTATTAGTATTTACTTATAGTTGATTTTTGAACTTCACAGAAATGGAGCCCAAACAATTTACCAATTGGGTCTTTTCCAACACCTCATCCCCCTTGCATATCAAACAGTGTGGGACCATGTGTGTGTGTGCTTGACTCCCTGGTAGGTCCAATCTATCCACATTTTCCGGTATGGACACTATAGGCAGCCTGCATGTTTGGTTACTGTCTCTTACATATTATTTTATACATTTTTCCTGTCTACATGTAGCACCCTGCTCCCAATGAGTGGGCGATATTATAAATTTAGGGGGCATCCGAGCCAATAGTTGGGCTCAGAATTTACTAATTACATGGAAATTAGCCTCTGTTCTGGCTATGGTTATGCTTGGTAATAGTTTTCCCTTGTTGCCTGTGGGTGCCGTTACCAATTCAGGCCCATGTTGGAACTCGGGCGAACAATGGTGTGTTGAGTGACCCTTCTCGGCAGTGGCACAGTGGGAGTAGTGCCCCGCTGTGCATGCTGGTGGGTCATACTTAGGGGTTTTTCTGGGTCTTTCTCCTCGTGGCCCTCCTGGTATGTGTGTGTGTGTGTGATTCCAGCCCCGGGAGCACGTTGGTCCGAGGTTGGTCCGAGGCTGCATCGCTGTTCAGTAGGCCCAGCTTTGCTGGCTGGGGCCTATGATTCTGAGTGGGATCCCAAGCTGTCCATCCAAGTGGAGGAAGCTGACACCAATAAAAAGGAGGGATTATTACTGCCCCATGTCACTGATACCAAAAAAGGCGGAAGGGTTATTATTACTGCCTCTTTCACTGTTACCAATAAGGTGGAAGAGTTATTATTGCCATCTCTGTCAATGACACCAATGAAGTGGGAAAAGGGTTATCATTGCTGCTACTGTCAATGATACCAAAAAAAAAGGAAAGGATTATTATTGCCACCATTGTCACTGACATCAAAGAAGTAGGGGAGTGTTATTTTGCTGCCATTGTCACTGACACCAATGAAGGGGGGAAGTGTTATTATTGATGCCACTGTCACTGAACCAATATAGGGGGAAGGATTATTATTGCTGCTATTTCTGGTTTTATTAGCGTACATATGGCTGTCACAAATATAAAAACCCGTTTTAATTAGATGCAGCCCTGCAACTCGACTTATGGATAGAAATATGGTCCTTGGGCCCTTAAGGTGAACACCAATTGGCTATATGTTTACATTATCTACAGTATGTATTATTTATAATGTCACTGCATTATTTTTGTAACAGACAATATGCTGTGGTGATGGTCATTAGGATATGCCCTTAGGGTTTCAATACAAGACTCTTATTTAGTTTATATCCAAACCTGCTACATGCCTTCAGGTGTAATGCTTGGTAGTCAGTATTTTAGATTCATAATTTCATAACTTTTACTTTGTGATCTGTACTTGGTTTTTACCAAACACTTTTATGTGTTAAAATATAGAAAATTAAGCTTTGGGTCGGTGGAGTTGACTTTCCATGTACAGTACAGACTTTATTTTCAAAACTATGAAAATTGTAGGGGCATAGGGGGGAAGTTGATGGGACTTTAAATGAAGCACACTGCTAAAAATGAAAATAAAAATGCATTTATGGGCAGCAGACAGAGGCTCCGGGTCATCGAGTTGGGCAGCAGACAGAGGCTCCGGGTCATCGAGCTGGGCAGCAGACAGAGGCTCCGGGTCATCGAGCTGGGCAGCAGACAGAGGATTGGCAGGATAAGGTGGGTCGTCAAGCTGGCAAGCTGGCACAGGAACGTCAGGCTGGCAGACTGGCACAGGAACAGCAGGCTGGCAGACTGGCACAGGAACAGCAGGCTGGCAGACTGGCACAGGAACAGCAGGATGGCAGACTGGCACAGGAACAGCAGGATGGCAGACTGGCAGACAGGAACAGCAGGCTGGCAGACTGGCAGACAGGAACAGCAGGCTGGCAGACTGGCAGACAGGAACAGCAGGCTGGCAGACAGGAACAGCAGACTGGCACAGGAACAGAAGGCTGGCAGACAGGAACAGCAGGCTGGCAAACTGGCACGGGAACAGCAGGCTGGCAAACTGGCACGGGAACAGCAGGCTGGCAAACTGGCACGGGAACAGCAGGCTGGCAAACTGGCACGGGAACAGCAGGCTGGCAAACTGGCAAGGGAACAGCAGGCTGACAAACTGGCAAGGGAACAGCAGGCTGGCAAACTGGCACTGGAACAGCAGGCTGGCACAGGAACAGCAGGCTGGCAGGCTGGCACAGGAAAAAGCGGCCGGTCGGCTGGCACAGGAACAACCGGCTGGTCGACTGGCACAGGAACAAGCGGCTGGCAGACTGGCACAGGAACAGCAGGCTGGCAGACTGGCACAGAAACAGCAGGCTGGCAGACTGGCACAGGAACAGCAGGCTGGCAAACTGGCACGGGAACAGCAGGCTGGCAAACTGGCACAGGAACAGCAGGCTGGCAGACTGGCACAGGAACAGCAGGCTGGCAGACTAGCACAGGAACAGCAGGCTGGCAGACTGGCACAGGAACAGCAGGCTGGCAGGCTGGCACAGGTACAAGCGGCTGGTCGGCTGGCACAGGAACAAGCGGCTGGTCGGCTGGCACAGGAACAGCAGGCTGGCAGACTGACACAGGAACAGCAGGCTGGCAGACTGGCACAGGAACAGCAGGCTGGCAGACTGGCACAGGAACATCAGGCTGGCAGGCTGGCACAGGAACGTCAGGCTGGGTAACTGGCACTGAAACGTCAGGCTGGGTAACTGGCACGATGGTGTGGGTTGGGAAGTACTTCCGTTTCTTTTTAGATTTAGACACTGCAGGTTTGCTAACAGAAGTGATGTATGAAGAGGATGGAATTAAGTAGGAGGAAGGATTGGAGTATGGCAGAGACACAGGAATGGTGACTGGAGGAGGTTTTTGTGGAGTAGTTACAGGTGGATTAAAGGCAGGGTAGGTACAATTAGTAGAAACTGGGTAGTAATATTTGGTAGGATGCGGAATTATCTGGGCTGGAGTTGCCATTGGTGATGGACAGATGGATCCTTGGGAAGGCAGGTGGTTAATAGCAGGGCTGGAATGGACAGGTGGATTAAAGGCAGGGTAGGTACAATTAGTAGAAACTGGGTAGTAATACTTGGTAGGAAGCGGAATTAACTAGGCTATAGCTGAGGTTGTCATTGGCAATGGACGGCTAGATCCTTGGGAAGGTAGGGGGTTATTAGCAGGACTGGAACAGACTGGTTTGGCTGGAATCAGGAGATCTGACCATGCCTGCAGCACAGGTCAAACAAAAGCAGGTTCACACACACCTTGTCTAATCAGAGACTGCACAGAACTAATACACTCAGATAACTTTTTCTGGGGACAAGAAAAATAATACTCATCAAAAGACGCCGGATCATCCTCTAATAACCACACCAGGGATTCAACTTGGTCATGACTGAAGGGGGGAGAGAAATCGTCCCTACCGACAGGAATAGATGACAGGGCTGGCTTTACACACAACCGAATTAATGGCTGAACATCAATAAAAGTCATGTAACCCTGATCCACACAGAAATTAGCTAATCGGATAGTTTCCATTAGCTGGTCACTAGTCCAACCCTCCAAAACCTGGCGACAATACCCCTCATCCTCTTCAGCCAGCAGAGAATAATAAAGGATGTCATCGCAATTCATGTTTAGAGCAATGCACTACACCAGTATGGTTCCTAAATGCAGTCACGTCTGATCAAGGGATGGCCCTGGTATACTGTCAGGAGAGGTTATAGATCAGTACTGTGTGACTGCACAGAGGAGACCAAACAAAGAGATAGTGAAGTGAAGAGGTGTTTATTTACAAAATAAGTGGGGACAACCAGTGAGAAACAGAAAACAGTATATATAAACAAAAGGGGATACCGTATTCATAAATCAAGCCAGGCCGAGGTCATACACATGGGATGTCAGCAGATAGGTGAGGATGGGGACGGAACAGAGCAGGGAGAGGATGGATGGACAAGCTGCGGGGTAAGACTCCAGGGAAGACAGGAACCAGGATACAGGGCGGAAGAGTCCAGGCAGGGATCAGGATCAAGGATCACGGGAACAGGGTCAAGGCTCAGAATCAGGATCCAAAAGACAGGGTCAGGATACAGGCTCAGGTCAGGAAGGAATGACGATACCAGGGCGAGCTCAGCTTGAGCTCGCCGGGTATAAATAGAGCTGCTGATTAAGTTCATGTTACAGCTGAGTGCAAGAAAGGTTGTGTGCTCCAAACTGTCAGGATCCATCCGCTGGTGGAGGCCAGTACTGCGTCCCAAAGGTGATATACCAGCAGGGGGAAGTTCCCCTGACAGCTCCGAACTGCCAGGAGACCCCTGCTGGTGGGACGCAGCACTGCAAGACAGAACATAAATAGCACCAGCGGATTGAACTTTTCCTGACAGTGGCTTTGGCCAATTATGGCTCAGGGCTTTAGCACACGCCCCACACTATATAAGGCCGCCTGCTGGGTGGCCTCGTGTAGTGTGGACGGCTTGTTAATGAAAGCAGTCAGAGAGACAGAGAGATTGTCTTTTTAGATAGCTAGATAGAGCAGGCAGGCAGGCTAGTCAGTTTAGCTTAATTTACAGTGTGTATAGGATATATATACATCCCTAGGAGTTGTACATATATTTATACACTGTATAGCTTGGATAGATCAGTTCTTCCTAATTTACTGGCAGGCAGGTGATTGTGCTATTTAAAGACGTTGTCACAGGTATAGACACCCAGCAGGTACAATATTTAAAGGAATTTATTGTTTATTTTTTTATTTAAGCATCAATAAAATCACTGCTCCTGGGCTCCACTAGGGGGACAGTGTAGAATCTTGTGTGAACATAAAATGCTACAGTTCCACGTGTTTTAGTTCATGCCTATGTCCATGTGATTGGGACTAAAACACGTGGAACTGTGGCTAGTAGAGCCCTGAAATATTCTTTCAGGGTTGGACTTTCATTTTCACACAAGATTGTTTGTTTATATTAGTCCCCTAGTGGAGCCCTATACTGTATATCCTTTTGGTAGTGGACTTCATTTCTATTATATAATTGTTTGCTTTATATTGAATATGCCTTTATTTTTTCACTTTATTGGTGATTTTATTTATTGATGCTGATATTATTTGCATCACTTTTTTGTTTGCTTTCATGGTGATTTTTATGGTCAGAGGTTTTGTAGTCACAGTGCCTAAAGTTGTATCAATTCAACATATAATCCTATTCTGAAGCAAAGTTATGTTGCTGTAGCTTGGTAGCAATATGGACACAGGTAGAGAAGGAATGTAATACTGATTATTTTGGTTTCATTTTTCAGAAAACTTATATAATATCAGTATCACTCACATTTAATAAATTGTTCATTATATAAAACATTATACCTGTTCTGTTTTAAATGCTGCTTTATGCATAGACATATCTCCTTTGACCCAGTCTGTCCAGACAGTATGGTAACCTGCTGACGGCATTATCGACACACAGTTTAACTCTTCAATAAGACACCGAAGTTGAATTAAATGCAATTTTACTTCGGACAATTCCAGTACAAAATATGATTTTCCAGTCTTTTTAAGTGTAAAGACAATGGCTTTCCTGAGCTCTATCTTTACTGACTGAGGGACCATGAGGCTGGGTTTACATATTTGCGAAGTGGATGCAGATTTCCCTGCATCCATTTCCCATGACAGGCAAATGTGACCGGCTCTCAATGGTCCGGGGTGGCTATGAAGCAGATTGCAAAAGGATCCTGTGCATGTTTGGGTCAGGTTCCAATTCTGCATTTATGGACACTGGTGAGGCTGCATTGATGGGCACTGATCAGGCTGCATTTGATGGACACAGGTGAGGCTGCATTTGATGGACACAGGTGAGGCTGTGTGTATGGGCACTGGTGAGGTGGCATTTATGGGCACTGATGAGGCTGCGTTAATGGGCACAGGTGAGGCTGCATTTATGGGCACTGGACTGGCTCGGGGCTGGGCGCTGGCACAAACTTGACTCCAGGACCAGGCACATCACCCCCCTCCCCCTAGGACGCCATGGTGTGCAAGGACCTGTTGAGCTGAGCTGCCAGGTGAGAGACCCTGACACCCCCAGCTGATCCCCACATCCCATCCCTAACCATACACCCCATTTGCCCTGCCTCAGTAATCAGGCTGCATTGATGGGCACTGACGAGGCTGCATTGATGGGCACTGACGAGGCTGCAGTGATGGGCACTGACGAGGCTGCATTGATGGGCACTGGCGAGGCTGTATTTGATGATGATATTGCACACGCAAAAAAAACATGACGCCCAAACAATATAAATTACTTTCTCGAGACAGGGAATTTTTGTAGACCTGCAGGGGTATTTCACCATAAAAGGTTGAGAAACCCTGGTCTGGGGGATGTCTTTTTACATTTGATTTGATTGTAGAACTTGTAACAGGGAGGGGATTTGGGTGGTATGGGATACTCCAAAGCTGTTAGTAGAGACAATTCTCACTCAGTAAGAGCAGCACAAGTAACATGTAGACAGGGGAGGACTATAGGTTCATGACTGGGGACCACAAAGTAGTCTTGAGCACAAGTAAAGGCAGTCCAAAACAGTCTACAGTTTCACGGCTGGGAACCATGAAGTAGGTTTGAGTGCTCTACTCATAGGATCTTGGAACAAGATCAAGAAACTTCATCTGGAGCAGGAGTTCTCAGTCTTACTAGTGCCGTAACCCCTTAATAAAATTTCCCAAGTTGTGGGGACTCCTAACAGTAAAAAAAAATTCATAGCGTGGCTTGTCAGCACCCAAGGCAAAACAAGTAATTTGCGCCCCTAACTCACGAACATTTAGCGCTCCTTGAGTCCCTTCCACTTTTACAGTATTAAAACCTCTTCTGGTACATTTAGGATGTACCACTCTCTGTCTTTGTTCTCATTTCTTTCCCTTTTATATCTCTCTATTAGGGACGAGCTTCGTATTCGAGTCGAACTCACGTTTGACTCGAACATCATATGTTCGATCGTTCGTCGAATTACAAACACTTTGGGCCATTCGCGCCAAATTTGAGTGGCGTTTCACGGCCCATAATTGACTGCGGCATCGCAGTGCATTGCTGGCTGATGATTGGCCAAGCATGCACTATGACCCGCATGCTTGGCCAATCACAGCTTGCATAAAACGGAGAGCCATAATTGCCCAAAGCCAGGGTGGCTTTGGCCAGTTATGGCTCAGGGGGTTTAGTACACGTCTCACACTATAAAAGGCCGCCTGCAAGTCGGCCTTGTGTAGTGTGTTGCGGTGGTTAAGAGAGAGAAGACAGAGAGAGAGAGAGTGTAATTTTTAGTAGGTAGATAGAGCAGGCAGGCTAGTCAGTTAAAGTTACAGTGTGTAGAGGATATATATGCATCCCAGGTGTTGTGTATATATATTTATACACTGTATAGTTTAGCTAGATCAGCTCTTCCTAATTTACTGACAGGCAGGCAGGTGATTGTGCTGCCTGCAGTATTCTTCTCACGTGGTGTACTGTCTGTGTCCTCTGCAGTGTGCACCTAAAGCTACGTGGTGTGTGTACTGTCCGTGTCCTCTGCAGTATGCACCTAAAGCTACGTGGTGTGTACTGCCTGTGTCCTCTGCAGTGTGCACCTAAAGCTACGTGATGTGTGTACTGCCTGTGTCCTCTGCAGTGTGCACCTAACGTAAAGCTGGTGCTTCTCATATTTATTCCTAGAGTCAGGGATCTGCTCATATTAATACTACAGGCAGAGGATATTGCTGCAAATACTTTCACGTGGTGTACTGTCTGTTTCCTGTGCAGTGTGCACCTAAAGCTACGTGGTGTGTGTACTGTCTGTGTCTGTGCTATTTTTCTCAATGATTTTCATCCATATTGCAGGGACCAGACATTACATTAAAGCCCCAAGCAGTTTTATATTACTTTTTTCTTTTGTGCAGGAACAGTTCTAAACACATGCCACTTCACAGGCATACTATAGACACCCAGCAGGTACGATATTTAAAGGATTTTTTTTTTTACTTTAACCACTTAAGGACCACCGCATGTACATTTACGTCGGCAGAATGGCACCGACAGGCACATCAACGTATATATATACGTTGGTGCCTTGGGGGGGATCAGGGGTCCGATCGGACCCCCCCCCATACATGCGGCGGTCTGCGCGGCTGCAGGAGCGATCCGACAAGAGGGGGCGGCTATTCGTTTTTGTCCGCCCCCTCCGGATCGCTCTCAGCCAATGCGCGCGCTCCCCCTGCAGTGCACTTCTTCCTCCTGTGTAAACACAGGAAGGAGGAAGCGACGTGATCTCTCCCTCTGTGTTTTTTTCAACCACCGCTGAGGAGAGATCACAACACAAGTAAGTCTGCACAACACTACACTGCACCTACACTACACAAAAAACACATTTAACCCCAGCCAACTTAGGTGCTCTTGATCAAGGTCTTCTGCTGATCTGAGAACTGTTGTGGGGACTTTTAATGGCAACTACAATTACAGGTAGTGTTACTCACTGTGTCCCTGACTTTGTGGTGTCTCGTAGCAGTGACCCAGGAGATAGGGTCTCCTCCAGCCCCTCCCACTTCACATTCCTCACCAGTCAGCTGACCTCTAGTCTCCGCCCCCCAGCCATGCCGTGAACTGAATGGGCTGCTGCAAAGAGGCTGAGTGGGCAGCTGTGGGCTCCAGGAACAGCCCAGCTGGGTGGCCACAAAAAGGTTGGGAGAGTGGTGTGGGCTTCAGGAATAGCACAGGATATGGTGACCCCTGGAAAATCACCATTCAACCCCAGGTTGAGAACCACTGATCTAGAGGCACAGGGAAGCATTCAAACTAACAGCATGTGAAGCCCTGAACAAACCAGAACAAACAAACAATCACTGCTCTCCTGGTTACAGAAGAAGACAAAAACGAAACCTACCTAGCAGCCTAATTAAGGGGTACTACATATAGCAGTAGGGTGCTACGTTCAGCCAGTCCATGCTGAACCAGCCAATTTCGATCCCTGTATGGCCAGCTTTAGTCCTGTTTTTTACCAGAATGAATATGCACTGAACTGATAAGATGATTTCTGATTTGATTTCTTAAACAACCCCACTTGTCTATTGGGAGCACTGTGTATGCTGAAAATATTCAGAGAAAAAAAAAACACTTCATTTTACTGTACTATATCTAAAAATATCCCATGAACGTTTTCTTCCAAAAATAAGCACTGAAAATAATTGCTGTAGACCAGCCTAAAAGTAGGTTAACATTTAATAAAGGTATAATGTCACTCTGTTGTCCTACTTTTCACAGGTCACAAACCTCAAGACTCCATTTGTAGAGTGAAGTAATAATGTTGAATATAACAGTTCTGCAATCTGAGACATTGAGGTTGAGTTAATAAAGAAGCAGGTCAATCTGTATGCAAGAAAAATACCTGCTTTTCCTCTGCATATGGTCCTATATTTGAGGCATAACCTGGACTGTAGCTGCTACAGAACTTCTTCCTTTGTTACTGCTATATTATCCTTTTGCATGGTAGACAGGGTTAAACTGAATGCTAATTAATGCAGAAGTGTAGCAGCCATCTTTAAAGTGGAATTCAAGGCTATAACCAGTGTTGAGCGGAATACGCCATATTTGATTTCGCGATATTTCACGAATATATAGAAGAATATTCGTGAAATATTCGTTAATATCGAATATTCGTGATATTTTATCCAAAAAAATTTTTTGCGAAATTTCGCTAATGCGAAATTGATTGCGAAATTCTCGTCCGCGCATGTGCGCGAACAACACGCGAAAGCGGAGATCATTTCCAGGATTACTAAACTAATATGCACTAAACACTGACTCTACTTACACAAACTTATATGACTAAAGTAAAGCTAATTTTTTTTTTTTTATACACAAAACACAGAAGGGCAGAGAAAGTATTCGCGAATATTCGGCAACATAAAAGGATCGCCTCAGCTACTCGGCCCAGGGTCTCTAATCATACCAGCAATGCTTTTGGACGTCGATGGAGATCACTAGGATGTGATCTGTTTTAAAAATAAATTTGAAAAAATACGAATATTCACAATAGCGAATATTCACCGCGATATTCGATTTATTCGCGAATACTCGAATATGCAATATTCGTAACGAATATTCGTGAGCAACACTAGCTATAACTATCTACTCTTAGGCCCCGTACACACGACCGAGCTTCTCGCCAGAATCCAGCGAGAAGCTCGCTGGGAGACAGATTCTGGCGAGAAGCTCGATCGTGTGTAAGCGATCGACGAGCATGCTCTCTATTTCCTCTATGTTCAATGAGGAAATTTGGCTCGATGAGCTTTCCGACCGCTCATCGGGAACCTCATCGGGCGGAACGATGTGTTTAGCCCGACGAGGTTCCCGGTCGTGTGTACGCTGCCTTAAATCTGCTCCCTCTTCCCTTCTAAAGCCCCATACACACTATCAGTTTTCCTGACGGTTTTCTCATCAGGTTTACCAAAACCATGTAGTGCAAGGGCCTGCCTGATTGCATTCAAATTGAAACTCTTGAGGTTTGACCTCATATTAGATGGTTTTGGTAAACCTGAAGAGAAAACCGTCAGGAAAACTGATAGTGTGTATGGGACTTAACTCCTATTCTAACTACCCTGTAGAAGGAAGATGTTTATTCTTACCTATTCTCAGGGCACGCTAGTTCAGTTCAGTCATCTGGATCTCCCGGTGACTGGCTACACAGGAGAGGAAAAAGTTCTGGAATGAATGGGCAGCCTTCTACTGGATAGATATAATAAAAGTTTATACAGTTTGGGAGCAAATCTCAGAGTAGACAGACATTCCATAGCCTGACATTCCACTTCAAGAAAACAACTTTGCAATGCTCCTCTATTGAGTTTCTCCAATGCAGGGGGCAGCTATCTTGCTGGGTCTGGATTGATCCTGAAGGACAGTGATTGACCTATGCAACAAAGCAAGAAGTGTGTGGGTAGGTTGCTGATATGAGAGGACAGTCCTAAAGCTAGCAGGTTTCAGAAAATGACTGGGCTACTGACTGTCCCTGCCATAGCTGACTACACATGGGTGAGATCTCAGAGAAGCAAAGAGACTGCTTATTACATAGGACCTTACCAGTAGCCTTTTTCTTAGGAGGTTGTGAGGTGTAATTTGGATACTCAGTGAGATCAGAATGTACTAAAGAGCACTCCTACAACTTTGTAATAAAGAAACAGAGGGACTGTCTCAGCAGGATTTGAATCGCGACATCACAACAACTCCTATCCCTGTCTGAGGACTTGAGGACTTTAATTGACCAACTTTCCAGAGATTCAGGAGAGGGCACCCTGGGCCTGGTAAGAGAATAACATTGCACAAGTCAAACTCTTGTGCTTTCATCAAGGGCCCCAATTTTGCCAGCCAACTTTTTTTTTTAATCAATCACTGTCCATTGTGGTAAACTGGGGACTGTTATGAATGCAATAGTGTTCTGTTAATTACCGTTAGT
The DNA here is from genome assembly GCA_029574335.1 of Rana kukunoris. Lineage (NCBI taxonomy): Eukaryota > Metazoa > Chordata > Amphibia > Anura > Ranidae > Rana > Rana kukunoris. The sequence goes on along the minus strand of CM056050.1, from coordinate 490,988,313 downwards.
CAGAATACTGCATGTGTTTAACATTTATTGTCTTATAGATTGTTTCTATGAGTACACTCGCTAATCGTCTCTTCTTTTAGACTATGCTTGGCATAATAAATTCTTTGAAATATCATTAGGTATGTTAGTAAGTGCTGGGTGAGTGAGCTGTGTCATCTTCAGGTTTAAAACAAATTAGTGGCTCTTCTGGGAGTAGTGCTACGGGAGTAAATACACGTTGACTGGCTGAATGGATCTAATGACTCCCAGAATAAACTAAAGCATTTTTTTTGTTATATTTGTAGCGCCTGGTTACTTCCAAGTACCGGTGCTAGTTAAATTTAGAAGGGAATCAGCGTGTTAACTGACTCTGATCCAGTTATTACGTTCAAAGTTGGGTCTCTGTTTCAGCTTGGCTGTGCTGTGGGCTCATTCTGTTGTTTCTGGGGTGCCGTTCCCACCCCAGGGCGATAGGTGGCAGTCGGTAACCTGAAAACTACCTGAAGGAGATCCAGGCAACAAAATCTATTAAGGAGGATTATCTCCGCCATCACAATTCTGGGGAGGGTCTGTGGCAGAGACTTTTTCCCTAAGTTCATTCCTGGAGGGTCTGTGGCAGAGACTTTTCCTTCAAGTTCTGAGTGCTACCAAGGAAGGTCTGTGGCAGAGATTTTTTCTCTAAGTTCCGAGCGATACTCTGGCTGCAAGGCCGGTGGGAGAGGCCTGTCCAGGTACGCTATACCCACTCTGGCTAGAGTGGAGAAGAATTCAAAGTGTTGTTGGAAGCAGGACTGTTTTCTATTGTTACACCCGAGTCTGCTATTTCTCCTTTTACTTCATCTCTACTCTTCACCACAATTTTAATTGTTTTTACCCAGCTGGGTAATAAAGAGCACAAAAAAAGACACCTGTCATGGACATTCTGTTACTGTTACATTCACCATACACTCCTAGGACGACGGAGGAGCCACGAGGTAACGTGCCACCCAAAACAAACCAGCAGCTCCTTCGGGGGTAATGCTACTTGTGGGGGCTCGTCCGGGATAGGCTGTTACCTCGAACAACCAAATTGAGAAGTTTTATTCCGCCATTAAAGCGAGGAATTGTCATGGTGTTGGACTGTGCTGGTGAGGAAAGTGTTAACTCCAGAGAGTGAAGTCTGGGCGCACATGCAGCGGAGTGACGTGTGCCTGCAACGTGCGAGAAAAAGAACTCAAAGTGGGAGGAGTTACCCACCCCTGCGTGAGACGTAGGGCGAGTTTGGCGCCAAAGGACAGAGTGATTTCCCAACCATGAGAGAGAGTCGTGCAAGCATGTCTGTGCCCCCGAGAGCATTTGAGAAGTTGAGACCCCCAAGGTCTATGCCAGGAGTCAATCCGATGCCTGCTGTCACCGGAGTCCCCCTGACTGATACCGGCATTCGAATGAGGACCCAGGGGAGGTTCTTGCTATTTTCCAGTGGTGGTGCTGAGGGCTTTGGACTATCCTGCCCCCGATGTGTGGAGCTAGCTGTCCGGATCCTGCCCTTTGCCTGGTGCAAGAAGTGCCAGGAATATTTGTCGGAATGGTGACTGCAGAAGAAGAGGTCCCATGGCCTACACCTGCTTTTACTGCCATTATCATGACTGACCCTGATGTTGTGACTGTTTCATCCACTGCTCCAATCACCATGTCGTCAACTGCTACTCCGATGGTGTCGCCAGAGGTAAGCGAAATCGAAAACAAAGAATGTACCTGCTGTAAAGGTGGATGTTGCTACTGAGACAGTATGTATGGCGGTGGTCCCTGTTTGGCTCACTTCTGAAAGGATGGGGCCCCGTCAAGGGTTCCCACGGCTGTGGTCGAAGCCTACCCACATTATTATCATTATTATTATTATATAGGATTTATATAGCGCCAACAGTTTGCGCAGAGCTTTACACATGTGGACATGACAAGCACTCCAGGGCGAGTGTTGCCCCTGTCGAGGCCAAATCCAAGCCCAAGGACAAGGTTAGTACTTTTGCTAAAGAGCGTGTTTGTTTACCGACAGAGGAATACAATACCTTGGAAATTGACTCTTCCTCTGATGTTGGGGATGACCAATGGTTTGAGCCGGAGCTACCCGAGTCACAATGGGGCAGAAACTCCCATGCAACTGAGGGCTGAGGTCCCCTACAGTAACCTTTTGAACCTATTCGCCACATTCTGCTGATTCTTTTAAACAGGAAGTTGGCATTTCTGATTGCCATCTGTTCAGCTAGAAGAGTATCGGAATTAGAAGCTCTTTCTTGTAAAGAGCCTTATCTAGTTTGTCATAAAGACAAAATTGTACTATGACCCCATCCTGCATTTTTTACCTAAGGTGGTGTCGGCTTTTCATTTAAATCGGGACAATTCTCCTGCCTTCTTTTTTTCCGGATCCGCAGACAGCGGCGGAAAAATTATTACACTCTCTAGATCTCGTGAGAGCAGTAAAGGTGTATCCGCAGGCAACCGCTCAGATGCGCAAAACAAATAGGATGCATTAAGGTGAAAAAACACTAAAGCAGCTAAAGGACCCGGCCAGGTTTTGTGATTCGGCCCTGCGTCGCTTTAACAGACAAGTCCGTTTTATTGCATTTTTATTCATTCTTTTTTTTTTTTACTACTAATGGCGGCGATCAGCGAATTTTTTTTTTCGTGACTGCGACATTATGGCGGACACTTCGGATAATTTTGACACATTTTTGGGACCATTGTCATTTTCACAGCAAAAAATGCAGCAAAAAATGCATTTAAATTGCATTGTTTACTGTGAAAATGACAGTGCAGTTTTGGAGTTAACCACAAGTTAACCACAAGGGGGCGCTGAAGGTTATGTGTGACCTAATCTGTGTTTACAACTGTAGGGGGGTGTGGCTGTAGTTGTGACATCATCGATTGTGTACCCCTATAAAAGGGATCACACGATCGATGACGCCGCCACAGTGAAGAACGGGGAAGCCGTGTTTACACATGGCTCTCCCCGTTCTTCAGACGTAAATGGCCAGGACGTGGTCCTTAAGTAGTTAAAGTGTACGTCAACACAAAAAAAAGCGCATCTCTAGAACAAATGCATAATTCCCCATGTTATATCCAGTCATAGTGGAAAATATACAAATTTAAAGGAGAGATAGGGACAAAGCTCTTTTGGCCCTACTTCTTCTGTAGGTCACAGGAGTGCACTTAGCTCTGCACTCCTGTCACCTGTTTGTCACAGAGCCAGTCCAGGCTCTGTAGAGATTCCAACATGTCAGGATCCAACCAGATGATTTAACCAGCAGCTGCTAAGAGGCTAAGCCAGCTACTGCCTCCCCATACATTGCCCAACACTTTAGTGAGTGCTGGAGGAGCAGGGCAAAGAGCCGGTGACTGACAGTCCCAATTCTCTACTCACCCAAGACCGAGAACAGAGGTTGGTGGTCTTTGATCGCTCGATGTACAGAGTCAGGGGACAGCTGCAGCTGGGACCATCTAGGTGCGTGCGTTTTTTTTTTTTATTCCCACCCTTCTCTTTTATGTTTTCTAAGCACCTTTCTACTCCCAAACTGTTTACATTGCACACTATATACAATTGAAAGCATCAGGGAGAAATTCACTAGCATGTGCAGGAATTACGTGATTTAAGTCTGACTATTTAATACAATCAGTAATCCTGAACTGAAAAAAGCCAGAAAGAAGACTAAGCATAGTTCTGCACATGCACCAGCCGGGCACAGTGCCAGAGTACTAAAAGATACAGGTCTTTATTATGTGGGTTTTTTTTTTTTGCTGTAACAAAATACTTCCAATGGTATAACAGACCTTGTGGGAGAAAACAGTAAATGTATACTATTGGGAGTTGATTTAATTTTTTACATACAGACATAATATCATTACTAATACATTGTTTTTTTTGTTAACTAGGTAAACATGAAATATACATTTCGTATAGACTTTTCAAGGTTATCATGGAAACAATTCCACAAAAATCAGTTGATAATTTGCTGTGCAGATATAATAATATAATGCAAGCTTCACATTTTTTTTTTTAAATAACAAACATATCATACTTATCTCCATTGTGCAGCTCGTTTTGCACAGTGGCCCAAATTCTTGTCTTCTGGGGTCTCTCGGCGGCTTTCTCGGCTCCTCCCCGCTTCTGATAACCCCCTCTGGGAAGCGCTGTCCCAAGGGGGTTACCTTGCAGGCGCGCTCCCGAGTCCTGTATTTGGCATCCATAGCCGAAGCCTACAGGACCCGGTCCCGCCCCCGGCCCTCGCGTCATTGGAGTTGATTGACAACAGCACAAGCCAATGGGTGCCCTGCTATCAATCTATCCAATGAAGTGCCAAGAAGACTGGGCCGAGATCAAGCTCGTTCTCGACGTGGAACTTTCGAGGGGTCAGGCAAGTAAACGGGGAGGCTGGGGGGGGGGGGCGGAAATGATTGTATGTTTTTTCACCTTGGTGCATATGATGCATTAAGGTGAAAAAAGATGAACCTTTACAACCCCTTTAAAGCTACCCATAGATGTAAAATTATAATTTCCCAATCTGGAATTTTTCTTTTTTTTTTTTATTCCAAAATTGAAGTTTTCTAACGTTTATGAATCTACTTTATAACAGCTGAATGATCATGTTGGAGGGGAAACTTAATAAATAACCTTCCAGATCATTATTGTTCCCTGCTGTGATAATCACCACCGGTATTCACTCTTTCTACCGCTCTCCTATAACATAAATGTGAAGGTTCACTGGAGCTGAGAGATTGTTTATGGAACACTTACAAAGTATAAGTATTAAAGGGTGATCAAATTATATTTGCATACTAAACTATCATCATATGTTAGACATATAATACTGATGTGTTCAAATTCATTCAATGATTTAAAGAGTACGGAGTGCACTTAAAAACTTAAATAAAAAGACAAGAATCAAACATTGCATTCAAAAACGTATACAATAGACAAGGCATAACAATAAAGTGACTGACACTGAGGCTCTTCTGCAGTCAACTGGAGTCTTCAATGGAGTTGTACCATGCTGATTCCAATCTCAGCTTGTGGCCATCTTTCAGCACAGTTAAAGTGGTTGTAAACCCCTTTTTTTAACTTTATGCTACAGGTAAGCCTATATTAAGGCTTACCTGTAGCTACCTCATGGCTTGGCTCTTAGGCCCCGTACACACCATCGGACATATCCGATGAAAACGGTCCGCGGACCATTTCTATCGGATATGTCCGATCGGGAGTTTGATCCGATGGCGTGTACACACCATCGGATCAAATTCCCCGCCGCCGGATGGCACGGTGACGTGGCGGTGATGCGGCGGGTGACGTTGACGCCGCCACGTCACCGCTACCTCACCGCACCAGGAAGTAAAACACTTCCGCGCATGCGCCAAATACATTCGGCGGCGGCGGTGCGGGACGACATGTCTGCTGGTAAGTGTACTAACCAGCAGACATGTCGGGCGGACAGATTCCCACCAGATAGATTTCAAAGCTTGCTTTGAAATCTGTCGGGTGGACAAATCTGTCCGCTAGCCCATACACACGAGCGGAGATGTCTGCTGAAACGGTCCATCGGACCGTTTTCAGCGGACATATCCCCTCGTGTGTACGAGGCCTTACACTCATTTCCGGTTTAGAAACCATCATGGAGTCCTGGCGTGCGTTCCACGCCTCGATCACACGTGCAATGTGCGCTCCAGATGATGTCACTTCCGGAATGCGCGGGAAATCTGCCTTCCGCCATTAGCAATCATATGCGTTCCGGAAGTGACCTGAATACATGCGTTCCACGCCTCAATCACGAACTTCATTTCCGGAGAGCGGCGGGAATCTGCGCTTCCATCGCACTGATCATATGTGTTCTGGGCATAGTAATGGCATCCAGTACGAACCCTGCTGGATTACCTTCAGGAACGTTTGCGTTCCAAGTAAATAAAAGGGGAAGTACAAAAGTTCACCATTCAAAACCGGAACTATATAAAAATTACTAAATGAATATCAAACCTCCAATTATAAGTATCAGTCCCGTGAATAACCACAAACTGGACATGGTCTCAGAGGAAAAACAAAAATATACAGGACATACAAAATAAGAAGTATAATCATGTGTATAACCAACCACACAAAGCTGATCAATATTTAAATAGAAGACTGTGTGTGTGGCATATACATTACTTAAAGGGCCAAACTAAAATAAAATCAGACAACATGTTTAAACCATAACAGAGAAAACATGTGTTAATAACTACATGAGCTGGACTCCCAATATAGGTAAATATACATAATTCTTACAATCCATACATCATAATATATGACAGAATAAAATTACATTGCCATAATAACAAATATGCGTATACATTAAAAATAAAACGATATAAAAGCAAAAACTAAATTTTTTTTTTTTTTTTTAATTTAAAAATAAACCAGGATCCGAACAAGAAACTTAGCCCAATAATGATCATATAGCCACACCATTCATAAGGGGCTACCCATAAATAGTAAAATTAGGAAGTATCAATGAACGCATTAACGTCCCAATCTACATTCATACCTAATGGACGATGAGTTTGGAGCTCGTAAATCCAAAACGTTTCTAATCGTGAGACCCCTCTAACTTTAGCCCCCCCTCTCCAAGGTGGTATGTACCTGTCAATAATGACAAATTGAGTACCAGTAGGGTCTCTATTGTGGTGCTGTCTGAAATGCCTCGGAACTGTATGGTGTGTATCCCCACTTTTGATAAGTGATATATGTTCGCCCACGCGGATGGAAAATGTGTGGGTCGTGCGACCAACATACTGCATCCCACACGGACAGGTAATAAGATAGACAACATATCTCGTTTCGCATGTGCAGAAATTTTTAATCTTATATAGCCTATTTGTTATCTTCGAAACAAATTCCGTGACTTTACGTCTACCCAATGCATTATATTGGCATACTTTACACTTCTTGCATGGAAAAAAGCCTATAAGATTATGAAAAAAAAGAGCTTCGAATGGGGGGGTCTATGACATTAGGGGCTATCTGATTCCGAAGAGATGGTGCCCCTCTAAAAACCACCTTAGCACGTTCTGGAAGTAAGGGATTGAGAACTGTATCACTTTTAAGGATATCCCAATATTTATCTATGATATTCCTTACTTGTTTGTGCTGAATAGAATAAGAAGTTACTAGGGCTAATTTGAAGCTTTCATCTACAGGACCTTTTGGCTTCGTCATTTCTGTGACACAGGTGTGCTTGGCTCCCATTTAGGGTCTTTTTTCTATTTAAGAGAGTGGGCTGCAGTGGTAAGTCACCCTTGGACGAAGTGTATTAACACGAAACGCGTCGGGAGACTCCACTGCCGCCATGTTTTAAAGAATATGCTCTGTGTACTGCTTCACTTGTAAGTGCATTTGCTTATTAAAAATCCTTTGTTTAGCTACAGTATTACACTATGTTGTTTCCTCCATCTTCTCTTCCCTATCTGTGACTGAGAATACTGCCAAGAACCAGTCTTGCATCTACAAGCTGTTTATGATATCTGTACCAGTCTGGATACTAGTGGCTGATCCTCTGTTGTTGGAGAGACTACAGGATATCCTTTTGTTTACAAGCCTGTCCGACTCATGAAACGTATGTTTTTTTGAGTCTGATTTTTCTGGTAAGCCTGCATCATTACCGGCGGTGGGTTCTTTCACTTCTGTACCAGGAGTCGCATTGAATAAGATCTGGTGCTGTTATTATTTCAACATTCGGAACTACATTTCTCTGCAATTAAGTTCATTGGACTTTTTTGGTTCTACCTTATGGTTTGGACATTTACACTGGGTGTATGATTAGACTTATGTTAATTGTATGTCCATATATTGCTTATTATGGGTTGTATTTATATGTGAATGTATGTAATGCCCATATGAGTTTAGCGCGACACTTTATTTACAATATTTCGTTTTTTGCTTCTATCATTCAGCCGTGTCAGCTGCTTTAAAATCGTTTCCTACTAGCAGCGCGGTGTTATGTACTACACCATTTTCTATTACCTGTAGCTACCCAGGATATCTCCTAAACCTGCACAGTTTAGGAGATATCCTCCTGTGTCTGCATGTTTGCGAAGTCATCGGCACATGTGCACTGGGGAAAACTGAAGCAATGGCACCTATGTGCCGTTGCTCCAGGCTTTATGCTGTTAACGTCGGCTCTGGCCAATCACAGCGCCGGAGCCACGATACCCGTAAGTAAGTCCAGGATCACATGTCAGCGGCCGGAGGGGAAGATATGGACCGCTGCGGGGGCTTCGATTGGAGGTAAGTACTTTTTTCTTTTTTGAGGAGGGTTTACTTCCTCGTTAAGTTCTCCATCATTAAACAAATATTATGATAAGTCAGCATGAATGTACTTCTCTCTCTGCTATTTTTATTTCTTTAGTACAGCTAATATTTCTTGTTTTTATGTGACTACTGACTGTTTATTGTTTTGTTTTTGTTTTTTGGCCAATGTAGTTACCATTTTTATTCTTAGGTAATTTGAAAGAGCTGCGAGAATATGATCTTTCTGGATAGTCATCTTTCCAGTAGGAACTTTTTGGAGATTGTCGAAAGTCATGTCACTCTCGTTTACTTTTTAATACTTATATGCTGTTTTAGCCTACGTCTCCTATGTTTTTAACAGCGATTTAGAGACCTTTTTGCCATAAGTTTGGGTGAGCAAATTCTTTAATTTTATGCGCGCCTTCTATTTCTGTTCGTCATGTAGTTCCTTTTCGCATTACCCCATCTAAAGGAAGGCAGCATCCACCTAGTTCTGGCATACCATATATACCTTTCACACCACTATTTTATCTGACATCTGTTTCTCCTCACCTTGGAAGACCTATTAGTGCTGGAAGTGACTGTGTTTTTTGTATCTCTACTGTTTGGGAAGATCTAGCAGCTCAATGTTTTCTGGCCTGGTCAACAGTCTTAGTAAAAATGTGCACCTTCCATTTCTGTTTTTCTTGTAGATTCTTTAATTTTACCCAGTCGAAAACACTATAAATCTGCATAAAGAAATCAATACATAAAGGGTAACTCCATGGGGGAAAAAAAGCAAATACAAAAAACAAAACAAAGAATGTATAGCTAGTACACCAACCATATTGTAATTCAATGTTATTAAAAATGAGGCTTCCTTTTCAATCTGCAGCAACTTTATACTCTCACTGGTCACAGTTCGGTACCCTAAAGTCTGAAAGGCTTTAAACAGGCCCTTTGTTTAGAAAGTTTGTAGACTCCTAATTTAAGCCAATGACTGGTATGCTTTTCTTTTTGCTAGGGCTGATGAGATCACGGGTCCTCCTGTTCCTTCGGTGGTGGGTAAATCCTAAATGTTACAAAGAGCTGCGCACAAAGTGCTCCTCCCATAAATGGGGGGGGGGGGGGGTAAAAATGGAGGGAGAATAACCTGGCTCTGGGTTTTAAATACACTAAATCAGCAATCTGGGACAAATGAGTGAGAAAAGTAATAAGTCCATAAAGAATAATTATCTAAGGTCAATTGCTTAAAGTATTGGAGAATGGGGACCAACCTGAAACCCAGGCAATTAAGTATTGATTAAAAAGTCAACATGACTGCCCGGCAATTGGCATATGCAGAAGTAGTCAACTATGGCAGCATGAATATTTCTTACATGACAGGTTTCTTTAAATAAACAAAGCTGTCAACATTCTCAAGGAAAGAGACATGTGGCTGAATACATTTTGGCCTAAATGTTTGACTAAAATTTAGTTTATTTGATTTTTCTTATAACAAAAATTAAAAAATATTGATTATTTTTCAAAAATGTCGCTCTATTTTTGTATATAGCGCAAAAAAAAAAATCGCAGAGGCGATCAAATGCCACCAAAAGAAAGCTCTATTTGTGGGAAGAAAAGGACGCAAATTTTGTTTGGGAGCCACGCCGCACAACCGCGCAATTGTCTGTTAAAGCAACGCAGTGCCGAATTGTAAAAACCCTTGGGTCATTCAGCAGCATATTGGTCCGGTCCTTAAGTGGTTAAATGCCATTCTAGGATTATTCAGTTATGCTGTACAAAGAGCAATAGCAAAATGTAAAATGGAGTTACTCTTAACAACTGATCAAGCTGGGGCACTTATGATATCCCGGTGCAGGGCCAATCCTTGATGGTCCCCTGGTTCACAGCCGGGAATGATCGGTGTGGCGGGAGGGACAGCTGTGAACACCGATCTCCCTGCATAGCTTTTTAGCCGTAAGCCGCTTCTCCTTCTCTCCGTCCCGCAGGTGTCGGCTAAAAATCTATACAGGGAGTTCGGTGTTCACAGCTGTCTCTCCTGCTGCCCCGATCAAACCCTGGCTGCTCCCTGTGTCCTCCTCCGGCCGCTTCTCTGGCCTCCTGTCCTCCTTCTCTGGCCACTAGGGATGAGCTTTGCGTTCGACATTGTCTGTTTGTACGTTCAAACAAAACGGGTCGTTCGCGCCAAATTCGAGTGACGAGCAACGGCCCATAATTCACTGCGGCATTGCGCGCTGATGATTGGCCAAACATGCACTATGACCCTGCATGCTTGGCCAATCACAGCACGCAAAGAATGGAGAGCCATAATTGGCCAAAGCCAGGGTGGCTTTGGCCAATTATGGCTCAGGGCTTTAGCACACGCCCCACACTATATAAGGCCGCCTGCTGGGCAGCCTTGTGTAGTGTGTTGCGGTTGTTAATGAGAGCAGTCAGAGAGACAGAGAGATAGTCTTTTTATATAGCTAGATAGAGCAGGCAGGCTAGTCAGTTTAGCTTAATTTACAGTGTGTAGAGGATATATATACATCCCTAGGAGTTGTACATATATTTATACACTGTATAGCTTAGCTAGATCAGTTCTTTCTAATTTACTGGCAGGCAGGTGATTGTGCTAGTTAAAGACGTTATCACAGGTATAGACACCCAGCAGGTACAATATTTAAAGGATTTTTTTATTTTTATTTAACCACTTAAGACATGGACCAAAATGCAGGTAAAGGACCAGGCCCCTTTTTGCGATTCGGCACTGCGTCGCTTTAACTGACAATTGCACGGTCGTGCTACGTAGCTCCCAAACAAAATTTGCGTCCTTTTCTTCCCTCAAATAGAGTTTTCTTTTGGTGGTATTTGATCGCCTCTGCGATTTTTATTTATTGCGCTATATACAAAAATAGAGCGACATTTTTGAAAACAAATCAATATTTTTTACTTTTTGTTATAAGAAAAATCAAATAAACTAAATTTTTGTCAAACATTTAGGCCAAAATGTATTTAGCCACGTGTCTTTAGTAAAAAAAAATCACAATAAAAAAATAGCTACCTGGCGGGAACAGTGACACTAATACAGCGATCAGAAAAATGATTGCTTAGTGACGCTGGCAATAGGGAGTGAAAGGGTTAACTAGGGCGGTGATCAAGGGGTTAAAACTTTATTAGGGGGGTACGGGGGCTACCCTGAACCTAACACTAACTGACTGTCACACTGACACTAAATACAGTAATCATACATATATGATTACTGCATTCAGTGACACTGACAGGGGGGAGGGGGGGGTGATCGCAAGGGGTTAAGTGTGCCTGCGTGTACTGGTGTCAGTGTAGTGTTGTGCAGACTTACTATGTGATGTGATCTCTCTTCAGCGGCGGTTGAAAAAAACGCAGAGAGCAGAGATCACATCACTTCCTCCTCCTGTGTTTACACAGGAGGAGGAAATGACACTGCAGGGGAGCGCACGGATTGGCTGGGAGCGATCCGGAGGGGGCGGACAGAAACAAACCGCTGCCCCCTCAGCACGGATCGCTCCTTCAGCAAACCGGACCGCCGCATGTACTGGGGGGGTCCCAATCGGACCCCCGACTCACGTCAAGGCAGCCATGTACAGGTACGTTGATGTGCCTGTCCGTGCCATTCTGCCGACGTAAATGTAAATGCGGCGGTCCTTAAGGGGTTCGGCGGTTCTGGTGCGAAACTAACGCGGGGGTGTTCGGCTCATCCCTACTGGCCACTGTCTCCTGTCTATTCATCTTAAGTGCTGAGAAAGGGACTGGGAAATCTGTGTTCTTAGTCCCTTTCTCTGTCTCAAAGGGGAGATGTCAGTGGTCTTTTTAGACACCTGATATATCACCAAAGCCCACTAGCAGGGCTGATAAAAAAAAAAAATACATTACATAATAGAAAATATAATTGTAAAACAATTTAAATTTCTTCTTTTTTTTTTTTTTTTTTTTTTTTTATAAATTAAAACTTTCTGTTACCACTCCCCCCTGCCCTACCAACACCGCCCACTGCCCCAACCCCCTCCCCCTCTATCCCCCAAAAAGAATTGTGGAAAAAATAAAAAACAAATTAAATTGTAAACATTTACTGGCACCATCCACTGCCTAACTGACACCGCCCACTGCCCACATACCCCCACCCCCTTCCCCAGAAGCACTGTGAAAAAAAAAAAAAAATATATATATATATATATATATATATATATATATATATATATATATATTAATATAAAAAACAACAACATTTTAAAAAAACATACTTACAGTAGAAAGTTTTTACTTATTTTTTTTTTTGTGTATAAATGTAGTTTTATATATCGTTTTTGTGCGTGTTTGCAAAATTAAAGTGGGCTGGTCTGGATGAAGTCCAGGGCCAAATTTTTGTCCCAGTCGAGCCCCACTGGTCATGCTGGTTTTAAAAATGAGGAAACAAATCTCATCTATACATTTGAGCAATAGAAAGAGCATAGATTTCAAAATGCTTTAACGGGTGGAGAAATCTGTCCGCTGCCTAATGTCTGCTGAAACGGTCTGTTTTCAGACATATCCCCTCTGTTACAAGCTGTTTTCAGATCTACTCAGTGTATCTCTACCCAAGTCTGAAGAGATACATCAGTAATAAGATTAATGCCTCTAAAGCTTTTCTTCTTTCATGGCTAATCATGATTTGAACTTGTGTTTGTAGAGCACTGGACTATAACTCTGATTTGCTGCATGAAAGTGTGACATATTACTCTTTTTATCTATTCAGGATTTTAGTTTCTCATAAATGCCTTTGAATATGGACCACAGGCTGTGCCACCTAGGGCAAAGGTGATTCTAGTTTAAGTTTCTCACTAAACTATAATAAAAGGTACTTTGGTGCTTCCAGTCACCCTGCAGATTGGCCATGACAGTGTGCACAAAATAACTTGTGCCTGAAATCAGCCGTGTAATGAGTGATTCTCTGGATATACAAATAATGACTCAGTTAAATGTCTTTTGTTTGCAAGGACCAATTATGAGAGAACTCTATAAAAAGAACCCTTTAATGCTGAAAACCGATGCCTTTTCTAGGCCAGCCCTAAAATATCAAAGTATAAGGATAGTTGATAATGTTCTATTTGAAATGGATATATTATCTCTTAATACATATACTACCGCGCTGATTCCATAAACCCAATTTTCATATAAAAAAAAAACATATATAAGTATATAAATTATTAAACAAAACATCCACAAACACCAATGCTAACTCAAAAAAATATATATATATTTTAACAGTCCTATTAATCTGTGCTCTTGCACCTATGTAAACACCAGTGCCTCAGTCCTTTAGATTTCCAACCCAAAGTGTCAGAAAAAACGTGCTCTATACTGTGGTCAAATGATTTCCGTGACTGTACACCCCTGTAGTGTCACCTCCACCTCTATTTAAAAAATGCGCTCACCAGATCACAGAAAGGAAACAGCATATAATATCCTCAGACAGCGGTTCCACACGATCTTCAATCATAGGTATCAGACCCAAATAACTCTTTACATTCACCTCTTTTGGCTCCCCCAAAAAGAAAAAAGCTTCTTATGGTGTAATAAAGTTTTACCAGTTTATTAAAACCAAGAATACTTTAAAATATCGCACTCACATGTTCCAATGCCCAGCCGGCATTAGCTTGTCCAGCGTTACTGTTTTAGCAGCGTGCGTTCCACCCCTCGTTCGTATTGCGGTTCAGCGGGCGGAAGCTACAGCGTTATACAGTGGAGGAGGCTGGTGATACAATTCCGTAAGCGTGAGAGATACTGCCCATATGCCTCTACATGTTTCGCATGCACGCATGCGTCATCAGGATAGCTTCCTGATGACGCATGCGTGCATGCGAAACATGTAGAGGCATAACATACAAAACATACTACAGGCAATCCCCAATTGTCATTGGGACAGAAAGTGAGGTGAAATCTTCTGAACAGGAGTACAGACAGCAAAACAAACATTACAGGGGTGTTAACCCTTCCCTATGCTATTCAAAAAACATAAATCATTTTTATTTTTATTTTTTGGCTGGAGCTAGTTAACCACTTAAGCCCCGGACCATTTCGCTGGCCAAAGACCAGAGCACTTTTTGCAATTCGGCACTGCCTCGCTTTAACTGACAATTGCGCGGTCGTTCTGCGATTTTTATTTTTTGCGCTATAAACAAAAATAGAGCGACAATTTTGCAATAGAGAGACAGTGCATTTTTATAACACTGATCGCTGTAAAAATGACAATGGTCCCAAAATGGTGTCAAAAGTGTCCGATGTGTCTGCCATAATGTCGCAGTTACGATAAAAATCGCTGATCGCCGCCATAACTAGTAAAAAAAAAAAAAAAATATTAATAAAAATGCCATAAAACATTCCCCTATTTTGTAGAAGTTATAACTTTTGCACAAACCAATCAATAAACGCTTATTGCGATTTGTTTTTTTTAATCAAAAATATGTAGAAGAATACGTATAGGTCTAAACTGTGGAAAAAAATGTTTTTTTTATATATTTTTGGGGGATATTTATTAGGTATTTATTAAATGCAAAAAGTAAAGAATATTGCATTTTTTTTCAAAATTGACGCTTTTTTTTGTTTATAGCGCAAAAAATAAAAACTGTTGAGGTGATCAAATACCACCAAAAGTATGGAAGAGCCCTGGGGCCATCAAAAAAAAAAATACAAAATTCTGAGTTTCAAAGTCAGAATTCTGAGTTTCAAAGTCAGAATTCTGAGTTTCAAAGTCAGAATTCTGAGATTAAATCTCAGAATTCTGAGTTTCAAAGTCAGAATCCTGAGTTTCAAAGTCAGAATTCTGACTTAATTTAATCTCAGAATTCTGACTTTGAAACTCAGAATTTTTTTTTTTTTTTTATGATGGCCCCAGGGCTCTTCCATACCAAAAGAAAGCTCTATTTGTGGGAAAAAAGGATGTAAATTTTGTTTAGGAGCCAAAAAAAACACAAATGATGCAAAACCTAAACAGAGACGTCATAAGCAATTTTACTGTGAGCAGGTCTCATGGTCAATGGAGTCTGAGGTGGGGTAAAAAAAAAAAAAGGAGCCACGTCGCACGACCGCGCAATTGTCAGTTAAAGCGAAGCAGTGCCGAATTGCAAAAAGTGGCCCGGTATTTAACCACCAAAATGATCTGGGGCTGAAGTGGTTAAATGGTCGTTTTTGTCTTTGTAAAAGAACAAATCTTGAGATTTAAATGTTTATACAGTTTTTTTTGCAATGAGCATGTCATAAAAATACTTTATCTTTGTTTCCACCTTATCAATTCATGCAAATAAAGCATTGCTTTTGTATGCACCTGGACCATTAAAGAAGCAGTGTTCTGACTCCTTAGTGAAAAAATTCTGTTTTGTAGAATGGCAAGTATTTGCTTTCTGTCTAAAATGTCTGTGGGAGACAGGGCAACATGGAAGTGCCTTTTCAGAAAATTCAATTAACGTTGGAATGACTCGAATAACTCGAACAATTCTCCTGTGGAAGTCAGCTTGTTAACTTTGATGTGTTGTTTGCACTGACAATATTCTTGCAGGCACATAGTTCTGAGTGGCAGTGTCACAGCTGGGCTCTTTTTCACAATAACGTGGTTTGTCTTCTCGGCCTCTGCTTTTGCATTTCTGAAAAAAAGAAAAAGAAGAAAAACGAAAAAAGCCAAGTGACGAATTAGCCTTTTTAGAACAAATATCAGCTTTTGTGTAGCCTTTGCAGCAACGTGTATACCATGAAAGGGTGGTTGAACATAGGCTGAAAGGTGCAGCCTTCTAATGCACAGCCACTCTCTTTAAATGATAGATCAGATGCTGTTCACTGTGAAAAGACCCCAGTGTCTTGCAAACTACTTGCTGTTCATTGTAGACACGCAGTTTAATAAAACATGGCTTGTGAGAGGCCACGCAATGAAGGTTCCACTTCCTTTGAATTCTTTATTTCATGCCACATCAAACGATCAATACAGCAACAACTGCAATGCCAGGTGTTTTGATTAAATAAAAGGAAATCTTCATTTAAAAATCTCTGTTTTAATTACATTTAGAATATTTATTTGATGATTGTTGCTCTTTTGATTGGCGACTTTCTGCTTTTTTCTTAAATGGAAATATCCATTTAGGTTAATAAAGAAAAAAAACATACTTAGGACTTATATCAGTGGGTTGTTCTTTTGTGTTTGGCATTTATAATGCATGTGTAACCAGCTGGAGGAATGGGCTGTGTATGTCTGCCTGCTCTCAGCCTCTTTCCTGCCACTGCACTGAGACAGAGGGGGCTGTAAGTGTGAAATCCCCCCAGTCACCTCACCTCCCTCCTGGCAGCAGCTGTGACACTGTGAGAAGGAGACTTGATGGCACTGCAGGGAGGAGGATCATGTAGGGTTGCCACCTTTTCTTCAAGCCAAACCCAAACACTTTGGGTGCCCCAAGGAGAGTAGTAATGAAGCGTGCATAGTTTCCCACAGAAAAATGTGGGTGTGGCCAAATTGCTTTTGCTGACATCATCACCCTGCCCCTCAGTGATGCCAAACCTGCTCCCAGACAGCTGCCCACAGCTCCTGGATGGAAACAGATTTGTGTGTGACAATCTTGATTACTTGGGGAGCCACAGCCAAGTCTAAATAATGTGTCCAGGTGAATTCTGTACAGGTGGCAACCCTAGGATCATGAGACATGTAGTCCCCAAGGAGCACAGTACAATGCACATGGATAAGGCTATGGATTTTCCTATCTAGACTGCCATGCACATGGGCAAGGAGAGCAGCCACTCATCCACCCTCCCCCTTGATTACCTAAGAACAGTGCAAAGGGTACTGGGAACTACTGTAGTCTATGAGGAGTACTGTGCACTTCAAGGGATTGGGCTGTGAAATATAAGGGACTATAACACTCAAGATCCCTTCAATTTCTGTGGGGAGTGAGTGAGCTTTTTCTAGGCAATTCGGTGGGCATCTAGAGAGAACATTGTGGGGAGCCAGGCAGTGTGGACCTGCACTGGGGTGCAGAGACCAGAGAGATAGCAGAGGGCTTGTGAGTGGGATAGATGCTGAGGACTAAGCCTCTGGAAGACTACTGTGCTGACTGGGGAGTACAGGCATGCTGTTTATACCTGTCTGTGCCCAAGTTCAGAGAGACTGAGCCCGAGAGAGAGACTGGGGACTGAGCCACAGAAAAATCCTTTGCTGAGCTGGGACCAGAGCTAGAGAGACCTGTGGCTTACACCAGTGAAAGACTGAGCCTTAAAAAGACCTGATTGTGAGGACTGTAGACTTCTCAGACAGCACACCACCAAGCATATAGGACCAGCCCTGTTGCATGCCTAGAGGAGACGATACTCTGGACCAGGATCGGGACAAGGGGTGGGCAGGAAGGGCGTCTGCTCTGGGCATTGTGGTATCATATAAGGTGGGGGGTGCCACAAAGTGATTAGGTGGAGGGGATTTGTGTTGAGAAGGGAAATTTGGGGGGGGGCAGCATGGGTAAGAATTGTTATAGGAGGGTACATTTGGGGAGGTGTGCTAGGAGTGGTGGTTTGGGGGGATTTGTGTTGGGAAGGGCAATGGGGGGGAGAGGATTTGTATTAGGAAGGAGGATTTGTGCTATAAAAGTAATGTGAGGGGATTTTTTTTTTGGTGGGAGGGGGAGATTCGTGCTAGGGAAGAGAATGTTTTTCTTTTTTGGGGGGGTTTGTGCTGGGGGCATATGGGGAGAGAGAGAATTTGAGCTGGGTATTTAGGGGGTGAGCATGCAGATTAGTATTTTGTTTTTTTTTCTCGTTTTTTGGGGGTGGGGATTTCACTGACACATGATGCTCATACATCTTGAGGAAGGGCGGAGGGCGCAATTTGGCATTTTTGCCTTGGGCTCTAGATGACCTTGCCCTGTCACGGCTCTGGATTATATATAAAATAAGCCTAATTAAAATATGTATTACTTTAAAAATCCTTAAATGTATAGTACGTATATCAGTCTGTCTTTATATTACTCTCCTGCAGGTTCTTCTTTCGACAGGGAGAGTAAAATGAAGGATCGTTATGTAGTAATGCCATTTAGGCATTACTACATAAGCAGGGAGGCCTCTTCTGTGTGTTGCTGCTCCTTCACTATATAATTGTTGGCTGGCATGGCCCATGACCAATTAGATCAGATTCAAACTGTGCTGTATGACAATGATGTTACATACAGTAGTTACTTTGTTGGTAAGGTTGAATAAAGACACCAGTCCATCCAGTTCAACCTGTGTGGGTGTGGAGGTGTGGGTGTATTATGTCTCTACCACTTTCCATATACCTGTATTTTGTGTTTAGGTATAAGATATCCGTCTTAGAGTTTTTAAAATGTTGTGACATTACCCACTGAATCAACGGATTGTGGAAGGGAGTTCCACATTCTTACTGCTCAGTAAAAAAAAAAACCCTTACGCAGTTCAAGGATTGACCGCTTCTCGTCCAACTTCATTGAGTGGCCACATATCTTTATGAATGACTTGAGACTGAATAGTTTCCTCCCAATGCTGAAGTCATCAAGATATTTGAATATTGCTATCATATCTCCTCTGTTTTAAATCTTATTTTATTAAGGTTTTCAATTAATAGTACAGTTTCTTTTTCCAATACTTTTTGCAAAAAAAATACAGTAAATACAGAGACCAAACAAAGTGGAGGATTCCAAAAAATGTAAAGAACAACAAGGAATGGTCCAGTTCACAAACATTGCTATCTCATTAATTAACTAAGGTGCAGACTGCAAACGGACAGATCTAAAGAGTCTTTGTATCCCATATGACAAGTTGTCCACGGTCAAGACCATGTGTTGAGAACTTCAGAGAGTTAGGGTAAACCCATAGGGTCCTTACAAAAACGAGAGAAGAAAACAAAGCAAAAAAAAATAAAAAAATTAAAAATATATATAAAAAAGGGTGGTGAGAAAGGGAGAGGAGGGGGAAAAAGAGAGAGAAGATAGCGAAGATAAAGGGAGCAGGTGAGGAAGGGGGTGGGGCAAAGACAAGAGTAAAGTTCCATCCGCCCAAATCTTATCCAGACCAGAGGGTTTGACGCATACACTGGTATTTAGCCAGGGTTCATGAGACTAGTCCCGCATATTCCTTAGAGTAGACGAACACGTGCCAATAAAACCATCTTTCAGAAAATTTCCCAAGGAGGCCCTTCTCTGTGGTTACCAAATCTTCTATCGCATGAATGTCAACAACCTTTTTGAGCCAGGTGGCAATCGATGGAGGTTGCATTTGTTTCCAGTACAGCGGAATGCATCTTTTCGTGTCTGATCAGAAGGGGCAGAATGGACTTCCTGTATGCTTTACTTGGTATATCGTGATGGTGCTAGAGGAAAAAAGCGGGCTCTTTTGGTAGGGTTCTGTCAGTGAATTTTTAGACAATACGATGTACTTCAGTCCAATAGGGCTGCAGAAGCCGACAGGACCAAAAGATGTGGAGCATAGAACCTACATCCTCCCTACATCTCCAGCATAAGTTTGAGCATTGGGGAAACATTCTATGGATCTTTGCCGGGGTATGATACCACCAGGTTAGTGCCTCCTGGTGTTTGGCACAGATCAAAGTCTTGTAAGAGAACAGAAATAGTCTATCTACCTGTTTCTCAGTTAACTCTAGCCCCAGCTCTCTTTCCCAACTGGCGATATATGCAATCTTGTGGTCCACTGGCGGTGCTATCAGTAGTTGGTAGGTTAAAGAGACTGCATGGGGAAGTGGAGCTACAGTATCTACCTTAAATCACATTGCTATTTGCCTAGCGTACTTTTTTGTAGCCTAAATACTGAAATTTGCACCTAAAAATTTAATTTAGTAACTTTTGTGAAATGGCAGTAAAAACGTATAAAAAAAGTGTTTGCACCAGTAAATTTCGGGTGTCGTGCCAGTAAATTTCAATCTGGTAGGTTGGCAACACTGATGTGTGCAAAAAATGAAAAAATGGCGTTGTGTCAGGAGGCGCTCCTGCGTCTCATTCCAGAATTCTGGTTTTGGCTTTGGCATTCTCTGTGTCTGTCTGTTCACCTGCATGGAGATTATTGTGGCCAGTCTCTGAGTTAAGACCAGACCTAATTTAAGCCAGCCAAACATTCAGTGTCATGCTTGTGATTGAGAGTGATGACCTTGTTGTGTAGTACCTGTTTGTTTTGCTCAGTTTGTGCCAGCCCTGGAGTGGTAGCCAGACACTATAGCATTGTGTATAAGACCTGGGGCCAACCGAGTACTGGTAGGCCTGCTTGCCTTATGGGAAAGGGGCTGCTATAGGTGAAGAACACAGTAACCATCTATAGTGTCTGACTACTTGCGTTAATGCTAAGGCCGCGTACATACAATCAGACCAAATTGATCATGTGTACGGCCCATCGGACCGCTGTCCATCGGACCAAAGTTTTAAAACTTGCTTTAAAATCTGTCCGATGGACGCCTGTCCGTCGGACCAAAACGATGGTTAGTACACAAAAGCATCGGACCAAAAACCCGCGCATGCTTAGAATCAAGTCGACGCATGCTTGGAAGCATTGAACTTTGTTTTTTCAGCACGTCGTTGTGTTCTACATCACCGCGTTCTGACCCGATCGGATTTTGGACTGATGGTGTGTACGCACATCAGACCATCAGACCACTTCAGCGGTGGCCTAATGAAAAAAGTAATAAACAATAGCAATAAATCATATAGTTTGTTATATGAAGATGATTATGAAGCTAACTTGTAAAATGCATGTTCCAACCTTTTTATTATTTTAGGTAAAATAAAAAATGTCAAAAATGAACTTAACCTTGAAAGTGTTACTCAAACCTGGTGAAGTTTCTTTTTCTCTGTAGTTTCATTCTTATATGGTCCCCCCTACATAAGGATTAGAGGTCACCTTTTCAATGACCGAACATTTCAACAAATCTCTTTCATTATGTTCAAAAATAAAAAGCCTGGCTACTAGGGAATTTGTGAATATCATAATAATGAACAAACAAAAGCTGTTTGTCCATAGAAGGTTCTGCAGGATTAGGAGAGCACATATACCAACCACAGGTGTTCCAATCAATGTCTTCTGCACCTAAGGAACCTACCCCTAGAACACAACCGTTTTTCATGGCCAGAAAAATGCAATTTTTTAAATTGGTCATTAAAAACAATCGTGTGTAGGCTCCAGAGCATTTTTCTCCATGAGAAAAATGGGCGTTAAAAATTTAGACCCTGCTTTATTTTCTCTCTACGTTTTTGAACGTTGTCGTTTTTCTCGTCGTGAAAATGGTCGTGTGTAGGCTTTAACGACGGAGAAAAAACGTGCATGCTCGGAAGCAAGTTATGAGAAGGGAAATTTGCATAATCAAGCCCAAAGGGTGGCACCATTCGAATGGAACTTCCCCTTTATAGTGCCGATGTACGTGTTGTACGTCACCGCGCTTTGCTCGAGCATTTTTTATCACGATCGTGTGTATGCAAGGCAGGCTTGAGAAGAATCACGTATAGGCATGGCATGGCATGAAAAACGGTTGTTTGTACGCAGCATTAGGCTGCCTCCCATTACAATCTCGGGAAGTTTTTACACTTTCCACATTTAAACACTCTATTGACTGTATACTCGTTTTGACTGTTTTATATCACAGAGCTATTTCTTCAAACCGTCTTCTTCATTCTTTAAGCTTCCCTCTTAAGTGGGATCATACCAGCAGGTTGGCATAAATTCTATCAGAGTAGAAGATTTTAAAATGAGGGTGAGGGTTTCCAAATTGGGATTATAGTGAAAAAATGTATGGCATATTGTAAAGCAAAGGACAGCATGTTTACTCCTAGTGGAATACAGCACATAAGGGTGAACCCTTGGAGTGGGTTTAGATTTATGAATATCTATGAACGTTTGTATATACAGTGATACCGCAGATATCAAGGATTGCACAGTAACATATGATATCTATGCGAAGAGGCAGATTAAAGCTTTCATGTCATCCTCACATTCATGTGTCTAACAAATTTTTTTTTTGAACATTGTAATTAAACACAGAATAAGAGATCTCTTTTTTAGGATGATTTTACTACAAGGGATTGACAGGTCTTTACATAATTGTGACAATTTTTTGGAATACAAACTCTTTTCTAGCTATATATAGGGAAGACTTCTGCATTTAAGTTTTGTGCCATGACTTTTTATATATGCTGTGCAAACAAAATATATATATATGTGCAAACAAAAAGTAATGTGATAAATGCAATTTAAATTTGTTATCATAATTTAGTTATTATATACAGTAGGGTATTCTTATTTTTTCTTATTTTTTGGTAGATATTTTTTTTTTCACTTCTACTGACTGTATATACGGTACTTAATTGTACATGCACACTTCAGACGTGGGCACATTTTTGTTAATTGATATTTCCCTTAATATCACACTATTATAAAAGTTGTCAGGTCATCTTCACACGTGTTTGTATTTAAATCCTTTAAATCCTTTTGTTGTAATGTTGTATAAAAACACAAAATAAAAAATCTCCTTTCTTAAGATTGACTTGTAATAATAGGGATTGACAGGTCATTCATAATTGTAATAACTCTATTTTTATTTCATGATAATCTATTCATGCGCATTATGAACCCTTTTCCAGCTATAAATAGAGGAGGCAGAGGACGTTTGTAGTTTTAGTGGGAGGTTCTGAACCTTTTTTATGTATGGTGTGTCATAGGGGCAATAAAGAAGTAATGTGATGAATGCCATTTCCATTTTTTTGTCATAAATTATGCTATTTATAAGTTATTATTAATTTTATATTAGTCTGTTGTAGATTGGTAGACAGGTTCTTCCACTCTTCTTTTTTGTAGCGGGATATGGACATGCAGCCATGGGCTTGTTTCTGAATTGCTCTATGGCCTTTTTGTGCACGTGTTCTAGGTGGCTCTACAGCTGCCCGATCACTTTTCTAATGTGCAGAATGTGTGCCTCCCTGTGTGGAACTTATACGCTACTCTGAGTACTATCTTGATATGCCTTAATGCTGGCCTGAATAAACGCAAAGATACTTGCATGGGGTACATAAGTTGAGAGTTGAGTTGAGAGGTATCTTAATATAGCGCGGTCTTACCCCGAAGGGTCCCGACGTGCATAGCAGAGTTCCTGGGAAAAGAGGACCTAGGAACCAAAAGCAGCACAGAGCGGCAGAAAGGGTAGAAGAGAGAGGCTACGCAGTAAAGGCTTGCTTGAAAAGCCAAGTCTTCAGTAACCTGTGGAAAACCGGGATAGTAGGGGCCTCCAAAAGTCAACCAAATGGCCAAAGATATTGAACCCAGAAGACTGGTGAAAATGTCAAGGGTGACAAGGGAGCATTTTTTTTTTCTACCATTTTATTTTATTTTTACAATTTGTTTTTTTTTTTATATAATTTTTTACATATTTTTTTAGGACATCCATTGGGTATCTTTGGTGAAATATTAGGGGTCTAAACAGACCCATGATGTCTCACTTTTGAAACAGAGAAAGGGACTGGGGACAGATTTATCAGTCCCTTTCTTTGCAGCCTCAGCTGCACAGAATTAATGAACAGGAATAGCTCTGTGCAGAGTTTCCTGATCATTCATAAACTGAGGCATAGTAAACACAGTTCGCTATGCCCCAGATATAAAAAAATTAGAAAAAAAAACAGTAAGCGATCGGTACCGATCACTGACTCTATTCATTAAGACAAGGAAGGGGCCAGTAAATGACACATTTACCATCTCCTTCCCCACTCTTCATCCTGACAGATGAAGCACACAGGAGCCTGGGACAGAAAGACAGTGATAGAGAGGCAGCGGGAGTGGCATGTGGAGGAACAGATGCCCTCCATTTCCCTCATGCAGCCGCTAAATGTCTGCGGGAGGGAGAGGAGGATAAGCGGGCATTCTTCAGTGGCTTCATGGAGGGATCGGTTCCCCTCCTACCCAAGTGTACAGTGACTGAAGCTACAGACTTTAGTTCTGCTTTAGAGTGTGTTTCCACTTTAGCAGTCAGACTTGAGAAAGCCCCACTAAATGTTTGTTACCTGTTTCCATTCACGCAGCATAACTGCATCATTTTACACTGGGTTTTCCCTTAATAAAGAGGAAGTAAACACTGACAGGTTTTACTTCCTTTATTGTTCCCTAGAAAGTAAAATCATTATGTGCTAGTATGCATTACATACTGACACATTATGTGACACTTGCCTCAAAACGAAGCCCACGTTGTCCCTGCTGAGGGCCGCATCCATGTTCACCCCTCTTCCTTCTGGTGGCCGCAGACTCTGGCTCTGAAACTGGTCGGTGTCGCGTGATGTCACTCCCACACATGCGAGCAGGAGCCACCAGTCACAGCACTCGCTAGTGAAGAAAACGGCACGGAGGGCTGTTTCTTCACAGTGCATGCGCCAATGACATCACAGGCGCAGTACAAAGTAAATATCTCCAAAACAGCGCACGTTTAGGAGATATTTACTGTACCTATAGGTAAGCCTTATTATAGGCTTACCTATAGGTACAACTTGAAAATGGATGTTTAATATCTCTTTAACCTTCAATGCAGAAGGCCAGATTCTAGGTCTTTAATTATTCGTCAGCACGGTACAGACTGATCTAATTATTGTAAACCTTAATGTAGGACTATAGGCAAAACTTTTTTTTTCTCATTTTGACAGAGTAAGCCCTGGCTCACATTGGTACGTGTTGACATGTCGAATCGCATGTCAAATCAGCGGCAATTGCAGGCAATATCACCGCCCTAATCGGCGCAACGTCGCACTGATTTCAGAAAGTAGTTTCTGTACTACTTTTTGCGATTTTACGGTGAGATTGACGGGTCAGTTTTTTTCACTGAACAAAAAAAACCGGACCAGATTCCCCATCCACACATTCGATCTGGATGGGGGAATCCTTTTTGCTGTGTCATTGTATTCTGACAATGGGGAGACTTCCCAGCAGTCAGAATACAGAGATCAGCCCCGCAGTCTACTGCCTGCAGCACTGATCGAGCAGCTTAAATCAATCAGTAGATCAACTTCTGTTCAACTACAGAGGCAACACATGGATCAAAATTGATCTGCACAGTGAGGCTGCAATTGACGGGCACAGTGAGGCTGCAATTGATTGGCACAGTGAGGCTACAATTGATTGGCACAGTGAGGCTAAAATTGATTGGCACAGTGAGGCTAAAATTGATTGGCACATTGAGGCTGCAACTGATTGGCACAGTGAGGCTGTATTTTATGGGCACAGTGAGGTTGCATATGATGAGCACAGTTTTATCTAGTAGTAAGGATACATAGTCATTTGATAAATGGCTATTTACAGTCTTTTATTGCTGTTTAGTTTTTCAGTTTGTTTGCCTCCCCCCGAAAAAAAAAATGGAGCATGAGCCGCCACTGGTAGTGTGGAAAGTAATAGTTTTATACATCTTTGACTTTTTTGTCCAGTAATCTCAGAGAAGAAAATGAACAAGTAAATGCCTTAAGATACAGCAGCTAATACGGAACAGTTTTCTGTATAGCAAAATTAAACAAATATCTCAATTTCTATTTCAGATGTGTGAACTTTACCTAGCTGTCAATGTGATTAATGGGTCTTTCACATGAGCTAAATTTTTTTAGCTTGTTCATTTCAAGATTAGTGGTGCCTTTACCGCTTAGAGGTTGAAAATCTCTGTGACTGCCAGTGCAGAGTTGTATCAGTTATGAACACTTGTTACTGCTCATTACAGATGAACGGATCCTGTCAATGCTCCTGATGCTTCTTAGTAAGATACTTCTGTGTCTCATTTAGATTCTGTTGCAACCTAGCATACTTTGAACTTTAGGGCCCTTTTACATATGCGATCTGATCAGGTCCTGAAAAACTGACAGGTGGACCTGATCGGAAGGTTTAAGCATTCCTATGAACCAACCAGCCTTCTAAAAAAATGGAGAAGAACTCTTCCATTTGGGCGGACCTGATCAGATGTAAACGAACAGCGGACCATAGAGAAGAGTGGGCTCTGCATAAACTAATCAGACATGGACCTGTCGCCTGCACTTAAGAGCTTGCTCACGCTTGCTTTACTCTCTAAAGCGTGATCCATGTTCAGATTACTCTTCAGAGAGCAGGTGGCAAGGAGACGTTGTATTCACTCCCCACCACTTACTTTAACCTCTTGATCCCCACACTAGCAGACTGCAACTGTGGGGGGTTGCAGAGCAGCTGCATTCACTTGAATGGGTCGTGAATGGTAGCTTCTGATAAAAGCTACTAATTCCTACCAATGCCGCAATCACTTTTCAGAGGGTATTTGACAGGCAGTAAGGGGTGTTATGTTGTCTTTTCTCCCCAAGACCTAACCACTTGTTTTAGCCCTTAAGATCCTGAATCACCAGTTGAATAAGTTCAGTGAGTAGTACTGTAGGGTGACCAGACATCCCTGGTTTCAGGGGACAGTCCCCGGATTGAGAACACTGTCCCCGGATCAAGTCTGTCCCCGGATCAAGTCTGTCCC
This sequence comes from Rana kukunoris, assembly GCA_029574335.1. Classification (NCBI taxonomy): domain Eukaryota; kingdom Metazoa; phylum Chordata; class Amphibia; order Anura; family Ranidae; genus Rana; species Rana kukunoris. Next base: position 490,961,587 of record CM056050.1, on the reverse strand, counting down.
CGGTTTTGTCCCGGATTGGATTTGAACAGGGGCTGGGGAAAATTCAAAGACAGTCAGTGCAAAATAAAAAAAAAATCTGTGCCCCTTTTTGATGATCATGTGCTGGTCAAAGCGGAGGGACCATTTCTTCAGTTTCGGGCGCATGCCCATTCAGCTCCGCTTGCATGTTCTTCTGCCTTGGCCTAAGTCCCGGCCAGCCGTCTGCCTGTTATATCTCTTTGCCTTTACTGGTGGAGTGATCTTCCTCTGCTCCCCACCCAGTAGTAGCCATGGCCCAGACAGTGAGACTTGAGCGGTTGTGAGGCAGGCAGGGGGTGGCGGCAGTGATGGGCAGAGAGACAGCTGGGCTCAGCTGACATTGTGCAGCAGCAGGAACAGAGGGTGAAGCGGATCCAATCGTGGGGCTGCCAGTGCCTTCAAGTCTTCAACACAGGAGTGCTTTGGGGGTGTCTGAATAGACTACATTGCACTGTGTCTGTCTCTCTGGCATCATGGATGATATCATAACTCACAGGCAGCAGGCACTCTATCATGGCTCTGTCACAGTGTGTCACATAACATGTCTGCTGGGTGCTGATTTTGGTAACTTATTGGTCATATGTATCAGCACCCAGTAGCCATGATAGAGTGCCTGCTGCCTGTGAGTTATAATGCTGATGATGTTAACCAGTTGCTGATCGCCTGATAGCAGATTTACTACTACAGTACGGATGTGCTGCGCAGGATTGCATTTATACGTAAACCTGCATTTCTGGGTATGGGAGACAATTAGCGGCTCAGGCGGACTCAATGTCCACCAGTACCCGCTGATCATTATGTTCAAAGACAGAACTGTGGTCTGCCTATGTAAACAAGGCAGATTGCCGTTCTGTCAGTATGGAAGATATTGATCCTGTGTTCCTGCAAAGCAGGTACAGGGATCTATGCCTTCCCTTAGTAAAAGCACCTCCCCACAGTGAAAAAACAATTGTTAGGCACACATTTAACCTTTTGATTCTTCTGATGTTATCCCCTTCCCAGCCAGTGTCATTAGTACAGTGACAGTGCATATTTTTTAGCACTGATCACTGTATTAGTGTCACTGGTTCCCACAAAGTGTCATTGGTGTCCAATAGATGAGCACAGCTGAGCCCTGAATTCTCTATGTAGTGCACTCTTGAACTCTGTCCTATCCTCATTAAATTTGGCAGTCATATCTCAAATAAATTCTAAACAGCATCTTTTTTTGTTTTTATCTTTATTTATGGACGAAATGTGAGAAATAATGTATATATCATATAATCATTCCATAAACACGTACCACATACACTGCATATATCATTTGAGGAAAATATGCTTATAAAAGAGTTTACCGTGGCAACCGTGGAGCTAAAACAATGGACTCGGGAGAGGGCATCTGCATTTTGATGCAGTTTCTCGGGCCTATGATCCACTACAAATTTTAACTCCTGGAGCGCCAGGTACCAACGAGTAATCCTGGCATTAGTCCCTTTACCTTGTCTCATCCATGTTAAAGGGGCATGGTCAGAAATCAGCCCAAACTTCCTCCCCAAGAGGTAGTATCTGAGGGATTCCAGAGCCCACTTAATGGCCAGACACTCTTGTTCAATTATTGCATAGTTTTTCTCCGCTAGTGTCAACTTCGTACTGAGGAAGACTACCGACTGCTCCTCACCATGAACAACCTGTGACAACACTGCTCCCAATCCTACATCAGAAGCATCAGTCTGGACAACAAACTCTTTTGAAAATTTGGGTGCTATCAGGACAGGGTGTTGGCACAGTGCCAAATTGAGCTCCAAAAAAAACTTCTTAGTGCCTCCACCATGACCGATTTCTGACCCTTAGTCAGATCAGTCAATTAAGCCGCCAATGTGGCAAAGTTGTATACAAACCTCCTGTAGTATCCCACCATGCCCAGGAATGCATGTACCTGTTTTTTTGTGAGGGAGCGGTGACAATTCTGTATAGCCTCTACCTTGCTGACCTGAGGTTTCACCACCCCTCTACCCGCGATATAGCCCAGGTATTTCAACCCCTCCATTCCCAAAGCACATTTTTCAGGGTTTATTGTAAACCCCTCCTTCCAAAGAGTCCAGCACTGCCTGGACTTTGGACAAGTGTGATTCCCAGTCGTTGCTAAAAATGACAATGTCGTCCAAGTACACTGAGGTATACTCCCAGTGAGATCGTAAAATCCTATGCTTGTTGGAACGTGTCTGGAGCAGTTTGCAGTCCAAAAGGCATTCTTTTGTACTGAAAACTCCCCTTTTGGGTAGAAAAGGCAGTTTTTTTCTCTAGCAGCCTTAGTCAACAGGATTTGCCAATACCCCTTGATAAGGTCTAATGTAGTAATATACATGGCTGCACCTAGTCTCTCAATAAGCTCATCTACCCGGGGCACGGGGTAGGCATCAAACCGTGAAACTTCATTACGTTTCTGGAAATCATTGCCGTTGGGCTTAGGTACCAACACAATCTGGCTCGACCACTCAAACTGCGATTCTTCAATAACCCCAGGTCTAGCATTTTCTTCACTTCCTTTGACTCCTGGTTTTGTGATAGTATCATGCTCTATGACATTAACCCTGGCAAGTCTGAAATGTCTCTTTATTTCTCTGCAAGAACTCTTTTGTCTGCTAACTTTGGATTTTAGACAGGGTATTTGCTATTTGGACACTCTCCACCCCAACCTGAAGCTCAAGTCTTGCACTAGCCAGGGAGGTCACGGTTCATTGTCTGTCCAGGGCTTTTACAAGTTTACATGATATATCTGATACAGTTTCCTCTTGCCCGGCTGGTGGACAGAATTTACTTTCCACAGTGGAAATCAACACTAGTGTTGAGCGGAATACGCCATATTCGATTTCACGATATTTCACAAATATATAGAAGAATATTCGTGAAATATTCGTTAATATCGAATATTCGTGATATTTTATAAAAAAAAAAAAAAATTGCGAAATTTCGCTAATGCGAAATTGATTGTGAAATTCTCGTCCGCGCATGCACATGTGCGCGAACAACACGCGAAAACGGAGATCATTTCCTGGATTACTAAACTAATATGCACTAAACACTAACTCTACTTATACAAACTTATATGACTAAACTAAAGCTACATTTTTTTTTTTACACTGACTGACAAGGACAAAGACAAGGACTACAAAAGTATTCGCGAATATTCGTAATACGAATATTCGCATTGCGAATATTCGGCAACATAAAAGGATTGCCTCAGCTACTCGGCCCAGGGTCTCTAATCATACCAGCAATGCTTTTAGACGTCGATGGAGATCACTAGGATGTGATCTGTTTTAAAAATAAATTTGAAAAAATACGAATATTCGCAATAGCGAATATTCACCGCGATATTCGAGTTATTCGCGAATACTCGAATATGCAATATTCGTAACGAATATTCGCAATGCGAATATTCTTGAGCAACACTAATCAACACTGCTATTTGATCCCCCATTTGGAAGTGCCTTATTTTGGCAGCCCTATTATAGACACGTTGTTGAGCCTCCTGGGCTTTTTGCAAATGTTTCTTGACTAGTGGCATCACAGTCAGGATTTTTTCCTGCAGTTGGGAGACATATTAAAGAACACTCTTATGCTGAATAGGTTCACTTTCCCATTTTTCTTTAACAAAGTCCACCTTGAGCCGATTTTGCCAAGAGACCCACTATATCCATGGCTAGCCTCTCAAATGGGACCTACATTATGGGCAGAGGGACCAAAGGGCTCTGGAAGTGAGTCACCAGAGTGGTGAACTGACAGGTGGGAAAAGAGGGACAAGAGGTGCAGTAGTTCTTTACCTCTGCTTTCAGACCTGACCAGTAAAAGTAGTGGCCCCAAAACACCCTCCCCATGTTAAGGGCATGTGGCCTGGTATGGTTTAGGACATGGGGGGGGGGCTCCCTCCCCCCCCCCCATCCTGTACTCCAGGCTGTATGTTCGAATAAGGGTCTAGTATAGATTTTAGACATGTGCACACTGAAATATTTTGTTTCGGAATTTTGGTTTTAACCAAAAAATGTATTGCTTAATAAATAAACTAATTGAATTATTGTATTTCATTTTGACTAAAAAATGCATTTGTCTGAAAATCCTAATTAATTAAGGTCGAATCTATCAATTGAAGGCTTGTGGTGTCTGTCGGATGTTCTGAGATGGTTTCGACGAAGCAGCTAAACTGTACGATGCCGTGATTGTACATTTCCGGTCGAATGCTCCGCTCACAAGCTATAGTAGAATTCTAATGTTGTTTGACTAGTAATAATTATAATTATTATTACTAGTCAAACAACATTAGAATTCTTCTATAGCCTATAGGCAGAGCATTTGACCATAAATGTCCGCCCTCATGGCGATCGTATGTTTTTAGCTGCTTTGTCAAATCTTCATGTCTCTATAATGTCGAATCTTTTCTCTCTAATTAGAATAATCTTGGACTATTATGTTAGGCACATTCAACCGCAGGTTCGATAGACACAGATCACAATTGTCACTGTCATGTCAAATCTTCTATCTACAGGGAGTGCAGAATTATTAGGCAAGTTGTATTTTTGAGGATTAATTTTATTATTGAACAACAACCATGTTCTCAATGAACCCAAAAAACTCAAAGCTGAATATTTTTGGAAGTAGTTTTTAGTTTGTTTTTAGTTTTAGCTATTTTAGGGGGATATCTGTGTGTGCAGGTGACTATTACTGTGCATAATTATTAGGCAACTTAACAAAAAACAAATATATACCCATTTCAATTATTTATTTTTACCAGTGAAACCAATATAACATCTCAACATTCACAAATATACATTTCTGACATTCAAAAACAAAACAAAAACAAATCAGTGACCAATATAGCCACCTTTCTTTGCAAGGACACTCATGCAGCCTGCCATCCATGTTTTTTGTCGGTGTTTTGATCTGTTCACCATCAACATTGCGTGCAGCAGCAACCACAGCCTCCGAGACACTGTTCAGAGAGTTGTACTGTTTTCCCTCCTTGTAAATCTCACATTTGATGATGGACCACAGGTTCTCAATGGGGTTCAGATCAGGTGAACAAGGAGGCCATGTCATTAGTTTTTCTTCTTTTATACCCTTTCTTGCCAGCCACGCTGTGGAGTACTTGGACGCGTGTGATGGAGCATTGTCCTGCATGAAAATCATGTTTTTCATGAAGGATGCAGACTTCTTCCTGTACCACTGCTTGAAGAAGGTGTCTTCCAGAAACTGGCAGTAGGACTGGGAGTTGAGCTTGACTCCATCCTCAACCCGAAAAGGCCCCACAAGCTCATCTTTGATGATACCAGCCCAAACCAGTACTCCACCTCCACCTTGCTGGTGTCTGAGTCGGACTGGAGCTCTCTGCCCTTTACCAATCCAGCCACGGGCCCATCCATCTGGCCCATCAAGATTCACTCTCATTTCATCAGTCCATAAAACCTTAGAAAAATCAGTCTTGAGATATTTCTTGGCCCAGTCTTGACGTTTCAGCTTGTGTGTCTTGTTCAGTGGTTGTTCGTCTTTCAGCCTTTCTTACCTTGGCCATGTCTCTGAGTATTGCACACCTTGTGCTTTTGGGCACTCCAGTGATGTTGCAGCTCTGAAATATGGCCAAACTGGTGGCAAGTGGCATCTTGGCAGCTGCACGCTTGACTTTTCTCAGTTCATGGGCAGTTATTTTGCACCTTGGTTTTTCCACATGCTTCTTGCGACCCTGTTGACTATTTTGAATGAAACGCTTGATTGTTCGATGATCACGCTTCAGAAGCTTTGCAATTTTAAGAGTGCTGCATCCCTTTGCAAGATATCTCACTATTTTTTACTTTTCTGAGCCTGTCAAGTCCTTCTTTTGACCCATTTTGCCAAAGGAAAGGAAGTTGCCCAATAATTATGCACACCTGATATAGGGTGTTGATGTCATTAGACCACACCCCTTCTCATTACAGAGATGCACATCACCTAATATGCTTAATTGGTAGTAGGCTTTCGAGCCTATACAGCTTGGAGTAAGACAACATGCATAAAGAGGATGATGTGGTCAAAATACTCATTTGCCTAATAGTTCTGCACTCCCTGTATTTATATCGAACTGTTGTCACAATGAAAATATAATAAATACGAAAATAAAGCATTTTTTTTATTTCTCATTCCGGAATCTGTGTGTTCGTTATCGTTTGTTAAAACGAAAACGAAAATCCCTGAAATTCAGATGAAAATGGATTCAGATTAAAACGAATGCACATGTCTTAAAAATTTTTGGGGGGACCCCACGCCAATTTTGGTTTTAATTTTGAAGTTTTTTTTCCTTGATTTTTAATCTATATTGCCGGGAGCAGGCAATATATTACAGCCGCGAGCAAGTTTAAATAAAAATGTTTCCTTTTCTAAATTTTATTATGCTGCGGCACGGTTATACACATCACACAGATGTGCCCATTTGCAGGCAGACTAAGGGGACCCCCAGGCATAATATTTTAAGTATTTTTTTATTTTAATTGTTTCACTTTAAGCATTTTTAAAATTACTGTTCCTGAAAAAAACGGCTGTTTAAAAAACCTTTTTTTACATTGATACATGTCCCCTAGGGCTGTACCCGAGTCCCAATACACATTTTATGGTAAACAAACTAGTGAGTAGCCTTCAGTGAGGACTTTGGATTTTGCAGGGTCTAGCCCCATTGACTTCAACTATTCCGGCATATGCGATCTGACAGGCATGTTCCCCAGCAAGAGTGCAATAACCATTTGTATGTCCGCCCAGTTTCTGAGAGTTGAAGCCCTAATTGGCTTAAATTGGGCGCTATTTTCATGCACTGCAGTATCACATATTGGCGCTATAGTAAATGACCTTAGTGAAAAACTTTTTTTTTATGATTCTGCAAACTCTTATCACTGTTAACCCATAGGGGAAGATTGTACCATACTTAAAGGGTAACTCCACTTTTGTGGGGGGAAAAAAGCATTTAAAAAAAAAAGATATAGCATATACAATTGCGACTCAAGTCATATTGTATTTGAATGTTATTAAAAATTACCTTTCCTTTTTAATCTGCAGTGCTGTAATTTTCTGTAAAATACAATGCAATATGACTACCTGGAGGTGTTCTGTACAGAAAATGTGTACAGAACACCCCCAGAAACATAATTTCCTGCTTGTGTGATTGGCTAACTGATTTTCCCAGATGTCTGAAGCCGCGTACACACGGCAGAGAACCTCGACGGGCAGAACACATCGTTCCGCCCGTCGAGGTTCTCTGCCGGCCGTCAGATCCGGCGACCCGCCCGACGGGAATGGGAACCAGCCATTCATCCAGGCGGGCCGTCGAGCAAATAGAGAACATGCTCTCTATTTCTGCTCGACGGCATTCCCAACGGGATGCTCGCCGAGAGCGTACACACGGCCGAGGTTCTCGCTGGAATGCAGCTTCCAGCGAGGTTCTCGCTGGTTTCTAGCGAGAACCTCGGTCGTGTGTACGCCGCCTAACTATAAAATCCAAGTCAGATTTCAGGCTTCCGCTGCAACAAAAAAAATATTTTGGCGAGGCACTCCCAAAAGGAAATCACATCTAAAGGAATTCAGGCCATGCGATTGTTCTCATTAGAGCCCTGCAGGTACAGCAGCTGGTTGATAATTAAGAAGTCACTCCCATTTTAGACGCACGTTGCCATACTTAATGCAAACATTAAAGTTTCTCCCAAACAGTTCCTTGTCAACCAGGATGTATTTTAATAAATAAGTCATTTATCATTGATCCTGTGTAAACCATACGGACGTACGATACACTTCTAGCTGGCCAACTCCATTACCATCTTTACATCGAGCAGCGTCCAGGGTGCTGTGAGTACACTGGGAACGATCGAGGGTCCGCCGTGACCACTGGCTTGTTGTTTTGGAAACTTGGAAACCTATGCTGTCACTTGTTTTTCAAAGTTTGGTGAAAGATCACGTTTGTGAACACGTTGGAACTTATCACTGAATTGGATATTGATACCGATTATTTGGAGAGATTTGGAGTTTTGCTTTTGTGCCTCAACACAAGATTGCTGGGCATTTAATTGTGGTGAGTGCGCATTTTGGAAGGGTGAAGGATTCACTGAGCACAGGTGGTGTGGTGGAAGATTGAGAAGATTGACACTAACAATTCATCTATGAACTCTTCTTCACCTTTTCACTCACTATCACAGGATTTTAACTTTTTTTCGCTCTTTGCTTAATATTTCTGTTTTGTATGCTCATGTTTCACTGTGTCAGGTGATTTATGTTATATAAAATATGTTATGTGTCACATATAGTCACATTATTTAGTTAGTGGGAATCACATTTTTCACTATTTCAAGCACTGTTTTAGTTTGATGGTGTAGTACAGGGATCCTCAAACTACGGCCCTCCAGATGTTGTAGAACTACACATCCCATGAGGCATTATAACACACTGACATTCACAGACATGACTAGGCATTATGGGAATTGTAGTTCCTGAACAACTGGAGGGCCGTAGTTTGAAGACCCATGGTGTAGTACATATATATTATTTTTCACAAGTCATCATTAACACATTGAACTGTTAAAGTGTTTGTTAACTCAAGAAAAAAAAATCAGATCATGATCTATTGAAGCAGATTAAACGGCATAGTGCTTGTGCTGTGTAATCTGCCCCCTCTAAACCGTAAGAAAAAAATCCTCCCTGAACCTTCCACTTCCCGTGTCCCCCTCTCTGTACTGAGCATGGAAATTAGGGCTGCTGAGCCCTGTCTACCATGGTCAGAGTGCGTTGCTCCGTCATACACAGCTGTCCTTTCTCCCCCTTACCCCCTCCTTCTTGCCTGTCAGCTCCCTCTCTGTGTCCTTGTCTTCGCCCCCTGCTGCTATTATTAAAAAAACTACAATGGTCACTGCCAGCCCCTCTGTTTAGAGTTAACAAACACTTTAAGGAGACATGTCGCCCCTTAACATTTCTGTTATATATATATATATATATATATATTTTTTTTTTTTTTCAATAAAGGCAGCAAGCTAAGAGTGACAACATTTTGACTTTTCTATATATTATTCTTCTTCTTTTTCTGGAAAGTAGGACAGGCAAAGTCGAACAATTTAGACTCATTAAAAGAATAGGATCAAAGGGTACTTTTTATGTTGAAGCTTCTTTGAATGAAGTACCTTCATAAACTTCAAAGACTAAAAAGAGTACATTAAGGAAGAATGTTTTACATCATGGCTGATCAGAACAGGAAGATAATATACAGTATGTGACTAAAGCCAAAATATCAATGAGCAAAAGCAGCAATACCAGCTGATGTCACCATTGAGCAGCATAATCAGGTAAACTATGTAAACCTATACCTCTTCTTTTCCCTTTTGAGTGTCATGGGTATACCCAGGGCCGGACTTAGGGTTGTGTGTGCCCCTGGGCTTAATCATCGAAGGGGCCCCCTGGAGCAGAGAAATGGGAGGTTTGGGTTGGGCTGGGGGCTGCCGAAATTGTTGAGCGGGGGGGTGCTGCCGAGATTGCCGCAACGAAATTGCGGGAGGGGGTTGCCGCGGAAGGGGGATGCTGTGAAGTTGCAGGAGGGGATTTCTGCGAGGGGGTTGCCACGATTGCCGCGAACGGGGGTTGCCACAATTGGGCCCTGGGCCCCTTTTTGGTGCATCTTCCTGGATGATGTAGGAAAGTCAGTTTTCTTTTAACTGAAATTCGCTGCATGAAAATTCCTGACTGACGATCACTGCCTCATCACAATACAAAAGTAAGTCCTATCAAGCATACAGAATTTTTTGGAGATTATTTTATTAAATCACAACAGGCATAATACATGCCCATGTGCTGACAAGGAACATGCTGAAAGGAGAAGAGCATTTTGTGAGCAGAGGGCTGGGCGCGTGCTGCTCTTTACAATCAGGACGTAGGCTAGGAGCTGGAAGCTGTATTGCTTAAAGTGGAACAACACTTTATCTGAGCATCACAAACCAAAAACACTATTTGATTAATTTTTAATGTGGATAACTCCCTCATCCATCCATGTCTCCATCTTGTGTAAGGGCAGATGATTCATGTAGAATTTACATATCCCTCCTCCCGCTGCCATCCGGTGCTTCTCCGGGCTCTCCCGTGCCATCGGGGGCCCAGAGAAAGAATCGTCTGGTGCCGGCTGACGACGATAGAGATTTCCGGTGACCATATGGTCACCAGTCATCTCTGTGACCGTTGAAGGCCTGGGCGCGATATTATAACGTCATGCCCAGGTTAAACAAAGCTGCGATTGCGGCTGTCAGCATGAGATTGGTGAATTATTTTTTCACAATCTCATGATTTCCAGCCTGGAGGAGAGATGTGGGGTCTTATTGACCCCACGTCTCTCCCTAAAGAGGACCTGTCACTAACCATTCATATTACAAGGGATGTTTACATTCCTTGTAATAGGAATAAGAGTGATCAAAAAAATAAGTAGAAACATTTTTTAAAACGCCCCTGTCCCCGGTAGCTCGCGCTCAAATGCGAACACACATGCAAGTCCCGCCCATATATGTAAACGCCTTTCAAACCACACATGTGAGGTATCGCCACGTGCGTTAGAGCATGTGCATTAATTCTAGCACTAGACCTCCTCTGTAACTCTAAACTGGTAACCTGTAAATACATTTAAAGCGTCGCCTATGAAGATTTTTATGTACTGACGTTTGGTACCATTCCATGAGTGTGCGCAATTTTAAAGCGTGACATGTTTGGTAGGTATTCACTTGGCGTAACAGCATATTTCACATTATACAAAAAAATTGGGCTAACTGTTTTGATAATTTTTTCATTTGTGAAATGTTTTTTTTTTTAAAAGGCGTTTGAAAAATTATTGCACAAATACCGTGAGAGATAAAAAGTTACAATGACTGCCATGTTATTCCCCAATGTGTCTGCTAAAAAAAATAATAATAATGTTTGCGTGTTCTGAGTAATTTTCTAGCAAAAAAATTATAATTTTTTTTGGAAGTGGTTAAACAAGTAAATATGATATACTTGCCTATTTAGTAATGCTAGCAATGCTTGTCTGGAAGGGCTGCTGTGTGATGTACATAAAAACAAATCCTTTGGAAAGTAAAAGAACTTCCACACATGAAAGTCAATTGTGTATTAAGCATGAAATTCAATTATTTAAGGGTAACACCGATGGGGGGGGGGGGGGGGGTGTCTGCAGATAGGATGTTGTCTGTTAATAAACATATAGCCTTTCATGGGACAAGATTATGATAGACATTAGTAGGTCAGTGAAGGAATAGTTGGGAGACGATTTACGGATTATTTAAAATTATAGTCATTGTCTGAAATGAAGAATGACATGAAGACTAATCATAATTATTGGACTTTTCGGTCAGTTGTAAGATGAAATTTGATCATTTTTTATTTATTATGAGTCATGCAGCGTTATCTCTGTATACACCCCAGGGCCGCCATCAGGAATTATGGGGCCCCTTACACAGATTCAGGCATGGGCCCCCTGGAGAACCGGGAGGGGGTGCTGCCGCTTGAAATTGAGAAGCGGGGTCCTGGGGACCTCAGGGTCCTTTAAAAAAAAATCTAAAAAGAAATTACAAAAAAAGGGGGGTTTCCATCCGGGACCTCTGGGCCCTTTAATGAAAAGAAACCTCTGGGCCCTTTAATAATAAAAAAAATATATATATGTATATATATGTATATATGTATTGCCTTCCAGGGCCCTGGGGATCTCTGGGCCCTTTAATAAAAAAAAATATATATATATAAACAAAAATAACATGGGGCCCTGGGGACCTCTGAGCCCTTTAATGAAAATAAAACAAAACTTGTGGGTATCCATAGAAGAAACAAAAAAACTCCACATGGTGTAGTTTGTTTGAAAAGGGAAACCTTTATTAGGCTGGTAAAATACAGAGTAATAAAAACAAAAAAGGAGAAATGCCAGTACCCAGGAAAAGATCTGGCACACGTGATCACATGAATGTAAAAAGAGCGCTTTTTACATTCATGTGATCACGTGTGCCAGATCTTTTGCCAGATCTTTTCCAGAGTACTGGCATTTCTCCTTTTTTGTTTTTATTGCTCTGTATTTTACCAGCCTAATAACGGCTTCCCTTTTCAAACAAACTACACCATGTGGAGTTTTTTTGTTTCTTCTATGGATACCCACAAGTTTTGTTCCATCTGAAAACCTGGAGCCACTCTCTATCCTGGACCTTGGGATCCCTGGGAAGGATCTACCATTCCTCCAACCATCACTCTCCATAGAGCCATCCATCCGAGGAGCTCTTACAAGCTTATCCGACACAGTGCCACTGACATAGGTGTCCACCTTATGCGGTAAGAGTACCCATTCTCTTAATTTACCAGTCTGGCTGTCCTGTATGCTTATTAAAGTGGATCACGCACACCATTTGAATCCCCAGTAACACAGGAGTGTTTTACAGTAGTGTTTCATATGAAGACCTATTTGTACCTATACATTGTTTTTTGAAGGACTTCCTACATACTTGACTGCTGTATAACATAAATCCCTTCCGCGTAAACTTAAACCCCTTTTCCCACACTTTTCTACTCTAATTAACTCAGACCTTACCAGGGTGTGGAGTAAAACATGGCCGTAGCAGCCTCCTTTATTAAAATATATTAACTTTTAACAATAACTCAAAAACAGTTCTCAAACAATATCAAAAAACCCATCAGTCCATGTGTCGGTCATTTAGCAGGAAAAAACCTTTTATTACCGCTTCCATAAAAACCATCCTGCACTGCGGTCCTCCCAGTCCATTGTTAGGCCTCAAGCCGACATGCTGGCTCAGAGACGATGCTGACCGCAGTGCACCCATTCCAACTGCTTCCAGCTAACCTCCGCTAACTGAAAGCCCAAACCTCAGGACCCATACCAACGACGAGTCCTGACCCATGTTTCCAAGGTTCCTCCTTCTCCTGCAACGACCAGACACCCGCCACTGCCACGACCTTGGCAACGTCATAATCTGCATGTTTTTGGGAAGACAAAACAAAGAAAGAACAACACAACCCTACGCATCCCCACAATTACCCCACTTATCTTAAGGGAGGGTGGGCGGGAACTTTCCCAGGGAATTGTGTTACAGAGGTGGGCGGGACTAACTATTTTATCAGACCTCACTCCCCCTCCCACCTCCTTCCTCCAATCCTGACACCCCTTACTCCAGTGCCCTGTTCCCATCGTCATGCCAGCCCTCCGCCTATGGCATTTCTTTTCTTTTTGCTCCGGGCTTTTCTTGACTGCTGTATAACATAAATCCCTTCCGCGTAAACTTAAACCCCTTTTCCCACACTTTTCTACTCTAATTAACTCAGACCATACCAGGGTGTGGAGTAAAACTCGGCCGTAGCAGCCTCCTTTATTAAAATATATTAACTTTAACAATAACTCAAAAACAGTTCTCAAACAATATCAAAAAACCCATCAGTCCATGTGTCGGTCATTTAGCAGGAAAAAACCTTTTATTACCGCTTCCATAAAAACCATCCTGCACTGCGGTCCTCCCAGTCCATTGTTAGGCCTCAAGCCGACATGCTGGCTCAGAGACGATGCTGACCGCAGTGCACCCATTCCAACTGCTTCCAGCTAACCTCCGCTAACTGAAAGCCCAAACCTCAGGACCCATACCAACGACGAGTCCTGACCCATGTTTCCAAGGTTCCTCCTTCTCCTGCAACGACCAGACACCCGCCACAGCGCCCCCCTGTAAAAACCTTTACAGGTGGGCGACCCTCCACACCCTAAGAGCTCTCCGTATGCCGTCTTCAATCCCCAAGGCCCACATGTCTATGCCCACATAATTCAAATGCACCCCGTCTGCCCGAAGGTACCTCCACGTCTCCTCCTCCAAATCCAGATGGCGAATCACTAAACCTCCGTTCTTCACCATAAACCTGCCGATGTCCCTATTTACCTTCCTCCTGGCTCTATTCATCCCCTCCCAAGACCTGGCCAAGCGCCAAGATGAGCGCGACACCATGTTAGACCAGACTATAACCATGTCCGGGAAGGCCACACGCAGACGCAAGATGTCAAACTTGATATCCTTTGTCAAGTCTAACATGGATCTACGACCCAAGTCATTCCCGCCTACGTGCAAAACCAGAACGTCAGGCGGGCGGTCCAGTCGTGCATAACGGTGCACTTCCGGTACCATTCTGCCCCATAGCATGCCCGGCACACCCACCCAGCGAACTCGGGCTTCCTGCCTAGGGAAGCCCAATTGCCGACCCTCTGGCCTAGCCTCAGCCCTCTTTCCTCCCCAAAACACATAGGAATGCCCGAGTATCCAAACCAGGGCCGGATCCGCATCTGAAAGAAAAGAGAAAGAACACTCCACCGTAACCCAAACTGCCAGGTATACAACTGCCACCTTATTAGAACCATTGCATTCAATCCCCCACACCACCCTCAAACAGTCACCATCAACTGAGGGCGAACATAAATGCGAAATCTGTTAGATTCCCACCTCCCAATGCGCTTCACAGACTCGTCATCCATCCCACTGCGAGCTGCTTCCGTGGCAGCCCCTATCCTGAACGAATGAGATGAATACTCTTTTTCAGGTAAACCCATACCCCGCAAACACTTACGAAAAACCGCTATAAACTGAAACCTTGACAACGGCAAACAGTCCCCATGTATCAAAAATGACCCTTCAGCATTTGGGCGCACTTCCAAAAATCTACCCACGGCCCGGACTGGGCAAAGCTCCGACCCTGAGAGCGCGTAAATCCTAATAGCCTTACCTCTGCCGAGCTGGTCCGTCTTGGATCTGCGCAACCACACACCTTGTCTTTCTGGCAACTCACCTCATTCCGTTCAAATCCGCCGTGCACTCGTTTTGAAGGGCTGACCAGCTCGCCTATCCTAAACGCCCCAAAGAAAGCCAAAGTGAAAGCAGCCCGAAATAACGCCACCTCATAGGACGAAGAACAAACCCCCGGTAAACTAGCCAACAAGCCCTGAAGGACTCCAAACGACACCGGGTGCCTGGAATCCTTGCCCCGGACCGACCTACGGTACCCTTTTAACGCCTGACGTACCCAGAAGTCCTTGGTGAAATCCGGTAAACCTTGCCATTTGAACAAGAAGGCCAGACCGGCCATCTTTTTGCCTAAAGCTGCAGCTGAAACCCCATTTTCCATCTCCCGTGACACAAAATACAACACCAGCAAACGCAAGTCCGTCCCATTGTCTGCTACCCCGACCTCGCGCCCAAATTCCGTCCACTCTAGCCACACCTTGCTGTAGGCGGCCCACGTCGACTCACTCACCGACCTACGAATCCATCCGCAAACTACTCCAAGGCGATCCTCCACAGCCAGTCGGGACACGGTAACCCCTGTTGCTCCGCTTCCGGCGCCAACTCCCGAAACCGGTCCCACTGGAATCGAGACAAAGCGTCAGCAATGACGTTTTCCACACCAGGCAAATGCACAGCATAAATAGACGCATTCAATTGCATGCACCGCAACACAAGGTGTTGGAGCAAACGCACCACCGGGGGCGAAGAGGCTGACGATTTGTTGATCGCCTGCACCACCCCCAAATTGTCACAATGGAAGCGAACCTTCCGATCCCGGAAGCCCTCGCCCCATAACTCAATTGCCAGTACCACCGGAAATAATTCCAGCAGCGCCAAATTTTTTGTAAACCCAGCATCCACCCAACTTTGCGGCCACGGACCTGCGCTCCACTTGCCCCGGAAGAATGCTCCAAAACCGGTGGAACCAGCAGCGTCAGTAAACAACTCCACATCAAAATTGCTGACTGGCCCAGACATCCACAGAGCCCTGCCGTTGAAGGACACCAAGAATGTGTGACACCCCCTCAGATCCGACCTGTGCGTTCTGCCCAAGCGAACGAAATGGTGAGGCAAGCACACCCCCGCCGTACTAGACGACAGCCGTTGGCAAAAGGCCCTACCCATAGGTACAATGCGACAAGCAAAATTGAGCTTCCCCAGCAAAGATTGCAGCGGCCTCAATTGAACCTTACGCATGCCCAACATACCTTGAATCACTTCCTTCAAATCTTCAACCTTGCCTTGCGGCAAGCGGCATTCCATGGCCTCGGAGTCAATTGTGATCCCCAGGAATGTAATGGTCGTCGTAGGACCTTCCGTCTTGTCCGGCGCCAGCGGAACCCCAAACCTGTCCGCAATGTGTTGCAAAGTGCCTAACAAAACCACACTAACCCTGGATCCTGCTGGTCCCACGCAAAGGAAGTCATCCAGGTAATGGATAACGGAATTAACCCCGGAAACATCTCGAACCACCCATTCCAAAAATGAACTAAACGTTTCAAACAGCGAGCATGAAACCGAACAACCCATGGGCAGGCACTGGTCCACAAAGAATCCCCCCCCCCATATGCACCCCAAGAACCTGAAACTGTCAGGGTGGACAGGTAGTAGTCTAAAAGCCGCCTCCACATCCGCTTTTGCCATCAGAGCACCGCGACCATAAAAACGCACCCAATGAATTGCCGCGTCGAACGACGTGTAGGTAACCGTACACGTGTCCTTGTCAATAGCCTCATTAACCGACCCCCCTTTCGGGAAAGAAAGGTGATGAATCAGCCTAAACTTATTGGGCTCCTTTTTTGGTACCACACCTAACGGGGACACCACCAAATCCGGGAAGGGAGCCTCAGCAAAGGGGCCGGACATGCGACCCAAGGAAACTTCCTTGAACAATTTCTCAGAAACAACCTCTGGGTGGCGCAAGGCCGATCGTAAATTGCGGGGCACAGGCGGAACCGCCTGCAATGAACACGGAATATGAAAACCGTCCGTGAAACCCCGTTCCAGTAGCCTCGCCGCCTGCCTGTCCGGGTACCTATTTAGGAACGGACGCATCCTTCCCACCATCACTGGAGTCCTCCCTTTTGTTAGAAGACTCTCCCTGACGCCCCTTTCCTTGCTTGAAGCACCGGGCTGAGGCGTGGGATCCCCCACATCCCGAGCACTCGTGCTTGAAACGGCAAGAGGATCCAAACTTGCAACTCCCTGAATTAAACTGCCAACAAACCCCCTTTGTTCTACTGGCCGGCTGTCCAAGGGAAGACGATCCACCGGCCCCCCCCTGAAAAAACTGGTTCGGGGCCTTGGCGGATATCATCAAACGCACCCACAAATTTATGTCCTTGTGGTCCCAACGCAGGTCCGGACGCACCGCCATCCGCTGCCTAAATTGCTCATCGTAACGGAGCCACGCAGTGCCCCCGTATATCCTATATGCCTCCCCAATGGAGTCCTGGTACCCAAACAACGCTGCCCCACATCCTGGCTTTTTTGTACAAATCACACTAGCCAAAATACCGAAAGCCTGCAGCCAATTTGCGAACGTACGCGGGATCAGCCGATACCTACGCTTCTCCTCGTCCTCCTTTTTGGAGTCGTCCGGCTTGACCCTATCCAGGTTAAACTTTTCCAGTGGCAACAAGGAAAAAATTTCCACATACTCACCCCTGCCGATCTTTTCGTGAACCTCCGCCTTCAGGTGAGGACCTAACGGGCCCTCGAAGCAAACATACACTTCGCATTTTGCCGCGTCTGCCAACCTAACCAGATCCTGCCTCTCACCCTTTTGGGAATCCTGCCCCACCACAGCGGCCACCGCAGCCATGGGGGCGTGAACAGATGCCGCAACCACAGGAGCTACGATCGCAGCAGTCATCACACTGTCTCCCCCAGCCGTTGGCACCCATGCAGCCGCCGGACAATCCCCTGGCCCCCCTTGTTCAAAACGTCTCACCAAATCCTTGATCCCAGCTAAAAAAAACAGAAAACCAGCCTCCTCCCCTCCGGGGGCCCCCCCAACCACACCGCGCTGCACACACACACCCGCATGACTACCCCTAGCAGCCCCAACCGCAGCCATGTCAATGGAAGGTAAATTTAAAATGGACTCACCGGGCTGCCTAGGATGAGACCCATCAGCCGACCGTCCTGCATCCCTCGCTGCCGATCGCTCCGGTGACCTCCGCTCCTCCTCAGATCCAGACAATTCCCCTTCCGATCGGTCCACAGCTTGCTCCTCCTCGGACGAAAGCCCTCCAGGGGATGGGGCCCTGGATGCCGCGGGTCCTGTCGCCGCCTGCCTGCGCCTCAGGCCCACCGACCCGTGTGCAGATTTCTTGGATGCTTTCCCCGGACCGGGGGGGCTCTCTCCAGCCCTGCAGCGTCGCCGAACTCCTGGACTCCCCCCCCCATCTGGTGCTGGTACCCGGCCGCGGCGGTAGCAGGCCCAGATTCCGCCACCTGCGATCTTGTCTGCCGAGGCCCCCCCACGTGGGAGGAGGGGCCCGCGCGCTCCGGTTCCCGCCGACGAACGGGCGTAGCCGCCGATCCGGAGCTCCCGGACCGGCCACCCGTGGAGCTGCGCCCATGCTGGGGATTCCTTCCGGTGTCCCCCACGCCGGCGGCGTTCCTCCGCTTCGTGGGAGGACCCGAAGGGGCCCGAGGAGCGGGATTCCCGGTGCGGCGTCTAGCTCCGGGGGAGAGGTCAGGGGAGAAGCGCTCAGGCGGCTTAGACTGCCTAGCTCGCGCTGACTCCCTCCCCCTAGCCTGGGGAACCTCCAGCTGTGTCCCCATCAGCGGCGCAAGGTTCTGCTGAACCCAATCCTGCCCCCTCACTGAGGCCTCGGCCCTCAGCTCAGCTAAGAGCTCCTGCACCCTGGACATGACTGAACTTTCCCAGGGAATTGTGTTACAGAGGTGGGCGGGACTAACTATTTTATCAGACCTCACTCCCCCTCCCACCTCCTTCCTCCAATCCTGACACCCCTTACTCCAGTGCCCTGTTCCCATCGTCATGCCAGCCCTCCGCCTATGGCATTTCTTTTCTTTTTGCTCCGGGCTTTTCTTTATAATTCATTGTTTGCACTCTAAGGGTTTCACCATCCCTTTAATTGTTTATCTTTGTATTGTGTTTTTGGTTCACTCATCACACTATAATCCCACCCATTTGGATGAGATTCATATAAACTGCTTCACGCAATTTTACATTTTTAAGCGCTGCACTTATTTTTTCTTTATTGTTCACTCACAGGTTGTTTCACTGTTAGTGCTGGCAGCTTCACTTTATACTATCAGCAGCGCAACTTTCTTTTGTTCTGTTTGTTTTTCCTCTCACTGGCCTAGCAGCCAGGATGGTGCACGGAATAAAGTACAGTCTCTGCCACAGACCTTCCTTTCTTGATGAGATATTTTGGTCCGGAATCCTCTGCCACAGGATTCAGCACCTAAATCTCTTTAGCTTTTTCTCACTAGAACCTTTGAATTCAACAGGCGACACTTTCAAACCTCTCGGAGTATGGTGCATCCTTTGGTGAAGCTTCCAGGCCTTCTCCTAAGGTACCAGCCTCTTGCATGGCCCCTACCAGGATAGGTCCTCCCCTGGTCACCTTCATCAAGTGGCCTCCTCCCGCAGGACGGACAGCACAGGATCACCTCTGCGGTACAAGCCCCAGTCAGACAACTGGGCCCAACAGACAAAGCCACAGCCCCGGGCCAACATGGTCACGGAACAACACGCACCCCCGGCCAGGCGGGCCACGGGGGCGTGAACGGATGGACAGACCGCAGCACCAATGGCGTCTGTCCCTTAAGTACCCCTCCCCAGCACAGCGGGGCAACCACTCCCACTGATTTGTGGCTGAGGGGGACACTCAATATACCATGACCTGGCTGCTGCCACCCTTGGCCTGGGGTGGTAATAACACCCCCAGGCGATCAATGGTGGATCACTCCCAGCACAGCCATGGCTGGAACAGAGGCTAAATTGCCCTTAATCACTCTAGTCTGAGCCAAATAACATCTCAGACCCCCATTAAATTTGAGGCAGCGGCTGTTCAACAGGAGCAAGGTGCTACACATATGCATTGACATAAAATAGTATTTTGGAGATGGCCATCAGAAAGTGATATTGGTGATATATGGTGATATTCTTCAGTCAAATTAACTTTATTGGTGGACACTAACAAAATAAAAAAAAGATGCATGTGAAGATAGAATGCCTTGAAAATGCCCAATTAGGGAATAACTAGATACAATAATATTTTAGGCAAGCACATGAAGAGAGCCAGTTACAACCTGAAACACAAAAAAAAAACAAGTCAAGTACATTGCAGGCATATGATGTTTCTATAGCAACAAAATAAAAATAGAGCACCGATAACATTCTTTTCAAATAAGTGTTTTCATTAAAAAAGGATAGTAGCACAAATATATGTAGTGCCTCTTGAGCTCTACCAAACAACGTTTCAAATGGAATCCATGTGCAGAGTTGAATGAAACAAGCTCTTACCATTTTTGCTTTTGAAGAATGTACCAACAGTGCATTCTTTTCATGCCCACAATCTGTAAAGTTCCTACTTGACAATTAGGTGAATGCAGTAAAAGACGGCAGTTTTATACATGAGCTGCAAAGTAGACATGGGTTTTAAAGTGTTATAAACCCATGACCCTACATTAAAATGCAATTATTTCAGTAAATATATACTGCTAAATACCTTTTTTTTATCAGCAGTTAAAGCAGTCTTGTGACTTCTATCAGTGTCTGCTTAAAGCTTGTGGAAGGAGTTTTCATTTTCCCACAATTGTCATATGAGGCTGCAGGACCCTTGTCCCTCTATCTGGACAGTGCTGAGGCCCTGTGCACGCTCCCAAGAAAAAAACTCCATCAATATACACCAAACTGTGCATGTGCAGCTTGTCCCCTGGCTCTGTAACTATCAGGAAATATATTGGCAGTCAGCAGAAGAGGGAGATGATCAGAGGAGACGTGATCGAGCAGCCTTTTTACACAATGCAGAGGATTAACCCCTTAGGTTCCAAAGTAAGTATAACAAGCATTCTTTACTGCAGATACAGACTGATTTTACTGTTGTGGGTTTAGTAACACTTTAAGTTCCAAACAAGCATGTGTTTGCATTGAACTTAAAGTGGAGCTCCGGCCACAATTTCACTTTTTAAATATAAATACCCCTGTAATACACAAGCTTAACCACTTAAGGACTGCCGGATGACTATGTACGTCCACAGAATGGCACGTACAGGCAGATGGGCGTACATGTACGTCCCTGCCTTCTAGCGGGTCGGGGATCTGATTGGGACCCCCTCCTCTGCGTGCGGCGGCCGCTAAGTGTCTGGGAGCGATCTGGGATGAGGGGGCGGCTGTTCGTTTTTGTCCGCCACCTCCGGATCGCTCCCAGCCTATCCGCTTCCTCCTCTGCCTGAACTGTAAACACAGGCAGAGGAGGAAGTGATGTCACCTCTCATCCCGCCGGTATTTTCATCCGGCGGAGGAGAGGAGACATCACACAGTGAGTAGCACCAAGCACCACACTGACACCAGTACACATAGGCACACAAATCCCCCCCAGTCACCCCCCGATCACCCCCCCAGCCCCCTGTCACAGTGTCACTAAATAGCAGTGATCATTTATTTACTGATCACTGCATTTAGTGTCAGTGTGACAGGCAGTTAGTGTCAGGCAGTTAGTGTTAGGTCCAGGGTAGCCCCCTACCCCCCAATAAAGGTTTTAACCCCTTGATCACCCCCTAGTTAACCCTTTTACTCCCTTTTTCCAGCGTCACTAAGCGATCGTTTTTCTGATCGCTGTATTAGTGTCGCTGGTGCCGCTAGGTAGCTAGTTATTTTTTAAAGTTCGCCGCCATGTTTTTATAGCATTAGAAAATTTATGGGGGTACCTAACACTATATAAACATGACCGCGAACCTCAAAAAATAACTAGCTACCTAGCGGCACCAGCGACACTAATACAGCGATCAGAAAAACGATTGCTTAGTGATGCTGGCAATAGGGTGTGAAAGGGTTAACTCTAGGGGCAATCGGGGGTTAAAACCTTTATTAGGTACCCCCATACATTTTCTAATAAAGGTTTTAACCCCTGTTTCCCCTAGAGTTAACCCCTTCACCCCCTATTGCCAGCATCACTAAGCGATCGTTTTTCTGATCGCTGTATTAGTGCCGCTAGTCCTGCTAGGTAGCTAGTTATTTTTTGAGGTTCGCCCGCCAGGTTTTTATAGCGTTAGGTACCCCCATACATTTTCAAATAAAGGTTTTAACCCCTGATTGCCCCTAGAGTTAACCCTTTCACCCCCTATTGCCAGCGTCACTAAGCGATCATTTTTCTGATCGCTGTATTAGTGTCGCTGGTGCCACTAGGTAGCTAGTTAGTGCCAGTAACGCTTACACCCACGTGCAAAGCATACACCCCCCATATGTGGAATTACACCCCAAAATACATTCTGCTGCTTCTCCTGACAACGGGGATACCACATGTGTGAGACTTTTTGGAAGCCTAGCCGCGTACGGGACCCCAAAAACCAATCACTGCCTTCAGGCTTTCTAAGGGTGTACATTTTTGATTTCACTCCTCACTACCTATCACAGTTTCAAAGGCCATAAAATGCCAAAATAGCACAAAAAAAACACCAAATTACCCCATTTTGGAAAGTAGACACCCCAAGGTATTTGCTGCGAGGCATGTCGAGTCCATGGAATATTTTATATTTTGACACAAGTTGCGGTTGTGGTGTATACAAACTAAACATGTGCGCCGTCAATAAATTAATTTAGTTTCGTATCGCATTAGCCGTTATTTCGTATTTCGTGCCCGAAACTCAATTTTGGTTAGATTCGTTCACTTTTCATAAAAAATTACCAACATTCGTTATGATGAATTTAAAAAGCTGGACGCTTAAAAAGGACTAATAGTATCTGCTGTGATCATTATACGGGGTTCCCACAATCCCCGTGCTGTGCTGAGTTCCTGGGGCTGTACTTCAGCTGTGCTCATTATGAGGGGTTCCCACCACCCCTGTGCTGTGCTGAGTTCCTGGGGCTGTACGTCAGCTGTGCTCAATATGAGGGGTTCCCACCATCCTTGTGCTGTGCTCATTAAGAGGGGTTCCCACCATCCTTATGCTGTGCTCATTATGAGGTGTTCCCACCATCCCTGTGCTGTGCTCATTATGAGGGGTTCCCACCATCCCTGTACTGTGCTAAGTTCCTGGGGCTGTACTTCTGCTGTGCTCATTATGAGGGGTTCCCACCATCCCTGTGCTGTGCTGAGTTCCTGGGGCTGTACTTCTGCTGTGCTCAATATGAGGGGTTCCCACCATCCCTGTGCTGTGCTGAGTTCCTGGGGCTGTACTTCTGCTGTGCTCAATATGAGGGGTTCCCACCATCCCTGTGCTATGCTGAGTTCCTGGGGCTGTACTTCAGCTGTGCTCATTATGAGAGGTTCCCACTATCCCTGTGCTGTGCTCATTATGAGGGGTTTTCCACCATCCCTGTGCTGAGCTGAGTTCCTTGGGCAATGTTGTTTTGGGTTAGTCTGTACCAGTCCCCCCCTTATCTACAGATGTCAAACCTTCAAATTGATGGTCTAGGAAGTTTGGTTTAACCAGACATCCATAGTCTCTTGTTAAGACATAAAATCATTGTCTATTCATGAGCTCATGAACTTAATTTCAACCCTTAAAGAGAATATGGCTGCCCTTCTGCTCATAATATATATGAATAGGAACAATATGAAAAATACAGGGAGTGCAGAATTATTAGGCAAATGAGTATTTTGACCACATCATCCTCTTTATGCATGTTGTCTTACTCCAAGCTGTATAGGCTCGAAAGCCTACTACCAATTAAGCATATTAGGTGATGTGCATCTCTGTAATGAGAAGGGGTGTGGTCTAATGACATCAACACCCTATATCAGGTGTGCATAATTATTAGGCAACTTCCTTTCCTTTGGCAAAATGGGTCAAAAGAAGGACTTGACAGGCTCAGAAAAGTCAAAAATAGTGAGATATCTTGCAGAGGGATGCAGCACTCTTAAAATTGCAAAGCTTCTGAAGCGTGATCATCGAACAATCAAGCGTTTCATTCAAAATAGTCAACAGGGTTGCAAGAAGCGTGTGGAAAAACCAAGGCGCAAAATAACTGCCCATGAACTGAGAAAAGTCAAGCGTGCAGCTGCCAAGATGCCACTTGCCACCAGTTTGGCCATATTTCAGAGCTGCAACATCACTGGAGTGCCCAAAAGCACAAGGTGTGCAATACTCAGAGACATGGCCAAGGTAAGAAAAGCTGAAAGACGACCACCACTGAACAAGACACACAAGCTGAAACGTCAAGAATGGGCCAAGAAATATCTCAAGACTGATTTTTCTAAGGTTTTATGGACTGATGAAATGAGAGTGAGTCTTGATGGGCCAGATGGATGGGCCCGTGGCTGGATTGGTAAAGGGCAGAGAGCTCCAGTCCGACTCAGACGCCAGCAAGGTGGAGGTGGAGTACTGGTTTGGGCTGGTATCATCAAAGATGAGATTGTGGGGCATTTTCGGGTTGAGGATGGAGTCAAGCTCAACTCCCAGTCCTACTGCCAGTTTCTGGAAGACACCTTCTTCAAGCAGTGGTACAGGAAGAAGTCTGCATCCTTCAAGAAAAACATGATTTTCATGCAGGACAATGCTCCATCACACGCGTCCAAGTACTCCACAGCATGGCTGACAAGAAAGGGTATAAAAGAAGAAAAACTAATGACATGGCCTCCTTGTTCACCTGATCTGAACCCCATTGAGAACCTGTGGTCCATCATCAAATGTGAGATTTACAAGGAGGGAAAACAGTACACCTCTCTGAACAGTGTCTGGGAGGCTGTGGTTGCTGCTGCACGCAATGTTGATGGTGAACAGATCAAAACACTGACAGAATCCATGGATGGCAGGCTTTTGAGTGTCCTTGCAAAGAAAGGCGGCTATATTGGTCACTGATTTGTTTTTGTTTTGTTTTTGAATGTCAGAAATGTATATTTGTGAATGTTGAGATGTTATATTGGTTTCACTGGTAAAAATAAATAATTGAAATGGGTATATATTTGTTTTTTGTTAAGTTGCCTAATAATTATGCACAGTAATAGTCACCTGCACACACAGATATCCCCCTAAAATAGCTAAAACTAAAAACAAACTAAAAACTACTTCCAAAAATATTCAGCTTTGATATTAATGAGTTTTTTGGGTTCATTGAGAACATGGTTGTTGTTCAATAATAAAATTAATCCTCAAAAATACAACTTGCCTAATAATTCTGCACTCCCTGTATACAATATGCGACTTTATATGTATTCTTTTAACCCCAAATGTTCCGACACTTAGCATTATGAAAGAAGTGATCTAAGAGGGCAAGGTGCAAGACATCAAGGGAAAGGCTCTCCACATACAGTACTGTACATAAAGCACCACATGAGGGGAAGCCTTCTCTTGACCTATCGTTCTACATCCTTGAGAAGCAGGAGATGTGATAATATGCGGAAATTCCTTTTTTTATTTTATTTTTTATATTATTAGACCATATATCTTGGCCCAGATTCACAGAGCGATTACGCCTGCGCAACAGGAGATGTGCGGCGTAAGTCGAAATGCGCACGTGCGTTTCGATGCACGGCATCCCCAGAACGAGATACGCAAAAATCTACTTTTTTTTTGTCCCGCGTAATTTCGTTAGACTGGCGCATCCGTCCGCGCAAAAGTGCGCTAGACAGACCATTGATTTGCTAGTCAAATATGCTAATGAGGGACTTACGGGGATCCACAAAAGAACGTTGGGGCAACGCAGGCGACGCAGTGTGCGCAACAGCAAAATGTCCTGTCTAAAATTAGAGCATATAAAAGCTGGTCTAAAAAGAGAAAAAAAGTCTACTTGTTAGATAAAGCAACACTGTTAGTGAGGAGCTCAGCAGTCACACGTGTTGCACAACAATCTGTATGCCAACATGCCAAGGGCATCGTCGCACATAGCTATACTACTGACTTTAGATGAACAAAGAAGGATGAGGGCACGGAGGATGGCACGAAGGATGGCACGGGAGAGGATATATACCGCACACGCATAGACCTGTTTGGCATGAGTGATTCTGAGGTGTTTTGCATCTTCAGATTCACACCTCATGTCATCCTGGAATTAACCACAACCCTGCAGGAGGACATCACCAGCCCAACACACCGCTCACATGCAGTGCAGCCACTGGTCAAGGTCATGGCAACACTCCATTTCCTTGCCAGTGGCTCTTTTCAGCGTACAAGTGGAGTGGTGGCTGGGATGTCACAATCCTCCATGAGCAGATGTGTGCACCAGGTTGTCCCTGCAATCCTCAGACGCATGGCCAACCAAATCATCAAACCCACCACTAAGGACCTGCGGCTGAAGGCAATGACAGATTTCTACAGAATTGCCAGATTCCCACGCACTGTGGGGGCCATTGATTGCACACATGTGGCACTCCAGCCCCCCCATGAGACAGAGCACATGTACCGCAATCGGAAGCATTGGCATTCCATCAACGTACAGGTGATAGTCGATGCCCAAGGCCTCATATGGCACGTCCGTGCCAAACACCCAGGGTCCAGCCATGACAGCTACATATACAATCAAAGCCACATCCGAATGGAATTCGATCAGAACGTGTATGGGGACACCTGGCTTGTTGGTGAGTGACATGGGTGGCAGGCATGACTATCCCCTCCCATGATGCACACATCACAAGGGGCACATGCATGACTAACATCCTCCTGTCTTTTCCCTTACAGGTGACTCTGCATATCCACTAGTTTTGGTTTTAACTATAGTTTTTTCTACAGCTATATAGCTATGTTGCCTTATGTATACATATGTGTGTGTGTGTGTGGTCATGTGCTGAGGGTCTGTCAGCTAGGTTTTACCTGATTTTATGTCAATCTATTGGCATTTCTTAATCCTGATGTATTTGGCACGGAGGATGGCACGAAGGATGGCACGGGAGAGGATATATACCGCACACGCATAGACCTGTTTGGCATGAGTGATTCTGAGGTGTTTTGCATCTTCAGATTCACACCTCATGTCATCCTGGAATTAACCACAACCCTGCAGGAGGACATCACCAGCCCAACACACCGCTCACATGCAGTGCAGCCACTGGTCAAGGTCATGGCAACACTCCATTTCCTTGCCAGTGGCTCTTTTCAGCGTACAAGTGGAGTGGTGGCTGGGATGTCACAATCCTCCATGAGCAGATGTGTGCACCAGGTTGTCCCTGCAATCCTCAGACGCATGGCCAACCAAATCATCAAACCCACCACTAAGGACCTGCGGCTGAAGGCAATGACAGATTTCTACAGAATTGCCAGATTCCCACGCACTGTGGGGGCCATTGATTGCACACATGTGGCACTCCAGCCCCCCCATGAGACAGAGCACATGTACCGCAATCGGAAGCATTGGCATTCCATCAACGTACAGGTGATAGTCGATGCCCAAGGCCTCATATGGCACGTCCGTGCCAAACACCCAGGGTCCAGCCATGACAGCTACATATACAATCAAAGCCACATCCGAATGGAATTCGATCAGAACGTGTATGGGGACACCTGGCTTGTTGGTGAGTGACATGGGTGGCAGGCATGACTATCCCCTCCCATGATGCACACATCACAAGGGGCACATGCATGACTAACATCCTCCTGTCTTTTCCCTTACAGGTGACTCTGCATATCCACTGGGACCCCATCTCATGACTCCTATCCAGAACCCCCAAACCCCAGGAGAGGAAAGATACAATCAAGCACATGCCCAAACACGAGCAGTGGTGGAGCGCACCTTTGGCCTCCTGAAGTCACGTTTCCGATGCCTGGATAAGTCTGGGGGTACCCTCTTGTATTCCCCAAACTTCGTGTGCCAGATCATCGGTGCATGTTGCATGCTGCACAACTTCGCAGTAAGAAAGGGCCTGCAGATTGACCTACGTGATGACCTGACCCCTGAACCAGACAATCCCCCCCTAACCGAGGGTCCCCCGTCTTCTGAGGAAAGAGCAGCCAGGAGACAACTCACATTGGGCATCTTTGCACGTTAAACACACACATTAATCATGGCACAATGAGAATGCATGCATGCACACCACTGTGGTCCCTAGCACACACACCCCACATCCACATCAAATTGGATTGGCACCAGTCCACCATGCAGGACTTGTGAGCAGCAACGCCACGCCAAGGCTCCAATTATGTCACTGTACATTCATACACCATTCACACGGACCTGGGGATCACTTCTCCCTGGTCCTGGGGAACCCTTCTCCACCAAAATTGAGGGTGACACCCCTTTTCCGGCAGGAATGTCACCCCACATTCAAACAGCATTCACAACCCAAAAAAAAAAAAATTACCAGCAAAATCAAAAATTTTCCAGCAAAAAAAAAAATCAAAAAAAGGGGAAAAAAAAATTATTGCCCTTTACGTGAGCCACGCCTGGGGCTGACCATGGTCTCCTTCAAGCGCGCATGCGCGAGCCGGCTGGCCCTTCATTTGCATGGGGTCACGGCTCATTTCAATGTAACACGCCCACGTCCTTCCCAATTTGTATTACTCCGCCTTACGCCTCTGAAATAACGTTACGCATGCGCAATTTTCTGCGCAAAAGCTACGAGAATAGGGTGATTACGCAACAAAATTGCGCAAGTCTAACGTAAAGGCGGTGCGCTACGCCGGTCCAATAATGCGCAGATGTACGTGAATCTGGGCCTTTGCCTTTAATGTTAGGCATTAATACAAAAATCTCCTGTGCTCTGGTGTTTTTGCTATAGGGTAATGTAGTCCAATCCTAGGACAAAGTCTCAAATTTTGCAGCCCTCCTCAGAGCCATGAGCGTTCATAGAACTAAGAGAAAAAAGAGAAAGAAAGCTACAGTTGTGCAGTCGGCTCCAATACTCCCTCCAGTGGCAAAAATGATAAGGAGAGGGGAAAAGGGAACATGACTATAGCCACACAGGGTGGAAGAAATAAATACATTAGGATGAAGAAATGCCAATAGATTGACATTAAATCAGGTAAAACCTAGCTGACAGACCCTCAGCACATGGCCACACACACATATGTATATATAAGGCAACATAGCTATATAGCTGTAGAAAAAATGATAGTTAAAACCAAAACTAAAGCTACGCATGTGGTTGACAGCAAGTCACTAGTGTTCCTGAACTTAGAGCTAAGGGTCGATGATAATGGTGGAATCTACTCAAGAACCCACTTTAAACCTAGTGTGGGTAATTTCTACTTGCATGCCCGCAGCCATCATCATCCTAGGTGGATCAAAAATGTTCCATTTGGGCAGTTCTGTAGACTTAGGCAGATTTGTACTCTTAAAAGGGATTATGAAGATCGAAGTCTGGTCATAAGGAACAAATTCAAGGAGAAGGGGTATGATGAAGTGCATATAGAAGAGGCTTTCCACAAGTACCTACAGTCATATTAAGAAGGCAATATAAAGAGCGATAAAATTACAAAGTATGCCAAGGATGAAGCACCTTTGGTGAGATTCTGTACTAGATACAACAACAAAGTCTCTATGATACAGAAAATCTTCAAGAAGAATTAGAAGACTCTGGAATCAGATCCATTCTTGAAGGCTTGCCTTCCGCCTCATCCAAATTTAGTCTTCAGAAGACCCAAAGATCTGAGGAGCATCATTGGCCCGAGTAGAGTAAAGACGAATAAGAGCAAAGGGCTGAATAATGCCTGGACTACCATCTTTGACCAGAAAGGGAGCTATAGATGTGGAGTGAGCAATTGCGGGAATTGTATACATATGTGCCACAGAAAAAAAGCTGTAACTGGAGTGGATAGAAGAAGTCATAAGATTAAGCAGTTTATCAACTGTGGGATCACATATGTCATCTATGGTCTACTTTGTCTGTGTGGCCTCATGTATGTTGGCCGAACCTCCCGACCAATGAAGACCACAATCAGGGGCAGACTAACAACTTATGGGGCCCCCATGTAGTAGGAGATTATGGGGCCCCTGGGCAATAGGAGATTATGGGGCCCCCAGGCAATAGATTATGGGGCCACACAGTATACACACATTCAGTATACATACACAGTATACATACACAGAATACACACACATTATACACACACAGAATACAAATACACACACTAAAAGGTACTAGAGAGGCGTGGCAGCTATAATCTTGGGATTTTTTTTAAAAACACAGATTTTTGCATATTGTCCCTGGTTTTACTGAGGCTGGCAACCCCGATAGGGCCCCCTAGTGGCATGGGGCCCCACAGGGTCTCAAAGAAGAGATTGAGTTACACAATATAGTATGACCCTTTGTGGGGATAGAACCACACTCTCTAGCGAGTGGGGGTAGTAAGGACTATAGAGGGTTTGGGTTTTAGGTCAACATTAGGCCATTAACGGTTAGTTCTAATTAGTGTTGCTCACGAATATTCGCATTGCGAATATTCGCTACGAATATTGCATATTCGAGTATTCGCGAATAACACGAATATCGCGGCGAATATTCGCTATTTCGAATATTCGAATGTTTTCAATTTTTTTTTTAGAACAGATCACATCCTAGAGATCCCCATCGACGTCTAAAAGCATTGCTGGTATGATTAGAGACCTTGGGCCGAGTAGCTGCAGCTCTCATTTTATATTGCCGAAAAATCGCAATGCGATTATTCGGCAATAGCGATATCGCGCGATTATTTTATATTGTAATATATCACGAATATTCTGAGCCAATCAGAGTGCTCCATTCCGCATTTCTCGAAATTTCGCAATTATTTTGTATTGTAATATATCACGAATATTCTGAGCCAATCAGAGTGCTCCATTCCGCATTTCTCGAATATTCGCAATTATTTTATATTGTAATATATCACAAATATTCTGAGCCAATCAGAGTGCTCCATTCCGCATTTCTCGAATATTCGCAATTATTTTATATTGTAATATATCACGAATATTCTGAGCCAATCAGAGTGCTCCATTCCGCATTTCTCGAATATTCGCAATTATTTTATATTGTAATATATCACGAATATTCTGAGCCAATCAGAGTGCTCCATTCTGCATTTCTCGAATATTCGCAATTATTTTATATTGTAATATATCACAAATATTCTGAGCCAATCAGAGTGCTCCTTCCGCATTTCTCGAATATTCGCAATTATTGTGTATTGTAATATATCACGAATATTCTGAGCCAATCAGAGTGCTCCTTCCGCATTTGCCGAATATTCGCAATTATTGTGTATTGTAATATATCACGAATATTCTGAGCCAATCAGAGTGCTCCTTCCGCATTTCTCGAATATTCGCAATTATTTTGTATTGTAAAATATCACGAATATTCTGAGCCAATCAGAGTGCTCCATTCCGCATTTCTCGAAATTTCGCAATCGCAATCGCAATTCGCATTCGCATTTGCAATAGCGAAAATTCGCAATAGCGAAAATTCGCAATAGCGAAAATTCGCAATAATTTAATTTCCAAAAAATATCACGAATATTCGTATTTAGCGAATATATCTCGAATATTCGACTATATATTCGAGATATATCGCGAAATCGAATATGGCATATTCTGCTCAACACTAGTTCTAATAGGTTAGTACAGGAATATGGTATGATAGCGACCTAGGGGCCTATTTTTAAGATATGTGTTTAGTAGGGTGTTAATTTTTTTTTGGAGGGGGGGGGGGGGGTGTTTGTAACATTGTAATACACTGACTCAAATTGTTTGGCTAAATATTGGTGTGTCATGGCCTCTCCTTAGACCCATGACATCACAGGCTTTGTCCGATGACTGACGTGGGTCTTGTGCGCAGTGGGTGGGTGAAATATATAAAGTATGGCCTAGAAGCATCTATGTTGCTTCAAAAGTTGCACTTATGTATTTATTTTAAGTGATTTTATATACAAGTGTAAGTTATGTATTTGGAGAGAGCTATATTTACTTATATATAATTATACATATGAGTGCATGCTCTCTCTCCCTCTCCGGTTTTATCTAATGAATTATGGTTTACTGGATCTTCTGTAGAGATTTTATATAGTGGCATATGTCTACCAATTAATATTTTTAGCATTAGTAATCATTTTTTAGGAGCACAAACATTCTATTAATGTATTATATTATTGTGTACTATTTACTGTTAGTACAGTTCAGATTAGGCAATACTAGTTGCATACCCATTTGGGCCCCACCCACTGCGAGCACACTTTTTAGCTTTAGTTTTGGTTTTAACTATAGTTTTTTCTACAGCTATATAGCTATGTTGCCTTATGTATACATATGTGTGTGTGTGTGTGGTCATGTGCTGAGGGTCTGTCAGCTAGGTTTTACCTGATTTTATGTCAATCTATTGGCATTTCTTAATCCTGATGTATTTATTTCTTCCACCCTGTGTGGCTATAGTCATGTTCCCTTTCCCCCCTCTCCTTATCATTTTTGCCACTGGAGGGAGTATTGGAGATGACTGCGCGCCTGTAGCATTGATCCCATTGGAATGGGCGGGTGAACCGGAGGTGGTAGGTGGAGCACTAATACACATACACACACCTCCTGGCAGTGCTGTCTCAATATGCGCTGCCTATACAGGGCGGCAATGATGTTCCGGCCTAACCAGAAGTGACGGTGTGGCTGGAAAGCAGGAGATGTTTACACTTCCTGGTTGGGACGATGTGCGGTTCAGGAGTGGGGGGAATGAGAGGAGGTGCTGTACACACTGGAGGTGAGTGTCAGCTGCTGACCCGTGATTGACCGGGTGTGTGCTGTAATATCCCAAGGAGGCAGATGCCTGAGAGCTCCATTCTTGTGGATGGATCGAGGGGTGGGATTGGCTAATTAAAGGTCATCAGACCTCTGGACCTCTTCGCACATGTGCAATCACATATACACACACACACACATATATATACTGAGGGTAGTCTGGAGAGAGCTATGAGAGACCTTCCAGGCTCTGAAGAAAGGGGTGCGATCCAGAAACGTTAGCCGTTCTGCCGTTTAAGGGTACCATTGGATCCTCGGCATCATCAGGTCTTGTTGGCAGGAAACAAGAGATTGGTCTGATTGTCTGATAAGCTGTATTCAAGCTCTCTTTGTGAGTAGGACTATTTTGCTTTTATTTTATCCAATATAACCTCTTATGATAATGCACTAGGTTGGTGCGCCCTCCCTTTCTTTTCTCTTTAATGTTAGGCATGCCTGTCCCTTTTTTTAATATAGCAGATTTCTTAAATAATATAGCAATAGGTGCATAAATATATGAATATTTACTGCACACAATTTTACCATAAAGTGTGCAGTGATGTGCTACAAACACGAGGTAGCTTTGTGTCTGCTGCCAAAACACTGTTGTGGAATGGGGGCAACCTTTTTTATTTTTGCCACATTCCTCCTCAGTGACAGCACCATAAAGCTCTTCGCTGCCAGCACCTCACTCCTACTAATAAAATCAAAATGATAGATAATTAAAATAGTGCATTATGACAATAACATTTGTGCAATATATATATGCAAAGTCTGCAAACAGTGTTTGCAGCTATCATTGATACAGGAGCTTCTGTTGCAGTAGACCAAGACCTTGCTGCCAAAATGACAGCTGGATCTTGATCTGTGTTGTAGGAGGGCTCACATTGGCACTATTGCAGAGGGCAAAGTTTTTGTAATAGGGTTATACATTTAAATGGGATTACAAATAGTGCTGTTTGCACATTCACATAATGTTAGTTTTAGTGACTACTGCATTTTAACATTTTGTTTTACTCCAAAACTACGTGATCCAGTTATTTTAAATGTGTTTGTGTTTATGTATTCTCTTTGTTATGGTTATATATCTTTTTTTGAGTTCAAATAATAAAGGATTTATGAATTTTAACACCTTTTTTAATACCTGTTTGTGAAATTTGGGTTACTGGCACCTTAAAAAGCCAGTAATTGATGTGATGCGGTACCTTTTGAGCTTTTCTCTGTTAACTCCTTTCTGAATACAATAATAGAATATTAAGCCTTAACAAAACAATTCATCTCACTAATTTTAGTTTATTATTCCATCTGATTATGACAGTCTTCTTCACAATCTGACTGGATTATAGTAAACCCAGTGCATCACTGTCATTCTGAGGATAGAAATCTGGTCTAGAAAAAGTGATGCTTCCATGATTTCCTATTACGGAACCAGTATCTATAAATAAAATCGACACTTAGAACACAGAATTGCAGAACATGTTAGATTTATCTGTGGTGACTTGTCACACAGGGGAGGATTTATTTTCAGGTGCAATGTTTTAGGATTACATCTGGCCATGCACTATCCATTATGTAATAAACCAATACAATAGTTAAATCAGCCTCCACAGATATCAATCAAAAAAGGTGTGATTCACATTGCGTACAAATTAAAGGGTCTACTTTTATTGCCTTCATCCCTGAACACTTATTTTTCTCCTACAGTTTAATCACTGATGCTGTGTATCATAATGTCACAATATACGTCACACTGCCATAACCTTGCCGTTTTGTCTTACTTTTCTATGGTCCCATATAATAAGACCTTCAGTCACACTGATTTGTAATTTGCAGCTGGGAAAACCAGTTGACTCATCCAGAGTAACATATCTTTCAGTTCTATGTAAAAAAAAAGCAATCCCTGTACTGACCAGCATATGTGATACATTTTGTGCTTGTCATTATATACAGTATATATCAAAAATGAGTGCAGTGCTAAAAAAAATAATAGTATTCACTGAGGATATAAGGTGCAATGGTCTATTCAATTATAATTTAATACTTTAAAGTGCAATGTGCAAAAAAAGGGATTTTTAAATACAGCTTACCTGTAAAATCCTTTTCTTGGAGTACATCACGGGACACAGAGCGGCATATTCATTACTATATGGGTTATATGGAGTACCTTCAGGTGTGGACACTGGCAATCTCAAACAAACAGGAAGTCCCTCCCTATATAACCCCCTCCCCTAGAGGGAGTCCCTCAGTTTTGTAGCAAGCAGTATGCCTCCCAAAATGTTCCCAAAAAGAGGGGTGGGAGCTCTGTGTCCCGTGATGTACTCCAAGAAAAGGATTTTACAGGTAAGCTGTATTTAAAAATCCCTTTTTCTTTCTCGTACATCACGGGACACAGAGCGGCATATTCATTACTATATGGGATGTCCGAAAGCAATGCTTTAATGAGGGGAGGGAGACATGTTCCAAAGAAGGATTTAATTTAGAGGTATACTCAAATACTAGTAAATCCAACTTAAACGAGAAATGTAAATCTCAAATCAAATCAAGGGAGCCCCCTCAGATCCTGAGGAGCTTGAATCGCGGCCTGTAGTACTGACTGCCCAAAGGCTGTATCCGCATTCCTTCTTACGTCCATTTGATAAAATTTTGTAAACATGTGGACTGACGACCACGTTGCTGCCTTGCATATTCGAGCCATAGAGATCTGATGATGATGTGCTGCCCAGGAGGTGCCCATGGCCCTGGTAGAATGGGCCCTTTGCCGACAAAGGAGGAGGCAACCTCTTCAAACCGCAGGCCTGAACGATTAATTGTTTAATCCATCTTGCGATGGTGGATCAAGCAGCTGCCTGACCCATCTTGGGCCCTTCCGGTAAAACGAACACCACATCTGTTTTCCGAACCTTCTCTGTAGCCTTAAGATAGGCCTTTATGGCCCTGACAATATCCAACGTATGCAGCAACCCCTCCTTTCTAGAGGTGGGTTTTGGAAGGAGGATGGAAGTACCACATCCTGGTTCAGGTGAAAACTGGATATAACCTTTGGTAGAAAGGAAGAATGAGGACGGAACCCCGCCCTATCCTTATGTAAAATGAGATATGGTTCCTTACAAGATAAGGCTGCCAATTCCGATACTCTCCTGGCCGAAACTATGGTGATCAGAAATACCGACTTTCTAGTCAGTAAAACCAAGGTACCTCAGCCAACGGCTCAAGGGGTTGTTTCTGTAGAGTTGACAGAACAAGATTTAAGTCCCATGGACAAAGTGGTGATTTGACCGGAGGATTAACACGTAAGACTCCCTGTACGAAGATCTTAACCAGCGAGTGGGCGGCCAGCGGCCTCTGAAATCACACTGATAAGGCTGAAATCTGTCCCTAGATCGTGCTTAATGCCAGGCCTTTATCCACTCCTAGCTGGAGGAACGTAATACTCTATCAATGGTATACTTGCGGGAAACCGATCTCTTAGCCTCACACCAGCCTACGTAGGCCCTCCAAACCCTGTAACAAAATTACCCTGGAGGCCGGCTTTCTAGCCTCAATGAGGGTAGGGATTACCTGCCTAGACAGACCTCTACCCCTGAGAATCAGGGATTCAGCCGCCAGGCCGTCAAATTTAGACGCCGTAATGCAGGGTGGAGGATCGGGCCTTGTGAGAGTAGGTCTGGCCCTAGAGGAAGAGTCCAAGGGCCTCCCGCTGCCAATTTCAGGACTAGTGAGTATGTTTCCCCTTAGGCCAGTTAATGATTTATTTACCCATGAGATGGCTGCGTCCACCGTTGGGAGCGCCCCCTTTCTTTAGAAAAATGTCTTTTCCATAGGGTAAATAACAGAAAACCTTCCAGGTGGTCTCCCATCCAGGCATTAACCAGGCCCTACCCTGCTTATTCTATATGCATGCGCGCGTGCACGCGCGCGCGCGACTGTCGGGGGAGGAGAGCCCAGGAGGAGACGCACTCTGGAGCCCAGGAATGCAGGTTGGAGGACGCATCAGGTGGCAGATTTGAATCCCGGCAAGGTAAGGCTAACACAGGCCCCTAAGGAGTCCCTTTAGCCTAGAGACAGATCTTTTTTTTTTTTTTTTTAAAAGATCTTCCACCAGCGAGCAGCAGGTAGCTAGCAAACATACATAGATAGGTAGGGGGATCAAGTTATGGGGGGAAACATTTCAGGGCATCCTGTCTATCAGACATAGTGACCATGGTGCCAATGCAGAGCATACTCAGGCTACCCCCCTTAAGATCTCCCCTGGAGAGCCTGCTGTCGAACCAAGTCCCGCAGGCTCCCCTCTTACCTGCTCCATGCCGCAGGACGTTTTGCAAAACGGTCCAATCTTCTCCCATCTCCGTGGGTAGCGTAGTAGACCTTCAGGCCCTGGGGTCCTATGAAGGTACCCACTGTCCTGGACCTATATAGCACCCTGGCAAACAGGAACTTATGGTCTTTACAAACTCCAAGTCCTGGGCCCGGGGTCCAGCCCTCCAAAGAGGAGCATTATAGGCAAAACCCCACGGTTTGGGGCCCGGGTACTGTCCACTTTGGCACTGAGGCTCCTTGGACAGATCCGGTTAGCCCGCCCTTAATCCCAAGGATGTGGAGCAAAGCTATTCCGTGACCAACACCTAAGACACTGGCGAAAAAACTGAGGGACTCCCTCTAGGGGAGGGGGTTATATAGGGAGGGACTTCCTGTTTGTTTGAGATTGCCAGTGTCCACACCTGAAGGTACTCCATATAACCCATATAGTAATGAATATGCCGCTCTGTGTCCCGTGATGTACGAGAAAGAAAGTTCTCCACACAATAGGGGTTGTTTACGAAAGGCAAATCCATTTTGCACTACAGACGGGGCGTGACCGGATGCAGGAGAGAGCAGCTGTGTGTGAGTGCGATGTGAGTGTGTGAGGCCTTCTCACCTCGCCTCCCCTATCATGCCGCCCCGTGCTTGAACCCTGCTTTCTCTACCCGCACCCGCAGTGTATAATCTAAACGCTGCTTACTATGTGAGGCGTGTGAAGCAGCTGGTAGTCTGCTGGGCTCGAGCAGTGGATCTGAGCCTCCCGGTCCGCGGGGCTCCGTGCGGTGTACTGGTGTGCGGTGATCGGCTGAGTTGGCTGTTGATAGCCTGGAGGAGCCCAGAGCGTAGCTGTTGCAGGATGCAGGAAGATCGTCTGAGGAGGCAGGGCTGCCTGCAGACTTTACGAGCCCTTGCTGCTTCTCAAGTTAAATGAGAAGCTCCCTCACCGCTGCATCAACCAGCTAGTCTCCCTGCAGAGTTGCTATAAAATCCCGGCGCAGAGGAGAGGAGACCACCAGACTACTAACCCAGGGTAAAGGTAAAAAAAAAGCTTGCTTACCCTTATTGCACTCAGTAAGCCTATACCATATATCATACGGAGCAGAGTGACTTTTTCCTTTAGCTACACAGTGCTTTATTATAAAGCTCCCTACAAATGTTCCTTATAAAGCTCCTCTCAAGCAGCTACAAGAGTGCTATGTAAGGTGGATAAGTGGTCATTTACCACTCCAACTATAATGCCTGCCTTTTTTGGACTGTTTATTTGCTCTTTTTATCCCCTTTATGTGTCTCTATAGGGGCAGAAAGGGGGAAAGAGAAACAGTTTTTTGCTCACTGAGCGCAGCATTCATAATCACCGCCGTGCAGTTACCTTGCAGGGGTAGGGGTAGATATTCGCCACTGTAAACTGGCCTGGTTTATATGCGCTGATGTTTTTCTCCTTCTCAGTTTTCTCAGTTATACCTGCACTATTGACCAAAGCTATTGGTCAAAGTTATAGTTCCGAGGAAGATCCGGAAAGTACTTAGAGATCCAGGACTGTGTAACTGGGAAATATAGGAACGCAGA
The DNA here is from genome assembly GCA_029574335.1 of Rana kukunoris. Lineage (NCBI taxonomy): Eukaryota > Metazoa > Chordata > Amphibia > Anura > Ranidae > Rana > Rana kukunoris. The sequence goes on along the minus strand of CM056050.1, from coordinate 490,923,070 downwards.
ACGGTGTATTCAGAGAAAATGTCTCTCTAAAAACTAAAAAGCATGGCATGGCGGGACACGTGAGTAAAAACCTTTATTGAACGCTATTTGAGAGACATTAACTGCTCGGCTTCATTTGATGGTGCGGAGCTACTGCTTTGAAAAATGATGGCAAGCACTGTTACCTGCTCCTGTTAACTGTCAACTACTACTGCCACGGCTATTTTTTTTTTCTCTGCGCATTGCAGCTGCTGAGGCACGGCTGCAAAGTGAAAGCTATTTACTATCTGCTACAGAATATAATGGATGGTGCGGAATAAAGTCATCCTCAGAATACAGGGGGCATAAGGGCATGCCCAGTATATTAACGGTTTTGTTGAATGCGGGTATATACTAAGTACATTAGTGGTTCATTAGCGGTTCAAAAAAAAGGAAGCGGAAGCAGTGGCACCTGGATAGGGTTGCCGAGGAGAGGGGGGAAAGGGAAAGGACATATCCATTGCTCTGTGGTCCACAGATTTAAGCTCTAGCTGGAACAAAGGAAGGAGAAAGAGGACGGCAAAATACCTTTCTTAGAGATTTATCTTCCTTATCCCTTTGGTGTGTACTCTTGCCCCTCCTCTATCCTGTCAGTGAGTATGTCCAAAAGACAAGGTGCAGAGCAACAGATAGCACAGCATCAGGCACCTCTGAATGGAGCCTTGGTAACACGGGCGGCAAAAAATCAAGCAAATCAAGCTAAAGCAGCGGCAGCAAAACTCGAGCGATTTGCTCGAACTACTCTATCCCCTGCAAAATCCCAGCAACTGTCCCAAGTGCCCCAAGGGGGGGTATCGGGGACAAGGAAAAGCCAAGGTAATGCCCAAGTATCAATACAGGCAGCTCTGAACGCGGCTACAAGCACCAAAAAGGGGAATGGTAAAGGGGCAGAAAAATCCGGTATTGCAGCAAATAGAACAAGCTTATTAAATCCCCCTATACATCTCCCTACACCAGGCAAGGAAAACATGGAGGCTAGACCTATAGAAAGTGAATGTGAACCCACAATGAAAGATCTATTGTTAGCTATAAACGCATGTAAGGAAATGGTGACTGGCATGGATCAACAGCTGAAAAGCATAAAACAAGAGCTAGTCTCAATGGGGGGGAGACTGAAAGAAACAGAGAAAAGAACTATTAACCTGGAGGAGAGAGTAAGTGCTGCTGAGGACATCTTATTCCCGCTTAAACAAGAAGTTATGGAGTTGAAAAAACAAATAGATGCGCAGGCTGCAAAAATCGATGAACTGGAGAACAGAAACCGAAGGTGTAACATTAGAATAATAGGCATGCCGGAGCAAAGTGAGGGAGCGGACCCCGTCGCCTTTTTGGAAGGATGGATTAAGGAAGAGTTTGGAGCTGCATCATTCTCGCCGCTTTTTTGCATAGAGAGAGCCCACCGAGTTCCCACTAAACCCAGACAGGAAAGCCGGTACCCGAGACCTATGATCATAAAAATGCTCAACTTTGTGGATAAAGCAACGCTGATGCGAAAAGCTAGAGAAAAAGGAGAAATTGTATACAAAGGGACAAAGATATCATTATATCAGGACTTCTCGCCAGACCTTCAAAGACAAAGAGCGGCCTTTAATCCCATCAAGCGAACCCTACAACAACATAAGATGACTTATGCCCTGTTATACCCTGCTCGCTTAAGAGTAGCCACAGCAGAAGGCATACGGATGTTTGACTCTCCAACAAGCGTATTAAAGTGGTTAGAGGAAAATAAGAGAGAGTCATAGAATGGGAGATGGGGGAGAGGGAAGAGGGGGGGATGGGAGGGGAGGAGGGGGGGAAGGGGAGGGACGGGGGGCTCACATCACTAAAAGGTATTGAAATCATGTCTAAACATAAACTTTGGTATTTAGATCACAGAGGTATACTAAAAACACGTTTCTTTGAGATAAATAAATGCGGGAGGCAGGGGCACATAAGATATCACTTATACATCGAAATACAGGGAAAGGCTGTAACTTACTGGGAATATATTTTAGAATTTATTCTTAAATTTCCCCTTCTTATTTTTGCTTGGTATGTATAGAATTGTTCTTTAATAGGGGTAACGATGAATAGGGAAAATAAGGGCATAATACTGATGACATGGAATGTCAGGGGTTTAGGGGATAAGGTCAAAAGAATAGCGATGTTTAAATACTTTGAGAAAATGAAACCCCAGGTAATTTGTTTGCAGGAAACACATATGCGACCAGATCTGGTCCACTTACTAAACTCTCGAAAGTACCCGGTACAGTACCATTCAACACACTCCTCCTATTCTAGAGGAGTAAGTGTGCTGATTTCAGCTAAAGTAACGTTTGAGTGTCTACAACAGCAGATAGATAGAGAGGGCAGATATGTATTCCTATTATGTAAAATCAATGGGCTAGCTTGCATCCTTGCTTCAATATATGTTCCTCCACCGTTTACTGCCGATCCACTTAGGAGTTTAGCACAATTTATGGCCCTCTCCCCAGACGTCCCAGTACTAACCCTAGGGGATTTTAATAATATACTAGACAGAAGTCTGGATAGAATATCCCTCTCACCCAGAGGGGCAGGGCAGAGGGCTAATACAACAGCCTTTGCTGCACTTCTATTGGAAATAGGACTCCATGATGTGTGGCGAGAGAGACATGGAGACGAGAGATGCTATTCATGTTACTCTGCCACACATGATGGACTCTCTCGCATTGATTTAGGACTGGGGAATGAGTTGTTATCCAATCGGGTAATGGATTCGGCGTATGAGCCCCGCCTATTATCCGATCATTCACCATTCTGGGTAAAGATTAATATTAATATAACAGTGAACCTCATGCCCTGGAAAGTGAACCCATATTGGCTGACTCTGCTGACACCGATGGATGGCACGGGAGAGGCTATACGGGAGTTCTATTATTATAATAAAGGCACTGCCAGCGCAGCAACAGTATGGGACGCACTCAAAGCATTTCTGAGGGGCTGCCTAATAAAGGAAATATCGGGTATTAAAACTCGTTCCAGGGAATGGGAAAAAAGGGCACGTGACGAACTGAAAGCCAGGGAACAAGCCCTGGTGGCAGACCCCTCTCAAACTAAGTATGATTTATGGAGGGAGGCACAATCCCTATATAACTCAGTTTTATTAACGGCAGCAGAGAAGAGCAGATATTTTCAACAACAAAGTTTTTTTGAAGAAGGGGAAAGCACAGGACGTCTCCTTGCTCTAATAGTAAGGCGGCGTACACACGAGGGGATATGTCCGCTGAAACCGGTCGGATGGACCGTTTCAGCAGACATCTCCGCTCGTGTGTATGGGCTAGCGGACAGATTTCTCCACCCGACAGATTTCAAAGCATGCTTTGAAATCTGTCCGCTGCAAACCTGTCCGTCGGATATGTCCGCTGGTTAGTACACCAAACCATCGGACCAAAATCGCGCGCATGCTCAGACAAAAGGAGGGGACGGGAGCGCTCGTTCAGGTAAACCTCGTGTTTGTTTGTGAGTTGGCACATTCGTCATTGTAACTATCTATATTGTATCGTTTATTGCCTTTCTTCGTTCTCTTGCTATAATCAAGCTGTTCTATTGCTGATGCCATTTATATAGACTGAGTTGTCCCAATCTAGCAAAGTTTGATTGTAGTATATCGCGTTGTCTTTTTATAATTATTTTTTTGCTGCATCTCCTAATTGTTTTGAGCTTTCCTCCACATGACTATAATTTTTATTTGGATCTATTTTTTAAATGCATTTTTTTGTTTATTTTGTACCTTTTTTTTCAATGTTTTTCTTTATTCTTTTAGAACAATTTTTTCAATGCATTTTTTTGGATTTTTTGTACCTTTTTTTCAATGCATTTTTATTTATTTTTTTTGATCATTTTTTTCAATGCATTTTTTTGGATTTTTTGTACCTTTTTTTCAATGCATTTTTATTTTATTTTGTTTGATCATTTTTTTCAATGCATTTTTTTGGATTTTTTGTACCTTTTTTTCAATGCATTTTTATTTTATTTTGTTTGATCATTTTTTTCAATGCATTTTTTTGGATTTTTTGTACCTTTTTTTCAATGCATTTTTATTTATTTTTTTTGATCATTTTTTTCAATGCATTTTTTTGGATTTTTTGTACCTTTTTTTCAATGCATTTTTATTTTTTTTTGTTTGATCATTTTTTTTAAGGCATTTTTTTGGATTTTTTGTACCTTTTTTTCAATGCTTTTTTATTTTATTTTGTTTGATCATTTTTTTCAATGCATTTTTTTGGATTTGTTGTACTTTTTTTTCAATGCATTTTTTTGTTGTTTTTGTTGCTTTTTTTTCCATGGGTTACCAAGTTGTCACTCCTAACCTACCCCCCCACCCAGGAGTTTGTGTCCTTCCAAAATTCCACCTTGTAGTTTTAGTAGGTTTGGGGCATAATCACCACAGTAGAAAACACAATAGACAAGGTTTTAACGTAAATACAAAAAGCCATTTATTTTGGCAAGAAAATAAATTAAAATAAACATGATCTGCACCACTTGATCAGATAGCAACCTACATGCAGACTTGTGCATTCCACAAAACATGATGAAGGATAAAATGAACAATCTCAGGAGACACAAAACAAATCAAATCTGAATCAGCAGCAAATAAGCAAAGAAACCCAAGCTGTGGTACTCCAACAAGCTTACATTTTAGAATAATGAACTGGAAGGCAGGTAATCACCTTCTCTTCTTACTTCCAGCCTTCCTTCCTGGCTGCCTTGCAGCGAAACGTCCACGGGCCCATCCATGGCCCCTTGCAGGTGCTGATGATGTGGCAGCAGGAGGCAAAAGATGGGGAGCAGGCTGGGCTGGGTCACTGAGGTCTGTGTCCCGGGTCAGCATGCCCCTGTGCATCCAAAAGATGACCTTATTTATTAAGTCCTTAGCCAGGTCCCTTTGATCCTCCTCCGCTCGGCTTAGTTCATGAGCCACAGAGGCACTGAAGGCTTCTGTGGGGTTGAGGGGGGCCCGCATTATTTCAGCAGCCTCCCTCATCATTTTGAGGCTCTCCTCCTCCATCTGCCTCATCCGCCTCTTTTGGCCTGGTCGCCTCATCTGGAGGGGAGGGACCTGGCTTATGGTGCTGAGCCTGGGGACATGCTGACTTCCACTCGGCCCAGCCTCCTCCTGGCTGCCACTCACCCCTTCCCCCTGGCTGACATGGTCCTGAGGAGCTGCCACCTCCTGGCTGGCCTCTTCCTGTATCAAAAAAAGGGACATGTTGTAATATTTTGCTCAATCAAGCACACACACACATTATTTGGCTCTAGACTCTTTTTGTTTTCTTAATTTAAATAGACCTGCCTGTCCTTCAGACCCCTCAGTTGGCATCCCTGAGATCCCTAGTTTTTTGCACACGCCTTTTTTTGTTGGTCCAAACGTTACAATTTTAACAATACTAACTCAAGAATCAAACCCAAATTAGAAGCAAATAAATATTTATGAAACTACTATACCTCACTGAAGATCGCCAGATCTGGGTCCATGTCAGCCAGGCCCTCCTCTGGCTCTGCAGGGGCGTGGGGATCCTGGGAAGTTCCGCTGCAAGGAAGCGTGGGAGGAAGGCTGGAAGGAAGATTGGAAAGTGATGGCCGGCCCTCCAGTTCATCATCCAAAAATGCAAGCTCGCGGAAGTACCACAGCCTGGGCTCCTTTTGCGCATCTGCTGCTGATCCAGATCGTTTGGTTTTAACCTCTTTATATACCTTACGATAGGTGCTCCTGAGATTGCTCATTTTATCCTTCACCATGTTTGCTGTGCAGGATGGAACCCACGTCTGCATGTAGGTTGCTATCTCTTGTAGAGTGTCTGTTCTGAGGTTCTTATTGGGGTAGCCTGGGTGCCTGGTATCCCATAGATTAGCCTTTTCTCTATATATTTCTATTAATTTAAGTGTGTTTTCTTGAATAGCCAACTGGTCCATCTCTCTCTTTTTTTTTCTAGGTTCAGATTAATGCTCTAGAATATACAAATAAAAATGTATTAAAACCCACAAGAAAAATGGCTCAGCTTTATCATTTTCTGAATATGTATGTGTACAATCATTGTGGAACTAGTATACAAACACATTGGGGGTTATTTACTAAAGAAAAAATCACTTTAGCACTGCAAAAGCACTTGAAAGTACACTGCCTGAAAGTGCACTTGGAAATGCAATCGCTGTAGCCCCGAAGGGGACATGCAAGAAAAAATATATATTCAATTTTAGCCTCCACCTGATTGGTTGATAAAATAAGCAGAGCTTCCCTTCATTTCAGATCTTCCCCTCCACATCTATGGAGAATGCCCTTCCAAGTCCACTTGCAGTGCAAACTGGATTTCCCTTTAGTAAATAACCCCCAATGTGTCCTGCTGATACAATGCTGGCCAGCTCCACTCCATTGTTGTGCAATTCATTTTTGGAACATGCAGACCCTTTGGTAACATGAAAATAAATACATGCCATCTCTTTAATCATCCACAATTTTTTTATTTTTCCAAAAATGAAGCCACTAGTTATTGTGTAGATATCATGCACCTCACACAGCATTGAGGAGCTAATACACAACCTAATTACCTCTGCCCAAACAATACAGAACAATACATGCATGATGTGAATCCACAAGACAAAAATAAAGAGGTAGAGCATTGTCATATATATATGTAGTGATGTGTTCAATCATTTTTGTCCAAAACTTGCATTGGTGGCCCCAAGCTACCTAAATAGCGCAAACGCTCCTAACAACATTCCAAACCCCCACCCCCACATGGGGTTTCAAAGTTGAGACGCCTCTGCTGATCCCATGTTGTAATTTACCTTCGTGTCTGTAGCTCCTCGCGTATGCTCGAGTAATCTCCGCGTAACCGACGTAATCACGTCGATCTCCTTATATAGGCCGCGCAAAGCTATACTGCCGCCCTCTTCGTTCGCAATGTCTCCGCCCGTTTTTAACCCCCCCATTTCAACATCCAGGGCCTCATATTGCAAGTTACCGGCATATGTGTATGTCATCGTTTTAACGCGCGCGTAAGCTCCGCGTAAACACGATGTATTCATCCGCGCATGCGTGAAACGCCGCCTTCGTCCACGCCCATGACGGAACTTTTCCTCTTTTCCACGCCCCTTATCAGTGGGAAACGAAAAGATGGCCATGTCCCACGAGCGAGCATTACCCGCTCATGAGGATCAGGAAGGGACACAACCAGGAACGTCACGCTCAAGGAGCAAACGGTACAAGGCCACAAATATGAGTTTGGAGGAGATGGTGGAGATGGTACACATCCTGCGCAGGAAGGATTATGATGGGGATTATGGCCCATACAGCACCCCGAACCGCCGTAAGGCCAAAATTATGGACAAGGTGGCGAAGAGGCTTACTGAGATCTTTGGGGTGAGCAGGTCCAAAGAGCAGCTACGCAAGCGCTGGTCCGATTTGAAGTTGCGTGAGCCACACCAGTTTCGGAAGATAAAGAAAATCCTGGATAAAAGTAGGTATTATTTTTGTGGGGGGGGGGGGGGGTTTTGCAATTGTGTGATATCATTGTTTGATATGTATATTTATGCATGTGCCTTGTTGGAATGGTTGTACTTTGGAAGAATTATTTTTGGATATTTCCTGTAATATGAAAAAAAAACACACACACACACACCAAATAAGAAGTTATGCACGATCGTTCTTTAGAAACATCGGTCAATCACCTCGTTTCATCCACATACTATGTCCTAAGGAACAGCACACCAGGACATGGCTATTTGGCATTTATAGAGAAAAGTTATTACACATTTTGGATAAAATTATGTAGATTTCCTAACTGATTTGAATGTGAAAAGACAAACAGGATTCATTCACATTCACACAGTGATAATAAGCAGCTGGATTCACATCTGGACTCAAGAGCACCTGTGTCTCCCCCATAATGAGATTCATTTTTAACAGTCTGTGACACCTAATTTTTAGGGAGGGGCATCCATGCAGGGGCAGACTGACCACTGAGGAAATCGGACACTGCCCGAGGGCCCCATGCCCCTAGGGGGCCCCATCAGAGATGCCAGGCTCATTTCAACCAGGGACAGTATGTAAAAATCTGCTAATTTAGCTCATCTGTCCCTGATATGTCCAAAGCCTACATGCTTTTGATGTGAAACTACTGACTGAGATTGTAGCTGCCCCGCCTCTATACTGCCACCTGGCTTAGTGGGCATTTGTAAGCCTGGGGGCCCCTAATATTCTATTGCCCGGGGGACCCATGAGTTGTCAGTCCGGCCCTGCTTCCATGTGTGTCCCTTCGCTAAAAAGGGTAATTAGCACAGCTTGGGAGAAGTCATTAGAAAAACAAAGGTTAAGGTTTGGTGGCGGAAGACAATAATCCAAAGTTTATAAAACACTTTGACACAATGATTATGATTTATTAATGCCCTCCTCAAATATCTGTGTGCTGATAAGTATACCTTTTGTTTTCTGATATTTCTAGGGGAAAGAACAGGACAGAAATTGGAGGACGCAAGGAGGCCCAAACTCTCTCAATAAGAAAAAATCTAGCCATGTGGAGGAGGAGGACCAGGTAGAAGAAGGAGTGGTGGAAGGGAGAGATGAGGAAGACGCAAATGTGGAAGGAGTATTTGAAGAAGAAGGAGTGAAGAAGAAGGAGTTGGTGAAGAAGAAGGAGTTGGTGAAGAAGAAGGAGTTGGTGAAGAAGAAGGAGTTGGTGAAGAAGAAGGAGTTGGTGAAGAAGAAGGAGTTGGTGAAGAAGAAGGAGTTGGTGAAGAAGAAAGGAGTAGTTATTGAAGGAGTTGTTGTAGAAGAAGGAGGAGTTATTGAAGAAGGAGTTGTTGTAGAAGAAGGAGGAGTTATTGAAGAAGGAGGAGTTATAAAAGAAGGAGGAGTTATAGAAGAAGGAGGAGTTATTGAAGAAGGAGGAGTTATTGAAGAAGGATTGATTGTGGAAGAAGGCGAAGTTGTGGATGATGGAGAGGTGGAGATTAGTAGCACAACAGGTCAGTGTCACCGCAGCTTCACACAGGGAGAAAGAGATGTAGATAGGCCTGCACATTACTAATGTATTTTTATTTTATTTTTTTATAGGGGATGAAGATGCTGCAAGCACATCCAGTAGTCCACCTTTTTCACGTGCAAGTGCACAAATTGTCATCCAACAAATTATGGAGTGTAGCACAGAGATGGATAATATGAGGCAAACAATGGTTGTAATTGAACAAAATTACAAAAATATTATTGATATGATGGGCCGTATCAAAGACTAAATCCCCCTGCCCGGCCCCCCCCCCATCACCCATCCGTCTTGCAAAGAAAAAAAAATGTTTTATAAAAATAGAAAGATGCACACACAGTGTGTCCACATGTGCTATCTGCCATCACAGGTTATGGATTGTCTTTGCTTTGTGGGTACACCCCCTTCCTCCCTTCTCAAGCAGGTAAGAGGGAAGGGTTTGCACCCACAAAACACATGCATTGATCACCCATGATGCCAGATAGCACATGTGGACATTTGATATAATCCTCATTTTTGGGCCCTCTCACTCACACACAAGAATGTGTGCATCTTCCAAGTTTGTTGTGTTCCGGGGTGACATTGGGAGACTGTTGTAGTAATGACCTTGTTGTACTTAGTATTTTTAGTGGTTTTGAAAAATATTTTATATTTTTTCTAAAAAAAATGTTTGGTATAATCCATATTTTTGCATAAAAAATTTAAAAAAAAAAAAAATGTTTTTACTCCAAAAATGTTACATGGTGGCAAACCCAAAAATTGTTGATAAAAAATTTTGTACGCTAACATGAGTGGCTTGTTGTTTATATATGCTGAATACCCAGTTTGTAGATGAGTGACTTGTAACTACAGCCATAAACCCGGTTTTAAGTACACACTAGCGTTTAGTTCTTACCGCTGCAAATCACAATATCAGCCTCACTTCTGCGTAAAAAACAATATTCTTCCAACACCAGCTTGTTCAGTTAAGCCAGATTTTATAAATGCTGGTATCTCATTGGTTTGTGTGCAGAAGTGACCCTTCTATTGTGGACTTAAAAGTGGGGTATGGCTGTAATGTCCAATTGTGGTTATTTACTAAAACATGACAACTACATTTGGCACTAGAAGTGCACTAGTTTCAGAACCAAGAAGACAGAGATAAAGAGAAAAAGCAATAATGACAAACAACTGTATATAGAGTCCAATGGTCAAATTATTTATTATATTTTGTAATATTTCTTTCTTTTGGGGGCCGAATTAGAAAGAAATATGATCTGGCATAGCTATGGCCCCCCGGCCCATGAAGTACTCAACATATTTGTCGCGTACCTCACGAGCAGATTGGGTGACCGAGCCAGCGCGACCAGTGTCCAGCCCAGGAAGGGTATCTGAGGGTAGTCCTGCCTCAGCACCGATGTTGGGTAGGTACGTCTGGGAATGCCTGCGTAAAAAATTATGCAATATGCAACAGGCAAAAACAATATGGTTCAATTTATATTCCGCCATATTTATCGCTGTCAGGAACAGGCGGAACCGGCTGGCGAGTATCCCAAAGGCATTCTCGACTACCCTCCGGGCCCTGGCTAGCCTAAAATTGAACACCCTCCTCTCCGGGGTAAGAGTCCTCTGGGGAAAAGGCCGCATGAGGTGAGGTCCAAGCCCGAAAGCTTCGTCCGCTAAAAAAACAAACGGAAGTCCTTCCACATTGTCTTCATCCGGTGGCAGTTCAAGACCACCAGTTTGTAGACGGTTGTAAAATTCAGTCCGCGCAAACACTCCCCCATCAGACAGCCGGCCGTTCTTCCCCACGTCCACATACAAAAAATCGTACTGTGCCGACACCACCGCCATCAACACGATACTATGAAAACCTTTGTAGTTAAAATAGTAGGACCCCGAACGGGCTGGTGGCACTATGCGGACGTGTTTCCCATCTATTGCTCCTCCGCAGTTTGGAAAATCACAACGCAGGGCAAATTGGGAAGCCACAGTCTGCCATTCCTGTGGCGTGGAGGGAAACTGTGGGGACAAAAAAAATAAACATAAATAGTACTTAGGCACATAAACATTGCAAACACAATACAAAAACCATACTTGTGCACCATCACACAGTATTAACAATTTTATCTTATTATTGGGGTGGAGTTGTGGCCACTAAAAAAACCCACTTATTATCACACTCCCCACCCCTCTGATGGGGCAACATTTTAGGGGGGGTTGGGGTTGAACTACAATGCAGCAAAGAAAAATATGCCACACACACCAAAAAAAAAAAGGCTAGGTGTGTTTGTCCCTAGGATAGCATGCTGGACAGGTTAATAGTCATGCAAGGAAAAAATATGTAGGTAGGCCAACAAAAAGAACATGGAAAGCTTAACAACATGCATGCATGGGGAGAAAAGGCAACATTCAACACTCAGCATGGAAAAAGCATGGTCATTATAGGGAACAAATGCCAAACCAAAAAAAAATAATCACATTTATAAAGACAGAGAATGTGAGCTTCAGAAAAGAGGAAACATACCTTCAGATACTCCTCCTGCATGACTTGTATGACAGCAGAACACGTCTCCGGTATGATGATCCCAAGCGCCTGGGGAGAGATGCCTGTTGAGAACTTGAGGTCCTGCAGGCTCCTCCCAGTCGCCAGGTACCGCAACGTGGCAATAAGCCTCTGCTCGGCCGTGATCGCTTGGCGCATCACAGTGTCCTGCCTCGTGATATAGGGGGACAGAAGATCCAGCAGACGGTTGAAAACGGGGTCCGTCATACGGAGAAAGTTCCTGAAGTCATCAGGATTATTCTCCTGGATTTCCCTAAGCAGAGGCATATGAGAGAATCGGTCACGCTGGCGCAACCAATTCTTGGCCCAGGAACTCCTCCTCCCCCTGTTCCTGGCCAAAGGTCTGGAATAATTATAACATCCAGAAGCAAGCCCATATCCAGCACAAACTCTAGCAAAGTTACGCTGCTGCTCCATAATGGCTTCAAACCGGCCGGCTGGTCAGTCAAGAACACACTCACAGAAAGCACCCCCTAATCCAGCAAGACCTGCAAAATACGCTCGACAAACAGATACCCGCGGACAGAACGCCACTGCAAAGCAGAAACGACCTGACAGCCAGCACTGACTGCCAAATACGCACCCACAAGCACACACTGAACCCGAGAATACGACCTGTAAAGCGCGGAGACCGAAAAGCGCGAATCGGCTCTAACCAAACCTTTGCTAACACGTTACTAGCAAAAGAGGAACAGAGGGCGGCGCCGTAAGCTTTGGTCTTCCCCTTTATAGTGACGTCGTACGTGGTTTACGTGCACGCGTTCTGGTCCGGGGAGATTTCTATCCGCTCGTGTGTACGCACAGCAGACCAACAGACAGATTTGCTGCGTCGGCTGGAAACGGTCGGGCCGACACATTTGAACAAATCTGTCCCCTCGTGTGTACGCGGCCTAAGGGGTCAGCGGGAAACTTCAAATATCATAGCAATTAAGTCGAATACGGGAGAGACGCATACTGAAGGGCCCGACATCTTGAAGGATTTCCAAAATTTTTATGAGGATTTATATTCCTCTAAAGCTAGATATACTCCATCATAAATGACTGATTTCTTGCAATCATGTACTTTCCCACAGTTGTCGATAGCTGATAGAGAAATGCTAAACTCGCCTATTACCATGCTAGAGCTGAAGAATGCGTTAGATGAGGCCCCATCACATAAGTCCCCAGGGCCAGACGGCTTACCGGCCGAGGTATACTCTCAGTACAAAGAGATGCTTCTGCTGCCTTTGTTACAGACTTTGCAGGAGGTAACTGTAACAGGTACTCTTCCAGAGAGCATGCAGGAAGCTACAATTATAGTTATACTAAAGCCAGGAAAGGATAAAATATCGCTGGATTCCTATCGCCCAATATCCCTGCTAAATGTCGATGTGAAGCTATTGGCCAAGATTTTGGCTTCAAGATTATCACAGGTGATAGGGAAGCTGATACATGGAGACCAATGTGGCTTCATACCATCTCGCTCCACGGCAGATAATATTCGACGACTCTATTTGAACTTACAGATACCGGTGGACAATCCAGGGGGCAGGGCCATTCTGTCACTGGATGCTGCCAAAGCGTTCGATAGCGTGGAGTGGCCCTACCTCCTGGAGACCTTGGCAAGATTTGGAATAGGAGATAGGTTCATAGAATGGGTGAGGGTATTGTATTCGGAACCCAGAGCAAGAATCCGTATTAATAACGATCTCTCCTCTGTGTTTAGGCTTTATAGAGGTACCCGGCAAGGGTGCCCACTGTCCCCTTTGTTGTTTGCACTAGCAGCCGAACCCCTGGCTATCTCTGTTCGTAATTCTACAGAGATAACGGGATTCCGTAGGGGTCAGAGGGAGGACAAGATATCATTGTATGCGGATGATACACTAATCTACCTGGGTGACTCATCAGCATCATTACAGGCAGTGATGCAGATCATTGGGAAGTTTGGTCGCTTCTCGGGGTTTGCCATCAACTGGTCAAAGTCAATTCTGATGCCTATAGACAAAATGGAGGGACCACTGCCACCTGGAGCGGAGCAGATAGTCATAAGTAACAGTTTTAAATATTTAGGAGTAGTGGTATCTCCAGACCCGGCGGAGTACCTTCAGCTAAATTTGGGCCCACTACTGGTCAGGCAGAAGGAGAAATGCAACAGTTGGTGCAAACTCCCATTATCGGTGGTAGGACGGGCAAATTTAATCAAAATGATTTGGGCACCACAGCTCTTGTACCTCTTCCATAATTCCCCAATGTGGATTACAAATAAATGGTTTAAACAAATAGAAACATTAATGAGAAGCTTGATATGGAAGAAGAAGGTGGCTAGGATCAGCCTAGCCACCCTTCAGCTCAGAAAGGATAGAGGAGGCCTTGCAGTCCCACATCCTAAAACTTATTTTTTAGCTGCCCAGATCCAACATCTAGCAGGATGGGGACAGAAAAAGAATGAGGACTCTATTTGCGCGCTGGTAACGAGAGGTGACCCCATACTAAAGGCCGCCTCTCATTTGGAAATGGATTTGCCAAGTATACCACGCTCCGCCCCAACAGGTGTTTTGCTTAGAAGGGTTTGGAGGGAGGTCAGGAAAATCTTGGAAATAGGGGGACCGTTGCCCTATACCCCGATATGGTATAATCCAAGATACCCGGAACTGCAGAAGCTAGAGGGATTTGCTGGATGGAGGGAGAAAGGGATATATTTCATTGAGCAGCTATACGAAGGGGAGGTACTGAAGACGTATGAACGGCTGTGCCAGGAATATAAGCTGAATTCAAAGGGATTCTTTCAGTACCTCCAACTTCGGCATGCGCTGCAGGTACAACAAAAAACTCAATCTTTAACTATAACCGCACCCCCCTTAGTTCAGGCAGTTCTCGGAACAGAAGAACGGAAAGGTTTAATATCTAAAATATACAGCGATCTGTTATCTAGAGCCCAGGACTATACCTCTTTAAAATGTCGCAGTAAATGGGTTGAAGATCTAGGGAATATAAATGAAAGTACTTGGAAAAGAGCCGTAGATTGTATACCTGATGTATCGATATCAGCATCACATAGATTGTCACAACTATTTATTTTGCATCGGGCATATAGAACACCAGAGCAGATGTATAGATGGGGAGGTAGAGACTCACCGCTATGCCCGAAATGCAAAATACACCAGGGTGACTTTATACATCTGATCTGGAGATGTCCAAAATTACACCGATACTGGGAGGAGATATCCCAATGCATAAATAGACTAATACAGACCCCTATCCCATTGGATCCCCTGGTATATATATATTGGGAGTCATAGAGGTGGAAACATTCCCCAAAGGGATTTATATAATGCTAACCAGAGTAATGTACCTAGCAAGAAAACTAATAGCACGATACTGGATGGCACCAGAGGTCCCTACAGTAAGACAATGGGTTACACTAGTAAACTCACTACTTACTAGAGAGAGATTAACATATAGCCGTAGGGGGGATTTGGGGAAATTTGACCAGATATGGCACACATGGCTATGTGATGATAGACTATCTCCGCCACAACTGATAAGGGACAGACTACGGAATTAAATACAAGGAATAGAGTAGAGAAAAAAATAAGAAAAATAAGAAAAATAAAATGATGTAAAATATGTGACAAGATGACAAGGTAGTGTGGGCAGGGAGGGGAGGGAAGGGAGGGAGGGAGGGGGGTTAATAGGAAAAACACACAAACTATGCACAAAGAAAAAGGAAAAAGAATATAGCATAGAAAAGAAGCAAGGGTGGAAAGAGCACTTTTATATATTTATTAAATGTCAATATGATCTGTATTCTATATTTGTATAATGGCATGAAATGTATGATAAATGTAAACACTGAATAATACATTTTGCACTACAATTGCAAACTACAAGTGCAAAATGCACTTGAAATTGCACTGAAAGTGCACTTGGAAGGGATACATCTGCAACAAGGGGAAGCTCTGCTGATTTTATTATCCAATCATGTGCAAGCTAAAATGCTGTTTTTATTTTCCTTGCATATTCCCCTCGGATCTTTCAGTGCAATTTCAAGTGCACTTTGCACTTGTAGTGCAAAGTGGATTTGCCTTTAGTAAATAACCCCCAATGTCCTTAAATCAAACTGTCTAATGTGAAATAAAGTGCAGAGATTATTCATGCAGTGTCCTTATATAAATTAAATTGATGATGAAAACTGCGTGTCAATCCATTTTGGGAAAATTGGAAACAGTTAAAGGAGTTGTAAAGGAAAAAAATGTTTTGCCTAAAATTAATGGGCCAGATTCAGGTACACGTACACTTGCGCAGCGTATCCAAAATACGCTACGCAGCCGCATTTTACCAGGCTATACCACGAATTATGGTAGATTTTTGCCCTACGATATGGCGGCGTAGTCTATTTCTCGCCGCGTAATCGAAATACGCGATTAGGGAGCGTGAAGCATTTAAATTAGGTGCGTCCCCGCGGCGATCGAACTGCGCATGCTCCGTTCAGAAATTTCCCGCCATGCATTGCGCGAAATAACGTCGATACGTCATTCGTTGTTTGAGTAGCGTCGTTTACGGACATTCCTATTCCCGGACGTTTTACGTCAAAAATAAAAAAAGATGTCGGAAATCGTTGATATTCGACGCGGGAACGACGGCCATACTTAACATGGGCTGTCTAATATAAGACCAGCTAAAAGCTGGTATAGTTTTACGCAGAAAAAAGATGACTAAAGATGCCGTAAGAGATTGCGATTGAAGATCGTAATTTCTGGGATCGCCTGCAAAAGCTCATTAGCATACCCCGACACGGAAAACGACGGGAAGTCCACCCAGTGGCCGCAATTTTATTGCAGCGTAGATCCGAAGGCGTACTAACACGTAAGCCAGTCGAATTGAAGCCTGCAGCCGTATTTTCATGGTTTGAGAGTTCAGAGTAGTGAAAAAACGCGCGTAATTCGAAAGTACTCCAGTCTAACGCGAGATAGACAGGCGTAATCGCTCTATGAATCTGGCCCTATGTCTGCAAGGTAGACAGACAGAATAGTGTAATGATTCTGTTAAAAAAAAATAGTAGGACTTCCGGATCCGGCGCCGCATGGAGTAGCTGTGTGTCTATCAGCTCCCGCACACAGGCTCTAAAAACTGCAAAAAAAAACAGCTGACCTAACACTTACCCCTGGGAACACCATCCGCCATCCCCCCCCGGACTAGGATGGATAAATTCCTGGAAAAAAGCGGCGCGCGATCGTACGCCGCCGCCGCGGCGCGGGCGGGGCAGCCGCAAATTGAGGCCCCGGCTTCAGCCTGCACGGATCCGGCTGTGGATCCGACCGCTGAGACTGTCCCTGCAATGGAGGCGAGCACATCAGTAGCCCCTCTATCCACCCCCCAGTCTATACCACCCTCACCACCTGCCACACAAACAGGGGATATGAATAACATTGAGCTTATGGCCCAGGCAGTGGCCGCTCTGTTATCCCCCATGATAGCCACCTCAGTTGAGAGGGCCATAAATGCAGGGATGCAGAAGCTCCAGGCTCAATTGGGGGAACATTCATCCAGGCTGAATGAAGCAGAAAGCCGTATCGCCCACATAGAAGAGGACCTGTACCATGCCCAATCCATAGAACACGCACAAGACAAGACGAACAGGTACATCCTTGACAAGCTGGATGACCTTGAGAACAGATCCAGGAGGAGTAATCTGCGCTTTATTGGCGTCCCCGAATCGCTACAACCCTCGGCACTCTCTGAGCTATGCTCACACCGCATCCCTGAGGCCCTGGGTTTGCCTGGCCCCTGCACAGTTGAGCGTGCCCACCGCATGGGCCTTTTCAACTCGGACCGCAAAGCACCTTGTCCAGTGATCGCCAAGTACCTCAACTATTCGGAAAAGGCCCTCATCTTGCAGAAGTTCCGGCAGTCCAGAACCCTCCAAATAGACGGTATGAATATCCTGGTATTTGCAGACTACTCCGTAGACGTCTCCAAGAAGAGAAAGGCCTTCCAGCAGGTCTGCTCAGATCTCCACCGACTGCAGATCAAGTTCACTCTGGCCTTTCCGGCCGTACTTCGGATCCGAGCGCCCAACGGGGAACAACTCGCCTTTCACGACCCGTCTGAAGCTGAGGCTTTTCTGAGATCCCAACGCTCAGGCCCTCACCTCAACTCGTCTCCCAGAGCTGCACCCACCAACCGGGCCCTGGAACACGGGAGCCCGCGCAAAGAATCACCCAAAAGATTCAAGCCTTCTGGTTCCGACCGACAACACATCTCCTCTTCTTGAACTCCCCCTTGACGGCCACACCGCCTTGGTGTTACTACGATTTCCCCCTGGCAGTCTTGCTCCCTCCTTGGGAGCTCCTTTCCCCGGGGGGCTCCCCCCCCTCGGCTGAGGGGTCACCGGTAGGCTCACTGATATTTTATGATGCTTTATTTTATATGCTGTTCTGTTACTCAGCACTGTTGTTACTCTGTGTTTCAGTCTATACAGACGCACTGTGTTATGTTTATCGTTTATGTCCATGCTGTCTGAGCGGACCCTTCCATTCTCCCGCAGGGACACCTGTCTGGCTCCTGCCCCCCCTCGCATCACTCCTGCTGCCTACGCCCCTTTATAACATCTCAGGTGAAATGCAGCATTGAGAGTCCTGTGTTGGAAGCTGGCCTATTCAGTGGCTCCATGCGGAAAAAAGTGAAGTTCCCGGTTTTTGTTGTGTACTGTGTTCACCCCCTGCCCTTCACCCTCCTCTCCCCGTCCCTGATCTGTTGCATTCTCCCTCCCTTATGTGATCCGTTTACCTCTCCAGTCTCTCTCCTGGTTGATTATTACTTGGTACGTTGTCCTGGTACCTTACTCATGCCGCACTCCTTAATGCCACATACTCTACCTCCACATCCTGCCCACACCCCTCTGTTAGTCTTCCCAACATGAAAATAGTTTCCTGGAATGTTAAAGGGCTCTGTTCCCCCAATAAGAGGATGAAAGTTTTGCGCCACCTTAAAAGACTCAAAACCGACATTGCCCTCCTCCAGGAAACCCACCTGTCCACCCCTGACTTTCCACGGCTGAGGAAACTCTGGATGGGCACGGTCCTCGGCTCTGATTCCTGCGGACGCAAAGCGGGGGTTATAATCCTTGTTAACAAAAACCTCCCCTGCAAGATCCTGTCCTCGGACTCAGATTCCGAGGGTCGCTTTGTTTCGGCCTGTATCCAACTGGGATCCAGGACCGTAATCGTCACTAATGTGTATGCGCCCAACAGCCCCACAAATTCCTTCTTCAGTGACCTCACGTCATGGGTGCTTCGAGACCCATCCCACCCACACCTGATAGGAGGGGATTTTAATTCCACGATGCACCTGACAGATGACAGATCCACCACCAGACGCCCACGGTCTCCCTCTGCTCCTGCCACCCAAACCTTGTTGGCATCGACAATTGACTCACTACACCTTCACGACATATGGCGTCTACGACACCCGGCGGACAGGGAATTCTCGTTTTACTCTAACCCCCACAATGTTTTTACAAGGCTGGACTATCTGTTCTGCTCTGACTCTCTCCTCCCACTGATCTCAGAAGCCGACATACACGACATAGTGATTTCGGATCACGCCCCGGTGTCGACCACGCTGGACGACCCTGACCAAAACACCAACCCCAGAATATGGCGATTCCCCTCCTATCTCCACAACAACTCTGACTTCCAACAACACCTGGAAAAGGCCTGGTCAGACTATGCCTCGAACAATGCCCTACATGCAGATAATCCTAATCTTTTTTGGGGAGCGGGTAAAGCCTTCCTCAGAGGTTGCATAATCGCATATGCCGCCACTTTCAAGAAAAACACACTTAGGCAATACAAACAGGCCAGTGCTTCACTCCATCGAGCTCAGCGGGTCCTCTACATTGATGATTCCTCCCACAACCGGAAGGCCTGGTTCACGGCCAAACAATCCTTTGACACCTGGGCGGCTACCCTCGAGCAAACCCAGAAGCCGCGTCTAGACGCCTCCCTTCACAAGTTTGGAAACAAGGCTGGGAGGCTCCTCTCCAGATTGAGTAAAGGCCCCAACCGCCCGACACATATCACGTTGCTGAGGGACTCGTCGGGTCAAGTACACAACTCTCCGAAAGGCATCAATGATGCTATGCGCCATTTTTACTCCTCCCTTTATGCCCCAGACCCTATAGATAAACCGACAGCCCTCAACTTTCTCCAACATATCCCCCTGGATCAGGTGTCCCCCTCCCAGCTCGAAGCTCTAAATGCCCCTATAACCATCCTGGAGGTACAATCCGTCATAAAAAAGCTTGCCCCCTCTAAGGCCCCAGGCCCGGATGGTTTTACGGGGGAATTTTATAAATCCTTTAGCTCTACGGTGTCCACTACCCTCCATGAAATCTACCAGCATATCTGGTCGGGCGGCACCTATCTACCCACTGGCAACCAGGCCATCGTTAAACTTTTGGAGAAAAAGGGGAAGGACCCTCTAGAACCCGGTTCATACAGGCCCATTTCACTTTTGAATCTTGATGTCAAGATCCTCTCCAAAATCGCTGCCACTAGGTTGGCAACCATTATCCCCTCCCTGATCCACCCCGCACAGTCTGGCTTTGTGAAGGGCAGGACGGCCACCATGAACATTAGGAAGGTTATGCTGGCCCTCGAACACGCGAAAAATGACCTGGCGGGGGATCATGCCATCATCACTTTAGACGCGGAGAAAGCCTTCGATAACGTTAGCTTCGAATGGCTCTCCCTGGTCATGTCCAAAATGGGCTTCTCTGGTCCCTTCACGCACCTCATCGAGTCCATGTACACTGCCCCGGCCGCGAAATTGGTGGTCGCGGGCCTCCTATCAGAGGAAATCAGACTACACAAAGGCTCGAGGCAGGGCTGCCCGCTCTCCCCGCTCCTTTTCAACATCGCGCTCGAACCCCTATCCCGATACCTGACTCAGAAAGCCCCTCTTCATGGCATACAGGTTGGGGATCATGAACTTCGCACATCACTGTTCGCCGACGATGTCCTTATTTTCACATCCAGCCCATCCCAGGACATGGCCACGATCAAAACCATTTTCGATGAATTCAGGCAATGCTCGGGGCTCCGTATCAATTATAGCAAAAGTGAAATCCTCCCCATAGGATCCCTGTCCGTCCCCTCCTGGTCCCAAAACTCTGTATTTACGGTTGCAAAATCCCACATCACTTACCTGGGAATTAAAATAGGTAAACTGCCCTCCTCCATATATCATCTCAATTATCCCCCCCTGTTTACGAAAATATCCCAAGAATTGGTAAATTGGATGGACCTGCCTCTCTCGCTACTGGGTAGATGCCACCTAGTCAAGATGGTCAGCTTTGCACGCCTGTTGTACCCATTACAGACCATCCCCTTGCTTCTTCGCCACAAGGACGTCAAATCCCTAAACTCGGCCATATCCAAATTCCTCTGGCGTGGCAAACGGGCACGTATAACTTTTGTGAAATTGCATCTTCCCAGGCGCGAGGGGGGTATTGCCCTACCGAACATTAGATTGTATAATTTGGCCTGCTTATTGAGGACTAGTTTAGATTGGATTGCCCAGTCTTCCCGCTGCTCAAACTACTTCTTAGAATCAGCAATGGTCCGCCCCTTCTCTCTAACGGCCCTCCTTCACTGTCACTGGAAATCCATCCCCCCCCCCCCTCCAACACAATCTCCTCCTGAGAGACACAGTCATTGCCTGGAGAGAGGTCAGGAAGGCCCTCAACATTCCAACGTCTGTTTCACGTCACCTCCCAATCCTGGGAAACCCAAGTTTCCAACCAGGCCTGGAAAATCAACCCTACCTTGTTTGGCAGGATAAAGGGATCGAAAAATTGTATTCTTTGTGTGACCCCCTGTCAGGCCGCCCCCTAGGTTTTAGGGCCCTGGCGGACAAGTTTTCACTCCCTCCCTCACACGTCTTCCACTACAATCAGTGCATCAGTTTTTTAAACAATGCTTGCAGGGACTATAGTAAACGGTTTAAGAGCTCCTTCATCGACACTCTTATCTCCCGGGACTCGTATAGGATATCAGACATTTACCTTCCTCTCCTTTTGCACAACACTCCTCCTCTGACATCTTCTTCAGCTGTCAACTGGTCGAAAGACTTCCCTGACCCCGATCTGGTGGGAAAAATCCTCCATGGTCTAAACACCATCCACAAACTCGTACCCAATGAGATCTGGAGAGAGACTCAGATCAAAATTGTCCACCGTGCCCATATTCCTTTTAGCCGAGGCCATGTCACCCCAGAATGCCCCCTCTGCCAACAACCCAAACCAAATCTAACCCACCGATTTTGGTCCTGCTCGCACATAGCTAGGTTTTGGGATCAAGTCATCCAATATGTTTTTGATGTCACTCTGCTACGTTTGCCCAAGGATCCGCTACTGCTTATCTTCGGCTACTGGGACCCCCAACTGCTCCTCTGGTCGGCCCCAAGCACTCCCCCTGGTAGAGACTGGATTCTGATTTGTTTATTACTCGCCAGGAGGTCCATTCTTCGGAAATGGATATCCACCGATTGCCCTACCACCTCCCAAGTCAAGAAGGAAATGCTGCAGCTATTATACAAGGATAAGCTTAACACGGACCTCACGCATGAGCGGAGCAAAACTCGCTTTCACCACCTATGGGAACCCTTCATTAGGTACACGCTCACCCCCACGGAGAGGTTGAACTTTGAGAAGATGTCTTTTCTATACCAGGTTCCCCCTCGGGACTGATGTTTTCCCCCCACCCCCCCCCCCACCCTTCTTTTTTTTTTTTTTTTACCTATGGTTCTGCTCTTGCCCTCATCCCGTTTCGAATATACTCCATCTCCCCCTCCCTTATATTCCGGACGTGCCTTACGGGGCTCCCCTCCATGTATGCATGGGGGTGCTGGGTCTCCCTCGTCACCTGGTTGGACCACATCACAAACCATATGGACTCTTACGTGTGCATTCTCCCTCGTTTTAACCTGTGATGTCCCCTCCTTATGCTATATCCTTCCCCGAACGTCAGAAAAAATGTCCATGTGTTCTGTTGTTCCTATATACTATACATGTATTTTCCTCAATAGAAACATATTTAAAAAAAAAAAAATAGTAAATACTAGACATGTGCATTCGTTTTCGTTAGAATGCATTTTCGTCCGATTTAGATTCGATATAGAGAGATTCGACATTATAGAGAAAAGATTCAACACTATAGAAATAATAGATTCGACATTACAGAGAATAGATTTAGATTTATGAGAAAATAAATTCGACATTATAGAGAATAGATTCAAAATTATTACTAGTCATACAACATTAGAATTCTTGTAGGCGGAATTTTCGACCGGAAATGTACAATTCGACGTAAAGTTTCGAAGTTCCGTCTAATATTGTTTTGACCATTCGACAGAAACCAAGTATTATTATATTTTCGGACGAAAGCTATTCCCCAACGAAAAACAAAATAAATCAAAATGATTTTCGGGAGTAACTAAATAAATGTATTTTCCAAACGAAAACGAAACAAAATATTCCAGTCTGCACATGTCTAGTAAATACCTATTAAATTCCTTCATCTATATCACCTCCGGCGTTCTAGTTTCTGTTCTCTCATTTACTTCCTGGTTTGTGGCGCTCATTCATGTAAGAACTACATTTCCCAGTATGCATTGCATCACGCTCCAGTAATTCACACCTCCTTGAAGTCTCTAACACGTAGAGAGCATCCTGCCGCACAGATGTAGTTCCCAGGAGGGGGCGAGCACGTCACTGACCACCGCAGTAAAGCCTCCCTTCACGGTGGTGAGTAACAATCAGACAAGCAGGAAGTGAACAGAACAGAGAAGAAATAGAGCAACTTCTGATCAAAAAGGAACAATGAGGAAGTGAAAAACGGAAAATTGAATACTTACCTTTCTGTAATTTTCCTTTCCTGGTGCCTACCCATGGCAGCATACCAATGGTTGTGACTCCGCCCTCGTCCAACCCACAGGACCACGTAACTCTATAAAAGAAAGAGCTACTCCCCCTCAGGTATTCTTGTAACTAGTCTTCAGAACTTTAAGGATTACAGAAGGGAGGGTGTATGCTGCCATGGGTAGGCACCAGGAAAGGAAAATTACAGAAAGGTAAGTATTCAATTTTCCATTTTCCTGGTGCCTCCATGGCAGCATACCAATGGTTAATTAACTCGCTTACAGGGAGGGTACTGCAATAATATAATGAAATTCGTTTACAGAACTCATAGTTCAAAATCTCCTCCCAAAGTCTTGGGAGATAAGGACTTCCGCATCTAGGCTATAGTGCGACATGAAGGTAAGGAAGGATGACAAACTAGCCGTCCTGCCAATTGTCTCAGGAGAGACCTTAGCCCAAACACTGCCGAGGATTCCTCTTGAGCATTCAGCGTACTTAGGCTGGGAGACCACTAGCCCTATACGTTCTTGTACTAGCCTGGAAGGCGACATAGCTTTCTTTTCGCCCTTGGGAATAACGAATGAACATTGATCCTTGAGAAACTGTTGTGTTAGTTCTAAGTAACGCCTCAGGGATCTGGCTATATCCAAACCATGTAGTTTGAGGAGATTGGGTCTCCTCTGAAGGTCGGGAAACCCACTCCTGGCTGCAGGCACTTTAGGGACATACTGGTGCATAGGCTGTAGGACTACCCTGTCTGGAAAGAAAAAAGGCGACGTAGGACTTCTGAGCCCCTAGAGGCTGCGTTTCTGATGCTCTATGCCCTGACATGATGGCAATCAGCAAGGTAGGTTCCCAGGTAATGTCTTCCAATGCACACTCTTTAGTGGGAGCAAAGGAAGGGTTTGTCAAGACAACTGTCAGACACCCATATGGGGTGTGGGTCCTCCCGGGAGGGCATAGTCTGACTGTTTTCAGGAAGCATTCTACAAGGAGACTCTGTGCCTAGTGTGCGCCCGTCAGAGCTGACAAGGCTCCAAGCTGAACTTTCAGAGTGCTTTAAGACCTAAGCTCAAGTTCAGATAAGTTTGTAGAACGAGTAGAATCTTTCGGACCCCAGGACCTAGCGAATTGAAATGGCTGGATTCTTCCAGATCTGTGAACCTCCTTTGAAACCTATTAGTAGGTGGCATAGGTGGATGACTCTCTTGGATGTAATAATGTCTGGGTGAAACCATGAGCGAATTAGGTCACCCCGTCTGTTCTGTCCAACTTTCGGGCCTTCAAGTCCAGGAACCCTAGACGTGGGTGAGAGAAGTCATCTTGATATAGGAGGTTGTCCGCGTGTGGGAACTGTACCGAGCCATTTGACTAATAGTAGAAACCCTCGTCTTTGCCAGAATAACGTGACTGCCAGGATAGTGACCTTCACCAACGTCAGGAGCTGGAGACAAAAACAGTATCAGAGTAATCATTAGGGAAAAACATATCCCTTTTGGAAGTTATATGATCTAAATGGTGAGTTGTTGGTATATCCAAACAGAAAATCTACAGGCCTAGTGATCATCCATTGTTGCTGTTGAATGCGCCCAAGAAGAGGGGCTAGATGTGCCATCCATGCTACTCTTAGCTCTAGGATATTGGAAATCCTTTCTGAATTGAGTGGCCATCCTACTTGTACTAGCTGGTTGTCTTGTAGATGTGTCACCCCCCAGTCCAGATGACTTGCCTCAGATGCAAGAATGGTTCCTGAGATGGGTCAAGGGAGCTGTGAACCGAGAGGATGGAGGTCATGCCCACTACCAAGGCTGGACTTCCCCGATAACTTTGTCTTAGATGCCCCTTTCCCCATTGTGCCAGAAAAAAAAAACATAAGTGGAGATCGTAGATGCTCACTGGTTCGCTTCGTCCACCTTCTGTACAAATTCAGTGATCCTCTGATTGAAGACAGTGTTGCTTCATCGGGGTGTTGAATAAAGCTTCCAGATGCGTGCATAGACAAGTCATTCGAACTGGAAGTAATGTAGGACCCTGATCTCCCTTTCCCAGAAGGAAGCTAGGATGGTTACTAAAACCTTGGTAAGAAGGTTTTTTGGATGAAATTCCAAAGTAAAGATATTTGAATTGGAGGTGCAGATCGCCTACTTTGAGCCCAGGAGAAAGATTGGAAAGATGATGGATGGGAATTTGAAGGTGCACAGCCTGAAGACCCATAGAGACCATGCAAATACCTGGCTGTATTGACAGAATTATTGTGACTAGGGATACCAAATGACTTGTTCTACCTGAACGTATCCATTATCCTCTTTAGGTATCCTCTTTAAGTCCAACACAAGTCTCCAGCCCCAGATTTCCTGGGAACTAAAATAAAGGACTGGAGAGTAGAACCCCAGGTGTTTCTCCAAGACTGGTATTGGCAATACTGCCTGTTGGTGCAGAGGTATTTTAGTATACTGAAAGAGAGCTTCTTTCTTGTCTTTGGTGGGCCGGAGAGAAAGGAGTGGAGGAAGGTTTTGAATCACCAGAAGAGAAAAAAAAAGTCCTTGAAGGACCGTGGAGGCTGCACGGACCAGTACAGTTTTTCACCCAAACGTAAGCCGAAAAACCTGAGTCTTGCTACTATTGGACCGGTGGATAGGGGGAGTAGAAGGACTTCTGGCTCTCAACCGTCTACGACGCGGTCTTAGGATTGTTCAATTGGGGAAGGGTGGCTTGTGAGCTTTCCAAGCCCCCTCTCTTGATCTTTGTTTGGTAGCTGCCCGCGAGGCAAATTCTCTTCTCCTATCTTGGGGAATTTTCCTTTATCGCCAAGACAGGCCTTCCATCATATGGGATGTGACACTAGGACTGCATTGCAGATGGGTCCGCCGACCATGGTTTTAACCATAATGCCCTTCTGGCTGTGATGAAGTATAGCATGGCTCTGAGGGAGCACCCAAGGACATTGATGGCTGCATTCCTGGCTAATGCCATGACTGACGTTACCAAAGTTGGAGCTGTGCATTTGCTTCCGCCAGTGGTAAGAAAATTTGAGACATTGATTGTAGACAATGTGTTTTTTCCCCCCACTTATCGCCGCTCGTTTTCCTGACCTCATAAAGGTAACGGCTGCAGCTTTCTTTGTCAGGTGAGGAAAACAGTATTTTCTTGTATGGACAGATGATACCGGATCTTCTTCTGACTAAATCGTGTCTTTAATGCAATGATAAACTGATAACAATGTGATGCGATTTTAATAAACTGACTTCAAACGTTGATATGTCTTTTGGCTGTAACCGGCCCGCCTTCCGAACCAGCTTCTGAACCGGTCTGGAGAAACATAGCGCTTTACTGCTTTCTCCTCCGTAGACAGACTTTGACCACACGCCAATCTTCCCAGTAAATTTTGTTCCTCACAAACTCAACCGGCCTTTTCCCCTGGATGTGCAGATTTGCCCTGGGAGACATGCCTGCTTGGGGTATGCTGGGGTAACCTCCATCACTGCAGGAGGTATGTCCCTCTAGAGAACCCCTGCGGGTGGTTCTTGGTGCGGGCTGCGGAAACAAACAAAAGAATGTTTCTACATGCCCTAAGCTCTTTGAATGAAGGAACTTACCTGTTATGTTGCAGCCCTTACCTAGCGGTATGTTGAGGATCTTTATTGATGTGGCATTGTATATCAGAGCGGTTAGGACTAAGATTAAATCTGATTATGTAAAGTATAGGAAGGCATAAATAACACTAATAATATATACATATGTATATACATACCCACATGTAAACACATAGATATACATACACACACACATTAATATATCTACATATCATCAGTATATTGGTTAAGCTCTATCAGAGGGAGGTGAAGGGGCGGCAGACCCCTAAAGCTGTCTTATCTGTGCCAGGCTTGAACTCGGCCAGGGAGTACCAAAATGGGCGCCGCTCAGCCTCAGAAAAGTTACTGCGCATGCGCCGTGATGTTCCGCTGTGACCCCGCCCCCGAGATGATGAAGCCGTGTAGGGAGATGTGCGCGAAGCGCCGCTCACACAGGAAGGGAGGGGGAAGATAATGGCGACGCACCCGGCGGCAGAATCAGGCCATTAACGGCTCCCAGGAATGAACCAACAGGAGGGTGGCATGCCGGTGCACATGGGGGTAGCACCAGGCACACATGGAGGCGTTGGTAGGCGCACACTAGGATAATGTCAGGTGTACATGGAGGCAGCACCAGTACACATGGGTGCAGTGTTGGGTGCACCTGGAGGCCGCGCCAGGTACATATAGACGTAGTGTTAGATACACAAGAATAGCATTAGGTGTACATGTATGCAGTGTTAAGTGCACATGAAGGTAGTGTCTGGTGTCCATGGCCGCAGTGTCAGGCGCACAAGGTATGTATGGAAGCGGCGTCAGGAGCACATGGATGCACTGTCAGGAGCACTGCTAGGTGCACATGGATGCACTGTCAGGTGTACTGCTAGGTGCCCATGGATGCACTGTCAGGTGCACATGAATGCACTGTCAGGTGTACTGCTAGGTGCACATGGATGCACTGTCAGGTGTACTGCTAGATGCACATGGATGCACTGCCACATGAACTGCTAGGTGCACATGGATGCACTGCCAGGTGCACTGCTAGGTGCACATGGATGCACTGCCAGGTGCACTGCTAGGTGCACATGGATGCACTGCCAGGTGCACTGCTAGGTGCACATGGATGCACTGCCAGGTGCACATGGATGCACATGGATGCACTGTCAGGTGCACTGCTAAGCGCACATGGATGCACTGTCAGGTGCACTGCTAAGCGCACATGGATGCACTGTCAGGTGCACTGCTAAGCGCACATGGATGCACTGCCAGGTGCACATGGATGCACATGGATGCACTGTCAGGTGCACTGCTAAGCGCACATGGATGCACTGTCAGGTGCACTGCTAAGCGCACATGGATGCACTGTCAGGTGCACTGCTAGGTGCACATGGATGCACTGCCAGGTGTACTGCTAAGGGCACATGGATGCACTGCAGGTGCGCATGGATTCAGAATCAGGTGCACATGGATTCAAAATCAGGTGCACATGGTTTCAAAATCAGGTGGATTCAATGTCAGCAGACATGAGGGTGAGGCAAAAAAAACATAGGAATGCTATTGAAGGCTCTAAAAGGTACCTTGTGTTGTCTTGCCCCGAAATAGCCAGCCAAAATCCACAGAGGAGAAGGAGACGCTCATGGATGTTTTTAGACAGGCCCCAAAAAGATCCCCAGAAAAACGGGCTCCCATACTTATGTGAGGCATTTAGCAGTCCAAGTAATGGGACTCCATACTGCAGGAGAGCATGAACCTGCAATGGTTACACCATATGACGGTGAGGCAGGGCTGATCTGTGATCCTGCAGGGATGAGGACAGAAAAAAGAATACCTGAGGGGGAGTAGCTCTTTCTTTTATAGAGTTACGTGGTCCTGTGGGTTGGACGAGGGCGGAGTCACAACCATTGGTATGCTGCCATGGAGGCACCAGGAAAGAGGAATGTCTGCAGGTAAAAGATGCTTATTATGAAAAAAAAAATCCTTTACAACCGCTTTAAATGAAACGGTTTCTCCACATTCATCCACCTCTGTGTAAATCCTTGTGTTCCCTTCACGGGTTGTGCCCTCACCTTATAGGCTGTATAAATGCACCTTTGTGATTAACCAATCCTCTGGGGTGCTCCTTCTGATATTCCTCCTTCTAATAAACTGCCCACAAGCTCAGGTCACATTGATCATCTTTTAGTATAATACCTCCTTATTGCTGCCCCTGAACTCCAGTCTCATCAGCCACATGCAAATCAGATCTTGCAATAGTGCTTTACCATTTTTAAAATGTATTCAAAATCGTCATACAACAAATATACACCCTCGTTTAAATTGACTAAATCAGGTCTTTGTGTATAAGCCAACAGTTCTAGGGTGAATGTATCACCTCTCAACCGGCTCTGCCTCCCCGGCTGTCAGTGCTTCCTCTTTCCATTACACATGGAGTATCCCTTCCTGGTTCCACGTTCGTCGGCCTCTCAGGTCCCTCCTACTAGTTTCATCACTTTTCATGACTTCTTTGGTGGCATGATGGGGCAGTGAAGTCACAAGGGGACGAGGTCTCCGGATGATGTCACTGGATGGCCCTGCCCCAAGTAATGGCACATGACGGACCTACCATTACACCTTGAGAGAGCGTCGAGAGAACGTCAAATGAGGGAGAAAAAACAGAGGATGAACACATCGCCAGAGGCAGAAGAAATCGGAAGAGATGCCAGAGTAAAGGAGGCTTCCAGATTCCCATTAGCCCTTGCCTGCAGACCCTGAAAACCTCCTGCCAGGAATGTTGGGAGGAGGCCCTTATCCCCATCAACATGGGGACAAGGTGTTTTAGGTGAGGGTGCAGGCCCCCCTGCCCTCCCTGTCCCAAAGCACCCACCCCCCATGTTGAGGGCATGTGGCCTGGTATGGTCCAGGGTTGGAAGCTCATTGGCCCCCCCTTTCCTGACTTGCCGGGCTTCATGCTTGCATAAGGGTCTGGTATGGATCTTGGTGCGGACCCCACAACATTTTTTTTGGCGATGGGGTACCCCCTTAAAATCCATACCAGACCAAGGGGTCTGGTAGCGTCTTGGGGGAACCTTACGGCAGTTTTTTTTTTTTTTCATTTTGGCGATGAGTTCCCCTTCAAGATCCTCAGCAC
Organism: Rana kukunoris; assembly: GCA_029574335.1. Classification (NCBI taxonomy): domain Eukaryota; kingdom Metazoa; phylum Chordata; class Amphibia; order Anura; family Ranidae; genus Rana; species Rana kukunoris. The sequence goes on along the minus strand of CM056050.1, from coordinate 490,892,907 downwards.
ACAGGCTGTGTCACAAGTCGTATCGTCATGATCTGACTTCTGGTGCCACTTATATTCAAATCAATGGGCTCTTATCAATGGGCTCTTATCAATGGGTTCCCATTTGATTTTGAATTGAGGCATGAGAAATGCCTGACGAGGCTTAACTTGGCTGTATCCAGCGTTGAGCCACATTTAGAAGCTTTTACCAGCGTCAGGCATTTTTACAGCTCTAACGCCTCGTCTCAGAACGCTCTGGTCCTGTGTGTTTTTTGCAGCTTAAAAACGCCTATGTCACTCACAGCTCCTAAAAGTCTGCGTGTGCATGAGGCCATAGAAAAACATAGAGAGGTGTCTTTAAGCTGAAGTGAGTTATTGGTCTTCTAAATCAGTATTATGCTTGCTTGACAACTTATCTGCCTGAATTTTCAAATTCTACATAAGAAGAAATGGTAACTGCTTACTGTATTAGAAGTTTTGGGTCTGTTTATGTCTCAATCCAACAACCAGACCAATCTATTTGAGCTACAAAACACCCCAATATGTTTCACTTGGAAGGGAGCCTAATAATGAGTTAACCCTATACATTAAATTCTCTACAAAGTAAAACAAACTACTGTAGTTTGTTGGGTTTATGCCCTGTGAATTCAGAGACCGGTACACAATAATATGAAGTTCTATAGCTAGAAAGCACATTACAGTATTGCATATTCTAGACTGCTGCACTCTGTACACAGAAGTTTTTTTGAGGACTTTATAATTAGACACGTGCACTGCCGAAAAACATTTTCAATTTAGTTTCATTTGTTTTTGTTTTTTAGTTTTTAGTTTTTCGGATAATTCGTTATGATTGCAATTTGTAAATTTGTAAATTCAAAAATACAAAAATAAGAAAGAAAATTCGAAAGGATAACTAACTAACTAATAATAACCAACTAATAAATTATTGAATTTTCCTTTCAAATTTGTCTGTTAGTGAATGTAATGAATACGAATTATCCGAAATATTGAGCTTCTAAACGAATGGAAAAAATTAATCATAAATAATAATAAAACGTTTTATTATTATTGTTATCTATTATTATTATTGTTGTTATCTATTATTAATTTGTTACGTTCCATTTGTTTAGATACAGCGGGCCAGATTCACAGAGCAATTACGCCGGCGTTACAGGAGATGCGCAGCGTAAGTCTAAATTTGCACATGCGTTTCGATGCGCCGCATCCCCAAAACGAGATATGCAAGAAATCTAAAATTTTTGGTCTGGCGTAATTTCGATAGACCGACGTATCCGTCCGCGCAAAACTGCGCTAGACACACCATTGATTTGCTATTCAAATATGCAAATGAGGGAGTTACGGGGATCCACAAAAGAACGTTGGTGCAGCGCAGGCTACGCGCCGTGCGCAACAGCTGCACGTCCTGTCTAAAATTAGACCATATAAAAGGTGGAATAAAATTAGACAATCCGTCTACATGTCAGCTAAAGCAACACTGTTAGTGAGGAGCTGAGCTGTCACACTTGCTGGACAACAAACTTTATGCCAAGATGCCAGGGGCATCCTCGCTCATAGTTATACTAATGACTTTAGAGGAGCAAAGAAGGAGGAGGGCACGGAGGAGGGCACGGGAGAGGATATACCGCACACGCATAGACATCTTTGGCATGAGTGATTCTGAGGTGGATTGCATCTTCAGATTCACCCCTCATGCCATTCTGGAGTTAACCATAACCCTGCAAGATGACATCACCAGCCGAACACACCGCTCACATGCAGTGCAGCCACTGGTCAAGGTCCTGGCAACACTCCATTTCCTTCCTTGGATCACTTCCCCCTGGTCCTGGGGAACTTTTTTCCACCACAAATGAGGGTGACACCCCTTTTCCGGCAGGAATGTCACCCCCACATTCCGAAAGCATTCACAACACAAAAAAAAAATTGACCAGCAAAAAAAAAAAATCCTGAAAAAAAAAAAGTCATGAAAAAAAGGGGGGGGAAACAAATTAATGCCGCTGGCGTGACCCACGCCTGGGGCGCCCACGGCCACGGCCCCGGCTCCTCAGGGGAGACTCATGGGGAGGGGGGGGTAATCCGGGGAAGGAGGATCAGCCCCTGGTCTCTGCCCACCTGGCGGCCTGCCCTCCAAGGCCACGGCTATTCTGGTCAGGCCAGCACTGAGTGTTGCCGTATTGGCCTGGATAGCCTGGGTGAGGGCCCTCACATCCTGCCCAACATCTGCTGTAGTAGTCTGCTAGGAGTTTGTAAGAGCCAGGGAGTGGCAGTCCAGGTCCCCAAGCGTATCCTTTATAGAGGACAGGCTCTCCTCCATCCGCCCCAAAGTCTGGCTGACCTGTCCCAGATGGTGGGTCATATTGCGCTTGTTTGGGATTACACAGTAGAAGCAGCGATCAAAAAGATGTCACACAGAATATAAAAGGTCCCGTGACCAAGTCCTCTTGCGACGAAACGTTCCTGACGTCACCGCGTTTTTCTCCAGATACGGGCTGCATGTTCCAAATTTTGAAACGCTCTACACATCGAACCTGATTGTAAGTGATTTTATTTGCTTTACGCTATTAAATGAAGATTTTACACTATGTGAGCTCCTTGTCTCTTACATACCTTCGGATTAACCATTTGGGAGTGCCATTCACATATTAAGGACACTGACCGTCTATCTTTGATAGGCTCTTACCACGCTGTATATGATCTCCTTTAACCAGGGATCATTCCGATCTGGTAAGAGTATATATACCATATTGGTGGAGGTTCTCATCTTTCTGGCACTGGTTTAGTGTGAAACGGCTTTTTTCACCTGGTGAAGATTACCCATGATTTTTCCTTTGGTGGACTGTGCTTTTTCTGTGATCAACTTTACCTGAATACATTGCCCACAAACTTTACCCAATCAATGTTCATCTGACTATATTGTTTGGTGGGTCTGAAGGGCCTGGTCCCTTCTCAGATTGGCGGCAGAACCTCGGCCACCCCCCTGGTCTTCTGGAACGACTTCCTGCCTCCAGCTGATGCTTGTGGCCGGGGAGAAGGGGAGCCCCTTGGGAGGGGAGACCTGTTGGGGGAGGAGTGGGAGGGGCTAGCCCTTATGGAGGGCTGGCTGCTGCCAGCCAGAGAGGAAGACTCCTCCAAAACCAAAAATCCACTGGCTGACATGACATCCTCCTCTTCCTCAAACTCCTCCTCCTCCAACTCCGGCCTTGTCGGGGGGTCCTCAGCAGGCTGGTGTCCCTGGGATGGTGCAGTCAGGCCAGATGGCCCAGCACCCTCCTGCACATCTGTGAATGACACAAAACATTCACAGGTTGGAGAATCCACACACTTGCCACATATTCCTTTCCCCCCCTCCCCCACACATGCTACACACCAGATAGGACAAAAAAAACCTTACCTGGCATCATGGCTTCATGACTGGAGTCAACGCCAGGCAGGCCCTCCACTTGTTGTCTATTAAAGGTGTGGGCCACCGCACGCTCCTTCACTGTCAGCCAAACAGGGCATGGTGGGCCCCCTCCAGTGCCCCTGGCATGGGCTGCCATTTTGGCCAGCTTCCCATGGACCACACGCCGTAGGTCATTGATTTTCTTTACGATCCCCTCGCGTGTCCGGGTCTCCCCCCCCCATTGCATTTACCTGGTCAGTAATGTTCTGCAAAATCTCCTTCTTCCTGGCCGGGGTGGTGTTGGCACTCTCCGGGCCGTGAAGGAAACGGCCATAGTGGGTAAGGGCACGGGCAATAATTTGTTTCTCCCCCAAAGAAAAATTGCTCTTCCGCTTCCTCTCAGTCATATTGATACAACAACTCTCTCCCAAACAATCAACAAAAATCACTCAGAAAAACAAGCAGAAAAAATCAAGCAACAAAACAAATAAACAAAATCTAACAACCAAAAAGTCTCACAAGCAGTGACCAAAAAACACTTTCAAATATATTCTACAAAACACTAGATCAAACAGTCAACAAATATCACAAAGACAAGTCACAACGCAACAAACAACAGAACAAAAGCACCTTGCTGTATAGGAAGGGATACAAAGGGATGTACTTTTGCAAAGGAAGTGCGTTTGTGTCTGTCTATTTATGCTGTCTGCGTAGTTCACTAAGTTGCCCGGGTCCACTTCCAATTTCGCCGTTCCCGAGTTGTGAGCATGCGCACAGAGGTGCTGACCATGGTCTGCTTCATGTGCGCATGCGCGAGCCGGCCGGCCCTTCATTTGCATGGGGTCACGGCTCATTTCAATGAAACACACCCACGTCCTTCCCAATTTGAATTACTCCGCCTTACGCTTCGGAATTTACGTTACTCCGGTGCTAATTTCTGCGCAAATACTACGAGGATACGGTGATTGCGCCTCTGCATTGCGCCGGTCTAACGTAAAGGAGGTGCGCTACGCCGGTCAAAATATGCGCCAATGTACGTGAATCTGGCCCAGCATTCTTTATTTTACATAATTCGTAACTTTGGCTAAATTCGTATTCCTTAACCACTTACCCACCGCGCCATAAGCATTTTACTGCTACGGCGCGGTGGAGTTACTTTGACACGACGTCCCTGGGACGTCGTCGTGCACTTCCGCGATTGCGCGTCCCCTGGGACACGCTCGCGAAAGTGTCCATGCTCGCCGGGTCTAGAAGACCCGGCGCATCACGGATCACGGTAAATTGCCGCTGATAGCGGCCGTTTACCACGTGATCGCGCCGTCGAATGACGGCGCGATCACTTGTAAACAAACCGGCGTCATTTGATGACGCCGGTTCCTCCCTCTCCTCCCTCTCCTCTCTGTACCGTTCCGTACAGTGTGCGAGGAGAGGGGGGGGGAGCGGGGTGTCAGCAGCTGAGCTGTGCCTGGATCTGTGACAAATGCTGTCACAGATCCAGCCATCACTCAATCCATCCCAGCTCTGCAATCCCCCAGTACCCTGCAATCCCCAGTACCCAGCAATCCCCCAGTACCCAACAATCCCCCAGTACCCAGCAATCCCCCAGTACCCAGCAATCCCCCAGTACCCAACAATACCCCAGTACCCAACAATACCCCAGTACCCAACAATACCCCACAATACCCCAGTACCCAACAATACCCCAGTACCCAACAATACCCCACAATACCCCAGTACCCAACAATACCCCAGTACCCAACAATACCCCAATACTCAGCAATGCCCCAGTACTCAACAATACCCCAGTACTCAACAATACCCCAATACTCGGCAATACCCCAATACTCGGCAATACCCCAATACTCGGCAATACCCCAGTACTCGGCAATACCCCAATACTCGGCAATACCCCAATACCCTGCATGATACTTTGCAATACCCCAATACACTGCAATACCGCCTATGGGGATTTTTAAGTAGCGAAGTTTGGCGCCATTCCACGAGTGTGCGCAATTTTGAAGTGTGACATGTTGGGTATCTATTTAAAAAATTCAAAAAATTGGGCTAACTTTACTGTTTTGTTTTGTTTTAAGCACAAAACTGTTTTTTTTTTAAAAACACGCGTTCAATAAATTTCTGCGAAAATACCGTGCGAGATAAAAAGTTGTAACGGCCGCTATTGTATTCTCTAGGGTCTTTGCTAAAAATGCATATATAATGTTTTGGTGTTCTACGTAATTTTCTAGCAAATAAATGATGATTTTTCCATGTAGGAGAGAAATGTCAGAATTGGTCTGGGTGTTCCAGAACGCCTGATGACGTTCCCTGCATGTTGGGCCTCTGTATGTGGCCACGCTGTGTAAAAGTCCCACACATGGGGTATCGCCATACTCGGGAGGAATAGCAGAATGTGTTTTGGGGTGTAATTTGTGGTATGCATATGCTGTGTGTGAGAAATAACCCACTAATATGACAGAAACAAGTTTTTTTTTTTTTACAGAATTTTCAGTCGTTTTTCTTTTATATCAATATTAGGGGGTGTGCAATCAGCGCAAAAATAACAAAGAAATCAAAATAATAGTAATGTTAATAAATGTAAGAAATGTAAGAATGAAAAACAACTCCCAGAGTGGATTTCATATGGATGCAAGCTGAACACCAAAAAGGACAATCACAAGATCCCAAAAGTACATGTATATATAAAAAGCAGTGCAGCGCAAACCAAAATTCAAATAATGATAAATATACTCATAAAAGTGAAAATGAGAACCAAGAAAGGAAAAAATAGTCCAAAACGGTAAACAACATGTGAAATAAATCCTGCGACCAGATAATAAGAGTATCTTCACCACGTGACTGGACAGCCAATTTCAAAGTGTGATCCCTTCACCAGTAAAAGATGGGTACTCTCACCTCACAGAAAGACCTTTGTTTTACCAAAGGTCTAAAAAGCTTAGATCAATGGTGGAAATCCGGATGGATCAGGGGTGTATACTATTCAGCCGTAAGGACCCGGAGATGAATAAGTATCCTCAGTGGCACCAACGAACAAGTATGTGACCGATGATATGTAAAGGAAAAAACTAGATCTAAGAGCTTCCGTAAAGCCAGGTCAATTTATTGCGTTTAAAACGTACAGGTTACTCACATTTGTGATGAAAAATGAAGGCATGTAACACCATGAGACTGGTAGCTCGGATGAAAATATGGGACGACAGCGAGTGACGTGGAGTGGTTCCTGACCCCGCACTTTTCAAAAGTTTGTACGTGTTGTTGTCACTAAGTAAGCGATTCATCTCATCTTTATAGTATTCTTTAGACATCACCACTAGGCCTCCACCCTTATCTGAAGGGCGTATGACCACATCCTTCTTAGATTCCAGTGATGCTATACCTTTTTTGACAGAGAGTGGGTCATTAACTTTTCTAACCTTCATTTGGTCTAAATCACTTAAGACCATATTTTTAAACACATCAATGTGTTTGGTGTCTAGATTAGAAGGGTTAAACACACTCTTAGTCCTAAGATTGGAATGGGTTCCAATAGGTATAAGGGAAGATCTTTCGGCCGGTTTGGACAGAAAGTATTTTTTAATATTAAGGGTCCTAACAAACTTGGAAATATTAACATACGTTTGAAACTTATTAAAGTTCCTAACAGGTGCAAATTTAAGACCCTTATCCAGAATACGCAACTCATCATCATTAAGGGTAGCCCCACTGATATTAAATATACCAGTGCCTAGTGGGACTTGATCCTTTTTGATTGTTCGTCTTCCGGCCCGTTTCCCTCTCTTTCCCTTCTTTTGCCCCCCTTGTTTCCCGTTGGAGTGCCTGAGTGTGGGCCCCACCAAGGGGGAGGGTTCCCTAAAAAAAAAACCTCTGGTTCGTCTCGGTTCAATAGAGGGGCAAAACGATTGTTGGTTGGTACAGGATTACCATATTGATAATTCTCCACCCAACCATAATTTTGAGGGTGTCCACCTCTGGAATTGGGATAAAAATGAGGTTTCACATTACACCAATTTTAGGGGTAAACCTCATTTTTATCCCAATTCCAGAGGTGGACACCCTCAAAATTATGGTTGGGTGGAGAATTATCAATATGGTAATCCTGTACCAACCAACAATCGTTTTGCCCCTCTATTGAACCGAGACGAACCAGAGGGGGGTTTTTTAGGGAACCCTCCCCCTTGGTGGGGCCCACACTCAGGCACTCCAATGGGAAACAAGGGGGGCAAAAGAAGGGAAAGAGAGGGAAACGGGCCGGAAGACGAACAATCAAAAAGGATCAAGTCCCACTAGGCACTGGTATATTTAATATCAGTGGGACTACCCTTAATGATGATGAGTTGCGTATTCTGGATAAGGGTCTTAAATTTGCACCTGTTAGGAACTTTAATAAGTTTCAAACGTATGTTAATATTTCCAAGTTTGTTAGGACCCTTAATATTAAAAAATACTTTCTGTCCAAACCGGCCGAAAGATCTTCCCTTATACCTATTGGAACCCATTCCAATCTTAGGACTAAGAGTGTGTTTAACCCTTCTAATCTAGACACCAAAAAATATGGTCTTAAGTGATTTAGACCAAATGAAGGTTAGAAAAGTTAATGACCCACTCTCTGTCAAAAAAGGTATAGCATCACTGGAATCTAAGAAGGATGTGGTCATACGCCCTTCAGATAAGGGTGGAGGCCTAGTGGTGATGTCTAAAGAATACTATAAAGATGAGATGAATCGCTTACTTAGTGACAACAACACGTACAAACTTTTGAAAAGTGCGGGGTCAGGAACCACTCCACGTCACTCGCTGTCGTCCCATATTTTCATCCGAGCTACCAGTCTCATGGTGTTACATGCCTTCATTTTTCATCACAAATGTGAGTAACCTGTACGTTTTAAACGCAATAAATTGACCTGGCTTTACGGAAGCTCTTAGATCTAGTTTTTTCCTTTACATATCATCGGTCACATACTTGTTCGTTGGTGCCACTGAGGATACTTATTCATCTCCGGGTCCTTACGGCTGAATAGTATACACCCCTGATCCATCCGGATTTCCACCATTGATCTAAGCTTTTTAGACCTTTGGTAAAACAAAGGTCTTTCTGTGAGGTGAGAGTACCCATCTTTTACTGGTGAAGGGATCACACTTTGAAATTGGCTGTCCAGTCACGTGGTGAAGATACTCTTATTATCTGGTCGCAGGATTTATTTCACATGTTGTTTACCGTTTTGGACTATTTTTTCCTTTCTTGGTTCTCATTTTCACTTTTATGAGTTTTTCTTTTATAGCGCAAAAAATAAAAAACCCAGAAGTGATCAAATACCACCAAAAGAAAGCTCTATTTGTGTGAAAAAAAGGACAAAAATTTCAAATGGGTACAATGTTGTATGACTGAGTAATTGTCATTCAAATTGTGAGAGCACCGAAAGCTGAAAATTGGTCTGGTTAGGAAGGGGGTTTAAGTGCCCAGTGGTCAAGTGGTTAAAGGATCACTAAAGGAATTTTTTTTTTAGCTAAATAGCTTCCTTTACCTTACTGCAGTACTGGTTTCATGTCCTTATTGTTCGTTTTTGCTTTGAAGTTGCTATAATCCTGCTATGTTCTCCACACTTCCTGCTTGTCTGTTTCCTTATAACCACCATACTTGGAGCTTTCTCACGATAAATTAAGCCAGTGATGGCGAACCTTGGCACCCCAGATGTTTTGGAACTACATTTCCCATGATGCTTATGCACTCTGCAGTGTAGTTGAGCATCATGGGAAATGTAGTTCCAAAACATCTGGGGTGCCAAGGTTCGCCATCACTGGTTTAAGCTGTCATTACTGTGTGTCTAAAACTTCCCAGAACCAATCAGATTCATTTTAAAAACAAAACACTGCCCTGGATTTGTTTGTTTTTGTTCTGTGTGTCTATTTCTACTTTGCAGAAACATGAAGCCAGTTCAAAATTGAAACTGACCTGCAGGCACATTATATGATTGATTTTTATCTATTTTTAATCATTTTGAAAAGGAATCAGTTAACTTTTATGTCTCTATTCCCTGTAAACAGTCATTTCAGCAAATTTTTTTTTTTCCTTTAGTGACCCTTTAAGTCCACTAACAGCCATATTTGAAAGGAAATTAACAAAATCGTAAAAAAAAAATGAATTCAGAACAAAACAATTTGCACATGTTTAATTTCCCATTCAATTAACAAATATGTTTTTTCTAGTTTGCCATTTATTTTAAAATGTACTTTTATTAGCATTATAGGAAATTTTTGGAAAAGCAGCGAATGTGACATACACCAAACAATCACTGTGGAAAAATGTAAGACACATTCATCAAGAAGATTTACTTACAGTGAATATGATATTCGCAGCTGCCTTATAAATATACATTTTGAATTCTTATTGTAAAATTTGAAAGTAATTATATAGCAGTTGATATGCTTATCTTCAGTCAATTCTATATGCAGTACAGAAAGAAAAGAAGAGTACCCCATAAAGGTTAGCTCCATAATACTTTTTGATTAGAATGCTTTTGCTGACCTTGCATTAAATGCTTGGATGCTATTCTTTGGGATTAGGGTAATTATGACATGCTTTGACTTTAATTTATAGCATATTTTTTTCTGAGTCAAACACAGTCAGCCACAAAACATGCATCGCATACTAACCCATTATGTTGCACTTATCTGCAAACAAAGCCCATAATGTGGGCATAATAATTGTAATAATTGTGGACAATGTCTCTAATGTCCACGATGTCTCTGTGACTGGCCGGAGTCGCGTGACGTCACTCCTACGCATTGCCCGTGGTAGCTGATGGTCACGGCATGGGCCCTATAGAAACAGACCGATCATGACATTGGCGCAAGCATATATGGTAAATATGTTTCCAGTACTTACAGGTAAGCCTTATTATAGGCTACCCGTAGGTAAAGTTGGTAAAGGGTAGGGATGAGCCGAACACCCCCCTGTTCGGTTTGCAGCAGAACATGCAAACAGGCAAAAAATGTGTTTGAACACGTGAACACCGTTAAAGTCAATGGGACACGAAGATGAAAAATCAAAAGTGCTCATTTTAAAGGTTAATATGCAAATTATTGTCATAAAAAGTGTTTGGGGACCTAGGTCCTGCCCCAGGGGACATGTATCAATGCAAAAGTAATTTAAAAGTACTCGCGGCTATTCATGATTTGTTGGGTCCTAGCAATACAGATCAAAGTCATTGAAAAAAACATCAGGGCTCCCCCCAGTCTATTTCCAGGCCCTTTGGGTTGGTATGAAATTAAGGGGAACCCTATACCACAAAAAAATGTGGTGGTCCCCCTAAATTCCTTATCAGGCCCTTCAGGTTAGGTATGGATATTAACCCAGCACCAAATTTAAAAAAAATGGTGTGGGGTCCCCCCAAAGGTCTATACCAGACCCTTCAGGTCTGGTATGGCTTTTAAGGGGAACCCCGCACCAAAATAAAAATAAAATGGCATAGGGTCCCCCCAAAAATCCATATCAGACCCTTATCCTTTTCAAAATTGCCACAAACACTCCAAATTGTTCGCCGAACGTGCGAAAATCCAATGTTCGAGTCAAACTCATGTTCGACTCGTACATAAAGCTCATCCCTAGTAAAGGGGTTTACAAGCACTTTGGGGTGTCCAGTCACCATCTACTTTAAGAGGGTGGTGCTCAACTGGGCGCTCTTTTCCCCTACCCATCATTAGAAAGCGTAGTTAACTTGACGCCACAACATATTTATGGCTGCTGCCTTGCTTTACTGTGTGGTCATTTTTGCTGTGTGCTTTGGGTCATTGTCATGTTTGAAGGAAAACCTTTTTCCCATTGACAATTTTCTGGCAGGGTGCAGCAGATTTTGCTCAAGAATTTGATGGTATTTTGCCCCATCCATTTCCCCTTTTATTCTGACAAGTGTTTCAGTCCCTGCTGCAGAGAACCCCCTCCCCATAACAGGATATTACCACCTCCATGCTTTACCGTAAGAATGGTGTTATACGGATGGTAAGCCAAATTGGATTTGAAGATCCGCTTTAACTGAACTTAAGCAGTTCCGCAAAGAAAAGTGGGCAAATATTGCAAAGTCTAGATGTACAAAGTTAGTAGAGATATATCCCAACAGCTTAAATGCTGTAATTAAAGCAAAAGATGGTTCAACAAAATACTGACACATTGGGGTGATCCTTTTTCCAACTCCGTGATTATGTTTATGAATGTGTTTTCTTTTTTTCGGATATGTTGGTATTGTATCTTTCACTTGGATGTTATAAGTTGCACTCGTAAATAATGTTGGATAAAACAAAAACTGTGTCTGTCTTCATTTCAGACTGCAAAGTAACAAAATGTGTTAAAGGGGTTGATTCTTTTCTATACTAACTGTGCGTGTAATATATATATATATATATATATATATATACACAACCTATACACAGAAACAAGAATTTAAAATACACTAACACACTTTGTTAAGATTGTTTACATTAGTTGATCTTTTTACATGTATAGCCAACACTAAAACATTGTACAGTTGCCTTTGAAACAGTGTCATTTTATGGGGCACATGGGACATGAAAAGTTAAACACCATAACAGACAGTAACTATATTGTTGGGCTCTTCCTGAATTAGTATCAGTGCTGCCAAGATGTGCTTTGTCCAGAAGTCACTGTAAGCACGTAACAAACATTTATGACAGTTAGAACATTAGCAGAACTGTTCCATGTGACATTTCCTATTACCCTATCCAAGAAAATGGTATGATTACACCCACTCATGTTAATATATGCAAATTAAATAGGATATAAATTCCCTATGTAGAATAAATTATTTCCTTGTGGCTTATTAAGTATCTAACAAAACTTAGTAAGCTTTGAAAAATTATAAGAATCTTGTCTGATCTGTTGGCAACATCTGTGAATGATTACTGAAATTTAAACTTTTGCTAAACAGGCTATATGCATGTTTGATTTTTTTGTTTAAGACAGCAGGGATTAAAAAAACGAAATATAGGGCCAGATTCAGGTAGATGCGTGAATTTTTTGGCCGGCGTAGCGCAACGCATATACGCTGCGCTGATGCAAACTAGCGAGTGAAGTACAGCATTCACCAAGCGCATGGCCGTTACTTTGCGACGGAGTAACGAAGATGCGTTTGCGCAACCCGACGCAAGTGGAAGTGGGTGTGATCATATGTAAATGATGGGCGGAGCCCAGCGCAGAGGCTTACGTTCAGCGCATCATCCACGGAGCATGCGCAGTGAGTGAGGCTTCACTCGGCCCCCTGTGCGCATGCTCACAACTTCCGTCGGCACCACTTCACGGGAAACGTCAGCGCAATGTGAATGGCGCCTGCGGAAGCGCCATTCCGGCGCAAAAGTATTTCCGTTTCCCCCCCACCCCAGGGAAGTTACTTTTGCTCTGTAATGGCTGCTCCCGCTCCCCCTAAAGAGAGGAGGAACCTCAATTTCAATGCCCAGGAGGTCTCTGTGGTAATCTCTGCTATGGAGACTTATAATGACTTTCTCCACGGAAAGAAAAGTCGGAAGACCAGCCGGGAGAGGAAGCAGGCCATCCTGGAGACCATTGCTGGCAGGGTGAATGTGTTGGGGTACTCCACCCGGACTGCTGGTGATATCCAGAAAAAAATAAACGACCTGCGGCGCAAGGTTCGTGGCAAGGTGACCACCATTCGGACCCATGAGAGGGGCACAGGTGGTGGACCCCCATGTGCGGTCAGCCTGACCACAGAGGAGGAGGTGGTCGCCCGCTGCCTGGAGAGGGAGCAGTTGGAGGGGGTACCAGGCTATGATTCTATGGAGGAAGGCTCCAGGACAGGTACGTTTTTTTTATCCCCTATTTGGTGTGTTGCATGTGGGGGGGGAGGGGTACATGTGCCAAGTGTGTGGGACCACCAACATGTGTCTGCTTTGTGTCATCCACAGATGACGGAGCTGGGCCATCATCTGTTTCCGGCCATTCCACCCCAACCCCCCAACGGGATCCTTAGGACGAGCCCCTGGGTGCTGAAGACACCGAGGTGGAGGAGAGTGCCCACACCACTTCTGCAGAGATGGTTGAGGAGGAGCCTGTTCCTCAGCAGGAGTTTATTTTGGTTTTATCAGAGTCCTCCCCTTCTACAGGGCCCTCTGTCATCCCCTCACCCATCCTCGGTAGCCCCTCAAGGGCGACTCCATCCCCACGGGGACAACCTTCTCCTGGCCCCAGGAAGGCGACCCGTAAGACCAGGGGGTGTCTGATCTGGTCCAGGACCAGATGGCGATGGACCACGCCAGGCAAACCCAGCAGATGGGGGAGATTGCTGGCCACTTGGACCGGCTCGCTGACAGCCTGGGCTCCGTATCGCAGCTGCCCAGTGGTGTGCAGGACGTTGTGACCAGCCTGGGGGAGGTGCAGGCTGATGTACGGCACCTCACAGCAGCCGTCCATGCCAACACAGCTGCCATCCGGGAAGAGGGGAGGCAGCGGCAGCGTGCCCAGCGGCATAATGTCACCCGCCAGCTGAGAATGCAGGCCCAGACCAACCTCTATCTGAGCCGGATTGCAGTGGCCTTGGAGGGCATGCAGCCAACAGCTGCCAGGAGTGGCCCACCCAGGGATCAGCCTCCTCCAGATGCCCCCCCACCCCCACCCACTCCCTCCAGGCAGCTGAGGAGCCCGAGAGTGCCCACAAGGAGGAGCCCCCGTCATCCCAGATGAAGGTGGTTTTTTTGGGGGTTAATTTTTATTTATTTTTTCTTGCTCAGGTTATGAGTTTATATTTTATTTTATTACTCAGGTTATGAGTTTATATTTTATTTTTAACTGCACACGGTCAGGAGTGCAGGGGACAGTGTGAATGGTGTGTGAATGTGAGGGGGTGGCACTCCTGCCAGTAAGGGGTGTCACCCTCGGCCGTGGTGGAGAAGTTATCCCCACGGCTGTATGAATGACATGTGAAAGGTGTATGAATGGACAGCGACATCATTGGGGCCTTGACGCTGGCGTTGCTGCTCCCAAGTCCTACATGCTGGACTTGGGCTAATCCAATGTGATGTGGATGTGGTGTGTGTGATCTAGGGACATCAGTGGTGTGCATGCATGCATTGTCTGTGTGATTAATGTTTTGGTTTAGTGTCCAAAGATGCCTACGGCGAGGACCCTCCTGAATGCTCTTCCATCAGCAGACTGTGTAGCCTCTGGCAGGTGGGGACCGTGTGGGTCGGGGGTCAGGTCATCGCGTATGTCAATCTGCAGGCCTTTTCTCATAGCAAAGTTGTGCAGAATGCAACATGCACCGATGATCTGACACACGAAGGTAGGGGAATACAATAGGGTCCCCCCGGACTTATCCAGGCAGCGGAAACGGGACTTCAGGAGCCCAAATGTTTGCTCCACCACTGCACGGGTTTTGATGTGTGCTTCATTGTATTTTCTCTCTCCTCTGGTTTGGGGGTTCCGGAGAGGAGTCATTAGATGGGGTCCCAGTGCATATGCAGAGTCACCTGGAAGGGAAAAGACAGGAGGATGTTAGTCATGCATGTGCCACTTGTGATGTGTGCATCATGGGAGGGGATAGTCATGCCTGCCACCCATGTCACTCACCAACCAGCCAGCTGTCCCCATACATGTTCTGCTCGAATTCTGCTGGGATGGGGCTCTGACGGTATATGAAGCTGTCATGGCTGGACCCGGGGTGTTTGGCACAGACGTGCCATATGAGGCGTTGGGCATCGGCTATCACCTGTACGTTGATGGAATGCCAATGCTTCCGATTGCGGTATATGTGCTCTGTGGCACTGGGGGGCTGGAGTGCCACATGTGTGCAATCAATGGCCCCCACAGTGCGTGGGAATCTGGCAATGCTGTAGAAATCTGTCATTGCCTTCAGCCGCAGCTCCTCAGTGGTGGGTCTGATGAACTGGTTGGACATGCGTCTGAGGATTGCAGGGACAACCTGGTGCACACATCTGCTCATGGAGGACTGTGACATCCCAGCCACCACTCCACTTGTACGCTGAAATGATCCACTTGCAAGGAAATGAAGTGTTGCCAGTACCTTCACCAGTGGCTGCACTGCTTGTGAGCGGTGTGTCTTGCTGGTGATGTCATCCTGCAGGGTTGTGATTAGTTCAAGTATTGCATCAGGGCTGAATCTGAAGAAGCGATACACCTCCTCATCCCCCATGCCAAAGAGGCTCATGCGCGTGCGGTATATCCTCTCACGTGCCCGCCTCCTTCGTACCGGGGGACCCAGTACTAGTGCTAGGACCGCGACTGCCCCTGGCATGTTGGCACACAGAGGTGTTGTCCTTGCACGTGTGGTTGTTCAGCTTGCTAGTTTCGTCGGTAACGCTGCTGCTGTAGCTGCTCTCCTGCTGACCTGTGGCCGTCTGGAGTAAAGATAAAGCAGCTATTTGTAGAAATAACTTTGCGCCGGACGGACGAGTTACGCGCGGCGCATGTAGCCAGCGTATGGTGCTAATCCGTTCGCGAATCGGGAAATCTCCCTCATTTGCATATTTGCAGGGGAAATCAATAGGCGCGACTGATGCGCCAGGCAAAATTATGCGCTGACGATACTCTGGCGTCGGAAAGTTAAGCCGGTCGGGGAAAGCCCGTTTTCTGTCGCATCTAGTTTGGTGGGTACGGCCGCATAGATACTACGGCGCATCTTCACAGTTACGCGGCGCATATCGAAATACTCCAGCGCAAGTCTTGCTGAATCTGGCCCATAGGAAGAAAAAACAAATATATTACACAGATACAATGCAACATAGCAGTGTTGCAATGGGGTGAATTTTATATAGCCATGCATCCCAAATAATTATATAAAATATGATATATAATGATAAAAAAATTACGCTTTTGTAAATATAATGTTCCAACAAATACATTTACCCAAGCTTGCTTAGAATGGGATCAGTGGAAATCAAGTTTGAGAGATTTCCTTTCTAGCAACAATTGGAGATTGGAGGCAGAGTGAGATTGGAAGCAGAGGGAGATTGGAGGCAGAGGGAGATTGTGGCACCGCAGAGGGGGGTGAATGCAGGGGGTGTTGGTGGCAGAGGGGGATGGAGGCAGGGGGTGATGTGACTAAATCATATTGCTATTTGCATAGCGTACTTGTTTGTAGCCTAAATACTGAAATTTGAACCTAACTTTTGTGAAATGCCAGTAAAAACGTGGCTGCGCCAATAAATTTAGGGTGTCGTGCCAGTAAATTTCAATCTGGTAGGTTGGCAACACTGCCTGCTACTTCCAGTCGTGATCCCCCATTGTCTTGATTGAGTGTGTAGTCAGGGAAGCTGACTCATGCCCAACCCCAGACTTCAGATAAATTAGATATGCCTGTATTCCTCCTTTTACATATGAGTTGCCTATTGGCTTTTAATAACTGTGTGTTATATTACTGCACCTAGCTGGCAACCCCATGTGTTCCTTTTTTGAAGTGGTGTTTTTTCAGAATGTCTCTACCACAGGGCATGTCTGTATGATACAGAAGCAGCATACACATTTGGATAGACTGTTGCTCACTCGTTATATGGTACTATTAGAAGCAGTGTGTGGCAATTTGTATGTGTCCATACAGTGAAGTGTGGTGAACCACAGTACTGGGTGAGCAATAGATATGTGCGTTCCCCTTCGTAACGAATGTATTTTCGTACGAATTTGTTCATTTTCGTACCCGTGGAATAATGTGTACAAACGAAAAAATGAAAGCACCAAAATACGAAAACGACGGGATTACGAATGAGCCGCATAACGAACAAGCGCAAATACGAACGAACGATATGACAATCTTACGAAAATATGACAAAACACAAACGGCAAAAGAACGAAAATGACATCTATAACGAATGATTTGCATATTTTAAATCCTTTTTCTGTTCGTATTTTCAGTCGTATGTTCATATTTTCATTTTTGTGTTTTGTAAATCCATTTTTTTGGTCTGTTTGTAAATTTGTGTACTTTAATTCGTTTTTTTGAATGGGCAGTGAGTGAGTGTAGTTAGTGAATGAGCTTCTTTTTTTGTGCCGACTGCCGAGTACAGTAAAGCCAAATAAACGTTTCCGTGGATTTTCGTCTGAAGGAAGATCAGTGGCCAACTGATCTCCCTTCAGACGAAAATCCACGGAAAAGTTTTGAACCCAGAAATGGTTTTCTGATGGAGCTTACAAACGAACACATTTTTTGAAAACGAACGGAAAAAGTTTGTTTTTATGTTTGTTGGCAAAAAAGTCTGACCAAATGTACGGTTCTTAACAATAGTTAATATGGATGAGCCGCGTGTTGAAAGTGCCGCGAATCCCGCAATATATTTACGACAGTGCAAAATGACGAAAATTCACGAAAATTATTGTCTAACAAGAAACGACAATAAATTAAACAGAATAACGAATCATCCCGCATGTACGAAAATAAAACGGTAACCAAAATATGAAATGATCGGAATACGGAAAAATCGCATCGTACGAAATACGAACGGGAACAAACAGGAAAACGGGCGTCTTACGAAATTATGAATCGGTACGAACCTACGGAACGATACGAAATGGAACAAAATAATACGAAAATGTTTGCTGTGCACATGTCTAGTGAGCAAGTGTGCCTGGGAAGAGATGCAGAAAAGAGGGAAGGCTCCCTAGACACTGCAAGGAGTGTGGATTATTCGACTGCTGACTAGAGATGGGTCGAACACCCCCCGGTTCGGTTCACACTAGAACACCTCAAACAGGCAAAAAGTTCAAGCGAAAATGTGAATGCTATTAAAGTCTAGAGGACACGAACATGAAAAATCAAAATTCCTCTCTCTAAAGGCTCATATGCAAGTTATTGCCATAAAAATTGTATGGGGACTGCCCTAGGTATCAATGCAAAAAAAAGTTTTTAAAACAATAGTTTTTTCAGGAGTACTGATTTTAATGATGCTTAAAGTGAAACAATAAAAATTAAATATTCCTTTGAATATCATGTCTGGGGGGTTCCCTTAGTCTGCCTGTAAAGTGACACATCTGTGCAATGTATAGAACATGCTGCAGCAATGATGACATTTCTAAAGAAGAAAATGTCGTTTAAACTTAGCGGCTGTATTGTATTGCCGACTCCCGGTAATATGGATAACATTTTTTTTTAAATGGCGAGGCCCCTCCCCCCCTCGTCCATACCAGGCTCTTAGGGTCTTTTATGGATTTAAAGGGGAACTCCACACCAAAAATTAAAAATAAACGAGCGAGCACCCCCCTCTGAACCATTGCAGGCCACATGTCCTCAACATGGAAGGGAAGTCGGGGTCCATCCTGACCGGTGGTTGTTGGGGTCTGCGGGCAGGTGGTTTATCAGAATCTGGAAGCCCACTTTAACAAGTGGGCCCTCAAATTCCGCCCCCAGCCGCATGGGAATGGGTATCTGGTACATTGTACCCCTACCCATTCACCAAAAAAGTGTCAAAAAGTAAAAACCACAAGAGACAGTTTTTGACTATCTGTATTTAAAGGGGTAGTTCCCCCAAAAACCATTTTTTTAACATTGATTGAGGCTCGTTTTGTCAAGGGGATTAGGGTGTTTTTTTTTTAGAAACGAAGCAGTACTTACCGTTTTAGAGATGCATCGTCTCCGACGCTTCCGGGTATGGTCTTCGGGTCTGGGCGTTCCTATTTGATTGACAGGCTTCCGACGGTCGGATTCATCACGTCACGATTTTCCAAAAGTAGCCGAACGACGGTACGCAGGCGCAGTATAGAGCCGCACCGGCGCTCGGCTTCTTTCGGCTACTCGTGACGCGATGTATGCGACCGTCGGAAGCCTGTCAATCAAATAGGCACGCCCAGACCAGACGATCATACCCGGAAGCGACGGAGACGATGCATCTCTAAAACGGTAAGTACTGCTTCGTTTCTAAAAAAAAAACACCCGATTCCCCTTGACATAACGAGCCTCAATCAATGTTAAAAAAAGGTTTTTGGGGGAATTACCCCTTTAAAAAGAAAAAAAAAGTGTCCCGCAATGTAAATCCATCATCAATCATGCCGCCCGATGGACCCGCACAATAGAAAAAACGTAAAAACCTCAGGCTCCATGGGTGGCCTCCCAATGACAGCTGTCTCTTCGCTTTGTCAGCTCTTATATAGGCAAGGGTGGAGCCATCTGGTGATGTTACCAGATGACCCCGCACCCTCTGACATCACATGACATGAGACAGGGGGGTTACAAGGTTACGTCATTAGGTGGCCTCGCCCTTGCCTATATAACAGCTGTCAAAGCGAAGAGACAGCAGTCTCCAGGAGGCAGAGCTTTTTTAGGTTTTTCAAATTTTTAAATCCGTCAGGGGGCATGATTGAAAATGTATGCGGGACACTTTTTTGGGTGAATTAGTGGGGGTACCCGATACCCATTCATATAGGGGGGGCAGGGATCCGGGTGCCCCCTTGTTAAAGGGGGCTTCCAGATTACGATAAGCCCCCCGCCCGCAGACCCTGACAACCACCTGCCAGAGTTGTCGGAAAAAGACCCTTGTTCCCATCAACATGGGGACAAGGTGCTTTGGGGGGACCCCAAAGCACCCTCCCCTTGTTGAGGACAAGTGGCCTGGTATGGTTGAGGAGGGGGGTGCTCGCTCATCCCCTCCCTTTTCTGGCCTGCCAGGCTGCATGCTCGGATTAGGGTGTGGTATGGATTTTTTCCTTAATTCTGTCATAGGGTTCCCTTTAACCACAACAATACACTGTATTATATACTCTGCACTACACTATATACTCTGCACTGTATTAAATATACTACGCTGTCTATATTAGACATATTAGACATGTGCACTGCTGAAAAATGTATTCATTTCAGTTTCATTCTTTTTAAAATGCCCCGTACACACAATTATGTAGATTTACACAGCTGCTTTCTCCTTTACACCACATAATTTGGGTAGAACTCTGCAATTCTCAAATAAATTAAATGGACTAGTTATTATATTCAAAACAAATCTGAGTACTTTGAAAGATCACAGCTATTATGATCTCAAAGTTACTTATTTATGGAAACAGCATTCTTCATACATCAAAAGTCCAGACTTTGACATAGATACTGACGATATCTTTTATTATCCAAGAATCAAAAATAGAGATGTTAAAATAGAGATGTTAATTAGCAGAGGAACATGTAAATATGTTACCACAAATCTAATACACATCTTTGAAATTACTTGATAATGATCTTTGAATAATCTTTTTTTCTTTAGATGTCTTAAAAGTCATTCCCATTTCAGGGGATATGATTACATATTTACCTTTACTGCTGAAGTACTATAAAGTCACTTCTTATCCTTCTTTCGTTTTTACAGAATTTTCAATCAGGTTCTTTATAACTAAAAGTAATTTATTTCCCTCTATTGCCTTTCTTATTAGCACATTCATAGCTATTTTACAGCTAACTGAGAAATGGTGATGTGTCATCAATGATGCTGATGACCAGTCATTAATCATTAAAACAGAAATAACAAAAAAATCCTGACATTAACGGAGTCCAGGTACAAGTAAAGAAGCAATTATACAGATTTAAACCACTGTTCAGAACAGGTCTTTGAAAAATATATGTGAATTCAAAGGGGCGTTGAACTTTTCATGCACTGTGCTGAAGTAAGCTAATTTTTTTTTTGTTTTATTGTAAGGCAAAGTGCAGGCTTCATTTTCTTTTTCTGTGGTCTGTAGATATAAAGGCTACAGAAAAGAGAACATTGAAGAAAATATAAAAGCCCAAAGAATTCATAAAATAATATTTTTTTTTTGTTGAAAAAAATCCAACATTATCTCATATTACCATTTAGTTTTCTCAGCCTGGCAATTATTTTTTTTAAATATTCCTTTCTAGACACAGGGAAATCTAGAGACTAAATTGAGAAACAAATAAGCAGCAGGAATAGTAACTTAAAGTGAAAGTCTGGACTAACACTCTCTAGCAGTGGGGGCTGGTGTTTTTTTCTTTTGGGGAGCGGCAAACAACAACCCCCCCTTGCGGTAGGCCGGGTCACCTGCACCGCTCTGGGGGGGGGGGGCTCTCGTGGTCGACCGGTTGGTCGGTCATCCAGCATTGCACTTACCCCATTTAGGTTGCAGGCGGACAGCGCTCTTATGGGCGAAGAGTGGCAGCTTCTATTGCGTCTCCTCATCCTTTGCATCACGGCAGCTTCCACTGTGAGTCTCCTCCCTCCTCCTCCTAGGCATCCAATAAGATCACCTGTCCTTTCAGACAATTTGGTGACGGATCTAAGGACCCGCTTCCTGCCTGGCCAGGAGGAGGATAAGCATAGCAATAGCAAATATAAATGTTGCTATTGTCACACAACTGGGTGGGTTCAGAGCGCAGTGGTCCCGATCCTTTCTCTTCTGGGGTTCCTCAGCAGCACTAGTAGCCCCTCCCCGGATTGAGTGACTCGTCTGAGAAGCGATCTCCTATGGGAAACCCGTGCAGGCACGCTCCCGAGTCCTGCTTCTGCGTCTATTGACACAGAAAGCAGGACTTGGCCCTGCCCCCCAGTGCCCAAGTCTTTGGATTAGATTGACAGCAGTGGGAGGCAATGGATGCGCTGCTATCAATCTATCCAATCAGGACACGAGACACCAGCTAGAGCTGGTGTGCTTGTCCCCAGGGAGAAGAAAAACAGCTTTGGTAAGTTAAACGGGGGCACCGGGGGACTGCTCCATAGAATGCATTAAGGAGAAAAACCACAAGAGTTTACAACCCCTTTAATTGCAACGTTTTTTTTATCAATGCATTGCTTGGCAGAAAAGAAAAGGTTCAAATAAAATGTATCCTATAGTCTGCTTACAACATACAGCATTCTTAAGATGTTCAGGACCATACTGTATTCCTGTCCTGGACATGCACTGATGGCATAATCAAAGCAAAAAAGTACCAACTAAAACTGCAAAATAAATCCTCATATAAAAATATATAAATCCTCAGCTGGGCTAAGCCATTAACGTTTATGCAGTTGATTTGTCACTTATTTTTAGGTGTTATAGTGAGTATTTAAAGTGGAACTGAAATCAAAAAGACAATGGGCCAGATTTACGTACATCTGCGCATTATTGGACCGGCGTAGCGCACCGCCTCTACGTTAGACTGGCGCAATGTAGCGGCGCAATCACACTATTCTCGTCGGTTTGTCGCAGAAATTTGCGCCTGCGCAACGTTATTTCTGAGGCGCAAGGCGGAGTAATACAAATTGGGAAGGACGTGGGTGTGTTACATTGAAATGAGCCGTGACCCCATGCAAATAAAGGGCCGGCCGTCTCGCGCATGCGCGCTTGAAGCAGACCATGGTCAGCACCTCTGTGCGCATGCTCACAACTCGGGAACGGCGCAATCAGTGAAATTGGAAGTGGACTAGGGCAAAATCGTGAACTACGCAGACAGCATAAATAGACAGACACAAACGCACTTCCTTTGCAAAAGTACATCCCTTCGTATCCCTCCCTATACAGCAAGGTGCTTTTGTTCTGTTGTTTATTATTGTTTGTTTGTGACGTGTCTTTGAGATATTTGGTGACTGTTTTGCCGAGTGATTTTTGTCTTTTCTGTGTTTTCTTTGCTGTGTTTTTTTTTTTAAATAAATTTGCTGGGCATTTTTTTTTTTTTTGCTGGACATTTTTTTTTTTGGGTTGTGAATGTTTTTGGAATGTGGGGGTGATATTCCTGCTGGAAAAGGGGTGTCACCCTCAGTTTTGGTGGAGAAGGCTTCCCCAGGACCAGGGAGAAGTGATCCCCAGGTCCGTGTGAATGGTGTATGAATGTACAGTGACATAATTGTAGCCGTGGCGTGGCGTTGCTGCTCACAAGTCCTGCATGGTGGGCTTGTGCCAATCCAATGTGATGAGGATGTGATGTGTCTGTGCTAGGGACCACAGTGGTGTGCATGCATGCATTCTCATTGTGCCACGATTAATGTGTGTGTTTAACGTGCAAAGATGCCTAATGTGAGCTGGCTCCTGGCTGCTCTTCCCTCAGAAGACGGGGTAGCCTTGGTTAGGGAGGTTCCGTATAGGAGTCATGAGATGGGGTCCCAGTGCATATGCAGAGTCACCCTGAAGGGATAAGACAGGAGGATGTTAGTAGTGCATGTGCCCCTTGTGATGTGTGCATCATGGGGGGGGACAGTCATGCCTGCCACCCATGTCACTCACCAACCAGCCAGCTGTCCCCATACATGTTCTGTTCGAAATCTGTGGGAATGGGGCTAGGATTGTATATGTAGCTGTCATGGGTGTCATGGGTGGTGTCATGTGTTGGGCTCCTGCAGGGTTGTGGTTAATTCCAGGATGGCATGAGGGGTGAATCTGAAGATGCGAGACACCTCAGAATCACTCATGCCAAAGATGTCTATGCGTGTGTGATATATCAAGTGAAGAGTGAGGGGCTTGTATCAGATTAGATTATTATATCCATCAAGGTTTTAAAGGGCTATTGAAAGATAGTGAGACCGTGTTTGTAATTTGTATGTATGTTATGTATTGATGTATATATGTATGTATATTTTTTGTAAAAATGTTTTTTAAACCAAAGAAATTTTTTTGGTAAAAAAAAAAAAAAAAATCCTCTCCCGTGCCCTCCTCCGTGCCCTCCTCCTTCTTTGCTCATCTAAAGTCAGTAGTATAGCTATGAGCATGGATGCCACTGGCATGTTGGCATACAGTTTGTTGGGCAGCAAGTGTGACTGCTCAGCTCCTCACTAACAGTGTTGCTTTCTCTGACATGTAGACGAATTGTCTAATTTTAGACCACCTTTTCTATGGTCTAATTTTAGACAGGCCGTGCAGCCTGCACTGCACCAACGTTCTTTTGTGGATCCCCGTAACTCCCTCATTAGCATATTTGAATAGCAAATCAATGGTGTGTCTAGCGCAGTTTTGCGTGGACGGATGCGCCTGTCTAACGAAATTACGCTAGACAAAAAAAAGTAGATTTCTTGCGTATCTCGTTTTGGGGATGCGGAGTATAGAAACGCATGAGCAAATTTAGACTTATGCCGCGCATCTCCTGTTACGCCGGCGTAATCGCTCTGTGAATCTGGCCCAATATTTCATATAGGATAGGGAACGTTGAAAAAAGGTTAATTGTGCTTAAGCACTACTCCACCCTTTGTCTAGAAATAACCCTGAAATAACAACATTTCACGTTCTAGTAGATACAGAATAGGCTTGGGTTTGACCTGAACTGGATTCTCACTCCAAGCTTGCTAAGACTGGCAGTCAGAGGCCAGAGTGACTGAGATCTCACACCATACAGTTATGAGAGTGTCAGTACAAGAGTGTTTGTGGAATTTGGGGTAGGCATGTGCTCCTACTAATATGGCTATCTCACCACAGAGAAACAGTGCAGATCAAGGCATGGTATGTCAGGTATACTACGTACACACGATCGCTTCATCCGATGAAAACGGACTGATGGATTTTTTCATCAGATATCGGATGAAGCTGACTTTCATCAGTCTTCGGTTAAAAATCTGATCATGTCCAATGTGGTGACTTAAAACACAACGACGTGCTGAGAAAAATTAAGCTTAATGCTTCCGAGCATGCGTCGACTTGATTCTGAGCATGCGTGGATTTTTGACCAATGGATTTCCCCACAGACGATCCTTTTTTTTATGTGTTTTTTAAGCATACGAAATTTTTAAAACAGGTTCTATTATTTTTCACCGATGGGGGGAAAAAACTGATGGGGCCCACACACGTTTGGTTCGTCCGATGAAATCGGTCCGTTTTCATCAGAGGAACCTATCGTACATAATGGAGAAGATCAGCTGCAGGGAACTAATACTAGTACTAGTACTTTGTCTTCTGGCTTTTTTTGGGATGCATCTTCCAGAATTTATTTCCTTTTTAGGTGTGAAGTTGAGACGGTTGAGCAGAAAGTAGTATATACTGTAATGAAATGCTGACAAGCAAGGTGGAGCCTATTATGGACATACAGTACTGCAGCTGTCACTTTGGCCAAATAAAAGTAAACAAATAAACTTTTTTGAACTTTTTGATTAAAAAATGATGTGTAGAAAATCGAAAATACATAAAAAAAAAAAAATTCAATGGGCCAGATTCACAGAGCGATTATGCCGGCGTTACAGGAGATGCGCGGCGTAAGTCTAAATTTGCGCATGCGTTTCGATGCGCCGCATCCCCAAAACGAGATACGCAAGAAATCTACTTTTTTTTGACCCGCGTAATTTCGATAGACAGGCACTAGACACACCATTGATTTGCTATTCAAATATGCAAATGAGGGAGTTACGGGGATCCACAAAAGAACGTTGGTACAGCGCAGGCTACGCTGTGCGCAACAGCTGCACGTCCTGTCTAAAATTAGAACATATAAAAGGTGGTATAAAATTAGACAATCCGTCTACATGTCAGCTAAAGCAACACTGTTAGTGAGGAGCTGAGCAGTCACACTTGCTGCACAACAAACTGTATGCCAACATGCCAGTGGCATCCATGCTCATAGCTATACTACTGACTTTAGATGAGCAAAGAAGGAGGAGGGCACGGAGGAGGGCACGGAGGAGGGCACGGGAGAGGATTTTATTTTTTTTTCCAAAAAAAAATTCTTTGCTTTTATAAACATTTTTACAAAAGAAATACATACATATATACATCAATACATAACATACATACAAATTACAAACACGGTCTCACTATCTTTCAATAGCCCTTTAAAACCTTGATGGATATAATAATCTAATCTGATACAAGCCCCTTACTCTTCACTTGATATATCACACACGCATAGACATCTTTGGCATGAGTGATTCTGAGGTGTCTCGCATCTTCAGATTCACCCCTCATGCCATCCTGGAATTAACCACAAACCTGCAGGAGGACATCACCAGCCCAACACATGACACCACCCATGACACCCATGACAGCTACATATACAATCCTAGCCCCATCCCCACAGATTTCGAACAGAACATGTATGGGGACAGCTGGCTGGTTGGTGAGTGACATAGGTCTCAGGCATGCTGTCCCCCCCATGATGCTGAAATCACAAGGGGCACATGCACTACTAACATCCTCCTGTCTTATCCCTTCAGGGTGACTCTGCATATGCACTGGGACCCCATCTCATGACTCCTACACGGAACCCCCCACGGTACTCTGTTGTATTCCCCAAACTTTGTATGCCAGATCATTGGTGCATGTTGCATGCTGCACAACTTCGCAGTGAGAAAGGGCCTGGAGATTGACATAAGTGATGACCTGACCCCTGAACCAGACAATCCCCCCCTAATCGAGGCTACCCCGTCTTCTGAGGGAAGAGCAGCCAGGAGCTCACATTAGGCATCTTTGCACGTTAAACACACACATTAATCATGGCACAATGAGAATGCATGCATGCAACACCACTGTGGTCCCTAGCACAGACACATCACATCCTCATCGCATTGGATTGGCACAAGCCCACCATGCAGGACTTGTGAGCAGCAACGCCATGCCACGGCTCCAATTATGTCACTGTACATTCAAACACCATTCACACGGACCTGGGGATCACTTCTCCATCACAAATGAGGGTGACACCCCTTTTCCGGCAGGAATGTCACCCCCACATTCCAAAATCATTCACAAACAGAACCGAAAAAAAAAAATTGACCAGCAAAAATCTAATTTAAAAAAAATAACAACAAAGAAAACACATAAAAGACAAAAATCACTCTGCAAAACAGTCCCCAAATATCTCAAAGACACGTCACAAACAAACAAACGCTAATAAAAAACAGAACAAAAGCACCTTGCTCTATAGGAAGGGATACAAAGGGATGTACTTTTGCAAAGAAAGTGCGTTTGTGTCTGCCTATTTATGCTGTCTGCGTAGTTCACTAAGTTGCCCGGGTCCACTTCCAATTTCACTGATTGCGCCGTTCCCAAGTTGTGAGCATGCGCACAGAGGTGCTGACCATGGTCTGCTTCATGCGCGCATGCTCGATCCGGCCGGCCCTTCATTTGCATGGGGTCATGGCTCATTTCAATGTAACACGCCCACGTCCTTCCCAATTTGAATTACTCCGCCTTACGCCTCTGAAATTACATTGCACCGGCGCTAATTTCTGCGCAAATCAAGCGAGAATACAGTGATTGCGCCGCTACATTGTGGCAGTCTAACATAAAGGAGGTGCGCTACGCCAGTCAAAAAATGCGCAGATGAACGTGAACTCTGGCCCAATGTGTCTGCTTATAAACAAAATGCAAGCAGGGTATTTATTATAATAAACAAATAGTGAAAAAAAGGAAAAATATGTGCGCCCTTTAACCTTTTTCCACCCCACTGCGCCAATCAATATACAAACCCCAAAAAGCAGCTACTTAAAAATTAAAAACATAATTCTGAATGAACAAAATAGTAGCGCTATGTGCAAAAAATTATTTTGAACAATCCTAAATAAATGTGAAAATAAATCTGTGACAAAATATACATGTGTTTAACCACTTCAGCCCCAGAAGGTTTTACCCCCTGCCTGCCCAGGCGAAATTTCAGCTTCCGGCACTGCGTCGGTTTAACTGACAATTGCGCGGTCGTGCGACGTGGCTCCCAATCAAATAGAGCTTTCTTTTGGTGGTATTTGATTGCCTGTGCGGTTTTTATTTTTAGTGCTATAAACCAAAAAATAGCGTCACAGAGCTTCACGTCCCTGCCCAGTTACTGGGCAATCGTGGGTGCCCGGCAGCGATCGTTGCCGCCGGGCACGTGCATGGAGTTCCTGTCAGAACAACTGAGCTACCTTGCCGCCGTCAATTGACGGTAGATAAGTGGTTAAACTATAATTTTTACTGGATGCCTTTGGGGTTCCTTCCATGGATATTACCAGTTTGGGGACCTCGTTTATGCTTGATTGACATACTACCGCTGGTCAGTGTGTCCACCTTGTCCGGTAAGAGTACCTAACCTCTTTAATTACTTTGGATTGTATGGTGGATACTCCTTTTGAACCTGGAAACCCAGAAGTGATATGCCTCACCTCACATGTTCAACATTGTTATATCACTGAACCATTTGGGACTCATCTCTATACACTATCACTGTGGTGATTTTGGACTTTATCATCTATAGTATACCTATTATATATGTTTTCCATGCACCTTTGCATGGTTTTATATGTTTATATGTGTATAAGCACCTAGTCACATGATTTGCACTTCCGCAGCACAGCGGACTAGTGTTTATTATATTTCTCTCAGCGCCGCATTTTTTGTTTTCCTATTTTGTATACAATACTGTTCTATTGTTGATGCAGGCAGCTATTTCACATATTTGTTCGTTAGTTTAATAGTAGCGCAGCTTTTCCCCACATTTTTTATAATAAGTAAATGTAAGGAGTGAAAAAATGTGTGTGTATATATATATATATATATATATACACACACATATATCTACATAAAAGAAAAATAATGTGATAAAGTGTTCCAAAAAAACGTCCATCCAGTGAAAAATAATTTTAACAAGACAGGTTCATAAGTAATTTAAACTCCAAGTGAATAAGTTTAAAGTGTCCAAAGAAAAAGTCTTCTTAAATAATCTTGATTGAGACCTTTCACCACACCATAGTGCTCAGTGACTCCACACCCACAGGAATTGCGCTTACCAATAAGATATGCCTTGCATTCGCATGCTTGGCACAAAAGCTGAATAAATCTCCACACAAAATAATCAATTCCACCAGTGTTCTCACAAGTCAGAAGTTGCTCCACGTGAAAAAGTAAAGGTGACTCCAACAGTGAAGTACCGTATTTATCGGCGTATACCGTGCACTTTTTTCCCCTTAAAATGAGGGGAAAATCGTGGGTGCGCGATATACGCCGATCCCCGCTTCCCGCGCTGTGTTTGAAATCCGCCGCCGACATATACCGAGAGCAGTACACTCGGGTACACTCGGCCAGGCTCGACTCCCCTCGAGCATGCCCGAGTGTACTGCACTTGGTATATGTCGGCGGCGGCGTTCAAACACAGCGCGGCAAGCGGGGATCGGCTCAGAGACAGCGCGGGAGAAGCAGGGAGGACACCACCAAGGCCGCAGATGGACGCCGGACCGGACAAGGCCTCTGATGGACGCCGGGCAAGACACCGACGAGGGGCATTCAAACTGTAAGTATTTTTTTTTTCCTGAAATTTTCCTTCTAGGTTGGGGGTGCGCGCTATATGCCGAAGCGCGCACTACCCCGATAAATACGGTATATCAAACTAATTTATTAAAACCAGTAAAAAAAGCTTCACACATTAGCAAAATTTAGCAAAACAAATAAAGGCACTTCAATAGTGAACTCGGCAGCGGGTTCCAAACCACAAGTAATTAACTTGTTGTATTATGGTCTCGGCGGACCTAAGGTAAACCGTCAGTCTCACCCCCTGCTCCGTTCGTTCCACTCGTCACTTCAAAGGTACTATATCACACGGTGGTTGGTACTCGGACGTTTTCCTGGTATGCCGTAACCTCCCCTAGACCAGTTTCGTCGCTGAGGACTTCTTCAAATAGGGTTGGTTACACGGTCTCAAAGCCTCCCCTTTATACACCATCTACTGATTGACCCGGATGCACACCACGCAACGTCCGTACGTCCGCTAGTCAACCCGGATGTATGCCACGCGACGTTTGCACGTACTCTGCGTTCCTACGACAGACTTCATATGTTAAAACGGGCGTGTATCACATTACATCAACGCGTACTTCATGTCCCCACGACCATAATACATCAAGCCCTAACATACATAAAGCAGTCGTAAAGAGCTAGTTATTCGAATTAAACCATAATTGTACATACTTTGAGTCATTGAGAACTGTCATATATACCAAATATAAGTGCACAATAAATCCCAGTTAAATCATTCAAAACCTTAAATTTAGAAAAACTAAAAATATTATTATAACAATAATCTCAGTTTATAATCTAAAAGGGCATAATCTTATACCCATATGGGTTGGGAAAATAGTAAAATTTTCGTATTCACATATCCAATGTAAATATGTGTACCACAAAATGTTATTATACTATCCTTCTTCTAAAAAAAATGCGTATCAGGTCAAGAAAGTAAATTACCTAATGCATTCACACCGTCTGTCAGAATGGAAAACCATACCCCAAACTGACAGGACGGTATCTACATGTCAAATGGCAATAAACAAAATTAAAAAAATTAGGAGTTGCTAATAAAGCAGTTTAGGTCGAGTTCAATATTTAATCCTCTAGGGTGGAGGCTCCAGAGGAGAAATATCCACTTCGTTTCTCTCTTAGAGAGTTCCTTTACTCGATTCGAACCCCTCCAAGCAGGAAAAGTGCAGTCAATGCCACAAAATTGGTGAACTGAAGGGTCTTGGCTGTGTCTTTCCTTAAAATGTAGGGAAACACTGTGATGTATAAACCCTTTCTTAATGTTAGCCAAATGTTCAGCTATACGTCGAACAGACCGAACGTTCGCATGAACATTTAGTACCCCAGTGAAGTCTATGGGACTCGTTCAAATTCAAAAGTGCTAATTTTAAAGCCCAGTATTCAAGTTATTGTTGGAAAACGTCTTTGAGAACCCAGGTCTTGCCCCAGGGAACATGTATCAATGGAATTTTTTTTTTTTTTTTAAACTGTCGTTTTTTCTGAAGCAGCGATTTTAATGATGCTTAAAGTGAGAAAAAAAATCAAAATTCCTTTAAATATCGTACCTGCTGGGTGTCTATAATATGCCTGTGAGGTAGCACGTGTTTACAACTGTCCCTGCACAAAATGAGATTACTCTCAGAAAAAATAAATTTAATACTGCTTGCGGCTTTAATGTAATGTTTGGTCCTTGCAATATGGATAAAAATCATTGAAAAAAATAGCATGGGCTTCCCCGCCACTACTCCCACCAGGTCATTACAAAGACCCTTTGGCCTATATACTTTGAACAGCAGTATACAGATGGTGCAAACAAGACAAGGACTGTAGCTTTGTTAAGTAGAATCTGAATCATGTCATACTTTGCTGCTGCATATTGCACAATTTCCTAAAGAGACCCTCAACAAACTACATGACACTTGTGCCTGATCAGGCCATTAATGTTCCAGTGGTGGCCCGTGAGCCTGTCCATACAGGCTTGGCCCCCCAAAGTGCACGTGCTGTGTGGCAACAATATGTCGATTATTTTAGGGGTGGGGGGCCAATACAATGCCAGATCTTGGCTGAATAAATTATTTTTTTGGGAAAGAAAAATTCTAGAAAAAAGGGGGGTTGCCACCAGGGGGCCCCCTTTGAACAAATTCTGTGAAGAACTCCTGTTCTCTGAAGGCCTCCATCATTTCTGCAAGTCAAAATTAAGCAAAAAAATGTCAGTCAAGCCTTTTACTACTAAGCTTTCTCCCCATATCTAACCCACAAACTCATCCGTGGATCATAAAGTCCAAAATCGAGTTCTGTATCGTCATACTGCATGATCGTTTCTACCGGCTTTTTCTACAGACTGTGAACGACGTTCTCACTCACGCAATATCCCTTTATACACTGCGCATGCGAGAAGCTCCGCACGTTTCCCTGCCCATGACGATCGTTCTAGTAATTGCCACGCCCCTTTTCGGTCGGTCAATGCAAGACGGTGAAGACATCATGGAGGTCACACAGCAAGCTGCAACCTCAAGGCAGGAGAGAGGCCAGGCGGTAGCACACATCAGGAGCAGAAGGTACAAGGCCACCAACATGTCCTTTGATGAGATGGTCGAGATGGTGGCAATCCTTAAAAAGGAGGACTATGATTGCAAAAATGGCCCTTACAAGAACCCAAATAAAGTGAAGGCCCAGATCATGGAGAAGGTTCAGAGGACTATCTATCAGAAATTCGGGGTGCAGAGGTCAAGGGAACAGCTGTGTAAAAGGTGGTCTGACCTGAAAATACGAGAGCCGGAGCAGATGGAGAGGATTCGAAGAGTCATCAGAAGACGTAAGTAATTTTCATGTGTACTCTGATTATTTGTTTTTATATATTTTGCGGCATGTGCTTTTTCTTTCAGGCTGTATATATACAGTTCAAGAATAGATGTCTCAAGGTTCATGTTTGTGGGCATAATAATTGGTTGTTCATTCTATTTATGATCTTTTTATGTGAGACCAATTTTTTATTTAATGTAGATGTGTTATTAACTAGATTTAAATAATCCAACTTAAGTCAATATACAGTAAAAGGAGAGTATGCTCAGCAGTTGGTTACACATATGAACTCAGTAGCACAAGTGTTGGCATGGCCGATCCGCCCTATAGGCTCACTATGTAAGCTGCTTAGGGCCACGCAAAGCTGTGAAGGGCCCCCAAATTACTGCCTGGTAAGAAGTCATTTTCGCCCCCTCACCCCGCTTCTCAACTTGCTGGCTGCATGGGAGAAGAGGTAAGAAGTCAGCACCCCCTGCTTCTCAATTTAATGTAAGATGTAATTTCCGACAGCAGAACACCCCCTTTCCCCGCTTCTCAACTTTCTTTAATGTGACATGTCACTGTCGTCAGCGCCCCCCGCTTCTCATTTTTAATGTGCCATGTAATTTTGCTTAGGGCCCCAGGGAGGTCAGGATCGGCACTGAGTGTTGGCCACAAGAACAACCTAGTTAGGGTGTCACACAGATGTGATCCAGTGGATAATTGGTGTTTTTTCATGTAGGAAACGTGGCCAAAGATAGAGAAATGTTGCAGCTTTGGTAATGGATAAAATCCTGTGTTAAGCTTAGAAGGATTGTAAAAACAGACAATTGTACCACATGTTACAAAAAGAATGATTGATATTCCTCTTTCAGACCTCTAATCTTTTTGATTCATGTATCCCTTTTTTACAATCTCATAGGGCACAATCAAGCTGCAGGAGTGGAGCAGACAAACCCCACACAGAGCCAAGCCCCACCCCCGCCGGATGTGCAGGACGTGGAAAATGCCACCACATCAGGTCAGTGTCATACAGCACAGCTTCAGGTAATAGATGTAGGCCTGCATAATTGTAACACACGGTTTGTTTCCAAATTTTAGGAGGTATTCGTGCTGTTGGGGACGGACTGGACACCTACAGAGCCCAGGTCTTAATTGGGGAGGTGTTGTCCTGCAGGTCTCAAATTGAGGACATAAATATCTGCGTACGACAGATAAAAAAGAAAACACAAGCAGTGGAGCGAACACTAAAGAATGTAATGGATGTTCTGGGGAGGGTTTAAAAAAAAAAAAAAATTTTTTAAATGTTTTCTTTTTTTTTTCTCTGTATGTTTTTTTTGTTTTTTCTTTCAAAGAGTAATCTCTATTTTTCTTGCTAAAACGCATGAACAACGACAACTGCTAAAAAGGTGGTCATTGTTCATGCGTTTTAACCAGATATTTGTTAATTTTGTTTTTGTCAAAAAAATAAACCAAAAAAAGATATATAAGAAAAAAAAGATATCTCTAAAAAAAATAACATTTAAAAAAAAAATTATGTAGACAAATATTTCAAAGCAAAAGTATATTTCTTGACAATAAAAAATAAAAAATAAAGAATTTCTATTAAGATATTTTTGGAAAAAATAAAAATGACACCTTTTGTCGTGTGAAACAATAAATATTTTTGGATACTCAACAATGTGTGGCTTATTATTATATCAATGCTGCCTAAAAGAACAAATCTAGATTTGTGGCGTTTACATTGACAATGCTGAGTATTTAGTACAGGAAAATAAACATGACACTATGATAACGTAGGAGAAAGCTAGAATAAACTGAAATTAGAAAATAATCAAACAAAGAAAAATACTAGAACAGGGAAAACAAATTGGGTCTTAGACACTGGTTAGCGGTGCCACAACACTGCAACCCCTCACAGATACTCTAGTTCAGGGATCCTCAAACTACGGCCCTCCAGCTGTTGCGGAACTACACTTCCTATGAGGCATTGTAAAACTCTGACATTCACAGACATAACTAGGCATGATGGGAATTGTAGTTCCTGAACACCTGGAGGGCCGTAGTTTGAAGACCCCTGCTCTAGTTGGAGCGCAGTAATAAGCCCTGCTGCAAAAAATTGCATCAATTCTTTTTATTATACGCCCCTGTTAAACAGGTGCAGAAAAATTGAGCCTTAGACATTGGTGGCGGTGCCACAACACTGCAACCCCTCACAGATAATGTAATTGGAGCGCAGCAAAGAGCCACATGCAAAATATTGCATTAAAAATTGTTATTATACACCCCTGTTAAACAGGGGCAGAAAAATTGGGCCTTAGGCACAGGTGGCGGTGCCCAGAACCAACAATGTTCTTACTAGCTATCAGCAAGATCAGTAAGGAGGAAAAGGATATTCAGTCAGCAGCATAACAGGACAGTCACTCAGCATCAGCATAGGCAGTCTCCAAGGGATCTGACATTTCAAAAAAATTATTCAGTTACATCAGCATCAGGTGCTTTGTAGCTGGTGTTGATCCAAGCCGGATTCATTTTTATGAAGGTCAGTCGATCGACGGAGTCAGTGGAGAGGCGCACCCTGTGATTGGTCACAAAGCCTCCAGCAGCACTGAATGTGCGTTCTGAAAGAACGCTGGATGCAGGGCAAGCCAGTAGCTCAATTGCGTACTGTGCAAGCTCTAGCCAGTGATCCATCCTCAAGACCCAGTAAGCCAGAGGATTGTTGGTGGGGAAGGTGTACAAGTCTGATCTTGCCCCTAGGTATTCCCGCACCATGTAAACCAGACGCTGGTGATGGTTGCTGGAACCGGTCATACCTTGGGGCTGCGGACTAAGAAAATTGTCTGAACGCATTGGTCAGACGGCCACCTTCTCCACTGCTCCTTCTGTGACTCACCGAAGCCTCAGCAACACGTTGTCCAGGACCAGGATTTGGTAATCCCCCAGATTCTGGGAATGTGTTGCACAGACCCTTCTGCAAGGCCTCCCGAAGATGTTTCATCTTCTGCTCCCTCTGCCATGGCAAGATAAGGTCCGCAACCTTACTCTTGTAACGTGGATCAAGGAGAGTTGCCAGCCAGTAATGATCCCTCTCCTTGATACCATGAACACAAGGATCCTTACGCAGGCTTTGCAGGATCAGGGAGGCCATGCAGCTTAGGTTTTCTGAGGCATTCGGGGCACAGTCCTCTGGGTCACTGAGGACGACAGGATAAGCAGCCACCTCATCCCAGCCACGTAAAAGTCCATGGGTTCCTTGGGACTGTAAGTGATCCCTTGAAGACTGCTGCTGCTGATGCTGAGTGCTAGGCTCCACCTCCATGCTGCTGATATAATCATCCTCCTCCTCCTCCTCCTTGTCCTCTTCCTGTGTGCTAGGCGAGCAAGCAGGACCACTGTCTGGATAAAGGGGGCCTTGAGAGGTAAGGAAGTCCTCCTCTTCCTCCCTCTGTTCTGCCTTAAGGGCCCTGTCCATTATTCCATGTAGCGTGTGCTCCAACATGTGAATAAGAGGGACAGTCACACTGATGCATGCACTGTCACTGCTCTCCATCCTTGTGGCCTCCTCAAATGGTGACAGGACAGTGCATGCATCCCTGATCAAGGCCCACTGGCGTAGGGAAAAAAAACCAAGCTCCCCTGACCCAGTTCTGCTGCCATATTGGCACAGGTACTCATTGATGGCCCTCTGCTGCATGTGCAGCCGCTGCAGCATGGCCAATGTAGAGTTCTATCTGGTGGACATGTCACAGATTAGGCGGTTCTTGGGCAGGTTGTATTCCCTTTGGAGGTCTGTCAGCCGAGCAGTGGCATTATATGACCTTCTGAAATGCATACAGACCTTCCTGGCCTGCTTCAGGACATCCTGTAAGCCTGTGTACCTGCCCAAGAACCGCTGCACCACCAAATTCAGAACATGAGCAAAACAGGGCACATGGGTCAGTTGTCCCTGTCGCAGGGCAGAGAGGAGGTTGGTGCCATTGTCGCTAACCACCATTCCTGGCTTAAGCTGGCGTGGCGTCAACCACTTCTGAGCCTGCCCCTGTAGAGCAGACAGAACCTCTGCCCCAGTGTGGCTCCTGTCTCCCAAGCACACCAGCTCTAGCACCACATGGCATCGCTTTGCCTGCATTCCTGCGTAGCCCCTGGCTACGGAGCATGGCTGGTCCCGAGGAAACATCAGCACGGAAGAGGCTACAGAGGAAGAAGAAGAGGAGGGGGTGGAGGAGAGAGGTGTGTCACAACCAGTAGTAGTGTTTTGGAGGCGTAGTGGCAGAGCAACCTCAAACACTACTTTACCTTTCTCTGCATCCTTCCCAGCTGCCAGCAGAGTCACCCAATGCGCCGTAAAAGAGAGGTAACGTCCCTGTCCATGCCTGCTGGACCATGAGTCAGCGGTAATATGCACCTTACCACTGACCGCCCTGTCCAGCGAGGCATGGACATTCACATGCCGGTAGAGAGCTGGAATCGCCTTCCGTGAGAAAAAGTGGCGTTTGGGTATTTGCCACTGAGGTACCGCACATTCCACAAACTCACAGAAGGGGCAAGATTTACCAACTGAAAAGGCAGCAGTTGAAGTGCTAGCAATTTCGCTACGCTAGCATTCAACCGTTGGGCATGTGGATGGCTGGGAGAGTACTTCTTTCGGCGCTGCAGCAGCTGGGGCAGGGAAATTTGTCTGGTACCATCAGCAGATTGCCCGCATGTACTACTAGGTTGTGACACACCTAATTCTACACCTTCAATCCTATCAGTGCAGGCTTCAGAGAGGACTGAGGGTCTAGAGGGGTTGGAGATCACAGCTGATGAGGGGCAAGGGGAGGTCCACTTTGTTCTTTTGTGTGTGTCTTTCATGTATGCTTGCCAATGAACTGCATGGCAGGTCGACATATGTCTGGTCAAGCATGTGGTGCCCAAGCGGGTGATATTTTGATCAC
Organism: Rana kukunoris; assembly: GCA_029574335.1. Lineage (NCBI taxonomy): Eukaryota > Metazoa > Chordata > Amphibia > Anura > Ranidae > Rana > Rana kukunoris. The sequence continues at coordinate 490,855,673 of CM056050.1, read as the reverse complement.
GCGAGATACGCTTGAGACATATGTTGCAAATAGCAATGGTCTCAAAAGCACATGTCTCAAAAAAGGCCCACACCAAAGAACTTTTGCAGTAACGTTGAGACACAGCAGCGCCCTGAACAGGCGTAGCTCTGCGATGTAATGCAGTTGGTGTGCTGCCCTTAAGCTGGACCCTGGAGGGCATCCTGCCTCTTTGGAGATGTGCCTGTGCCTCTTCCTCCTCCTCCTCCTCCTCCTCTTCCTCTCTCCTATCAGGCACCCACGTAGAGTCAGTGATCTCATCATCCCCTCCCTCCTCATCACTGTCGAAAACCTGGCAGTATGCTGCAGCTGGGCGAACTGCCAGATTGCTGTCCCTCTCAGGCACCCCCTCTCTCTGGGCTCACATTATTGCTTTCCTCTATCTGTGTTCCATCATCGGAGCCTTCAAAACGCTGCGCATCTTCATGCAGCATGTACCCAACACTGTGTTGAAACAGTTCGGGGGACTCCTCAGGAGGACATGGTGGGACTAGGGAAGGATTGTGTGATGCCATTGTGCAGAGGGAAGAGGACGCCTTGGCAGCTGCTTTGCCAGACAAAGTAAGCTCAGCCTGGGTGAGAGAGGAGGATGAGGACGGCTTGGTCATCCACTCTACCAATTTGTCTGCATGTTGAGGCTCAACACGGCCAGCTCCCAAAAAGAAGGACGAGCATTTGCAACGGCCAAGAAGAGGATGCACCGTGTCCACCACCAGCGCTGTTGTCTCTAGATGCAGAGCCTGCTTGCCCTCGTGACTCTCTGCCTCTCTTTTTTATCCTTCCTGACATTATAATGGCCTGAAGAGGACAAAATCAGTACACACACCTCGTAGCTTTAGGTGCAAACTGCAGAGGACACGTGCTATTCAAAAAACACCCATTTAGGGCAAAAAAAATATTTTGCAGTTTTTCCTCAAGTGTTTGCAGTGTTTCCTGCATATCTGTACATGTGAGATACACACTTTAGATACTGTTTTTCTATTGTGCTATTCAGAAAAAAAAGATTTAGGGCAAATATTATTTTTTTATGCATTTCCTACATATCTGTAGGTGTAAGGTACACCCTTTAGATACTGTTCTTCTATTGTGCTATTAAAAAAAAACACCCATTTAGGGCAAGATCCTATATTTGAGAAATATGAGGAGGATGTCAAATAAGGGACGTGGCCCCGGTCATGGTGCTGCTGGTGGAGCTCCTGTTGCAGGGAGGACGTGGTCGATCTGTGCCAGCTACACGCACAAGTGAAACACCTTCCTCAGGTACGAGTAGGCGACAGAGCCTGCAGCGGTATTTGGTTGGGCCTAAAGGGGGGACCATCACAGCACGTCTGGGATGATGAAGAAACACAGTTGCCAACTGCTGCTGCTTTCGCAATTGTGCAGACCGACAAGGAGGGCAGTGGTGAAGACTGGGTGGAAGATGATGTGAAGGATGATGAGGTCCTCGACCCCACATGGAATCAACGTCATGCAGGTAACCTGTGTAGTTCAGGAAAGAGGCGGTGGTCGTACAGAGCCACCAGCACAGCAGAAGAGGGAGCAGGGTGCAAAAGCGGAGCGTCCAGTCCCCTAGACAGTACGACTGCTACTGCCCAATGCAGCAAGGGACCGAGCACACCAAAGCCAGGTCCAGGGAGTTCCCTAGTGTGGCAGTTCTTCACACACTGTGCTGATTACAAGACACGAGTCATTTGCACGCTGTGCAATCAGAGCCTGAAGCGAGGCATAAACGTTCTCAACCTGAGAACAACCTGCATGACCAGGCATCTAAGTGCAAAGCACAAGCTGCAGTGGAGTAGACACCTCAAAAACCAAGAAAGGTCTCAGGCTCCTCCTGTTTTCCTTTCTGCTTCAGTCTCGGCCTCTTCATCCACCCCTGTAGTGACAGTGGCACCTGCCCACCCACAATCATAGGATCGGCAAGTAACACTACCACCTGGGTCACCAAACATCTCCACAATGTCCCATGGAAGCGTTCAGCTCTCTATCTCCCAAACACTGGAGCAGAAGAGGAAGTACCCCCCTACCCACCCGCGATCCCTGGCCCTGAATGCAAGCATTTAAAAATTCCTGGCCTTTGAATTGCTGTCATTCCGTCTGGTGGAGACGCAGAGTTTTAAAAGCCTGATGGCATTGGCTGTCCCACAGTACGTTGTGCCCAGCCGCCACTACTTTTCCAGGCAAGCCATCCCTTCCCTGCACAACCAAGTGGGGGACAAAATCAGATGTGCACTGTGCAACTCCATTGGTGGCAAGGTCCACCTAACTACGGATATGTGGACCAGTAAGCACGGTCAGGGATGTTATATCTCCCTAACAGCACACTGGGTAAATGCAGTGGCGGCTGGGCCTGAGGCGGATAGCAGTTTGGCGCATGTCCTTCCACCACCGAGGAATGCAGGGCGCTTCAGTTTGCCTCCTGTTGCTAACTCCTCCTACTCCGCTTCCTCAACCTCTACCGTCTCCTCATCCGGTCAGCGTAACACATTCACCACCAACTTTAGCACAGCCATGGGTATACGACAGCAGGCAGTTTTAAAATGTTCCTGTTTGGGGAAAAACCCCACACCGCGCAGGAGTTGTGGTTGGGGGGATACAGAGGACACAGACGATACACCTTCCACAGAACAGACAGCTTTTCTTTGCTTCTGGGCAGCCTGGCACACGTGAGCGATTACATGCGGCAGTGTCTCCACAGCGACCACCGTGTTGCCCACATTTTAACAGGTGGTGATTACTGGGTGGCCACGCTGATGGATCCCCGTTACAAGGACAATGTACTGTCCTTAATTGCTTCACTGAAGCGTGACCGCAAGATGCGCGAATACAAGCGCACGCTGGTAGACGCGCTGCTGGTGAAATTCCCACCTGACAGCGGGGCACAGTGGAAGCACAAGGTGAAGGCAGAGGAGGAGGAAGAGGTCGCCAACGCAGCTGGGGCACCACCAGTACCTCAGGAGGCAGGGTTAGCATGGCCGAAATGTGGAAAAGCTTTGTCAGCACGCCACAACAAACAGCACCACCAGCTGATATGGAACGTTTTAGCAGGAGGCAGCATTTCACCAACATGGTGGAGCAGTATGTGTGCACACGCCTACACGTATTGAATGACGGGTCTGCCCCCTTAAACTTCTGGGTCTCCAAATTGGGCACATGGCCTGAGCTTGCTCTTTACACCTTGGAGGTGCTGGCCTGCCCTGCAGCCAGTGTATTATCTGAACGTGTATTTAGCACAGCAGGGGGCGTTATCAGAGCCAATGTGGACAAGCTGACGTTCATTAAAATGAACCAGGCATGGATCCCACAGGACTTGTCCGTACCTTATGCAGAATAGACACGTATACTGGCCTTACCCAGCCATTTTTGTATTTCTGATGTTTCTCACACTTTTGGGGTGTACATTGTCATGGACCTTGAAATACGGAAGTGTTTGAGGGGGGTGTGGCCGGCAGCCGATGCGGACGGTCGTGTGAGGAGAGAGCTCCGCTCAGTGAGCCAGATCTAAGCGGCTAACAGCGACATCTCAAGCCCTGGTGACCCGCATCAGACAGCCAGTGATCCCTACACACATTGCGGCACGATGGGGAAGAGGAAAAACGAGCAGAAGCCTCGGAAACTCACGGACTTCTACCCGCCGACAAGCACGCCTGGGCCTCAAGATGGCGCCGGAGCCTCGGCCTTGCGACGTGGGTCGCCGCGGAGCGGGAGGCCTGCTGAATCGAACACTACACATGCAGCGGCAACATCCCTGGCAAGCAGCGGAGGCTCTACCCCAGGTCCCTCTCCCATATCAAGCCCGCAGAAGTCGTCGCAAAAACGCTCCACCAAACATACATATGCAGGTGAGCAAGATGATCAGAATGACTCACAAGACAGCACGAGAATGTTCTTTGAACAAATCAATGAATTTCCTACCTCAGGACTGCCATTAAGTGATACTGTCATGAAAGACATGCTGGTGACGCTGAGGGGGTCCCTGCACAGGGATATGATGCATTGTATAGCGCAGATTAAGTCTGATGTTACTTCCATCGGGGACAGAGTCTGCCATGTGGAAGAGAAAATTAGTGATTTTCTGCTGCACACAATGAGCTAGTTGATGCTCATAATGACACAGAGGGGGATATGCAATACATGAGAGATAAGATCGCGGACCTCGAAGACAGGTCTAGAAGGAATAACATAAAAATGAGGGGGGTTGAGGAATCTGTACCCCCAGAGGAATTGAGACGATATGTGCAGCGTTTCATAGCCGCCATTTTGCCTGAAGTCCCTGAGCGAGAGGTTATTGTGGACAAAGCACACCGCCTCCCTAAACCCAAATACCTTCCTGACACTGTACCAAGAGATGTGATTGCTCGTATTCACTTTTTTCACATCAAAGATGAGATAATGCGGTTTGCAAGGAAAAATCACCCCCTGCCAGCTCCCTACTCAGATGTGTCTGTATACGCAGACTTATCCCAGCATACCATGCAGACCCGGAGGAAACTGTCCTCCATTACTAAGCTTTTCCAAAACCACAAGATTCCCTACTCGTGGGGGTTCCCTACCAAGCTGCTGATCGTCAGGGAGAATCGCACCTTTGTTGTCAGGAGTATGGAGGAAGGCCTCACTTTAGCCAAAAGGTGGGACCTGCTACCAGAAGATGATCCTGATCCAAGACCTAAGCAAGCGCCTGCTAGACTATCCCCGGAATGGTGCGCAACCTGATATGTTCCACGGCCATATAACACTGGCTGCTTACAAATCTTACAAATCTTACTTCCTTGGGCTGTGAGAGAAGTTAAGTAAGGCTCACGTGGAGTTCGTTACCCCTGTGTTGTAACTATGCGGAATTTACTCGCACTTTGTGACTGGTTCTACTGTTTTGTTTTTACGTTCTGGTTTTGTTTCTGTTACTTTTTGTCGTTTTTTTTTGCTTCCCTTTTTTTCTCACGTCATACCTGAAGAACTCCCAGATAATGCCGCCATGCTTAAAGTCGGAAGATCAACAACTCCTATTGCATTCAACTCAGCTTCGACCTGGTTGCCCTTTTTTGATCCTCTGCCGCCACCTAAAGGTAACAAATCATTATTACATGAGTATCCTATCAGTCCATCTTTAAGCTCAGCATACCCTTTCACTCCCGGATGATGGCTTTATCTATAGTTTCCATGAATGTTCATAGCTTGAACAGTCCTTTTAAAAGATCCGCAATGTGGAGAGAGGTTAACAAACTTAAAGGGGAGATTCTGTGTGCGCAAGAGACTCATTTTATGGCTACCAATCTACCAAAGTGCTCACACAGAGCGTTCCCCCATATCTTCAATGCTCCAGCCCCGGTGAAGAAGAGAGGTGTGTTTATAGCCATTGAGCATTCAGTTGCATTTCAACTACATGAGTGTATAAAGGACACGAATGGCAGATATATTATTCTAGTTTGTGATTTAAACTGTAGCACTTACACTCTAGTGAATCTTTACTCCCCCAACAAGGGGCAATGCTCTTTTTTAAGGTCACTATTTAAAAAGGTGGACAAAGTTAGGAGGGGACTTCAATTCTGTGGTCAACAGACACATGGACTCAGGGCCGTCTCTACCATAGGGCAAACAGGGGCTGCTGCCCAGGGCCTTGTCACTGTTGGGGGCCCAAAGCAACCCCCTTTGAATTTTTTTTTTTTTAGGGGTCCGGAGGTCCCCAGGGCCCAAGATGTCAACCCCCCCTTTTTTTTATTTATTTTTAAATAAAAAAAATATATTTATTTTATATATTTTTATTTTATTTTTTATTAAAGGGACAATTTTTTTAAATTGCCCAGGGCCCCAGATGACAACCCCCTTTTTTTATTTATTTTAAAATAAAAATATATATATTTTTTTTATTTTTTATTAAAGGGCCAATTTTTTTTTAGAGGTCTGGAGGTCCTCAGGGGCCCGTAGTTCCCCAGGGCCCCGGATGACAACCCCCCTTTTTTATAAAAAGAAAAACTTGTTTTATAAAAAAAAAATACTTTTTTTATATATTTCTTTTAATATAAAATATATATATATATATATATATATATATATATATATATATATATATATATATATATATTTGTATATATATATATATATATATATATATATATATATATATATATATATATATATATACATATTATATAATATAAATGTTATTATTATTAAAGGACCCAGAGGTCCCCAGGGCCCCATGTGGCAAACACCCTTTTTTATTTTTTTTATAAATGTTTATTTTTTTATTTTTGTTTATATATTTTTTTTATTAAAGGGCCCAGAGGTCCCCAGGGCCCTGGATGGCAACCCCACTTTTTTTTGTAATTTATTTTTATAAAAAAAAAAAAATATTAAAGGGCCCAGAGGTCCCTAGATGACAACCCCCCTTTAAAAAAAATATATATATATTTTTTATATGTATTTTTTATTTCTTTTTTTCTTTTTATTAAAGGGCCCAGAGATCCCCTGGGCCCCGGATAGCTACACCCCTTTTTTTATATATATTTTTCTTTATTAAATCTTTTTTTTGTAAAGAGCCTCCCGCTTCTAAATTTGCGGCAGCCCCGCCCCCCCGCGTCTCAATTTACGAAGCTGTGTAAGGGGCCCCATAATTCCTGATGGCGGCCCTGCCGCCCGTTAAGCCCCTGTGCTGCCCACAAATCAGGCTGAAAATCATCAGCGGCACGCAGCCAGGTGACAGTACTGCTTCCCTTCCCAGTGTTTTAAAATGTACAGAACCCCTGGCTTCCCTTTAGACGTGCACTTCTTCCTTCCTGCCACTGGGTGCTGCTTGTATATAAAAGTGAATTAGAATGTGATTTTATAACATCCCCAGTTTGCTCTTCCCGAGGCTGACTTCTTCATGTCCTGCTCCTCAATGTATGTCACTGTTTGCTATATTGTAAATAGAAGTTTTCTGTAGAGTGTGCCCAAAGTCTTTATAATATTTGATGATTCACTGCAGGTCTGGTCAGTGTTTTAAAAAGTTCCTGTATTTTACACATGGCATGGCATGGGGTCACAGCACCGTCTGTCCATTCTGCTTTAGCACCATGGGACCCCAGGCCATGCCATGTGTAAAATAGAGGAACTCTTTAAGTCACAGACCAGACCTGCAGTCCAGGCTGAGTAAGGCCTCAGAGCACATGGCATTACTGTCTGTATTTAACTGCTTGATGGGCTTATTTTGGGCCTGACTGGTTCACATGTATGTGTTTTGGCGGTCCACATTTGTGCAGGCACAGCAGCCCATTCATGTGATGCCTCATGTAATAGGCTGAGCACACGGCACACCTATGCCCATCAAGCAATGAAATACAGCACTGTCTGTCCATTCTGCTGTCTGCTGTGACTTATCTGCAGTTCCCGCACTGTCAAACTTGCTGCATTTTTAGACGTTTAGGTCACGCTTTTAAAAACACAGTGCGTTTGTGTGTGCAAGAACTGCAGGTAAGTAGCATGGTGCAAAAGCAGAATGGATTTCAAGGCAACTGATTTTTAAAATGCTGAATGCACCTTTTTTCTGCAGGAAACAAAGGCATGGCAGCCCATTCAAATCAATGGGCTGCTGTGCCTGCACAAATGAGGGCCGCCAAAACACATACATGTGAACCAGCCAGGCCCAAAATAAGCTGAAGGGGGGCCCAAAAAAAATGTTTGCCCAGGGCCCAAACCATATTAAAGACGGCCCTGCATGGACTGCTCGGGAACCAACCCTGCTAACAGGCAGGAACTCCAATCTCTTCTACTGGAAAAAGGCCTATACGATCCGTGGAGATGTCTACACTCATCAGAAAAATACTTTACTTACTATTCCTCTCCCCACAGGGTGTATTCCAGAATTGATCTTTTTCTGACTGATCTCAATCTGCTCCAAAGGACTGAGTCTGCTGAGATCCACTCTATCACGTGGTCGGACCACGCTCCGATCTCCATTCAGATCGGGGTCGGGGCTCTGCTCCGCAGGCCTACCTGTGGAGGAATAACCTAGGGATCTTGGCGGACCCAGTCTCTTCTTCCCAAATTAATGAAAAACTTCTCAAATTCTTTGACCTAAATGATACCGGTGATGTCAATATCAATGTGCTTTGGTGTTCTCATAAAGCTTTTTGCAGAGGGCTACTTATTCAGGCAGCAGCCAGGAACAATAGGAGTAGGGGGGAATTGTTAAACAACTTGCTTAAGGAACTGGCGAAGTTAGAAAACTCTCACAAACAGAAACCTTCTCGCATTCTTGAAAAGGACCTGTTTGACTGCAGGCGTTTATTACTACTCTCTGACCATCAAAATTTACTCAGGCGTACTAAAGCTAAATTTTATGCTCAGAGTAACAAGGCAGGTAAGATGTTGGCCAACTATCTATCCAAAAGACAGAGAAGATCTAACCTCCCTTCCATTAAAGACCCTCATACAGGTATGGTAGAACATCACCCGGTTAAAATAGCGAATGCATTCATGAAATACTACAATGACTTATATAATTTGAGAGCAGATGGCTCTACGCCCCAACCTACGGCTCATTCTATAGCTGCTTTTTTGGATTTGGTCTCCCTCCCCTCTTTAGCGGAAGAGGACCTAAATTTACTAAACGCCCCCATCCTGGCCAACGAAATTAGTGACATAATTCAGGCCCTACCTAATAATAAATCCCCTGGGTCCGATGGCTTTTCGTCTGAATATTACAAGACATTCTCCAATACCCTGGTTCCCTACCTGTGTCTACTATTCAACAATGCTGCGGCCGCGGCCGCGTTTCCTGAGGAAATGCTGCAGACTACGATCATTACTTTGCCTAAACCGGGTAAACAGCCGGACTCCCCTCAGAACTTCAGGCCCATATCTTTATTAAATACGGACCTCAAGATCTATGCAAAAATCTTGGCCAACAGGTTGGCCAAGATTACTCCTAGATTGGTTAAAGCAGATCAGGTTGGGTTTGTGCAGGGCAGGCAGGTCCCTGATGGTACTAGGAGACTGCTTAATCTTTTCCGCACAGTTGAAACCAAGAAACTACCTACCGTAATATTAGCCCTTGACGCCGAGAAGGCTTTTGATAGGGTCCATTGGGGTTATCTCAGTGCGACTCTTCAGAGGTTTGGCCTTCATGGAATGATACTATCTGCGGTCCTAGCTTTATACTCTTCTCCGTCGGCAAGGGTGTTTACCTCTAACGCTCTTTCTGACAAATTTCTTATTACTAATGGCACGCGCCAGGGGTGCCCTTTATCGCCCATAATATTTACCTTACTAATGGAACCTCTAGCTGAGGCAATTAGAGCGGACGATGCTATTACTGGAATAGAGGTGGCTCACCATTCCCATAAGATAGGTTTATTCGCCGATGATGTGGTGCTGACTTTATCTAACCCGACTTCATCCCTCGATAGAGTCAGTACAATCCTACAGAATTATAGCGAAGTGTCCTACTATAAACTCAATGTCACAAAGTCATGTTTACTGGCTATCAACATTAACAAACATCAAATCTCTTTGCTAAAGGAAAAGTACCCGTTCCAATGAGTGTCTAAGTCCATCCCATACCTGGGTATTAGATTGACATCACCGGTATCTTCCATGTACGATGTTAATTTTTCTGCTCTGACTGCTGTTGTTAAAGCTGATTTACAACATATTTCATCGTATGAGCTCTCCTGGTTGGGGAGAATAGCGGCTCTGAAAATGTTGCTCCCGCCTAAGTTAATTTATTATTTTAGGACTATCCCCATCTGTTTACCAGACACTTTTTTCAATACGGTTTAAAAGTTGTTCAGGCAATTCATTTGGAGAGGCAGACTACCCAGAGTTACCTTCTCCTCTATCCAAAGACATAGATCTAATGGGGGTATGGGTTTTCCAAACATTCGCTTCTACTACAAAGCCGCTATTCTGGACCAAATAAAGGCCTGGTTTGAGCCGGGGTCTGAGAAACTCTGGGTTCAAATCGAAAAGGCTATAGTACAACATAGGGACCTTCCCTCATTATTACTTGCCAAACTAACCGGTATAGCGTTCACTCCCCCCTCACTGCCCTCCATTGCGGCGACTCTCTCGGCCTGGGAGTCGTTGCACAGGGTCTCGGACTCTGTTTCTAAATTACATCAGGAAGTCACTAATGTCAAAGTTTATGAGTTTTTAATTCCGCACCTCAATATTCATCTATGGTTGGAGGAGGATATTCAGTCATGGGGAGACTTACTCCTCAGAAACCCCTCCTCGCATGCATATGCTAAATCGCAAATACTTCACTTTAGATCTAAACACCCTAACTGCTCATATGACGTTCACAGTGGTGCATGGAGTTATCTGTTGTCTAACCATGATAGGCCTAACGGCCTGTCGTGGTTTTACGCCTTACTCCAGCAACGTGATACATTTTCCAAAATCTCTAACATGTCCAATTGGGAAAAAGATTTAGGATCTACCTTCTCTCCAGTGGAATGGAAAGCAGCTATAGGCTCTTGTTTCAGGTACTCCCACTGTACTAACCATTGGGATCTCACATTAAAGATACTTCACAGATCATATCTTACTCCAGTAAGACTTTCTACGATTTTTAGACTGGACTCCAGTTTATGCTGGCGACAGTGTGGATCAAGGGGGAACCTATACCACATTCTCTGGGACTGCTCAGTGGTGCGCAACTTCTGGTGCAAAGTTTTCAAATTATTGTCCTCTGTTACTGGCACCCTAGTGGTACCTTCCCCTCAACTCGCTCTCCTTTCCTTGACTATTAACAGTGTCCCCAAACAATTCAGAAATATAGTGACTGATATCTTAATAGCTGAAAGATTGACAATCACCTCTGAATGGAAATCCAATCAGGTCCCTGATATATCTGAAGTCATCCGTAGGGTCAATGTTCAACATTCGTATGAAAAACATTTCGCTTTTCAATCCCAAAAACTACCATCCTTTAATATTTGGTGGGATCCATGGTTATCCTAATTCAATCCCTTGGGTTAGGTGCCCCTCCTTGAGTTGCCTGACAACTTGAACAGTAGAACTATGATATATGGTTTATTTGTGAGTTAATGCTCTCAATCGTCCGGATACACGTAAGCTCATCCCAATTGTACTGATACTTGCATTATCACTTGCATTTTGTGATTTGTGATTTATCTCTTGTTATGACGCCTTTTGATTTATTTATCTCTGTAAGTATTTTGTGTTCTCTTTTTGTTTCCCCTTCCTTTTGTTTTTATCCTGTGTTACTCTACTTTAGAACTCCCAGTGAACTGTGGCTAATGGGTTAATTAGCATACGTACCAACTACTGGATTGTTTATTACAAGCCCATTGAACTTTGGTATAAGTAGAGATCTACGAACTGAATGCCTGTTTCATATCGGCCTTAAGGGCCAACGCATCCACAAGTAGACGTAGGATGCTAGGCTCGTTCTACTCTATTGGGTTTATAGGCATAGCTTCATTACCTTGGCTTTTATTTGATTGTGATTTGTTTTTGTCCCCTTTCTTGTTAATGACCCTACTCTGTACCGACATGTTGTCAGTACTGTATATGCCGATATTGTACAACGGCTTATGTATGTTGTTTTAAAAATTTAATAAAAATCATTTGAAAGAAATACGGAAGTGTTTCTACGTGAAATCCTAATTCATGTATTACAGGATATACTGATACATTACAAGCTGTTGGCTTATTCAATGCGAGGACACCTGCTTTTAAGATGCTAAGTGAGCTAGCTTGTGAAAGACATTTCATTGCCCACTATGTGATAAGCCTGCTTAAAGCCTTTTGTTTATCAGATGTAAATATCTTGTTGTCAGAGACAGAAGCCTGTCTAAAGATGTGCATTGAAGGGACTCTATTGTGGGTGTGAAGCTCTGTGTATTGAAGATCACACGTCTCTCTTCAGATGTATTGAATTAGCATGTCAATTATGTTTAGTAAAGGAATGTATTGATGCTCAGGTGTAAGTACATTTCCTTTAGAGACAGATGTCTGTCTAAAGATGTGGATTAAAGGGAAATCATTGTGTGATAGTATTTTGCTTTGATGTCATTATCTAAAGAAATGTGACCTCTCTGAGGTAGTAATTACAGTAAGTCATGTTAAATAGTTGTTCTATTCAAGCTATGGGACCAATAGGAAAGCGCATGTTGGGGGTGGGATGTTCCAAATTCTGTATAAAAGTGTGCTGTGTACTTTCAATAAATGAGTCCTGTTTGAACTTACATACAGCCTGTCTGGTGTTATGTTCTAATGGATTCCGAACGGCACATAGCTGTAGTTCGGATCCCGGAACCTTGGATGACTGGACCATCAGACGTTGCAATCGGCAATCTGATCCAATAGAAGCAGAGGAGTGTCGGGAGAGCAGAACCGAGCGAGCAAGGGTCTCGTCACATACACTAATTTAAAAAATAAATAAATTAAAAACAAAAACCTGTGTTGGCTACCTCATCCTCCTCCACCGCCGCTTCCACCTACACCACCACATCCACCGCTACCTCAACCTCCTACTTCATATGGACCTCCTAGGTCAAATTTTTATTTTTTTATGTATTTTATGTTATTTTAAGTTATTTCCCTATCCACATTTGTTTGCAGAGCACTTGTCATGCTCTTACCAACATTTTCTGCCATTTTCAGCCCTCTAGCCCTTTCCATTAGTTTTTTAGAGACATTTTAGTACTGAAAAGTTCGGGTCCCCCATTGACTTTAATGGGGTTCGGGTCAAGTTCGGGTCCCGAACCCGGACTTTATCACTGCATTCTGATATACAACACTACAACGAGCCGATAAAAATTAAGTTCAATGATTCCGAGCAGGCGTCGAATTGTTTCCTAGCATGCATGTTTTTTTGTGCATCAGAATTGCATACAGACGAACGTAATTTCCGATAGGTATTTTTTCTGTTGGAAAATTTAAGGACCAGCTCTCAATCTTTGGTTGGCGGAAATTCCGACAGCAAAAGTCTGATGGAGCATACACACAGTTGGAATTTCTGACTGCATTTGTGTGACCGTGTGTATGCAACACAAGTTTGAGCCAACATTCCCTCGGAAAAAAAACACACGGTTTTCTTGTCGGAATTTCCGATTGTGTGTACTCGGCATAAGAGTTTGTTTTGTTCAACCAGCGGGTTAAACCCAAAAAAACTCAGATTCCTGCATCCACACAAGCAATATGGGTTCTGGGATCTCCCCTGCAGCTCCTTTGTATTCTAACAGTGGGGACTCCCCCCATCAGAGTACCCTGATCAGCGCTGCCGCCAGTGGCGTCTGAGGCTGATCAAATGATGGTTTATAAAGCGGTTAAAGGGACATTTACCAAACATTCATTGCAGGTGAATCAGTCACTCTAATCTAAAACACATGAACCAGGAAGATTCACTTGTCATGAATGTCACATTCACTGCTTTGTAAATGTTCCCCTAGATTTTGACCTATTGATCAATGCATACTGATGCTGTTAAATTTGGTCTGGGCATCTATACTCCAATGAATTCTTGTAAAGAGGGCTAAAAGATAGGATCATCTTTAAACAAAATTTAAGCCAGTATCCCGAGGCCTCTGAGTACATCATATCATACTTTAGATCACAATAAAATACGTCTTTGATTGCCTGGCCCCCCAGTCCAATACAGCTTTTGCTCCTCCAGCATTACATTTTCCACATACAGCTTGCTACATACAGTATGAGGCTGTATGTAGGCTGAGGATGGAGAACTGCCATATAGAAGAAAGGTGGTATCTGTTTTCAATTTGGCAAATTCTAAAGATAGACTGCTATTATTACCTATGGCCATTTCCTGTTCTGGTCTGCATAAAGCAATAGCAACACTGAATGAGGAAAGCCCCAGGCAGACTATGCAATTACATTTAGTGATCTGTGGTATGAAATGATATACTTTTTATTGATGCAGAGGTCATGCAGTGAGTATTTTAGGGCTGCCTGGTTTCTTGTTAAAAATGCAGATACCATTTAAAAGTTACCATTCCATCCCTCCAGCTCACAATGACATTTCTAACATTTACATTATCAATGTGACATGTTTCCTGTATATACTCTATCCTGGGATGTATTTTAAATTAGAGCTCTATGACTTAAAGTGGTTGTAAACCCTGGTGGACTACTTCTGCCTATAGGTAAGCCTAGAATAAGGCTTACCTATAGGTAGTGGAAATATCTCCTAAACGTGCGCCGTTTAGGAGATATTTCACTTGTAGTCTGCCAAAATTCTTTACTGTGCATGCGCAAGTGCCGTTTCTTCCCCATGCCGTAAATTGCGGCTCCCGTGCGCATTCGTGGGAGTGACGTCACGCAGCTCCGGCGAATCACAGCGCTGGAGTCCCTGTCTCAGAAGGAAGAGAACACAGAAGATAAACGCTGCCTACTCTGGGGACATCGCTGGATTCTTTTGCAGGTAAGTGGCACATAATGGGTTAGTATGCGATGCATACTAGCCCATTATGCTTTTCATTTGCAGGCTGCAGCAGCGAGCTAAAGAGGAAGTAAAACCCATCAGGGTTTACTTCCTCTTTAATCTTGTTTCAATAAATGAAAGCTTTACCATATTGATGAGAAATTAATATGCCCAAATGAATATAGATCGCCTTTAGTCAGTCCAAAGTGTGTATCCCATTTATGCCCCGTACACAAGAAATTCCGACAGCAAAAGTCTGATGTGAGCTTTTGGATGGAAATTCCAACCGTGTGTATGCTCCATCGGACTTTTACTGTTGGAATTTTCGCCAACAAAAAATTGAGAGCTGGTTCTCAAATTTTCCAGAGGAAAAAATTCCAATCAGACAATCCGATCGTCTGTAGCAATTCCGACGTGCAAAATTCTGACGCATGCTCAGAAACAATTTGACGCATGCGTGGAAGCATTGAACTTCTATTTCTCGTTGTAGTGTTGTACATCACTGTGTGTATTAGGCTCAGTTCACACTGCTGCAACAGTAAAGTTATATGACTTTGCCTGCAACTGCCTTCTGACTTGATCCGACTTGGATGCTATTTAAGAGCCTGTACAGGGGCAGAAATCGCACCCAATTTGGACCAAAGTAGTTCAAGAATCTTTTCTAAAGTCGGAGTGACTTGTGTAGTGTCAGTTAAGATGTCTTTCATAGGAAAACATTTAATTTGACATGTCATGTGACTTGGGGTCTCACAAGTTGGATCCCATGTCGTAGCAGTGTGAACCGAGCCTAATGCGGGGTACACACTGTCGGAATTTCAGACATCAAATGTTCGATGTGAGCTTGTTGTCGGAAAATCCGACCATGTCTAGACTCCATCGGACATTTGCTGTCGGAATTTCTGACAACAAATGTTTGAGAGCTGGTTCTCAATTTTTCCAACAACAAAAGTTCTTGTCGGAAATTCCAATCATGTGTACCCAATTCCACGCATGCTCTGAATCAAGTATGAGGTGGAAGCGCTTGGTCTGGTAAAATTAGAGTTCGTAATAGAGATAGCACATTCGTCACGCTGTAACAGACTGAAAAGCATGAGGCTGAAAAACGCGAATCGTCTCTCCCCAAACTTCTACTAACACGACTGGTATTGAACTTTAAGTACGTGTTGTACGTCACCGCGTTCTTGACGTTCGGAATTTCAGACAACATTTGTATGACCGTGTGTATGCAGCACAAGTTTGAGCTAACATTTCGTCGGAAAAAAATCCACTGTTTTGTTTTGTGTAGGCAGCATAAGTCCGTTAAAATGTGTGCATTCACAAGGCAATAAAGAATTATTTATCCAACTTGTTTCATAAAGGAAACAGCATTGTGTATAATAAAGTAACCCAAAACAACCAATCAAAATTCATCTGCCACTGATCTGATCAGAATAAACGCAAGGAAAATTGGACAGCTTTTTTCCAACTTGGCATTGCAAAATAGCAACTTTGCAGAGATTTCCCTTCACTTCCTGTCCCATAGCCAAACAGGAAGTGAGAGGAAATCTTTGCAAATTAAGGGAATCCATTTCCCGCCCTCCCTCCAGGCCCTCAGAAATAGTGTCCCCACTCTAAAAAAAATCAGGGTGGACCTTAAACAGAAAGGGGTGTGGCCTTGACAGGAAGGGGTGGGTCATATTTAAATTAGGGGGTGCACAAGTTTAGTCAGGCCTAGGGCAGAACAAAACCTAAATACACCACTGATAGAAGTCTTATTTGTTTCCCACGCTATCCAAGATTAAAAAAAAAAAAAGACTTATCTGCTCTCCTCTATGCAATAATATTGCACAAAGCGGTCCCTTATCTACTCTTCTGAGTCCCCTACCAGCGTTCTCCACTCCTCCTTCCTGCAGTGCCCCCCAGGAATCCAGCTGCTAAGGTGGCACTTGTGCACATGCTCCTGAGCCAGGCTGTGTGCATCCATAGCACAGTACGGATCGGCCATGTCCCTCCCAATCTATCCTCACAGGATTTGACTGACAGCAGCAGGAGCCATAGGCTCTCAGTGTCTCCTGTGAGACCAGGAGGAGGAAACAGCGGTAATGCAGACAGGACAGCACTGGATCAGTGCAGAAGTCAGGTCAGTGTTTGGGGGGGGGGGGGGTACAACAAATAGTGGGACATTTTTAGCACAATGCAGGGAATGTATTTAAGTGATTGTAAAGTCTAGTTTAAAAAAAAAAATAACAAACATGTCATGCTTACCTGCTCTGTGCAGTGGATTTTCACAGGGTAGCTTGCATCCTCCACTTGCCAGGTGCCTCTTCGCTGCTCCTGGCCCCTCCCTCTTGTCGAGTGCCCCCACAGAAAGCAGATTGCTATGGAGGCACCCGAGCCAAGCTGCAGACTCCGTGTATCCATTCAGACATGGAGCTGTAGTTTGGCCCCGCCCCTCCCTCTACTAAATGGTTAAACTGACTGTGATTGACAGCAGCAGGAGACAATTGGTACTGCTGCTGTGTCTCAGCCAATCAGTAGGTAGAGGGACTTGGAAGGCCAAGGGACTCGTGGACATCCCTGGATAGAGATAGGGCTCAGGTAAGTATTGGGGGGGGCTGAGGGGAGCTGCTGCACACAGAAGGCTTCTTAATACATACCATGCATTAAGATAAAAAACCTTCTGCCTTTACAACCCTTTTAAAGGTAAAAAAAAAAAAAAAAAAAAGTTTTGACTTTAGAATCACTTCAATTTAGTGTAAAAATCAAACCAATTTTTTTTAATTTGCATTATACCTAAATGCTATTACACTTATAACAAGAAATGTAACTGGGATCTTTACAAAACAGTTAATACAAAAATAGGCTTGTTGTCTACTTTAAGCAGTTATATGTTCAATTTACAAGTTGCAAATATAATAATTATTAGTAAGGTCTCATTCACAGTTTTATAGTAATGTTACAGGACAATCAAAGGAAATTAAAGCAATTAGAAAGCATTATTTTATCTGAAGGCTGATTAATCACCTAGTTAATTTTACAATAGTTGGATTGGATATGGTAAACACAGGGGTGGACTGACAACCCATGGGGCCCCCCGGGCAATAGAAGATTATGGGGCTCCTGGGTTCCAGGCCACCACGCCAGGAGGCATTGCAGAGGCAGGGCAGCTAAAATCTCAGGATTTTCACATCAAAAGCAAGTCGGGTTAAGACATAGCAGGGACAGGTGTAAAAAAAACACAGATTTTTACATACTGTCCCTGGTTTTATTGAGCCTGGCAACCCTGATGGGGTCCCCTAATGGCATGGGGCCCTCGGGCAGTGCCCGAAAGTCCCAATGGTCAGTCCGCCCCTGGGCGAATACATTTTTGCAAGTAAAATTATCTTTACATTCTAAGCAGAAATGCAAACAGCTGACTATATTCCTGCAGGTTTCAGAGACAAGGTCAAGACTCAAAAACGTTATGGATAGTAAAACTTATATTCATACTTATTGGTAATATATGCGGCAAGTAGGCTGAAAGAGACACACTGGATCAACATTGTGACATTGTGAAACTTCTTACAATGTGAGTGAAGAGCAGGGCTTTTTTTTCTGAAACAATAGGTGCTGGAACTTAACCACGACTCCACAAAACCCCTCCCCTACACACACCCTCCAAATCACATCAAATAGTGGGTGTGGTCTAGGGTTACCACCTCATCCCTTTAAAACTGAACACCTATTAATTACACAGGTTCTGAGGCTAATTTAATGCAAATAAGGCACTACTTTTGTTTAATTACAGCCTTAATCTGCCACAGAACCTGTGTAATTAATAGGTGTTCAGTTTTAAAGGGAAGAGGTGGTAACCCTAGTGTGGTCAGTCACATTTCAAGAACAGTAGGAGGGTCTTAAAGGGGCATTAAATACCAGGATTGCATTACATACAGAGTGCAGAGCTGTCACTTGTAAACACAAAAAACAGACTTCTATGTTTACAAGTGATTGTGGTGAGCAGGCAGCAAAGGGTCTGAGCCAACTGGTGGTTGCAAAACAAAGAGAGAGCTGCACCATCTAAGTGCAGCAATGTGATGACATTTATTCAAAAGATGACAATTAAAACCTCACTGGTTAAACAAGGTAACAGCCCATGTGGAAATATATGGTGGTTCATCCACTCCCAGGGATGATGAGCTGCAATCAGGAGGAGAGGAAGCAACTAGTTCTGGCTACACTGGTGGCACTCAGCGCTTCCAGGGATTCAGATAGGCTCAGATGCAGTCGCTGACATCACATCCAGGTGGAGAGAGGAGTGGGGAGGTGTGCGTGTTTGGAGCATGCATGCTCCTTTATTGGGCATTACATGTGGTCATATTGGAAGAGGTATAATTGGTGTATCGGCGCAGTACCATGGAAACCGCTCACAGTTAACCCATGCTAAAATCATATGCGTTGAAGTGAAGAACAGTACAAAAATTCCACAGAAGGAACTAGTATCTAAAAACAACATTAAAACCCTTATAAAGTTTAAAACCTCTAAAGTCATCTAAGAGGATATTAAGACAGATACAATTCATATAACACAATGGAAATACTAGTGGTAAAGAGGACACTGAAAGATAGATATATTGTCTAAGAAAATATATTAAGAAAATTAAAGTAAAGGTAAAAATAAAAGATAAAAATGAAATAAAAATGAAATAAAAAATAAAAAGTACAGTAAGAGTAAAAGTGAGCATGAAAGTAAAAGTAAATGAGAAAGTAGAAATGTATACATATCTCCAGATACGCTGACGTAAGTACAAATGTCCGCCGTCGTATCTATGCGCCGACCCACAAAGCTAGATACGTTTAAAAATAGGCTTCATCCGACCAACGTAACTTGCCTACGCTGGCGTATAGTGGGCGCATAGTTACGCTGGATGCTTTTGGCACTCCCATTGATTTTCAATGCAAATATGCAAATGAGGAAGATACGCCGATCCACGAACGTACTTGCGCCCGGCGCATGTTTTAAGTGATTTGCGTAAGGTTTACGTCCGGTGTAAAGTTATTCCCCATATTGGAGGCACAACTCATGCAATGGTATGGACCAAGGAACGAACGCTGTAAAATTTTATGTAGTTTATGTAGTATGTGAAAAGGGCTGGGCATAGGTTACGTTCAGGTTGTAGGCAGTGATTCGACGTATCTTAGCCAGTTGTTTTGACGTGATTGTAAGCATGCATACTGGGATACGTCCAAGGTACGACGCATGCGCAGTTAATTTTAAGTACTTGTCTGAAGCTCAGCCCATCATTTGCATGGGGTCACGCTTCATTAAAATGTATCACGCCCACTTCCAGCCCACTTCCACTTACGCTGCCTTATGCCTACGACTATATGCTACACCTGCGCAATGTTGGGAGCATTTGCTTTGTGAATTCCGTGCTTCCCTTTCTGCATTGCGTCGGCATAGCGTAAAAGAGATACGCTACGGCGGCATAAAGATGCTCTGATGTATGTGAATCCGGCTAAAAACGTGCATTAATTAATAATACATAAATAAATAAATAAATAAATATACTATATGTGCATTCATTTTTTCTGGGGGAAAATGTGGACTTTAAGATGATCTTATTAATTCTACATACTGTCACCAGCCAGTGTCCCTATTCACTGCCACACTAGTCATATGATATTGCTGTACTGCTCTGGTGACAGTATGTAAAAAAAAAGTGAAAAATGATTTCATTTCTTAATTTTCCGAAAAATTGTGACAAAAACGTACAAATTTAGAAACATCATCATGCCTCTTACTAAATACCTTGGACTGTCTACTTTCTGAAAAGGGGACATTTGGGGGGGAAGTTGTACTGTCCTGGCATTTTTGGGCCTCAGGAAATGAGATAGACCGTTAGTACATCAGGATTGATCATTTTTTTTTTTTAATAACAGTTTTATTTAGAGATTTTTAACAGATATACATGTACGACATTACACGCATAGTTTAAGTAATAAGGTTGCAGCCTTCGTGTTAAACAAAATCAGGATCACTATGATATCAAATGATATCAAACAGAGACTCGACAGTGTGTACTGAGCCTATACTTTGTAGAACTAAATACTGTAAGTGCATTGAACGGAAAAGCTGTCGAGTACAATAACATACAATTATACTGACAAGAGACTCAGGGGGGGCTCATGAGAGAGAAAGAAAAGAGAATGAAGAAAGGGGAAAAGAAAAGTGGTGAGAAGTTGTTAATCTGGTGTAGTTACTGGTTAATGGTGGGTCCTCCTGGTGGTGCCAAAACTCCCAGACCCTATCCAGTCTGTCTTGTATTCTAGCCTTCATCCTCTCCATCAGTTTCACATCTTTAATTCTGGCATATACTGTAGAGCCTCGGAAGGGGGGGTGCTGCGCTTCCAGTGCAATGCCACCAGACAACGCGCCACCGTGAGGATATGTCGGGTCAGTTTCTTGTAGGGAGCAGGAATTTTCAGTGGGGATAGTCCTAGTATTCAAAATTTGGGAGTAAGGGGGATCGACCTATATAGAAGTCGAGCCAGCAACTGCTGGATCGAGTCCAGAAAGGAGCTATCAACAGGCAGCTCCAGTAAATATGGAGAAGGGTTCCCCTAGCCCCCTGACAGCACCAGCAGAGGTCGGAGCTAGTGGGATATATGGCATGGAGGACATCAGGGGTCATATACCAAAAGTAAAGGATTTTGTACGTGTTCTGTTTGTAAAGTGTGCAAAGCGAGCCTTTCGCCGCCTGAGACCAAATCACTAGCCATTGCTCCATGGAGATCTCCTCACCAAGGGATTTTGCCATTTAACCACATAGGCGTGTTTTCCCACGATGCCCACGGGCCTTGCGTTTAGTATTTTATATATATCGAAGATTAAGCCTTTCTGTGCTTGATCAATTTTCTAATGGATATACAAAAGTTTTTACACTTTATACCTTTCCTTCAGACTAAATAATATATACTGATTTGGGTTATTTTTGCCAAAGAAATGTAGCAGAATACATTTTGACCTACATTTATGAAAAACAATTATTTGTTTGCAAAATTGTATAACAAAAATTAGGAAAATACAATTTTTTTTTAGAAAAAATTTCATCTGCCCTTATCACACTGGGAAGTTTATTCATCATCGTGGCAATACCAGCTCAAATGGCCTTCAGTATTAGGTGAATGTTTCAAAAGGGGGAACCCTAACAATGAGATCAATTCTCTGAAAACATCATCCTGGAACAGATGGGTATACTGGCACTTTGGCATTGTGGGAAGGGTTTGTCTGAAAGAGTAAGGGCAAACGAGATGTTATTTCCTGCTCAAGAAATGTTCCTCCAGGTGGCAGGGCCAGAAGGCAATGCAATGCATGAATCTATCTATGGTAATAGAGCGGTGCAGGAGAGAGGGGCGGCGCTCCTTTATGGACACACCGCCACTGCCCCCTTCCTAAACAGGCCATTTTTTGTGATACAGCACTGCATTAATTTAACTGACAATTGCACGGTCATGCAAAGCTGTACCCAAACAAAATGTATGTCCTTTTTTCCCCACAAATGGAGCTTTCTTTTGGTGGTATTTGATCACTTCTTTTGTTTTTTATTTTGTGCGCTGTAAACAGAAGATTGACAATTTTGAAAAAACAAAAAAAACAATATTTTTTACTTTTTGCTATATAACATATCAATGTTAAATGGTTTGTCTCATATATATTATTTTCCATGGCAGCCAGATTAATTGCCAAATCATCCTAGGAAACATTACAAAAGTAGGCACCTAACTGGTCACTTGGGTTATCAGTGTTATATTTTTATTCCTAAGATTAGGTTATTTAGCCCCAATCTGTTACAAGGAGATCTTAACTGCAGAATCATGTTGGCTATCTTAAAACACTATTGATTTTTGACTTTCAAAATATAATTTTCACTTTGCCAAGTCGAACTAAAACATTAGCAATCTAGATTACACTAGTTTGTTTAACATAGGATCGAAGTAATGCATAGGATTTAGTGGGGATGCTCCTTTTCTATTTGTATGATTTAGAAGAATATTTGCCTGCTACTGTGCTGGAAACAATTCATCATTTGATAACATTGTTGTACACAGTTTCACAGTATATACAGCTTTAGGCCAAATATTTCTAGCTGTTAAAAAATATGCTGAATATATCAGAAGAGGTGAAAATGACTAAGCTTGAGAAATTGCATTAGAAGAAGCTAAACCCCTAAAGCTTTGGAGTGTAGGAAAACGTTAGTGGTAGAAAGCAAAGAAATTATGTTAAGTAACACCAAATTACATTGAGCGACTGCTTGCAGCAAAATTATAACTTCTAACCCATTAGTTCGTAGCAAAGTGCACTGAAAAGTTTCAGGTGATTTCATAATGAGAATGGTAATTGGAATCTCATCAGTGTTAGCTCCAACTATTTTTTTAAATCTGGTTTGTAAGTGGGGTCAGCGTCAACGGGAATGGCTTGCAGGAAAAACCTGACAGAGGTTCTAATCTATCCATAATTTAGAATTAAGAAAAAATCTGCGCTAACTACAAAAAGGAATAGTAAGCGGCTACATACAAACAAACAAAGCCAGTATATATTAAACAAAAGAAATGTAGCGCTAGTGAACTAAAGAAATACAATGTACCATGTGAGGCAACAACATTCAAAGTATATTTGCATATACGTGGACTACCAGCAAAAATGATCAGGTAGCCAAAAACGGTGTACAATGTAATATTTCAACGTTTCAAAGTCTATAACATCTAAATTAGGTGGACAAGTGTCCAATGATTGGTGCAAGTAGTTAAATGGACTTCTATCCGATGATTGGTGCAAACAGATATTCAAGTTGTCTGTAGGAATCTATGGAGATCACAATCACATCAGAGTTTTGAGGTAGGTAAAAATACGCTTACCAGATGAGTTGGACTCAAATGCTGTACAGCAGAGAGTCAGTAAGGCGTTGTGGTCTTTAGAAGCCGGGACCACTACAACCGGGATGGAACCGTGGTTATAACTGGAACTCCAACTGGCGTAGGCAACAGGAACCAGCAAGTACTTAGATGGCGTGCTACGGCAACACTGCAGGATCCAGATGAATTCCTTAAGCCATTGAGTACAGGAAAAAAGCATGGCTGAAGCTCCAATGGGACCATGGGTTGGGTAATTTAAAAGATAGAAAAAAAGGGCTCCAATTGCGCAGGTCAATTAAACCAATAAAGGTTTTTATTAAAAGTCCTAAATGAAAATATGACATAAGTAAAAGTAATCACAAAAAAAGCAATATGGGGTGCTCAATGGCAGTATCCGACGCGTTTCAGCCACAGAAACCTTCAACAGGAGCATAGAGATGCACCCCCATATTGCTCACTTAAATATACAAAATGGCTTTTAAGCCCTCCCCCAACAGGGTGTTGCCTCGGAACAGGATATGATGTAACGAGTAAGCATTACAACATAAAAAAACACATTAAAATGAAAGACAAAATACTTCCTTAATCATATATGTATTACATAACAATATTGAACAATAGTGAATACTTCCTTAATCATATATGTATTACATAGCAATACTAAACACACCACAATGGTAATAGTATAAAATAAGGCAAAATGACATGCCAAAATAGAAACATGCCACGTTGTTCCCTTTATTCATAATCCAACTAAAACCAAACAAACACTGTGTGTATATGCAGTGGTGATGTGTAGTCAACTACAGCAGAACATATCCATGTCTTGACCATAGAGTAACGTGTCACCAGATGTACCTTTCACTAATTCATGTGTGTGGGGACACTGCAATATGTTACAGAACTCCCTATAGTGTGGGTCACATTGTGGCTGCACATCTAAGGCAAGCATAACTTTACAATTATGGCGATCGCCAGTCTCCAAGGGACGATGCGATCATATTGACAGCGCGCGCTCCAATTGGGTGGAGGGAGGGCGTGTCGTGCAGCCGCATTGACGAATCAGCGCTCATCACACGGCGACCTATCATCCACACCAGGGGGAGAGGATACATGAGCCCCGGGCACTCACCCCTGGTTAATGAAGCAATTGACGTCCCAATCAACATTCATGCCATAGGGTGAGTAGCACCTGAGCTCATGTATCCACTGTTTCACTGCACTACCTCGAACATCATGCTTCCGATCCAAGGGGATCACTATTTCAAGTGATCGATAGATCTGTCCCTCATTGGAGAGGCCACTCTAGACTAAGGAGAGTCTCGAGACTCAAGACATTTTGAATACATGAGCTCAGGTGCTACTCACCCTATGGCATGAATGACGATTGGGACGTCAATTGCTTCATTAACCAGGGGTGAGTGCCCTGGGCTCATGTATCCTCTCCCCCGGTGTCTTTGGTGTCATTCTTCTACCATATCAATGAATAAAATTACCAGATGGTTATGGGGCGCACCTATGTTTTAGGCATTACCTAATAACCTACGTGGTGGAAACTATCCCACCAGGTGAATAATATATCACTGATGGGATTTTCTAACAACACACCACTTTACCCTACAGTTCATGTTCTAGTTCTTTTTCCTCATTCTTTAAATTTTGTAATTTTTCTAATTTTATAACATGTTTTGGTCCAATGTTTTGCATCAGTGGTAGCCTCGGCTGTCCCAGTCTGGGCGGGATATCCTGGGTTACTTTTGTATTACATTTAACTAATATTATTGGTCCGCTGATTTTCATGTATTAGCCATTCAATGTCCAGCTTTACACGGTATATTAGCTGGATCGCACTACATTCCTATGTAACTAGTTCATATGATCTAGTTCACGATGGCCCCATTGGAGTACTATGCACATGTGACCCTGTAGGAGTCACATGCGCGTTCCAGATGGATCTATCTGCTGGGCTTCGCTAGAGAAGTCTTAGCTTATTGTTTACATTGGAATCACCATGTGATTTGTTTTCACATCCCCTATTGGATGTCGGTGTCTGGTCACGTGATCCGTTGTAGGCTCCAGGGTGAGCGTTGATTGGATACAGTGGTCACGTGACTCATCATCAGCCCTCTGATTGGTGTGGGTGATAGGTTGACGAGCGCTGATTCGTCAATGCGGCTGCACGACACGCCCTCCCTTCACCCGATTGGTGCGCGCGCTGTTTCACAGGCGCTGCACCGATCTATGACATTTTTTGGCATCCCCTTTTGGATATGTTAATACGATCGCATCGTCCCTTGGAGACTGGCGATCGCCATAATCGTAAAGTTATGCTGGCCTTAGATGTGCAGCCACAATGTGACCCACACTATAGGGAGGTCTGTAACATATTGCAGTGTCCCCACACACATGAATTAGTGAAATGTTCATCTGGTGACACATTACTCTATGGTCAAGACATGGATATGTTCTGCGGTAGTTGACTATACATCACCACTGCATATACACACAGTGGGGCTGATTTACTAATGAAGCTGCGATGCGCCGGTACATGCCTTAATTAGTGCGCTGGATGAATCCCTAATTAGGCGCATGAACCGGCCGCAGCAGCAGCGCGATGTGATTGATAAGTAAAGCCGCCGCCGAACTCCCTGTATAAGTCTATGGGGGAAATCTTAATTGTGAATTTTAAAGGCTAATCTGCAAGTTTTGTCCTAAAAAGTGTTTGGGGACCTCAGTCCTGCCCCAGGGGACATGTACCAATGCTTTTTTTATTTTTTAAAACGGCCGTTTTTTCGGGAGCAGTGATTTTAATAATGCTAAAAGTGCAATAATAAAAGTGTAATTTTTCTTTAAATTTCGTAGTATGGGGGGCTCTAATGTCAGCATGTGAAAAAGCGCATGTTTCCCGTGGTTAGAACTGTCTCTGCACAAAATGACATTTTTCAAAGCAAAAAAGCCATTTAAAACTGACTCGCGGCTATAATGAATTGTCGGCTCCCGGCAATTGCAGGAGAATTCATTCATTAAAAAAACGAAAAAAAAAGCGTGGGGGTCCCCACAAATTCAATAACCAGACCCTTCAGGTCTGGTGTGGAATTTAAGGGGAACTCCACCCCAAATTAAAAAAAAATGGCATGGAGTCCCCCCTAAAATCCACACCAGACCCCTTATCCGAGCACGTTGACCTGGCCGGCCGCAGAAAAGAGGGGGGGACAGAGCGCGGCCCCCCCCTCTCCTGAACCGCACCAGGCCACATGCCCTCAACATTGGGAGGGTGTTTTGGGGTGCCCCCCAAAACACCTTGTCCCCATGTTGATGAGGACAAGGGTCTCTTCCCCACAACCCTTGCCCGGTGGTTGTGGGGGTCTGCGGGCAGGAGGCTTATCGAAATCTGGAAGACCCCTTTAACA
The DNA here is from genome assembly GCA_029574335.1 of Rana kukunoris. Taxonomy (NCBI): domain Eukaryota; kingdom Metazoa; phylum Chordata; class Amphibia; order Anura; family Ranidae; genus Rana; species Rana kukunoris. Next base: position 490,828,985 of record CM056050.1, on the reverse strand, counting down.
AAGGGGCCCCCCAGATCCCGCCCCCCCCCCGTGTGAAATGGTAATGGGGTACCTTGTACCTCTACCATTTCACGAGAAAAAAAATGTAAAGGGTTAAAAACGACAAGAGCCGGTTTTTGACAAGTCCTTTATTATCTTCTTTCTTCTTCTTTTCTTCTTTCCTTTGGGTTTCTTCTTCCTCCTCCTTCTTCTTCCTCTGCTTCTGTCTTGGGTCTTCTATTCCCGCATCTTGCCCGGCGTGTTCTTCCATCTTCTGCTCCTCCCGCTGTCCTTCTCTTCCGCATCTTCTTCTCCTTCTTCTTCTTCGCCGGAGGCGCCGCTTCCAAATGAAATCCCCGCTGTCTGCCGGACCACACCCCCCTCTGACGCCACGGGCAAGCTCTTAGGAGTGTGCTGCAAGTGCGTCAGAGGGGGCTTGGTCACATGTCAGAGGGCGGGCAATACAATTTGAAGCTTGTGCGCGGCTTTTTCTTTGCCGGAGTCGCCGCTTCCAATTGAATTGCCCGCTTTCTGGAACATGTGACCACGCCCCCCTCTGACACACTGGCACCACACGGGGACTTTCCTAAGAGCTTGTCCGTGGCGTCAGAGGGGGGCGTGGTCCGGCAGACAGCGGGGATTTCAATTGGAAGCGGCGCCTCCGGCGAAGAAAAACAAGAAGAAGAAGATGCGGACGAGAAGGACAGCGGAAGGAGAAGAAGATGGAAGAACACGCCGGGCAAGATGTGGGAGTAGAAGACCCAAGACAGAAGCAGAGGAAGAAGAAGGAGGAAGAACCCGAAGGAAAGAAGAAAAGAAGAAAGAAGATAATAAAGGACTTGTCAAAAACCGGCTCTTGTCGTTTTTTACACTTCACACTTTTTTTTTCTCGTGAAATGGTAGAGGTACAGTGTACCCCATTACCATTTCACACAGGGGGGGGGCGGGATCTGGGGGGCCCCTTTGTTAAAGGGGTCTTCCAGATTTCGATAAGCCTCCTGCCCGCAGACCCCCACAACCACCGGGCAAGGGTTGTGGGGAAGTGACCCTTGTCCTCATCAACATGGGGACAAGGTGTTTTGGGGGGCACCCCAAAACACCCTCCCAATGTTGAGGGCATGTGGCCTGGTGCGGTTCAGGAGAGGGGGGGGGCCGCGCTCTGTCCCCCCCTCTTTTCTGCGGCCGGCCAGGTCAACGTGCTCGGATAAGGGGTCTGGTTATGGATATTTGGGGGGACTCCACGCCATTTTTTTTTTAAATTTGGAGTGGAGTTCCCCTTAAATTCCACACCAGACCTGAAGGGTCTGGTTATGGATATTTGGGGGGAACCCCACGTCATTTTTTTAAAACAAATGACAGCGGGGTTCCCCTTAATATTCATATCAGACCTGAAGGGCCTGTAATGGAATTTGGATAGAACCCCACGTCATTTGAATAATTATTTTAAAATTCGTACCATGGGGGGGGGGGGGGGAATGTCAGCAGGTGAAAAAGCGCACTTTTCCTGTGGTTAGAAATATGTCTTTGCACAAAATGACATTCTGAAAAAAAAAAAGCTGTTTAAAACTGACTCGCGGCAATAATGAATTGTCGGCTCCCGGCAATTGCAGGAGAATTCATTCTTAAAAAACCCGAACAAAAAAAGCGTGGGGGTCCCCCCAAATTTAATAACCAGACCCTTTAGGTCTGGTATGGATATTAAGGGGAACCCCGCCGTCAATTTAAAAAAAAAATTACGTGGGGTTCCCCCAAAATATCCATAACCAGACCCTTCAGGTCTGGTGTGGAATTTAAGGGGAACTCCACCCCAAATTAAAAAAAAATGGCGTGGAGTCCCCCCTAAAATCCACACCAGACCCCTTATCCGAGCACGTTGACCTGGCCGGCCGCAGAAAAGAGGGGGGGACAGAGCGCGGCCCCCCCTCTCCTGAACCGCACCAGGCCACATGCCCTCAACATTGGGAGGGTGTTTTGGGGTGCCCCCCAAAACACCTTGTCCCCATGTTGATGAGGACAAGGGTCTCTTCCCCACAACCCTTGCCCGGTGGTTGTGGGGGTCTGCGGGCAGGAGGCTTATCGAAATCTGGAAGACCCCTTTAACAAAGGGGCCCCCCAGATCCCGGCCCCCCCCTGTGTGAAATGGTAATGGGGTACCTTGTACCTCTACCATTTCACGAGAAAAAAAAAAGTGTGAAGTGAAAAAAACGACAAGAGCCGGTTTTTGACAAGTCCTTTATTATCTTCTTTCTTCTTTCCTTCGGTTTCTTCCTCCTTCTACTTCCTCTGCTTCTGTCTTGGGTCTTCTATTCCCGCATCTTGCCCGGCGTGTTCTTCCATCTTCTTCTCCTTCCGCTGTCCTTCTCGTCCGCATCTTCTTCTTCTTGTTTTTCTTCGCCGGAGGCGCCGCTTCCAATTGAAATCCCCGCTGTCTGCCGGACCACGCCCCCCTCTGACGCCACGGACAAGCTCTTAGGAAAGTCCCCGTGTGGTGCCAGTGCGTCAGAGGGGGGCGTGGTCACATGTTCCAGAAAGCGGGCAATTCAATTGGAAGCGGCGACTCCGGCAAAGAAAAAGCCGCGCACAAGCTTCAAATTGAATTGCCCGCCCTCTGACTTGTGACCACGCCCCCCTCTGACGCACTTGCAGCACACTCCTAAGAGCTTGCCCGTGGCGTCAGAGGGGGGGCGTGGTCCGGCAGACAGCGGGGATTTCAATTGGAAGCGGCGGCTCCGGTGAAGAAGAACAAGAAGAAGATGCGGACGAGAAGGACAGCGGGAGGAGAAGAAGATGGAAGAACACGCCGGGCAAGATGCGGGAATAGAAGACCCAAGACAGAAGCAGAGGAAGAAGAAGGAGGAGGAAGAAGAAACCCGAAGGAAAGAAGAAAGAAGATAATAAAGGACTTGTCAAAAACCGGCTCTTGTCGTTTTTAACCCTTTACATTTTTTTTCTCGTGAAATGGTAGAGGTACAAGGTACCCCATTACCATTTCACACAGGGGGGGGGCGGGATCTTGGGGGCCCCTTTGTTAAAGGGGTCTTCCAGATTTCGATAAGCCTCCTGCCCGCAGACCCCCACAACCACCGGGCAAGGGTTGTGGGGAAGAGACCCTTGTCCTCATCAACATGGGGACAAGGTGTTTTGGGGGGCACCCCAAAACACCCTCCCAATGTTGAGGGCATGTGGCCTGGTGCGGTTCAGGAGAGGGGGGGGCCGCGCTCTGTCCCCCCCTCTTTTCTGCGGCCGGCCAGGTCAACGTGCTCGGATAAGGGGTCTGGTGTGGATTTTAGGGGGGACTCCACGCCATTTTTTTTTAATTTGGGGTGGAGTTCCCCTTAAATTCCACACCAGACCTGAAGGGTCTGGTTATGGATATTTGGGGGGAACCCCACGTCATTTTTTTTTTGGAAAATTGACGGCGGGGTTCCCCTTAATATCCATACCAGACCTAAAGGGTCTGGTTATTGAATTTGGGGGGACCCCCACGCTTTTTTTTTGGTGTTTTTTATGAATGAATTCTCCTGCAATTGCCGGGAGCCGACAATTCATTATTGCCGCGAGTCAGTTTTAAATGGCTTTTTTCCTTCAGAATGTCATTTTTCACATGCTGACATTACACCCAGGGCCGCCATCAGGGGGGTACAGGCAGTACACCTGCAGGGCCGCCATTAGGGGGGTAAAGGCATTACACCTGTAAGGGGCCCGGGGGTCCCCAGGGGCCCGGATGGGAACCACCCTAAAAAAAAAAAAAAAATGTTTTATTTTTTTTATTTTTTTAGGGGTCCGAAGGTCCCCAGGGGCCCGGAGGCCACTAAGGGCCCCAGATGGCAAGCCCTTTTTTTTCTAAAAAAATATATATATTTTTAAAAAAAATATATATATTATTTATATATTTTTCTTGTATTTTTTATTAAAGGGCCAATTTTTTGTTGTTTTATTTTTTTAGAGGTCCGGAGGTCCACAGGGACCTGGAGATCTCCAGGGCCCCAGATGACAACCCCCCTTTTTTTCTAAAATAAATATTTGTTTTATATATTTTTTTATTTCTTTTATTTTCATATATATATATATATATATATATATATATATATATATATATATATATATATATATATATATATATATATATTATTAAAGGGCCCAGAGGTTCCCAGGGCCCCATGTGTCAAACCCCCTTTTTTTATAATTGTTTATTTTTTTTATTTTTTTTATACATTTTTTTTATATTTTTTTGTTTTATTAAAGGGCCCAGAGGTCCCCAGGGCCCTGGAAGGCAACCCCCTTGTTATTTTTTTTTTTTTAGATAAATGTTATATTTAAAAAATATATATATATATTTTCTCTCTTTTTTCTTTTTATTTTATAAAGGGCACAGAGGTCCCCAGGGCCCCGGATGGCTACCCCCCTTTTTTATATATATTTTTCTTTATTTCTTCTTTTTGTAAAGGGCCCCCCCGCTTCTCAATTCGCGGCAGCACTCCCCCCTGCTTCTCAATTTCATGCGGCAGCACCCCCCCCCCCGGTTCTCTGCTCCAGGGGGCCCATGCCTGAAGCTGTGTAAGGGGCCCCAAAATTCCTGATGGCGGCCCTGTACACCTGTAAGGGGCCCGGGGGTCCGGAGGTGCCCAGATGCCAGGAGGCCCCCCAGATGACAACCTTTTTGCTTATAAAAATGTTATAAACATTTTATATTTTCCCCAGGTTTTTTATTTTTTTCTTTAATTTCTTTTTTAAAGTGTATTTTGTGCGTGAAGTCAAGAGAGAGGAGCTGGACTTGCAATCGCCATCCTTCTCCATGCCCCCGGTGGCAATGGTGGGTGTGAGGGGGGCCCTCCCACTCACCCGACCCTACCTGCTACACTTGGGAGCCCGATGGGACAGAGGGACTCCCCCTATGCCCACCCAGCCAGCCCTGTAGGTCCTTCGCCTCTCTTTATTTTAGGAGACCTCATGGCCAAAGTGCGTTCGTGTGCGTGCAAGTGTGGTGTTTTTTTTGGGGGGGGGGGGTGGGCGTACTAAGCACAGGCGTACCTTGCATAGCACACCCACCGGAAGACCGGCTGAGACCACCAAACTCAATTCACATGTAGCCGAGACCGGGATCCGAACCCTTGGCTGCAGAGGTAAACGGCTTGTCAGCGCAGTGCCATTCACGTTGAGCCACCGCAGCTCCCACCCCATGTTTTATTTTTTTAGATTTTTGGTAGTTATTTTTTAATAAAGGGCCCAGAGCTCCCAAGGCAACCCCCTTTTTTATTATTTTATATATATATATATATATATATATAGATATTTTAATTTATTTTTTATTAAAGGGCCCAGAGGTTTATTTTTATTAAAGGGCCCAGTGGTTCCCAGGGCCCCCGGATGGCTACCACCCTTTTTTAATATATATTTTTCTATATGTATTTTTTTGTAAAGGAACCCCCCGCTTATCAAATTGCGGCAGCCCCCCCCCCTTCTCAATATCAGGCGGCAGCACCCCCCCCCCCCTGTTCTCTGCTCCAGGGGGCCCATGCCTGAAGCTGTGTAAGGGGCCCCATAATTCCTGATGGCAGCCCTGATTCCCCCCCCCCCCCCCCATGGTACAAAATTTCAAGGAATTTTTCACTTTTATTGTTGCACTTTAACCACTTCCATACCGCGCCTATTCTGGCACTTCTGTCCTTCATGTAACAATTATATTTTCTTCCTTGAAAATTACTCAGGACCCCCAAACATTATATATATTTTATTAACAAACACCCTAGGGAATAAAGTGGCGGCCATTTTTTCGTACACATTTCCAACAGTATTTGCGCCAAAATTTTTCATAATTTTTTTAATTTTTTTTGGCTTTCAAAAAAAAACCTGTTTCATGAATGACAAAATAAGAAAGCAGTAAAGCTAGCCCAATTTTTAGGGATAAGGTAAAAGATGATGCTACACCGAGTAAATAGATACCTAACTAGTCACGCTTTCATATTGCGCACACTCATGGAATGGCGCTAAACTTCGTTATTAAAAATCTCCATAGGCAACGCTTGACTTTTTTTCTCAGGTTACCACTTTTGAGTTACAGAGGAGGTCTAGTGCTAAAATTATTGCTCTCACTCTAACGCACGCTATGATACCTCACATGTGGGGTTTGAAGGATGTTTACATATGTGGGTGGGACTTGCATGCGTGTTCGCTTCTGAGTGCGAGCTACTAGGGACAGGAGCATTTAAATTCCTTTTTTATTTTATTTTTTAACTTAATATTTTCATTTTTGCACTTGTTTGTCCCTTTTTTTGTATTATTTTTCACTTTTCTTCCTATTACAAGGAATGTAAACATCCCTTGTAATAGGACTAGTGTGTGACAGGTCCTCTTTATAGAGAAAGGCGGGGTCAATTAGACCCCACATCTGTCCTCCAGGCTGGAAAGCATGGAATTGGTAAAAAATAAATAAAAAATAAACATCTCATGCTTTCAGCTGCGATCATGTTCGTTCAGCACAGTAGTGTAGTGTGTAGCATGTTCACCTAGCAGCAAAAGGGTTGCTGGTTCGAATCCCGACCGTGACACTATCTGCCTGGAGTTTGCATGTTCTCCCTGTGCGGGTTTCCTCCCACAATCTAAGAACAGGCTGTAAATTGGATCCTGTCTAAATAAGCCCTAATATGCAGTAGGATATTTTGGTTTTGTGCTGCCCTAGGCCTGACCAAATTTTGGCACCCCCTAATAGAAAAATGACCCACCCTTCCTGTCAAGGCCACACCCTGTTTTTTTATGACCCACTCAGGAATTTTCAGGGGACACACACAAGTTCTGTGGGGGGGGGGGGTACCTGCGGGGGCCCTTAATTTGCCTAGTTTTTCGATCACTTCCTGTTTGGCTATGGGGCAGGAAGTGAAGGCCAATCTCCCCAAACGGACAGGGATAATACAAAATAAACTGACAGAGCTTCTAACCCCCCCCCCCCCCCAACTCTATCCAAAATGAAAGAAATCAAAAAAATAAAAGTGATGATTATAGTTCCAGTTTAACCCCAAATTTCAGATCATTCTATTGAGAGGCTTAAGAAAATATAACCATGCCAATAGGCCAGGATCCAGCATTGCTAATATGTATGAATGTGTGTTAGGGACCCCCACAAACACCACCCAATGTTAAATCAACAATTTTCTTGTTAGTTTTGGGGATGCCTGCACCTCTGATAGGGTAAAGACACCTAACAAATGTTGTCACTTTTTTCTTAATTCATTCACTTCCTGCCACACAGCCAAACAGGAAGTGAGGGAAACACCTGAGTAATGTTTTGTTGGGGACACAGATCAATCTAAATAGTTTCCCATTTTGGAAATTGCATTTTGCTGTGTACACCCCAAATTAGTAGGAATCTTGGACTTTGGGTCCATTTACTAAAGGCAAATCCACTTTGCACTACAAGTGGACAAGCAAGGAAGAAAAATAAAAACTTGGCGGGATTGGAAGTTAAAACCATCAGTGCTTCCCTTCTGATTTTCATTGCCTACGCTTCTACTGCAGAGCGGCTTTGCCTTTACTAAACCCCAAAATAACTAATCATTTGGGGTGTACACTGCAGTGCAATTTGCTTAATGGTGACACTAGTTAGATTGACCTGTGTCCCGAAGAAAAGACCATTGGTAGGGTTTTAACCTCACTTCCTGTTCAGCTGTGTGACAGGAAGTGAAGCCAATTTTAGGAAAAGGGACACAAAGCCCAACCTAAAAACACTAGCAGGGGTTCTAACACTCAATTGGCTTCCCTCAAACAACCCACAATTAGAATAGGATTGTCTTGTGCTAGTTTCAAGCACAGCGCTGTAAATCAGCACTTCAAGCCTGTCCACCAATACACCACCCCCCCCCCCCTCCAACAGGCCATGTTTGCAGCTTTTCCTACATCTTGCACATGTGCTTTAAAAAGTCAGTCTGGACATCAGTTCTAGGAAACAATACTTACCGCTTTGTCCTTCCTTTTCTGGTGACTAAACATTTCATGCATACACACCAGGAAAGAGCTTAGAGACAAATCACACTTGATGGTTTAGGCCCAAACTATTTCAGCTGCAGCGGTTGAAATCCATAGCATGAAAAAAATATCACAAAACAAACTTCAAAATTTGAAAGTAATTTTATTGGTCCACAAAACAAGGAAAGCAAAACAAAAAATTACAAATAAACACACCAAAAAAATATAAAAAAACCTAAAAACAAAAAAGACCAACGTTTATTTCACAGTCATTGGAAAATAAATCATGCTTTTGAAATAACAGGATAGACCCACAGGATTAAAACATTAGTCATTAACATCTTGAGAAACATTTAGCAAAATTATGTAGCAGACAAAACATCAAAAAATACAAAACTTGCTCCAAAACATCTCTGTTTCACTCCGCCATTACTTCCAGCCAGCAAATCTGCCCCCTCTGAGGGCAGCTGACACGTGCACTATCCACGCTTTTTATAACATGTGTGCTAATGAACCAATTGGAAACACATGAAGAAATGTCAGCCTCTAGTTTGTGTGCACTTGTAACTGCTTACACCTGTTAAGGATGTCCTTAAATTACTAAGCCAAAAAAACAGCTTTCTGAGCATGCTCAGAAAGATGCATGTCATTTTCAGGCTGAAACTTCCAGCTTCTTTTTCTAAGTGTTCGAGCATGCCCAGTTCACTCGAAATGCAGTACCAGAATCAAATCTGCAATGGCGGATGAAGGCATTAGAGGTGTTTAATTTTTTTTTGGTCCCCCTGAACTAATGCTTTACAAGCTGAAGGGGAGGTCTTATAGAATTTTTACGTAACAAACATAAATAATAATAATTTAAACGCCCCTGTCCCTAGTAGCTCGCAGTCAGAAGCGAACAAGCAGCATTTTTTTTGTTTCCGGTTACCAGTTTAGATTTACAGATGAGGTCTATTACTAAAAGTATTCCTCTCGCTCTTACGCACGCTATGATACCTCACATGTGTGGTTTGAAGGATGTTTCCATATGTGGGCGGGCCTTAAATGTGTAAGTCCCGCCCACATATTGAACCCCCGTTCAAACCCCACATGTGAGGTATCATAGCGTACGTTAGAGCGAGAGCAATACTTTTAGCACTAGACCTCCTCTATAAATCTAAACTGGTAACCTGAAACACATAAAAAAGCGTTGCCTATGGGTATTTTCAAGTACTGAAGTTTGGCCCCATTCCATGAGTGTGTGCAATATTAAAGTGTAACATGTTGGGTATCTATTTACTCGGTGTAACATCATCTTTCACATTATGGCCATAAATTGGGCTAACTTTAGTGTATTCTTAATTTGTAACCACTTGAGCCCCAGAGCATATTACTGGTCACTGACGGGGCCAGTTTTTGCATTTCAACACTGCGTCATTTTGACTGACAATTGCGTGGTTGTGCGACGTGGCCCCCAAACAAATTTGGCGTCCTCATCCCCCCCCCCCCCCCCCCCAAAAAAAATGTTTAATTTATTTTTTTTGGTGGTATTTGATCACCTCTGCGTTTTTTCTTATTTTTGCTTGAACCAAAAATATAGCGACAATTTGGTAAATAAAAAAACATATTTTTTACTGTTTGCTATAATAAATCTCCCCCAAAATATATTCAAAAAATGTTTGCCCTCAGTTTAGGCCGATAAGTATTCTTGGACATATTTTTGGTTGCAAAAAATCACAATAAGCGTTTGATTGGTTTGGGCAAAAGTTATAAGTAGGGGTTGGTCTTATGGGTTTTTTTAGGAATAATTTTTTGTTTTACTAGTAATGGTGGCTATCATTGTTTTTTCTGGCTACTGCGACATTGTGACGGACACATTTTTGTGAGATTTGGCATTTTTCTAGCGAGCAATGGTATAGAAATGCATTGCTTACTATAAAAATGACACTGGCAGGGAAGGGGTTAACACTAGGGGCGCGGAAGGGGTTGAATATGTTACCTGGGTGTGTTCTAACTGTAAAGGGGGTGGGACTGTGTAGGGGAAATGACAGATCGCTGTTCATACATTGTAGGGACAGACGAGCAGGCATTCCCCCCCCCCCCCCTGACAGGACCGGGATAAAGGGGAACTCCACCCCAAATTATAAAAAAAACGGCGTGGGGGTCCCCCTTCAGGTGCACAACAGGCTCTTAGATTTGATCTGGAACATAAGGGGTTAAACCCACGCCAAAAACGGCATGGGGTTCCCCCTCAGATCCAGACAAAACCCTTCTCCCAGGCACGCAGTCTGGCCGGACAGGAATGGGGGTGGGGACGAGCGAGCGCCCCCCCCCCTCCTGAGCCGTACCAGACCACATGCCCTCGACATGGGGGAGTGTGTGCTGTGGGGGAGGGGGGCACTTCCCCCCCACCCCAAAGCACTCTTGTCCCCATGTCGATAGGGACAAGAGCCTCTTCCCGACAACCCTGGCCGTTGGTTGTCGGGGTATGCGGGCGGGGGGCTTATCAGAATCTGAGAGCCCCCTATAATAAGGGGGCCCCCAGATTCTGGCCCCCCACCCTATGTGAATGAGTATGGGGTACATCGTACCCCTACCCATTCACCGGGTGGAAAAGTGTAAACACAAATAAACCACACAGAAAAAAATAATTTATTAGTCAGCTCTGGGGGTCTTCTGCCGGGACCCCCCACCACCAGCCCATTGGGCCCCGGGCTTCGCCGTTTTCTGCCGGGGGGGACACCCACCGATGCTCTCCGCCATGTCCAGCCAGGCCCCCACCCCAAAATAAGCTCTTGTACATCCGGGGGGGGCCGGCCGAAACCAGCTGAGAACAACGGGGGGCGAAGCCCCTCGGTCTTCCAGACGTTTTCTGCCGGGGGGGCTCCAGCCCCGCACCGGTCTTCGCCGCCGCCTTCCGCCGGGGGGGACACCCACCGATGCTCTCGGCCATATTCGGCCAGGCCCCCTACCCCAAATTAAGCTCTTTTACAGCCGGGGGGGGGCCGGCGGAAATGGCGGAGAACAACGGGGGCGAAACCCCTCCTCGGTCTTCGCCTTCCGCCGGGGGGGTACACCTACCCCCCCCCGGTCTTCGCCGCCGCCTTCCGCCGGGGAGAGAGACACCCACCGATGCTCTCCGCCATGTTCCCTACCCCAAATTAAGCTCTTTCACATCCGGGGGGGGGCGGCGGAAATGGCGGAGAACAACGGGGGCGTCGCCACTCCTCGGTCTTCTAGCCGTTTTCTGCCGGGGGGGATGCCATGCTCGACTGGGCCCCCACCCCAAAATTAAGCTCCTTTACATCCGGGGGGGGCCGGCCGAAAACAGCGGAGAACAACGGGGGTGTCGCCCCACCTCGGGCTCCTCCGCTTCTGCCTGGCTCCCCCTGAGGCCAGGGCTTCTTTCGCCGTCTTCCGCCGGAGGGCGCCACTCCCTGGGCTTCTCGTGGCTGTCTTCCGCCGCGGGGCACCACCCGCGGGGGCCAGGCCTTCTTCCGCCGCCGCCCCCTTCGATTTCTTCTGCCTGGACGAGGGTCGTACATCCCATCCAGGACTTGGACGTGGCGGGCTTCTCGTCGCTGTCTTCTGCCGCTGCCCCCTTCACCACGAAGCTCCTGCTTATGGAGGGAGGGGAGCGGGCTTCCGACGTCTTCGACCGGAGCGAGGGTCGTACATCCCACTCCGGATTTCTTCGCCGGCTTCTGCCTGGCTCCTCCTGGGGCCAGGGCTTCTCGTCGCTGTCTTCCGCCGTGGGGTGACACTCGCGGGCTTCTTCTTCCATTCGATGTTGACACGGCGAGGTCCGGCGCTGAAATGCCTTCTGAGCGGCGGGCAGGGACTTATATTGGCATAGGGCGTGGGCGTGGTTATGCCAACATGTGACCTTAACCCATGTGACAGTGATGTCACATCACATCACTGTCACATGGGTTAAGGCAGAAGACGGCGACACAGCGATGAGAAGCCCTGGCCCCCGCGGAAGAGCCAGGCAGAAGAGGCTATCGAGAGCCCCCCCCCCGGCAGAAAACTACGAAGCCCGCGGCCCTCCCCCATAGGCAGGAAGCTTCATGGTGAAGGGGGCCGCGGCGGAAGACGCCTAGAAAACCGGGGTGAGATGTGCGACCCTCCCCCCGGAGAAAACGTCGAAGCCCGCTGCCCTCATCAAACAAGCACGGAGCTTCGTGGTGAAGGGGGCCGTGGCGGAAGACAGCGGCGGCGAAGACCGGGGTGGGTTGGTGGAAGACCCCCGGAGCTGGCTAATAAATTATTTTATTCTTGTGTGGTTTATTTGTGTTAACACTTTTCCCACCAGGTGAATGGGTAGGTGTACCATGTACCCCATACTCATTCACATAGGGTGGGGGGCCAGAATCTGGGGGCCGCCTTATTAAAGTGGCTCTCAGATTCTGATTGGCTCCCGCCCGCATACCCCGACAACCAATGGCCAGGGTTGTCGGGAAGAGGCTCTTGTCCCTATCGACATGGGGACAAGAGTGCTTTGGGGTGGGGGGGCATTGCCCCCTCCCTCAAAGCACACACTCCCCCATGTCGAGGGCATGTGGTCTGGTACGGCTCAGGAGGGGGGGGGCGCTCGCTCGTCCCCACCCCCATTCCTGTCCGGCCAGACTGCATGCTTGGGATGAGGGCTTGGTACGGATCTGGGGGGGAACCCCACGCCGATTTTGGCGTGGGTTAACCCCTCACGTTCCGGACCAAGCCGAAGCCGCGCCGGTTTCAAATTTGAAATTTGGCGCGGAGTTCCCCTTCAGTGTCAGCGCAGCCCGAGAACACCTCAGAGCTTCCCGTGCGTCGCTTCACGCCGTGCAAACACTGCTACGCCCCTTGGTATTTACCAAGAATTTCCCGGCGTACTGAAGAGGCGCACGCAAAGCCCCGATTTCTCCCTCTGCGCATGCCCAGTATGCAAATGAACCTTCCGAGGTTCTAGTGTACTTTGCAAGCGCACGGGGATCGGGTCCCAAAAGTCACTTTCGCTTTCAATTCGGCCCGCCACACACGTTCAAACACATGTCACCTCACTTCCCCTGCATCACCCCCCTCCCTCCCCTCATAAACTCCCGCCCGAATCCCCGATGTTTACATTACTAAATGCCACACGCCAGCTCTGTACTGGCATGCTGTGCGTCCTCTCCTGGGCGCATTAGGCAGTTTAGTAAATGAGGAAACACGCTGCACTGGCAGCGTGTTTCTTTTGTAAATGTCAAAAACAGGTTTACTCCTGCTTGTGCACCATGAGTCATGGCGCACAGGCTTGGTAAATCAGCCCCAATGTTTATATGGTTTTAGTTGGATTAGGAACAGAGGGAACAACGTGGCATGTTTCTGAGTCTTACAGGACATTTAATATGTCATTTTGCCTTATTTTATACTATTACCATTGTGGTGTGTTTAGTATTGCTATGTAATTCATACAGTATATGATTAAGGAAGTATTCAGTATTGTTCGGTATTGTTATGTAATACATATATGATTAAGGAAGTATTTTGTCTTTCATTTTAATGTGTTTTTTATGTTGTAATGCTTACTCGTTACATCATATCCTGTTCCGAGGCACCACCCTGTTGGGGGAGGGCTTAACAGCCATTTTGTATATTTAAGTGAGCAATATGGGGGTGCATCTCTATGCCCCTGTTGAAGGCTTCTGTGACCGAAACGCGTCGGGTACTGCCATTGAGCACCCCATATTGCTATTTTTGTGATCACTTTTACTTATGTCATATTTTCATTTAGGACTTTTAATTGACCTGCGCAATTGGAGACCTTTTTTTCTATCTTTTATATTACCCAACCCATGGTCCCATTGGAGCTTCAGCCACGTTTATTCCTGCACTCAATGGCTTAGGGAATTCATCTGGATCCTGCAGTGTTGCCGTAGCACACCATCCAAGTACTTGCTGGTTCCTGTTGCCTATGCCAGTTGGAGTTCCAGTTATAACCACAGTTCCATCCCGGTTGTAATTGTCCCGGCTTCAAAAGACCACAACGCCCTACTGACTCTCTGCTGTACAGCATTTAAGTCCAACTCATCTGGTAAGCGTATTTTTACCTACCTCATATCTCTGATGTGATTGTGATCTCCATAGATTCCTACAGACAACTTGAATATCTGTTTGCACCAATCATAGAAGTCCATTTAACTACTTGCACCAATCATTGGACACTTGTCCACCTAATTTTGATGTTATAGACTTTGTAACGTTGAAATATTACATTGTACAACGTTTTTGCCTATCCATAATTTATTTTTAAAGTTTGGGCTTGACATTCATTTTAACAAAATAATGGTGTCACCCTTGCGGTATCACCTGTTTGGCAGAAATACAGTATATACATAAGAAAAGTTTACATATGTGTGTGTTTCAACAGTGTATTTGTTCATTTGCCTGCAGTTCAGTTTTATCATTTTTCTGCTGCCTTCAGTTTGGATGCCAGCGTGCAAGCCAAATGCACATCTGAGGCCCTGTACACACGATCAGACATGTCTGATGAGACTTGTCTGACGGACCGTTTTCATCAGACAACTCTGAACTTGTCTGATAGTCTGATGTGCGTACACACCATCAGACCAAAACGCGGTGATGTAGAACACAACGAAGTGATGAAAAAACGAAGTTCAATGCTTCCAAGCATGCGTCGACTTGATTCTGAGCATGCGCAGGTTTTTGGTCCGATGCTTTTGTGTACTAACCATTGAACCTGTCCGACGGACATGTTCCATCAGACAGGTTTTAAAGCATGTTTTAAAACTTTGGTCTGACGGACAACGGTCTGATGGGCCGTACACACCATCAAACTCGTCTGATGAAACTGGTCTGCAGACCAGTTTCATCAGACATGTCTGATCGTGTGTACAGGGCCTGAGAATAACGTTGATGCATTGCAGTCTCCAAAGAATATTTTTATAGCCCTATACAAAATGTTTTCTACATTAGTGGCCCCGCTTCACCAATATAAGAAATGTCACAGCTTCAGCAGCGTCATTCGCCGGGCCGGCAATGCTGCGCTCTGGATCCTGGATGATCTTCTCATTGCTGGACCGGAGAGGAGATCACCCGTCGATAGACAACGTTGGAGCGGGGAGCCGGGACCGAGTGGATTAGCACCGCTGGATTTCTTATTTTTTTTCTTTTTAATAAAGGACTTTTTTCCACTGTGTGTGTTTTTTTTTTCAACTATTTACAATTATGTTGAGGGCATGTAGCCTGGTATGGTTCAGGAGAGGGGGGATTCTCTGAGCATCCCCCCCTCTTTTCTGCGGCCGGGCAGGTTACGTGCTCAGATAAGGGGTCTGTGTGGATTTTTGGGGGAACTCCACACCATTTCTTTTTAAATTTGGGGTGGAGTTCCCCTTAAAATCCACACCAGACCTGAAGGGTCTGGAATGGATATTTGGGGGGAACCCCACGTAATTAATATCCATGCCAGACCTGAAGGGCCTGGTAATTGAATTTGGGGGGACCCCCAATTTTTTTTTTTTTATGAATGAATTCTCTCTGAATTGCCAGGAGCCGACAATTCATTATAGCCGTGAGTCCGGTTTTAAATGACTTATTTTCCTTCAGAAATGACACTTTGTGCAGAGACAGTTCTAAGTACGGGAAACATGCGCTATTTTGCAGGCTTACTTTACACCCCCCAGGTATGAAATTTAAAGGAATATTTCACTTTTTAGGACAATGACTTGCATATTAGCCTTTAAAATTAGCACTTTAGACTTCTCCCATAGACTTAGGTGTTCCGCGGCTTTTCTAATTTGCCGCGAACACACCAAATTGTTCGTTGTTCACCGAATAGGCGAACAGGCAATGTTCAAGTCGAACATGAGTTTGACTCGAACTCGAAAGCTCATCCCTATTACCAACACCTGCTGACTCTTCTGGCCTGCCACTGCTATCATTACCAGTTCCTACCGCCTCTCCTGATCTATTCTGGTGCTCCATTACTGTGTAAGTGCCATACATATGGGGGTAGATTCATGTACAGATCCGACGGTGTATCTACTGATACACCGTCGGATCTGTGAGATCCGACGCTCGGATCTATGCGGCTGATTCCTCGAATCAGGTTCCGCATAGATCTCCCTTAGAGCCGACTGGTGTAAGTGAGTTACACTGTCGGTTCTTAGGCTGCATTCTCCCGCCGTCCGCTAGGTGGCGCTTCTTTTTTTCTACGCAACGAATATGCAAATGAGGAGAACCGCCGATTCAGAACCGAACGCCCGGCCGTCGCTTTTTTTTTACGTCGTTTGCGTTCGTCTTTTTCCGGCGGATGGTTACCGCTGCTATATGCGGGGTAAGTGCAGCGGATCCTATGTTAAGTATGGCCGTCGTTCCCGCGACGAGTTTTGAATTTTTTACGTCGTTTACGTAAGTCGTCCGGGAATACGGCCATACGTTAATAGCGTTAACGACGAAAACAATGACGTCCTTGCGACGTCATTTAAAGCAATGCACGCTGGGAAATTTAGCCGGCGGCGCATGCGCAGTACGATCGGCGCGGGGACGCGCGTGATTTAAATAGTAAACTCCCCCTAGCCGCGGAATTTGCATTCCGCCGGGGGATTTACGATCCGCCAGGGCTACTTACGAGGCAAGTGCTTTCTGAATACAGCACTTGCCTCAAAAACTGGCGCAGGCGGATCGTAAAAAAGATAGATCACGCGGATCAAAAGATCCGCTGATCTACATGAATCTACCCCATGGTTTTTTTAGTTGGGCCTCAGTTGCAAAGTTTCTAATGTTTGCTTAACTATTTACAGAAGCAGTCCTGTTTCTACAATACCTTTGCTTCGTCGCCACTACAGCTGGAGTGGGTGTAGTGTACCCGGACAGTCTCTCTCACAGAACTGTCACCCGGAGTATCACTCAGACCTTTGAGAAGAAAGACAAGCATCTGCCACAGACTTGGCTCAATAGAATAGGAGTGCCCTTGCTCTGAAATGCACTTGATGGAGCGATTCCTTCTCAGTAAAGTAATTGCCTGAATTGTCTTCAGGTAGTCCTTGATTTTAGGTGATCGACTGACAGGTTGCCATAAAACAAACTCCCAGTGTCCGGT
The DNA here is from genome assembly GCA_029574335.1 of Rana kukunoris. Lineage (NCBI taxonomy): Eukaryota > Metazoa > Chordata > Amphibia > Anura > Ranidae > Rana > Rana kukunoris. The sequence goes on along the minus strand of CM056050.1, from coordinate 490,811,989 downwards.
CACCTCGATCCCCGATGGTTTGTCTAGGCCCTATTGGATCGCCTGCTTCCGGACTCTCCTCAGACTGACTCCCCACCAAACAGCACAACTCGCTTGGAATCTTCTCATAGAAGTGGGGACCCAGTAAGTCACTGGGGCCCCTCTGCAGCTTTGGTTTCTCTGGGCCATAAGGGCCCAGAGTCAGGAACTCCACGTAGCACGTGCACCCTGGCCTCGTAGGCCATATCGCCGGGGCCCGTGATGTGCGCACACCCTAAAGGTGGGTGCCGCACCCGGATCCAACCTCAAACTCCCACGCCAAAAATGGCGCCCCAAAGAAGTACCCTCCCCCAGCATCCCCCGCGAGGGAAAAAACCCTCCGATTGGCTGCTGGCAAGAAGGCGCTCCCACTGGTCTCCACTGCCGCCACCTGTCGTTCCGAGATGGAAAGGCATCTTTGGAACACAGAATGAAACGACAGCACAGTGACTAAATTAACATAAATCACATGGATGAGAGCTAAGTAATTCTCTCATCCGCCTCTAAATTTAAACAGTGTCCATACTTTGAAGTACAGGGGCGCTACATGTGTATTGTTTTTTTTCGTGACTGTGACATTATGGCGGACACATCGGACATTTTTGACACATTTTTGGGACCATTGTCATTTTCACAGCGAAAAGTGCTATAGAAATGCACTGTTTACTGTGAAAATGACACTGGCAGAGAAAGGGTTAACCAGGAGGGGGCTCTGTAGGGGTTAAGTGTATACTAAGGGAGTGTTCTTACTGTGGGGGGTGTGGCTGTGCGTGTGACGTAACTGATCGTAGTTCCCTAACACATGGAACAGACGATCAGTGACAGCCACACTAGGAAGAACTGGGAAGGTTTGTTTACACTGACCTGTCCCCGTTCTTCCTCTCGGTGACCCGATCGTGGGACAGCAGCGGTGAGACAGTCGTAGAGGAGAAGACCGTGTTGCGAGAGCACCGCCAGCAGCGCACGGCGTAGGCAAGTTAAGTCGGTGGGATGAAGTCAGTTTTTAGGCATATCTAAGTTTGTGGGTACGACGTACAGATAAGACGGCGCATATTTGTACTTACTGGACTAACTGTCTACTATTTTTATAAAGGCATTGAAAGAGAATGTGTAATGTGTAATGGAATTCTTTGTAAACAGACATTTAAGCCCTGAACACGCGATCGGTTTGTCCGATGAAAACAGATCGATGGACTGTTTTTATCCGACAAATCGATCGTGTGTGGGCCCCATCGGTTTATTTTTCATTGGTGAAAAAAAATAGAACATGTTTTTAATTTTTCCTATGGATAAAAAAAACGATAGAAAAAAACAATTGTCTGTGTGGAAGTCCATCGGTCAAAAATCCACCCATACTCAGAATCAAGTCGACGCATTCTCGGAAGCATTGAACTTCATTTTTTTCAGCACGTCATAGTGTTTTACGTCACCGCGTTTTTGCACGGTCAGATTTTTGACTGATGGTGTGTAGGCAAGACTGATGAAAGTCAGCTTCATCGGATATCTGATGAAAAAATCCATCAGATACCCGATCGTGTTTACAAGGCTTTAGGTTTATCTTTTCCAATTTTCAATACCACAAATGGGTTACTTTGATTTAGTAGCGCTATGGTTTTCAAGTCATTTCATGTACTACACAATGCAGTGTATTGAAATTGTATTTAAATTATATTTAAGAATATTATCTGCATATTCTGTGGTAGAGAAAATATCATCTGCATTGATTTGTCCCAGCATGTATAACAATGCATAAATAAAAGTGAATAACAGTCATCACATTTTGTAATATTTCATTATTAATTTACTTTTGTGAACCGCAAAACAGAAATAGCTTGAAGCAAAAAAAAAAGTCTCAGTATGTAATGTAATATAAAGCATTGCCACCAAAGAACTGACAGAAGATGAATGTTTAGACAGTCTTGACATATGTAGCAAAATATAGAAGTAATTTAATATGATTGGGTTAATAAAACTTGCTTCTGCTGTTTGTAGAGTTATGTTTTTGAATATTATTAAATCAGTGTATGCAGTAAGCTTTACTGTATTTTGTCTCTTGTATTATGAGTGCTACATTAAACAATATGGTCCGGATTCACAGACATCGGCGCATATTTATGCCGCCGTAGGGTATCTCTTTTACGCTACGCCGGCACAGCGCGGAGAGGCATAGCACCGGCGTAGCGTATATTCGTAGTGGAAGTAGGTGGAAGTAGCGTGACCCCATGCAAATTTTGTGCCGGGCGCCAGGCAAGTACTTAAAATGAATTGCGCATGCGTCGGGACATGGACATATCCCTGTTCGCATTCGTACAACCACGTCGGAACAACTGCCGTAGATACGCCGGATCACTGTGTACGCCGTGAGCGTAACCTACGCCCAGCCAGACCCACGTCGGCCCATATTCACAGACGTCCAACGTAAAATACGTAGGCTTGTGTTCCCTGGTCCATACCTTTGCATGGGTTGCGCCTCATCTAAGGGAAATAACTTTATGCCGAACGTAAAACTTACGCAAACCGCTTAAATCATGCGCCGGGCGCAAGTACGTTCGTGAATAGGCGTATCTCCCTCATTTGCATATATGAATAGAAAATCAATGAAAAAGCCACATGCGTCCATCGTAAATATGCGCCCACTCTACACCGGTGTAGGCAAGTTACGTCGGTGGGATGAAGTCAGTTTTTAGGCATATCTAAGTTTGTGGGTACGGCGCACAGATACGACGGTGCATATTTGTACTTACGCTGCGTATCTGGAGATACGTCGGCGTAAGTGCTTTGTGAATCCGGGCCAATATCATTTATTTGCTCCCCTTTAACCTCCCTGGCGGTATGATTCTGTCTGGAATTACGTACCAAAAGCGGTACAATTATTTGCATGGAAATAGGGCGTTTTATACTGTAGGCCTGCAATTCTTAGGAATAACTTGCTTAAATCTGTCCAAACAAGACATCCCGGGTATGATAAAGTTTGAAAAACAAAATCATATTTTTTTATATAATAAAAAACTATAAATAATTATAACAAATTATAATGTAATTATAATAAAAAATATTCAATAATGTAATCAACTCAAAAACACTGAAATTTGCTCAGTTGCAGAATTGTCGCTGTCATTTTTTTTTTTATGACGAATTTCCCCACAAATCGCTATCGCTCAATTCTGCAAGTGATTAAAATTTATTATCGCTGTTTTCTAGCTGATCTAAAACCATTTTTGACATAAAGGGACATTTTTGGTTGCTATGGGCAATCTACAGTTTCCAGGCAGAAAGAACACTTTTTATTTTATAAAAGAACATGTAGGGCACTGGACAGACCACTAGGGACAAGGGGGGTGTGTATTTTTTACATACAGTACTGTAATCTATAAGATTACATTGTACTGTATGTAAAGTGTTTGTTTACATTTTTGAATTTGGCGCCATTCTCCGCTTCCGTGCGTCGTAACGTCGCAGGAAACGGAGATCGGCGGCACACGGGGACGCTGTGTGAATCGAGCGAGCACCCGCTCGCTCACACAGCGGGGATGCATCGCTGGATCCAGGAAGAAGGTAAGCCAGCGCGCGCTGCAGGCTCTGCATGGCTACCCCGTGCGTGACTCGGGGATATCGTTCTTAGCAGAAAAAACCCAACCCGAGTCACGCACGGGGATACCGCCAGGGAGGTTAAGAATTAAATACGTATTTAGTTGGGAGTGGGTGTAAAGCATAGGATTATTTACCCTATTTCCCTCTATCTTGCACCCACAGGCTCCCTTCCCCAACCCCAAGGATGTCATCAATGCAGGACCAGTCATATGGGTTAAATAACTATGCACATTGTCTAAAAATGTTAAAGTGAATGAAAACCCTTCTGTGCGCTCAGTTCTGGACCGGATGTAGAAAACACAGGGAAACCTGAAAGCAACTACATTGTTCCTCCATTCTACTTTACAACATTAACCTACACACAAATTGGACCACATGTCCTAAATACACTCACTCTATCATCCACTGAATATCATTGCTCTAAACCTGATTCCTAATAGTGACAATAGTGGGCATGCCTGTACTAGACATGTGCACACTGAAATATTGTTTTCGTCCAAAAAATGTATTAATTTAGTTACTCCCGAAATTAGTTTTTATTTATTTTGTTTCGTTAAAAAAAGCATTCTTCTGAAAATCCGAATTAATTAAAGGGGAGCTCCAGTCCCCCAAATTTTTTTTTTTTAAACACTGCTCTGTAACTGTAAAAACCTGTAAATAAACATTTCTAATATGTCATACTTTTTGGGCTTTTATTTTCTTTAAAAATAGTTATTTACTTACTGATCTCAGAAGCAGGCAGTTTCCATTTTAGTTGTGGTCATCCTGTTCATTTCTTGTCTATCTTGACAATAAATTAAATAATTACCTTGTATGAAATGCATCAAAGCCAGACAGAATTTAAATCACTGAACAGAATGCTGCATTAGTCATACAAATCATGTGCCTCCAAATGTGTTATTATGTCTTTTTACAACACTGTCTTCCAGTTATCTAGTTACCTTGTATGTATTACTTTTCTATTATAGTCATGATGTTCGCCATACTTTTCTCTCGTCACAATAATTATTAGCTCCTACCATAAGACCATGTCTTGTCATCTTAGTAAACACTGTTCCCCTACAACATTAACTTTAGATCATGATCGGGGGCGTGGCCAGGATGTGAAGTTGGGAAGATGTGTCTCATAGAGGCTCCTGACATTCTGCAGCATTATCCAGTCTATAGAGAGCTACCTCCTACTCAGCAAACCGCTGCATTCTGCCTGGCGATCTTCTCCTATGTTGCCCATGTGAGGGAGGAAGTCAGCCAGGAAGAAACACGCCAGTCACACGAGCGGCGACCATCTTGCCACCTTGTGCACAGCTCCGATTCACTTTAGCGGTGCAGGGTCATAGAGCCGGAGCCTGCTGCTAGCCCAGGGCCATCTCCAGATGCAGATATGTCAAATGATCCAACGACAGTGGCTATTCTTATGGCTATAGAGGTGACTAAAACCTCCCTCATGGCCAGAATAGATACATTGGAGATGTATAGGGTCTCATGAGGCAGGATCTGGACAAAGTCTGTGGTCGACTGGACAGTGCTGAGACCCGTATATCTGATGTGGAGGATACTGCTGCTACCCATAATAGAACCCTCACAGATCTGCAGCGCCAAGTGAAGATCCTGATGGTGTGGTCTGACGACGCAGAAAATAGGTTGCGCAGAAATAATGTGTTCAGTCTCAGCTAAGCTCAGTACAGTATATCCTAGAGCTTGGAGGCGTGGAGGCTTTGTGGAGACTTGGGAGGAATGAAGCCTTCATATCTGGTTCCACAATTTGCAAGAAACCACAACCATGATTGGAAAGGTGTGCAAAGCTCTTATGATTTGGGCACTGACAACAGTTTGAGCTCCACCCATGGGAGACAGGATGGCTCCACCCAGGAGAGGGTGGCAATGCATGTGTGTGCAGAAATGTTTTTGAGTACTGTCTGGAGGAGAATTAGACAAGGGTCTAAAGGCTGGTACATGGCACCTGTTGAAGGGCATGCTGGAAAACCAGCGGCCGACCACCATCCGACCAGCGCTCACAGAAAAATAGTTGCAAGCGCTGATCAGTGTGTCCTAGTGGGGAGGGGCAAGTCCACCTGTCAGAACAGAATAGCACAGCAGGAGAGATCACTATACTAACATCAATTGTGTTAGCACCGTGATCTGGAAGTTATTTTTAATTCAGCCCACTGACCATAAGAAAAACATATTAGGTGTACCCCCCATAAAGAATGAGGCCAGAGAAGTGGTGCATAAGAAAAAACAGGAAGCTGGCATTTACATTGTGAGCTGCTAGGCTAGGAAATAGAGAAGCTTATTTTTTCTGGGTGCAGGGCCGCCATCAAAATTTTTGGGGCCCCTTACAGAGCTTTAGGCAGGGCCCCCCTGGAGCAGAAAACCGGGGGGCCATCCTCTCTCCTGCTGCGTGATGATAAGCAGGACGGGGGGGTTGGTGCTGACGAACAAAACAAAAGTCAAGTCAAGTCTTCTCTTCTCTCTCCTGCCGCGAGTTGCTAAATTTAGAGAAAACATTTTTTTTATTAAAAGGAGCAAAGACACGTCGCCAACTTTTTCAGGGCTATAGTGCATAAAAACACCAGATAGTGAGAAACAGCGGAACCTGCTTTTCATAGGTCCGCTCAATGACACATCTTGTAATTGCTGCATTGTATTGATATTCTGCGGATGTTTGCGTATCTATCTTTGTACTAACAATCGGGCCCCGGAACTCCCGATTCCGGGTCACCTGATCACTGTAATACCCTCTGATTGGCTATCAAAGTGATCAATTACTGTGAAGCCTGTCCCTGTGCTTAAAATAGCTACATCTAGGTTTGATATAGATCAGTGCCAGGGTTAGTGACAAAGGTCAGTGTCAAAGGTCAAATGTCAGTATTTTGGGCAGGAGTTTTTTTAATTAATTAGTATCAATGTCAGTTTGGTAGGTTAAACAAAAAGCAAAATGTGCACTATTGTTTTTGGGCTGTGCTATGGGTAGAAACAAACACATATGCGGTATCACTGCGATCATCAGGAGCATGTTTTTGGGATGTTGTTTAATGAAAGGTTATGGTAGTCGCAAGAAATATACAGCTAAAATAAAAAATTCACCAAGAGGGCTTTCACACTGGAGCGGTGTGCTAGCATGATGGTAAAAAAAAGTCCTGCTAGCAGCATCTTTGGAGCAGTGAAGAAACGGTGTGTATACTGCTCCTCCACCGATCCTGCCCATTGAAAAGAATGGGCACCGTGGCTATACCGCCGGCAAAGTGCCGATGCAGTGGTTTTAACCCTTTCTCAGATGCTAGCGGGGGGGGTAAAAGCACCCCGCTAGCAGCCGAATAGCGCCGCAAAATTGACAGTAAAGCGCCGCCAAAAATAGCGGCGCTTTACCGCCGACGCACCCACCGCCCCTGTTTGAAAGGGGGCCTAATAAAGAGGGGAAAACGCTAAAAAGGGCTAAAAACCCTATTAGATGTAAAACCCTTTAAGTCTAATTAGATATGGAATGCGATAGACAAAAACACATTTGAAACGTACGGATCTACTGGCTGATGGAAATAACTGAAAATGCATTTGCATTTATGGTAATATTAAAAAGTTATATTTTATAGTGTAATGGTAATATTAAAAAGTTATATTTTATAGTGTATAAAATACATTTTTCTTCTTAAAACCATATTCTTTACAAGCTAATGTGTTCGACTGTAGTTTTAACACATGAAAAATGAATACTTGCATAGGCAAAAAGGGGGAAATATAGTTTTCATTGACTTTCTGAATTAAATAGCCTAAGAGACAGCAATATTTTTCATTACAGTGTTTCTTGTAGTAATACAATGATTCATGAAATGGAAAAAAAAAAAATTCTTTATTTGCCATGTGCAGTGTTTCTGCTTTGTTTTTGCGATATTCTAGTGATTAAGTCTCAGTGAGAATACTGAGCAACCAATCAGAGCTTATAACTCAAAACCCCAATAAGCTATACAGTTTAGATAATTTTTATTATTATTATACTGTGTGTGTGTATATATATATATATATATATATATATATATATATATAAATATAAAAAAACTATATCTATCTATATATATATATATTTATATTTATATTTATATATATATATATATATATATATATATATATATATATATATATATATATATATATATATATATTACAACATGGGTTAGTCTACATAAATATACAGTAGTACAACAGAAAACACAGAAATATTAAAATACAAATTGGACTTAGATATATATCCCCAAGAGGATACGATAATGTATGAAAATACAAAACAAACCAATATGCTATATTGTTACATATCATCAGTTAATGGGGAAATACCACTCTACATGTTTCACAACTTTTGAATCTTTAATGACACTCAGCAAAGGCTCAAAGGCGGCTAATCCCCCGTTGAAGTCCTATCGAGACGAAACGATCGTAGGGTGCCGTGACGTCATCGCGTTCCGTCCTGTACGCAGGCAGAGTTTTCCAGTCGAATAGCGAGAGGTATCAGATTTTGGATTGAAAATATCGCAATTGTTATACATCGGTTTTGCATCGAATATCGCAATTGTTACATGCCGTTTTTACATCGAATTCATGTAAGTGCAAGACTTATTAAAGCCCTTCTGTTTTATACGTAATACGCTATGAGAGTCTCCCTTTCTATTGTTTATTATCTATGCACCCGCCTTGGAGCCTTCGCTGAGTGTCATTAAAGATTCATGCTGTTTGGTCCTGGGGAGACCGGATGTCCCTGTGCTTCATAAGACTGGTGCAAAACAGTCTTCCCTTGTGGTAAGCAGGCATTCTTACTTCACGGATATAGGGTGTCCTTTCTTCTTCTTCAATTGATGAGCATTGGGATTCACCTGGTTCTTTTCCTCACATTTTTTTTCATCACAAAGATTAACATCGGACTTTATTACTAGATCTCTTAATAATTTATTATTAGTGACTTTAAAACTTTTTTTCTCTATTTTTCTTTTTTCTTTTTTCATTAATATATACCTCCAGCTATATATCACATATGATCGGTGTTATTGCTTAGTTCTGTTGATCTTTTTTTCACTATTAAGATTACAACTGGTCTTCAGTATTGGTTTGTTTCACTATTTATGCTAGAGAATTTTAGGTTTTCAGCAAGGTGTGTTTTATTTTTATTTTTTTATTTTTCTTTATTGGATATTAGAGTTTCCATTCATTCACAAATGTTTTATTTTTGTTTTTATTTTTCTTTATTGGATATTAGAGTTTCCATTTATTCACGAATATTGTATCATAACAATTTTTCTAATATTAAGTGTCTCTAGCGCTGCACCCCTTCTATTTTTTATGCTATATTTGATTGTTGTACACGATTTTTGTGCCAGCTGCTCACCATTAACCTAATCATTGGTAATTAATTAGCGCAGCGTCAGCCCCCTGTGGGCTTGCTTTTGTTGCAGTATACTGTATGCAGCCCCTGAAGGACACACATTGCTGACCTCCATGCCTTCTAACCAATTTCTGTTCTGATTAAACTTATGTGTAAATACAAGACAAATAGGGGAGAAATAAGACAGCAATGATGAACAGTGGCCCTAATGGTAGTTTGATCAAGTTTATTCTTAAGGAACATCTGCACCCTTGAACCTTGCATTGCTCCTCCTCTCTTTGTGCCAAAATTATCCTAATGAAAAAATATAGCAAACATTTTCTTCACAAAAATAACAAAACAGTGCAAAATAGATGACCGTCTCCCACTCCCTTCCTACCTCCTGTTCAGACTCCAGAGCCTCCTCATGTGTGCCGAAAACGATGTCCCTTCACAGGCGTGCTCGAGCATTCTGCCCCGCCCATTCTTCTTCCGCCAACTCTGCTAGTGCCTCCTGGCTGCGGGCCCATAGCGCCTGCGTGGGTCGATATGGCGGTAGTTCTGCCCCTCGTTCACATTAATATAGCAGTTCTAGACTTAATCAAGTGTTCTTGCATTCCCTTGACAGCTCCTTATGTGTCCCCACATTTTGATAAATGAGCCCCTTTTTGCCTCCCTTGGGGGTTTCCTCCGGGTTTGGGGGTGAGCGTTGAACATCCCAAACAAGAGGGAGTGCCTGTGGTTAGAAAATGATATATATTTGGTGTAATGTGCTATATACGTTGACAATAAAATGCATGTTTTCATCTGTAATAGATCTTTTAAACCTCCTGAAGAAGCAACAAAAGTTTCCAAACATGTAGAGCGGTATTCCATGAGGACAAGTGTTTCCCCAATAACTGAGTATATGTAACAATATAGCATCTTGGTGTGCTTCGTTTCGGAAGTGTTTCATACATTATCCTATCCTCTTGGGGCTATATATATCTATCTAAGTCCAATTTGTATTTTAATATTTCTATGTTTTCTATTGTACTACTGTATTTTTATGTAGACTAATAATTTTTTTAGAGAAAAAGTCAACCGCTCAGAGGCCCCAAGGAGCCAAAGCCGAAAAGGCAGGATCCAACCCCCGGGTGCAGGCACTGCAATAGTATGCAAAATTGTGTGGAGAAAAACCGGGACGGCCGCACTCCAAAAAATTTTCCTTTTTAATAAAACAGATCACAACATCAACATGTCACAGCAAAAAACAGAAAAGAGCTGACGCGTTTCACACCAAAATACAGTGCTTATTCATGAATAAAGGCACATATAAAGTAACAGGTTTTCTTCCGTCCGAAAAACGGATCCAGACGGACGCGGATCTTAGGCGGACGTTAGCGGATGCATCATCTGCTAACGGACGCGATCCCATAAAGGCCCATAACAAGCGGACGAACGGTCCACACATGTGAAAGGGGCCCAAGGAGTTGGACAATTTATTTTGCAGGTTTTTTTTTTGCCAGTGGGTCATGTTAATGGAATAAAAATATACAGGTAAAATTGTATATGTTTTTTTTTTTATTTCGTTTTTTACTATTTTGGGACAGTTTTCCTTTCATATTAAACAAATTAGGAGATATCCAATAACTTCTACAACAAAATAAAAGAGAAAGTATAATCTACCTGGATATTTGCGATGACATGAACATATTAATTCCAATATTTTTTTGGAGTTTGAAGAAGTTGTACATAAGGGGAAAATTTACAGAAGAGAAATTCTTCTAACTTCTTTATTTAAAGCGTTGGGTCCAGTATGTTCTGACGATTGGTAGTACCATAGGATGTGTATCATGGAGCCTGTCAGTTTCGGCCACATTCTGCTGAAGTGTCTGGATGCATTTTGGAGAGCTTATAAGGAGTAATGTACCAACGATGCAAGATTTTTTAAACAGCTCCCAGTGATTGGTACACTGCACAGATTTATAGTTCGCCCTGATTGTTGCTTTCCAGGAGGAATATGGGAAGGTTAGGCCCAAGTCATGTTATGGGATTTGCTTAGTGTAGTATGAAAAAGGAAAATATCCCTTCTTAAAGGTCAGCTGGGTCATAAAATGGAGATATTGTGTATCTAAGTTAGTTGTCAGGGAGATTTTCTGAGTTTTAAGGGGGGGGGGGGGTAAAATGCTTAGAAAGGGGGAGATTGCAACAGAGTTGAAGCTCATTAAGGGAAAGTAAGTTATGCCCAATAAATAGTTCTCGTGGATGTTGAATATCTGGACACACTACCAGAGTCGGTAAGATTTAGTTAAGGCAGAGAATTGCCGCCTTAGTAGCTTTGATAGTAGGATAAGGCAGCACTGAGGCTTTTAAGAGTGACCATATTTTATGTGAATTAGCATTCCAGCAATACCTTGTTTGATCGAAAAAAGACCAACTCATATATGGCGGCATGTTGTTGCCATCATCCCGTAGTAATTGAAATAATCGAAAAAACCTCAGAGATTGGGATTTTGTGGGCAACACATACAAAAATTCAAAAGATGTATAGAAAAATTATACAATTTATTACAAAAATATATATATTGAAAACACATTACAAATTTATCAAAAAATTACATGTTTATACAAAGACATAAATGATGCAATACTCTCCGTCATGCAAAACCATCACCAAGATTGGGAGGTGGGTTGTGGCAGAAAGGCCGACGCGTTTCGAATGTTAAACATTCTTTGTCAAGGCATATATAAGCATTGCATCTAAATTGAATCAAAAATGTAAATATTAGATATATATATACAAAATATAATACATGGCACCATATTGTCAACATTTTGGCAGAAAACATAAAAAGCAAGCAGCATTGGTACCAGACAACTCACCCGTTGTGTTAAAAACATTGTGCTCAAACGGGTCCAGGCCACCGGTCCCCTGCATGGGGTGCCCCAGAAATCTGATGTCCCTAGAAGTCGACTAAGTCCTATTTAATCATGCTCCTAATGCTCATAGGGTGGACAGAACTAATTAGTTCAATTGAATGGCATAAATGTCCTAAATTTGGAGAAAAAGAAAGAAAAAGGGATGGGGATCCCCCAAAAAATAAAAGGAAGAAAAAAGAAAAAAGAAAAAAGGGGACAAAAAATCCTCATTATTGGGGGTATTTTGTCTATGTATGGAAAGCTATCACAGCACAAGCATTTGTTCCAGAACTGATCTGAAAAACACTTACCAATAGGAGATGTGTAGCAAATTATCTTGTTTGAAAAATAGCCTGGATATCCAGCTGGCCACCAGCAATGGTTTTCAGCCGACCACCAGCTTGAAAAAACGTCTCCAAACCCTCCAATGTATGGAGAGGGAATAACGCCAAACGTCCCCCTTGGTGTTCCTTTTGTACTTACCCATCATCGCACCAGATGGTAAAACCCTCCCTCTAATTGTCGCTCTAATCAAGGCCTTTGTAAATGTGTATGTGTCTCGTGTTATCATCTCCATTCGAACATTATCGTCTGCAGATGATATGCTCCGTCCGGTCCACTGTCTATGACACCATTGCCGCGACCGGAAGTTGCGGCGCGGCCATTTTGTTGGAAGGTTCCAGGTAATGCAAAGCTGCAGATGTCCGACCGGAACCGGAAGTTTCGGGGCGGCCATTTTAGAAGAGGGAAAGTACTTCCCTTATTCGCCGTACTAATCAGGGCCCTTGCAGAACAACGCTGATGAACCAAAATGAATAAAAGTATATAGAAAAATAGTACATGAGTCCCGTGTTTTCTTTCTCCATTAGGGCTTAGTTATCTAGGGGTAATATGCTTACAGCATAGTCCCCTGTATGTAAAGTCATTGCCGTGACCAAAGGATGCGGCGCGGCCATTTTGCTGGAGAACTTGCAGCGTTACAAAGCTCCTGGCTTCCGAACGGAAACAGAAATTCCGGGATAGCCATTTTGAGAAGGGGAAACACCTATATATTATGACTCTAAATACCAAAAAGACATAGGACTAGCGATTGTGGCCATTTTGTTTTGAGAGGGGGAGATATTTGTATCTTATTGTTGACACACCTCAAGATTGCGGTCATCTTGGGATAAGAAAAAAGTCAACAATGGGTATAAACAACCGGATACTATAAAATTACAGTATTGGGAATAATGGGCGATGGAGAGCCAGGGCGTGGGCAGATTTAAATGCCCCACACCCTAAGCATGTGGGTATTCCAGGGTTTGGATCCAAACCCCCGGAAGTAAAAGAAAACTAAAAACCACAGCTGCCATGGGAAAACACCCTCAGGTAGAGGGGAGAAATCTCTCCTTCATCCTGGAGGTGAAGTGGAGACGCCCGGGTAAATACCCAGCGCGTCTCCCCCGGCAGCTGATGAGCATAGGGCATGAATGAACTTAGAGTCGGCTAAAAAGGAGAGAGAAAAACATCATCATCTAGAAGCAAGCCCCTGGGATCAATTGTAGCATGGGCCCCCCAGGCACAAATCACAACAGAGATAAGCCGCCAATATTCCCCAATGGTGATGTAGCTCCTTCCCCTGTCAATCTGCTTTGACATAGTGACAATAAGTGCATACATAAACTCAACAAATATCTTTTCTAAACAAAGGAGAAACAATATTAAAAATTATATAAACAATAAATATACAATAGCTTTATACAAAACCCCTTGTTTCAAGAATCATGATTAATTTCAATCATAGCTGCAGGGCCGCACCAAGTACTTCATTGACATGAGGTAGGGCCAAGGTTATGTTGTTGATAAAAGGAGGAAAAAAGAACTCCAATATGGTGTCTTGGAGCATATGGAATTAAGACTCTTAATGGTGAAAAACTAGTCGGTTTTTCCAGAAAAAAATCCTTCCAAGAAGGGTCTAAAACTTTCACTTTCGTTTAAGCCAGGGGGTGTTGTTGCTCTAAGGTACCTTATCCAACGCATTTCGCGTTGCAGTAGTATCTTGTTCCAATCACCTCCTCTTAGAGGAATGTGTACCCGTTCTAATACCGTAAAGTTTACAGTTGGCATGTGATAGCCATGATGTTTAGCTATGTGTCTGCCTAGTGGAAGGTATAAATTACAAATGTGCATGGAATGCATGTGTTTGTCCACTCGGCTACGCAGTTCTTGCTTCGTTTTACCTACATAGAATGAACCACACTGACATTGCATGAGGTATACCACTCCCCGAGTTCTGCAGTTGGCAAAATGTCTCAGGGAGAAGGTATCCCCATTCGGCAATGTCAGTGTGGTTCTCCTTCTAATCACTGCACATTGCGCACAGGAACCACAAGGGTAGGTGCCAAAAGTCTTGCATGGATCTTTTTTATCCTTTCCTTTATATTCACTCTGAACTAGCAACGTTCCTATAGAGGACACTTTCTTATAGGTAATCTGAGGAATGTCAGTAATTAAATTTTTCAGAATAGGATCCTCAGTCAGGATAGGCCAAAACCTTGAAATGGCTTTCCTAATTTCTTGATGTTCATTTGAAAAATTTATAATGATTCTCGTATTGGTTTCCTCTTTTGTCTTTTTACTGTTGGTTTTAGACTTAAAGACAAGAGACCTCCTGTCCCTAGTTCTTACTCTATTGAAAGCCTTTTTGAGGGTGGTTTTTGTATAGCCTCTCCTCATCAGGCGTTCTGTTAGAGAATCACTTTCTCTTTGAAAGTCAGAGTCTGTGGAGCAATTCCTTCGAATGCGGAGGAATTGACTGTAAGGGATTGATTTTTTCAGAAATTTTTTTGTCCTCTATAGGAACGTTGCTAGTTCAAAGTGAATATAAAGGAAAGGATAAAAAAGATCCATGCAAGACTTTTGGCACCTACCCTTGTGGTTCCTGTGCGCAATGTGCAGTGATTAGAAGGAGAACCACACTGACATTGCCGAATGGGGATACCTTCTCCCTGAGACATTTTGCCAACTGCAGAACTCGGGGAGTGGTATACCTCATGCAATGTCAGTGTGGTTCATTCTATGTAGGTAAAACGAAGCAAGAACTGCGTAGCCGAGTGGACAAACACATGCATTCCATGCACATTTGTAATTTATACCTTCCACTAGGCAGACACATAGCTAAACATCATGGCTATCACATGCCAACTGTAAACTTTACGGTATTAGAACGGGTACACATTCCTCTAAGAGGAGGTGATTGGAACAAGATACTACTGCAACGCGAAATGCGTTGGATAAGGTACCTTAGAGCAACAACACCCCCTGGCTTAAACGAAAGTGAAAGTTTTAGACCCTTCTTGGAAGGATTTTTTTCTGGAAAAACCGACTAGTTTTTCACCATTAAGAGTCTTAATTCCATATGCTCCAAGACACCATATTGGAGTTCTTTTTTCCTCCTTTTATCAACAACATAACCTTGGCCCTACCTCATGTCAATGAAGTACTTGGTGCGGCCCTGCAGCTATGATTGAAATTAATCATGATTCTTAAAACAAGGGGTTTTGTATAAAGCTATTGTATATTTATTGTTTATATAATTTTTAATATTGTTTCTCCTTTGTTTAGAAAAGATATTTGTTGAGTTTATGTATGCACTTATTGTCACTATGTCAAAGCAGATTGACAGGGGAAGGAGCTACATCACCATTGGGGAATATTGGCGGCTTATCTCTGTTGTGATTTGTGCCTGGGGGGCCCATGCTACAATTGATCCCAGGGGCTTGCTTCTAGATGATGATGTTTTTCTCTCTCCTTTTTAGCCGACTCTAAGTTCATTCATGCCCTATGCTCATCAGCTGCCGGGGGAGACGCGCTGGGTATTTACCCGGGCGTCTCCACTTCACCTCCAGGATGAAGGAGAGATTTCTCCCCTCTACCTGAGGGTGTTTTCCCATGGCAGCTGTGGTTTTTAGTTTTCTTTTACTTCCGGGGGTTTGGATCCAAACCCTGGAATACCCACATGCTTAGGGTGTGGGGCATTTAAATCTGCCCACGCCCTGGCTCTCCATCGCCCATTATTCCCAATACTGTAATTTTATAGTATCCGGTTGTTTACACCCATTGTTGACTTTTTTCTTATCCCAAGATGACCGCAATCTTGAGGTGTGTCAACAATAAGATACAAATATCTCCCCCTCTCAAAACAAAATGGCCACAATCGTTAGTCCTATGTCTTTTTGGTATTTAGAGTCATAATATATAGGTGTTTCCCCTTCTCAAAATGGCTATCCCGGAATTTCTGTTTCCGTTCGGAAGCCAGGAGCTTTGTAACGCTGCAAGTTCTCCAGCAAAATGGCCGCGCCGCATCCTTTGGTCACGGCAATGACTTTACATACAGGGGACTATGCTGTAAGCATATTACCCCTAGATAACTAAGCCCTAATGGAGAAGGAAACACGGGACTCATGTACTATTTTTCTATATATTTTTATTCATTTTGGTTCATCAGCGTTGTTCTGCAAGGGCCCTGATTAGTACGGCGAATAAGGGAAGTACTTTCCCTCTTCTAAAATGGCCGCCCCGAAACTTCCGGTTCCGGTCGGACATCTGCAGCTTTGCATTACCTGGAACCTTCCAACAAAATGGCCGCGCCGCAACTTCCGGTCGCGGCAATGGTGTCATAGACAGTGGACCGGACGGAGCATATCATCTGCAGACGATAATGTTCGAATGGAGATGATAACACGAGACACATACACATTTACAAAGGCCTTGATTAGAGCGACAATTAGAGGGAGGGTTTTACCATCTGGTGCGATGATGGGCAAGTACAAAAGGAACACCAAGGGGGACGTTTGGCGTTATTCCCTCTCCATACATTGGAGGGTTTGGAGACGTTTTTTCAAGCTGGTGGTCGGCTGAAAACCATTGCTGGTGGCCAGCTGGATATCCAGGCTATTTTTCAAACAAGATAATTTGCTACACATCTCCTATTGGTAAGTGTTTTTCAGATCAGTTCTGGAACAAATGCTTGTGCTGTGATAGCTTTCCATACATAGACAAAATACCCCCAATAATGAGGATTTTTTGTCCCCTTTTTTCTTTTTTCTTTTTTCTTCCTTTTATTTTTTGGGGGATCCCCATCCCTTTTTCTTTCTTTTTCTCCAAATTTAGGACATTTATGCCATTCAATTGAACTAATTAGTTCTGTCCACCCTATGAGCATTAGGAGCATGATTAAATAGGACTTAGTCGACTTCTAGGGACATCAGATTTCTGGGGCACCCCATGCAGGGGACCGGTGGCCTGGACCCGTTTGAGCACAATGTTTTTAACACAACGGGTGAGTTGTCTGGTACCAATGCTGCTTGCTTTTTATGTTTTCTGCCAAAATGTTGACAATATGGTGCCATGTATTATATTTTGTATATATATATTTAATATTTACATTTTTGATTCAATTTAGATGCAATGCTTATATATGCCTTGACAAAGAATGTTTAACATTCGAAACGCGTCGGCCTTTCTGCCACAACCCACCTCCCAATCTTGGTGATGGTTTTGCATGACGGAGAGTATTGCATCATTTATGTCTTTGTATAAACATGTAATTTTTTGATAAATTTGTAATGTGTTTTCAATATATATATTTTTGTAATAAATTGTATAATTTTTCTATACATCTTTTGAATTTTTGTATGTGTTGCCCACAAAATCCCAATCTCTGAGGTTTTTTCGATTATTTCAATACCTTGTTTGATCTACCAATGAGGCCAGATAGTAAGAGTACCATTTGGGCAGAGCTAATTTTCCAGCTAAGTTATGCTTACCAAGTATGGAGAGTGTGTACAATAATTTTTTTTGTCATATATGTCACCTTAGAAATTAAGTAAAGAAAGCTTGTAGGTTGGTAAAGAATCTCTGGTATTTGGCTTTGTTAACCTTATAGAAGGATACATGCCTAAATATGGATAGGATATGTTTATTTTCCGATAGTGTGGCTAGTGGGTTTGTGATAAGGATAACGTCATCTGAGAAAAATCCAATTTTGCTAGGGACATAGGGACAGGGCTAATTTGTATTCCTTTGACTTTTGAAGAGGCTCTGATTGAGTCTGTCAGAGGTTCCAAAATAAGTGCAAAGATGAGTGGGGATAAACAGGCATCCTTGCCTAGTTTGGTTAGTAATTAAAAATCCTAAGGACAGTGCTCTGGAGGAGTATACTCTGGTATGATGGTCGAGAAGGTCTGGTCGGTCTGAGCCAGTTTTTCCTAAAACTGCCTCAAGGAACCCCCAGTGTAAGCTAGGTGCAAGCTAAAATGATCCCCATCTTGTGTAATTCCCAGTGATTTAGTATGTTAATCATTCTCCTGGTATTATCCTGGCAGATTTAATAAAAAAAACTGATTCAGATGGACCAAAGAGGGCAGCAAATCAGGTAATCTAAAGGCTAACATTGTTGTATGATAATTGGCCAACGCATGCACCTGACATACATGCTTTGGCCAATCACAGTGCGCTCTGCTCAGAGAGTCATAATTGGCCAAAGGCAGGATGCTTTTGACCACGTCCCACACTATATAAGGCTGCTTACACGGTGGCTGTGTGTAGTGTTGTTGGCGTGGACAGAGAGATAGCTCTGCATCAAGTGTAGCTTATATCTACAGTGCATTCTGTGGTGTACTCTGTAAACATTAATGTAAGGAGGGAGATGTAGGGCAGGAACTCTGGGGACCCTGATAAATGGATGGAACTCATGGAACCCATAATTAAGGACAGGGCACTGTGGGGACCCTGATGTAAGAGGGGTGACACTGGGGACCATGATGTAAAGAAGGGGAACTGTGGGGACACTGATGTAAGTGGAGGACTCTGGGGACCTGATGTGAGGGGGCATGGGAACATCGGGGACCCTAGTGAAAGGGGGAAGACACTGGGGACCCTAATGTAAGGAAGAGGGACTCTGCAGTCTCTGATGTGAGGGGGGACTCATGGGGCCCCAATGGGAAGGGACATCTGGGGACCCTAGTGAAAGGGGGGAGCTCTGATGAAAGGGGAGACTCTGGGGACCCCAAAGAAATGTGGGACTCTGATGTAGGAGGGAGGGACTCTAAGGACCCTGATTTAAGGTGGGATGCTCAGGACCCTTATGTAAGATGGAGGGGAAACTCTGGGGACTTTTTCTGGCACTAGATGTCCTCAATAAGCTGGCTAGCATCATTCAATTTATTTCTTTTGAGGCTTTCCTAAACTTGTCGCAGCCTGTGACTGCCAGTGAAGGAGAAGCAGCACAAGGATGACCTTTTCTCGTGGTCACCCTCTTTCTCTAAGCATGCACAGTTTGGGTCTGTGTGTGGTTTCCCTTTTTGTACTTCAGTTCTGTTAAATTCAGGAACTAATTTTCTTAGCAAACATTTGATGATGTATTATTGTTACAGAGCTGCATTCATCTGTTTCTTTTATATATGTCTACAGTTCAGCTTTAAGGCTGGGTTCACCCTATTGTGAATAGGGTGAGGGTTCCCCACATCCAATTTGCATGTCAGGAGATTGTGACTGGCTCTCAATAAAGCCGGTTCACACATCTCCAGGGCGGCTGCAGAGTGAATTGCACAGGAGTCCTGTGTGTCTTCTGATCCGTTTCAGGTCCAAATTCAGCCAAACATTCGGACCGTAATCGGACTTAAACCGGTGAACGGGGGCGCCCCGGACCCCTGCTGTGAGCTGCGCTGTACTGCAGTGTGAACCCAGCCTTAAAGGAGAAGTCAAGCCTAACATTTTTAGGCTGGGCTTTTCCTAAGGGTGGCAGGAGTGCAATCCGTTTTTCCTGTGACCTGTTTTCAGTGGAGAGCGGTCTGAAGTCTGCTTTCCACTGACATCACTGCCATCAGTGGAGGCAGTGCATCATCACTACTTCCCAAGTCTGGATCCGCCAGCTGCCTTGATTGATGGCAGTCTCAGCGAGCCGCTGAGATGGCAGTTCCCCACCCCTCCAGAGCTTATTGCTCCAATGAGTGTGGAGAAGCAGACCAGGAGCGATGCTGACTGACAATCAGCATTGCTCTGCTCGTGGAGGAGTGACAACCGAGCCATAGGCAGTGTTTGGTGGCTCGGTTCTCAGTGCAGAGATGCCGGAGGACAGCTGCAGCATCGGTCTGATGCTCCATCCACCAAGGTAAGTATGATTAGCTTTAAAAAAAAACATACTTTTCTTTTAAGGTAAATCATTTAGCTTTACAGCCCAAGAACTAACTTCCAAACAATAAGTCAAAGAAAGGCTGCTGTTGTTGGATTTAACCCATTAAGCTCCTGACCATTTTGTTGCTAAATGACGGGCCACTTTTTGCGATTCAGCACTGCATCGCTTTAACTGACAATTGCGCGGTCGTGCGACGTGGCTCCCAAACAAAATTGACGTCCCTTTTTCCCCACAAATAGAGCTTTCTTTTGCTGGTATTTGATCACCTCTTTGGTTTTTATTTTTTGCGCTATAAACAAAAATATAGCGATAATTTAAAAAAATATATATATTTTTTTACTTTTTGCGATAATAAATTCCCCAAAAAGATATAAATTATTTTTTTTTGTCCTCAGTTCAGGCCGATACGTATTCTTCTACATATGTTTGGTAAAAAAAAATCGTAATAAGCGTTTATTGATCGGTTTGAGACGAAATAGGGGATAGTTTTATAGCATTTTTATAAAAAAAATGTTTTGCTAGTAATGGTGGCGATCTGCAATTTTTATCGTGACTTAGACATTATGGCGGACACATCGGACACTTTTGACACATTTTTGGGACCATTGTCATTTTTACAGCGATCAGTGCTATAAAAATGTGCTGGTTACTGTGAAAATGACACTGGCAGTGAAGGGGTTAACCACTAGGTGGCGCTGAAAGGGTTAAGTGTACCCTAAGGCGTGATTCTTACTGTAGGGGGCATGGCTTTCTGTGACGCGTCACTGATCATGTTCCCGATGACAGGAAACGCGATCGGTGTCAGCGGAGATCGCGGCGGCGCGCGCCTGCAACAACTTCTTAAAGGGGATATATATACATCCTTCTGCCTGCTCGTGCCATGCTGCAGACGTATATATCTGGGTGTGGTTACAGTAAACCTGACTCAAAGCCAGGCAATTCAGAGTCAATATTTTTGTTTTCTAAATTACTTTGTGTTTTCTTCTTTTTTTTTTAGGAGGGTCTTTGCATTTCTCAAGGAAAAATTGAATGATGCAATTATTGTAATTTTTGTTTAGTAAAAATAAGCTTATTCCAGACTGAAACTGCTGCATCTGTAGTCAATTGCTCATTTTGGTGGTGGACACTGAATTTTCTCCATCTCTGTTTATTGTCTGCTAATCACATATAATGTCCTAATCATAATCATGAAACCACCTAAGATCCACACAGGTGTCTTCTCTTCAACTGCTTGCAGTAAATGTGTCATAAAATTACAAATTATTTTAATCAGAATTAAAAGCTAATTGCCATTAAGCTGTCATGAAAAAAGCTACAAAATCCTTCCTCTGAATTTATATAACAGGTGAATGGGCTAATTGCCATGTGCATTTGATTTGTTTTTGAAAGATACTAATTTGCATGTTAGAAAAATATTATATTAAAATATATATATGTGCTTTTTAAAATGCAACAAATATCTTGATAGCGACAACCAAGTGTGAGTTAAGCTGCTTCTAGATTCGGGTAATTGCAGGTACTTAGGAAAATAATATAGGTTTTAAAGGCAGGTAAGTTGTAAAATGAAAACAAGCATAAAAAGCAATGGTTTAAAAAAAAAGTATTAGGCCTCGTACACACGATAGGTTAACCGGAGGACAACGGTCTGATCGGACCGTTTTCATTGGTCAAAACCGATCGTGTGTGGGCCCCATAGGTTATTTAATCATTAGTTAAAAAAAAGCCAACTTGCTTAAAATTAACCTATGGACTCCTAACCGATAGGTCAGAACCGATCGTTAGTAGGCACGACCATCGGTTAAAAATCCATGCATTGGAAGCATTGAACTTCATTTTTTTTCAGCACGTCGTTGTGTTTTACGTCATTGCGTTCTAACACGATTGTTTTTTTAACCGATGGTGTGTAGGCACATCAGACCATCAGTCAGCTTCATCGGTTAACCGATGACAACGGTCCTTTATCTGATGGACTGATCGTGTGTACGTTGCTTTAGTTTAATCCTACTGTTCATAATCTTTTTTATATCCACAGATGATCTGATATTGCAAGTAAGATTGTGTGCCCTAGCCCAAGGTAAGTATCCTGAAAGAAATGTAAAGGCTGATCTGACGTCAAACATATATTTGCAGCTATTAAAGTCCAGACCTACATACTGTTCTAGATTTGTGACTCATAAAGTATAAAAGCCATTAGAGATGTGAATGATGAAAACAATTGTTTTATTTCATTTTGTATTCATTTGTTAAGGTAATCATTTTTTTTTTCATCATATTTATTATGTTAGAATGATTTGTTTTCAGGAATTCGTTTTTGTATATTGTAAAAAATGAAGGGTTGGGACTTTAAATGAGATGCGATTAGCAAAATGCGATTAAGTATATATATATGGAAAAAATAAATAAAAATAATTCCATAATGACCAGGCTCAAAAATGCCAAACCAAGAAGCACAAACCAAATTTAACTGTCTAACTGTGTGTAATTAAAACAGAGGTTTAGTTGCAGAGATTTGCAAATACCTGGGAAGCTGCAGGCCAAGCGTCAAGGCACTCTGTGTAACTGCAGTCCTAACTATGATTTTTATAGCCTCCAAAGGAGGAGCACAGGTGTGCTAATTAATAGACAGGGAGCAGATGGAAACCTAGACCTGCCCCTATCTATAATTGGTCTGACAAATGAGAGCACTGGAAAGACAAAAAAACAGGGGTGAAACCAATACATGCCTGCCAAACCAAAATACCACCAAAATAGGTGCGGACCACATCAAACTGGGTCAGCTAGTCAAAAAATGACAATGCATAAATTAACTGTTGGTGGTAGATCTGTGGAGGCACTCTGTTAAACTCCTGAAAATCGCATCTCCATCCCTGGCTAATATTAGAAAAATAAAGAGGGGTTGGGACTTTGTATGAGGCATGTGGTATGCACCACCACAGGCCTCCATCCCTGTAAGGGTGTAAAAAATGAAGGGTTGGGACTTTAAATGAGATGCGATTAGCAAAATGCGATTAAGTATATATATATGGAAAAAATAAATAAAAATAATTCCATAATGACCAGGCTCAAAAATGCCAAACCAAGAAGCACAAACCAAATTAAACTGTCTAACTGTGTGTAATTAAAACAGAGGTTTAGTTGCAGAGATTTGCAAATACCTGGGAAGCTGCAGGCCAAGCGTCAAGGCACTCTGTGTAACTGCAGTCCTAACTATGATTTTTATAGCCTCCAAAGGAGGAGCACAGGTGTGCTAATTAATAGACAGGGAGCAGATGGAAACCTAGACCTGCCCCTATCTATAATTGGTCTGACAAATGAGAGCACTGGAAAGACAAAAAAACAGGGGTGAAACCAATACATGCCTGCCAAACCAAAATACCACCAAAATAGGTGCGGACCACATCAAACTGGGTCAGCTAGTCAAAAAATGACAATGCATAAATTAACTGTTGGTGGTAGATCTGTGGAGGCACTCTGTTAAACTCCTGAAAATCGCATCTCCATCCCTGGCTAATATTAGAAAAATAAAGAGGGGTTGGGACTTTGTATGAGGCATGTGGTAT
This sequence comes from Rana kukunoris, assembly GCA_029574335.1. Classification (NCBI taxonomy): domain Eukaryota; kingdom Metazoa; phylum Chordata; class Amphibia; order Anura; family Ranidae; genus Rana; species Rana kukunoris. The sequence goes on along the minus strand of CM056050.1, from coordinate 490,788,393 downwards.
GCACCACCACAGGCCTCCATCCCTGTAAGGGTGTAAAAAATGAAGGGTTGGGACTTTAAATGAGATGCGATTAGCAAAATGCGATTAAGTATATATATATGGAAAAAATAAATAAAAATAATTCCATAATGACCAGGCTCAAAAATGCCAAACCAAGAAGCACAAACCAAATTAAACTGTCTAACTGTGTGTAATTAAAACAGAGGTTTAGTTGCAGAGATTTGCAAATACCTGGGAAGCTGCAGGCCAAGCGTCAAGGCACTCTGTGTAACTGCAGTCCTAACTATGATTTTTATAGCCTCCAAAGGAGGAGCACAGGTGTGCTAATTAATAGACAGGGAGCAGATGGAAACCTAGACCTGCCCCTATCTATAATTGGTCTGACAAATGAGAGCACTGGAAAGACAAAAAAACAGGGGTGAAACCAATACATGCCTGCCAAACCAAAATACCACCAAAATAGGTGCGGACCACATCAAACTGGGTCAGCTAGTCAAAAAATGACAATGCATAAATTAACTGTTGGTGGTAGATCTGTGGAGGCACTCTGTTAAACTCCTGAAAATCGCATCTCCATCCCTGGCTAATATTAGAAAAATAAAGAGGGGTTGGGACTTTGTATGAGGCATGTGGTATGCACCACCACAGGCCTCCATCCCTGTAAGGGTGTAAAAAATGAAGGGTTGGGACTTTAAATGAGATGCGATTAGCAAAATGCGATTAAGTATATATATATGGAAAAAATAAATAAAAATAATTCCATAATGACCAGGCTCAAAAATGCCAAACCAAGAAGCACAAACCAAATTAAACTGTCTAACTGTGTGTAATTAAAACAGAGGTTTAGTTGCAGAGATTTGCAAATACCTGGGAAGCTGCAGGCCAAGCGTCAAGGCACTCTGTGTAACTGCAGTCCTAACTATGATTTTTATAGCCTCCAAAGGAGGAGCACAGGTGTGCTAATTAATAGACAGGGAGCAGATGGAAACCTAGACCTGCCCCTATCTATAATTGGTCTGACAAATGAGAGCACTGGAAAGACAAAAAAACAGGGGTGAAACCAATACATGCCTGCCAAACCAAAATACCACCAAAATAGGTGCGGACCACATCAAACTGGGTCAGCTAGTCAAAAAATGACAATGCATAAATTAACTGTTGGTGGTAGATCTGTGGAGGCACTCTGTTAAACTCCTGAAAATCGCATCTCCATCCCTGGCTAATATTAGAAAAATAAAGAGGGGTTGGGACTTTGTATGAGGCATGTGGTATGCACCACCACAGGCCTCCATCCCTGTAAGGGTGTAAAAAATGAAGGGTTGGGACTTTAAATGAGATGCGATTAGCAAAATGCGATTAAGTATATATATATGGAAAAAATAAATAAAAATAATTCCATAATGACCAGGCTTAAAAATGCCAAACCAAGAAGCACAAACCAAATTAAACTGTCTAACTGTGTGTAATTAAAACAGAGGTTTAGTTGCAGAGATTTGCAAATACCTGGGAAGCTGCAGGCCAAGCGTCAAGGCACTCTGTGTAACTGCAGTCCTAACTATGATTTTTATAGCCTCCAAAGGAGGAGCACAGGTGTGCTAATTAATAGACAGGGAGCAGATGGAAACCTAGACCTGCCCCTATCTATAATTGGTCTGACAAATGAGAGCACTGGAAAGACAAAAAAACAGGGGTGAAACCAATACATGCCTGCCAAACCAAAATACCACCAAAATAGGTGCGGACCACATCAAACTGGGTCAGCTAGTCAAAAAATGACAATGCATAAATTAACTGTTGGTGGTAGATCTGTGGAGGCACTCTGTTAAACTCCTGAAAATCGCATCTCCATCCCTGGCTAATATTAGAAAAATAAAGAGGGGTTGGGACTTTGTATGAGGCATGTGGTATGCACCACCACAGGCCTCCATCCCTGTAAGGGTGTAAAAAATGAAGGGTTGGGACTTTAAATGAGATGCGATTAGCAAAATGCGATTAAGTATATATATATGGAAAAAATAAATAAAAATAATTCCATAATGACCAGGCTCAAAAATGCCAAACCAAGAAGCACAAACCAAATTAAACTGTCTAACTGTGTGTAATTAAAACAGAGGTTTAGTTGCAGAGATTTGCAAATACCTGGGAAGCTGCAGGCCAAGCGTCAAGGCACTCTGTGTAACTGCAGTCCTAACTATGATTTTTATAGCCTCCAAAGGAGGAGCACAGGTGTGCTAATTAATAGACAGGGAGCAGATGGAAACCTAGACCTGCCCCTATCTATAATTGGTCTGACAAATGAGAGCACTGGAAAGACAAAAAAACAGGGGTGAAACCAATACATGCCTGCCAAACCAAAATACCACCAAAATAGGTGCGGACCACATCAAACTGGGTCAGCTAGTCAAAAAATGACAATGCATAAATTAACTGTTGGTGGTAGATCTGTGGAGGCACTCTGTTAAACTCCTGAAAATCGCATCTCCATCCCTGGCTAATATTAGAAAAATAAAGAGGGGTTGGGACTTTGTATGAGGCATGTGGTATGCACCACCACAGGCCTCCATCCCTGTAAGGGTGTAAAAAATGAAGGGTTGGGACTTTAAATGAGATGCGATTAGCAAAATGCGATTAAGTATATATATATGGAAAAAATAAATAAAAATAATTCCATAATGACCAGGCTCAAAAATGCCAAACCAAGAAGCACAAACCAAATTAAACTGTCTAACTGTGTGTAATTAAAACAGAGGTTTAGTTGCAGAGATTTGCAAATACCTGGGAAGCTGCAGGCCAAGCGTCAAGGCACTCTGTGTAACTGCAGTCCTAACTATGATTTTTATAGCCTCCAAAGGAGGAGCACAGGTGTGCTAATTAATAGACAGGGAGCAGATGGAAACCTAGACCTGCCCCTATCTATAATTGGTCTGACAAATGAGAGCACTGGAAAGACAAAAAAACAGGGGTGAAACCAATACATGCCTGCCAAACCAAAATACCACCAAAATAGGTGCGGACCACATCAAACTGGGTCAGCTAGTCAAAAAATGACAATGCATAAATTAACTGTTGGTGGTAGATCTGTGGAGGCACTCTGTTAAACTCCTGAAAATCGCATCTCCATCCCTGGCTAATATTAGAAAAATAAAGAGGGGTTGGGACTTTGTATGAGGCATGTGGTATGCACCACCACAGGCCTCCATCCCTGTAAGGGTGTAAAAAATGAAGGGTTGGGACTTTAAATGAGATGCGATTAGCAAAATGCGATTAAGTATATATATATGGAAAAAATAAATAAAAATAATTCCATAATGACCAGGCTCAAAAATGCCAAACCAAGAAGCACAAACCAAATTAAACTGTCTAACTGTGTGTAATTAAAACAGAGGTTTAGTTGCAGAGATTTGCAAATACCTGGGAAGCTGCAGGCCAAGCGTCAAGGCACTCTGTGTAACTGCAGTCCTAACTATGATTTTTATAGCCTCCAAAGGAGGAGCACAGGTGTGCTAATTAATAGACAGGGAGCAGATGGAAACCTAGACCTGCCCCTATCTATAATTGGTCTGACAAATGAGAGCACTGGAAAGACAAAAAAACAGGGGTGAAACCAATACATGCCTGCCAAACCAAAATACCACCAAAATAGGTGCGGACCACATCAAACTGGGTCAGCTAGTCAAAAAATGACAATGCATAAATTAACTGTTGGTGGTAGATCTGTGGAGGCACTCTGTTAAACTCCTGAAAATCGCATCTCCATCCCTGGCTAATATTAGAAAAATAAAGAGGGGTTGGGACTTTGTATGAGGCATGTGGTATGCACCACCACAGGCCTCCATCCCTGTAAGGGTGTAAAAAATGAAGGGTTGGGACTTTAAATGAGATGCGATTAGCAAAATGCGATTAAGTATATATATATGGAAAAAATAAATAAAAATAATTCCATAATGACCAGGCTCAAAAATGCCAAACCAAGAAGCACAAACCAAATTAAACTGTCTAACTGTGTGTAATTAAAACAGAGGTTTAGTTGCAGAGATTTGCAAATACCTGGGAAGCTGCAGGCCAAGCGTCAAGGCACTCTGTGTAACTGCAGTCCTAACTATGATTTTTATAGCCTCCAAAGGAGGAGCACAGGTGTGCTAATTAATAGACAGGGAGCAGATGGAAACCTAGACCTGCCCCTATCTATAATTGGTCTGACAAATGAGAGCACTGGAAAGACAAAAAAACAGGGGTGAAACCAATACATGCCTGCCAAACCAAAATACCACCAAAATAGGTGCGGACCACATCAAACTGGGTCAGCTAGTCAAAAAATGACAATGCATAAATTAACTGTTGGTGGTAGATCTGTGGAGGCACTCTGTTAAACTCCTGAAAATCGCATCTCCATCCCTGGCTAATATTAGAAAAATAAAGAGGGGTTGGGACTTTGTATGAGGCATGTGGTATGCACCACCACAGGCCTCCATCCCTGTAAGGGTGTAAAAAATGAAGGGTTGGGACTTTAAATGAGATGCGATTAGCAAAATGCGATTAAGTATATATATATGGAAAAAATAAATAAAAATAATTCCATAATGACCAGGCTCAAAAATGCCAAACCAAGAAGCACAAACCAAATTAAACTGTCTAACTGTGTGTAATTAAAACAGAGGTTTAGTTGCAGAGATTTGCAAATACCTGGGAAGCTGCAGGCCAAGCGTCAAGGCACTCTGTGTAACTGCAGTCCTAACTATGATTTTTATAGCCTCCAAAGGAGGAGCACAGGTGTGCTAATTAATAGACAGGGAGCAGATGGAAACCTAGACCTGCCCCTATCTATAATTGGTCTGACAAATGAGAGCACTGGAAAGACAAAAAAACAGGGGTGAAACCAATACATGCCTGCCAAACCAAAATACCACCAAAATAGGTGCGGACCACATCAAACTGGGTCAGCTAGTCAAAAAATGACAATGCATAAATTAACTGTTGGTGGTAGATCTGTGGAGGCACTCTGTTAAACTCCTGAAAATCGCATCTCCATCCCTGGCTAATATTAGAAAAATAAAGAGGGGTTGGGACTTTGTATGAGGCATGTGGTATGCACCACCACAGGCCTCCATCCCTGTAAGGGTGTAAAAAATGAAGGGTTGGGACTTTAAATGAGATGCGATTAGCAAAATGCGATTAAGTATATATATATGGAAAAAATAAATAAAAATAATTCCATAATGACCAGGCTCAAAAATGCCAAACCAAGAAGCACAAACCAAATTAAACTGTCTAACGGTGTGTAATTAAAACAGAGGTTTAGTTGCAGAGATTTGCAAATACCTGGGAAGCTGCAGGCCAAGCGTCAAGGCACTCTGTGTAACTGCAGTCCTAACTATGATTTTTATAGCCTCCAAAGGAGGAGCACAGGTGTGCAGGTGTGCTAATTAATAGACAGGGAGCAGATGGAAACCTAGACCTGCCCCTATCGTTTTTGTATATTTGAATTCGGATTCATTTTGTATATTCGTTGTTCTGAATTGGCCCATATTTTCGGAAGTAGTTTTGAAAGATGAAAATTAATTTATTATGTCATGATTCGGTGATACTGATGGATCCACCTCCATCCACAATAAGTAGGAATCATCTTATTTCACTTTTATACCTTACTGTAACTATTTATTGCAATGTATTCATTTCAATGTATTATGTAGTGCATTTTTTATAATTCACACTAAACTTACCTAGAATAAAAGGCCCAAACTATTGCATCCTGTTAACTGAATGAAACAAATGAATTAGTTGTTTTTGTTATAATTTATTTTGGACTAGATAAAATTCATTACTATTGTGTTTTTGGAGATTCGGAAATGAATCGAATTTCACATGTCTAAAAGCCATTAAATCAATATAATAATAATAATAATAATAATAATAATAATAATAATAATAGTATTACTATAATGCATCCCTTCCAAATGTCTTCCAACAAACTCAATCAAGGATGATTCAGTCCCAACCCAAATAAAGTACAAGTCGTCAATAAATATTTTATAAAATATAAGCTTGTTCCTCTGTTGACCATAAATGTGCCTATCCTCCTACTCACTCATGAATAAATTAGCCAGGCTCTGCGCAAATTTAGCATCCATCGCCACACCTCTCTTCTGAATAAAAAACTTTCCAAAAAAACAAAAATAATTGTGGGATAAACAAAATGCTAATGCCATCCCTAAAACCCTCTTTTGTATATATGGCACGTCAGTGGCGTAACCAGAGTTATGGGCGCCCGGGGCAGAACTTTTTTTTTCGCCCCCCCCCGGCGCTAGTGCATGAACACATACGCCCAATCACAGGGCGCCATGCCATCAAATGCAGCCACTGTGTCATCAATTGTCACCACTGTGCCATGCCATCAAATGCAGCCACTGTGTCATCAATTGTCACCACTGTGCCATGCCATCAAACGCAGCCACTGTGCCATCAATTGTCACCACTGTGCCATGCCATCAAATGCAGCCACTGTGTCATGCCATCAAATGCAGCCACTGTGCCATCAATTGTCACCACTGTGCCATGCCAACAAACGCAACCACTGTGCCATCAATTGTCACCACTGTGCCATGCCAAACGCAACCACTGTGCCATGCCATCAAATGCAGCCACTGTGCCATCAATTGTCACCACTGTGCCATGCCAACAAACGCAACCACTGTGCCATGCCATCAAATGCAGTCACTGTACCATGCCCCCTTCTCTCTCTCCCCTGCGGTACAGGAGAGTGTTTTGCTTACCTTGCTGGAGATGGAGAAACTTGCCGCCGCGCTGTAAACACATGTTCCAGGCCAATCAGCGCAGCACAGAGGTACAGCGCCTCCCACTCCACCGCCCGCCAATCGGTGCTCCTGCGCCGTTATCTGTTTTTTTTTAGCCCTTCCGCCTGGTTGGCTGGTGTTTCCCGCCACTCCCACATCAAGAGAAACAGACAGATCCACCAGCCAACCAGGCGGAAGGGCTGAAAAAAAACTAATCGCGCACCGCCGCCGGGTGTACCAAGATGGCCGACAGCTCCAGAGCTAGGCCAAAGCCGCGGCCTTTCCTAATGCGGCGGCGCGTTCCGCGGACGCCAGGATTTTGCCCCCCCGCAATTTTTCACCCGGTGCAGGAGCCCCCCCTGCCCCCCCCGCTACGCCAGTGTGGCACGTCATCCCTCTCACTGAATGCCCAATTTAGTGATGGCAAGGCATCACGTTGAATAACAGTATATAATGATGCAACATCAGCTGTCACTAAAAAATATATATATTTTTGGTCACGGATATCTATATCTTTTAAGAGCTGTAGGAAATTTGTTTAAATAGGCCTTGGTGTGTATCACACTTTCTTGGAGAAAATGGTCAAGGTACTGTCCAACCCTAGAGGCTATGGATCCAATACCATTCACTATTGGCCTGGCCAGAGGATTTAGTGGATCCTTGTGAACCTTAGGTGGCGTATATATAGTAGGAACTCTGTTATAACTAGGTACCAAAAAATGTTTTTCTTTCTTATTTAATACTCCTTTATAAAAACCTTAATCTACCAGATTATTCAAATCATTCCTATAACTTAAAGTAGGGTCTCGATCCATAAGTAACATCATCGGCTAGCATATCTGTTAACTGTGAAATATAAAACTTTTTATCTAAAATCACTACCCATCCCCTCTTGACTGCTGGTCTTATTATAGTGTCTTTCCTATTCTCTAATGCCGTAATACCTTCCTCTATGTATATGGAGTTTATGGTCGTGGCCCTCTGACTGAGAGTGATGTGGATCACATAAACACGCGACAAGACTTACAACATAAATAGACCTGAAGTGTGCCTTGGTGGTCTGGTCAGTATGCCAAGAAAAGGGGGCATACCCAAAGTAAGTAATGGGTAGTTAATTGAAGAAGGATATGCTGAGAAGTGCCCTGAAAAAGGGAAGGGCGGGAGGGTGTCAAATGCGATTGAATGCGCAGACTCACGGACATGAGGTGAGCTGGGAAGTGTCGGCCCAGTGACGTGTAGTACTGCACACTGAACCGACAAAGGGCATGTGTGAGTGGGCTGCTTAAATACCCTCCGGGCTCCTCCCATAAACTCAGGCCACCATACTGGCCTTCTTATTTATGGTCGTGGCCCTCTGACTGAGAGTGATGTGGATCACATAAACACGCGACAAGACTTACAACATAAATAGACCTGAAGTGTGCCTTGGTGGTCTGGTCAGTATGCCAAGAAAAGGGGGCAAAAGACTCAGATAGGGAAATAGCTTATATTGATTTCTTGTATTTATTGTGCCAGCTTGGTGTGAGGTAGCTGAGATGATATTACATTTTGCAAGGGTCTCGAATGAGTGTCAAGTTGCTGAGACAATATTCCCCCCCTTTTTTTTTTTTTATAAAAATGACTGTAAATGAAACGCTGGTAAACATGAGTTACCACATCTGGCTGTGTTTACAAGCTGTTACAGGCATCGGCGTTTCGAATGCCTTTAAACATCCGTCTGAACCCATTTTTTTTTTTTCGAGAAGGTTTCTGAACTCAACTGCCTAGAAATTACTATAAATGATCCTGTGTACATGTACTGATAATATAACATAGAGGAGTGATTGGGGATCCTGTGTAGACGTACTGGTAAAATAACATAGAGGAGAGATCAGGGGCGGCTGAAAAACACCCATTTTTCTGGCTGCAAGGGTCTCAATGAATGCCATGTTGCTGGGGCGAGACTGCGTGGTCACAAAGGTCTTTGATGAGTGGGAGGTTGCGCGAGACGGTATTGCGTGGTTGCAAGGCTCTCGATGAGTGTGGGGCTGCTGAGACGGTATTGCGTTTGCAAGGGTCTCAACAATGGTGTGAGGCTGCCGAGACGGTATTGCATGGTTGCAAGGGCCTTGATGAATGTGGGGCTGCTGAGACGGTATTGCGTTTGCAAGGGTCTCAACAATGGTGTGAGGCTGCCGAGACGGTATTGCGTGGTTGCAAGGGCCTTGATGAATGTGGGGCTGCTGAGATGGTATTGCGTTTGCAAGGATCTCAACAAGGGTGTCAAGCTGCTGAGACAGTTTTACGTGGTTGCAAGGGCCTTGATGAATGTAGGGCTGCTGAGACGATTTTGCGTGGTTGCAATGGTCTCAACAGGTGTCGGGTTGCTGGGCCGAGATTGTGTGGTGGCAAAGTTTTTTATTGATTTTTTGCACTTTAATATTTAATTTTGCTTTTTTTTTTTTTTTTTGCGTTTTTATATATCTTTTTTTTTTTTTTTGCCTTTTGTAAGGGTCATTGTTTTGCAAGGGTCTTAAGGGTGTCAGGCTGCTGAGACGATTTACGAGTGGTTGCAAGGATGTCAATGAGTAGGGGGGGCTGCTGAGACGATATTGCGTTTGCAAGGGTCTCAACAAGGGTGTCAGGCTGCTGAGACGATTTTGCGTGGTTGCAACGGTCTCAACAGGTGTCAGGTTGCCGAGGGGCTGAGATTGCGTGGTGGCAAATGTTTTTGTTTTTTTTGCGGTTTTTTTTTGTTTTTGTTTTTTTGCCTTTTTGTATTTAATCATTTTTTATTTTATTTTGCATTTTGTAAAGGTCATGTGTTGCAAGGGTCTTAACAAGGGTGTCAGGCTGATGAGATGATTTTGCGTGGTTGCACAGATCTCAATCAGTGTGGGGCTGCTGAGACGATATTGCGTTTGCAAGGGTCTCAACAAGGGTGTCAGGCTGCTGAGACGATTTTGCGTGGTTGCAACGGTCTCAACAGGTGTCAGGTTGCCGAGGGGCTGAGATTGCGTGGTGGCAAAGGTTTTTTTTTTTGCGTTTTTTTTTGCGTTTTTTTTTTTTTTTGCGTTTTTATATTTATTTTTTATTTATTTTTTTTGCTTTTGTAAAGGTCATGTGTTACAAGGGTCTTAACAAGGGTGTCAGGCTGCTGAGATGATTTGCATGGTTGCAAGGTCTCAATCAATAAGAACTGGGTTACTGAGAAAGGATAGAAACACCTGGTTTGTTTGAAGGACAACGCCTGTTTGAATCGTGGTTCCGTAGGGACCACTAATGAACAATATGGGAGACAACGAATGGTAGCAAATTGAAAGGACATAAAGAATGTAATAACATTCTTACTTGCGACAGTGGGCCATGCAAGTGAGTTTGCGGCGGACTGTGGCTGGAGTGAAACATGTCGGGAAGGTGTAGTGTGATGCCGTGCATGGGGCAAAACAATGAGGTTTGGTGTAGAAAATAGAACACGAGAAGTGCGTATCAATGCTTTGTAAGCTCCACTGCGGGAACCAAACATATGATGCGGGTGACACCATGAGTGGCCACAAATTTGACATGACAAACAAGCTAACGAATCCTACCTGGGACAGTGAACGTGCGACTGGGTTTGCTTTGGACTGGAGTGGATGTGCAACACATCCGAAGAGTGTGGTGTGGCGCCATGCATGACGCACAGGCAATAACTTTGGTAAATAAATGAGAGAGAAGAACCGTGAACAAACAATTCGTAAGTTCCGCTGCGGGAACTAAAAACACACGGCATGGGGGAACAATGAATGACAATGGTAGAAAGCATGCAATGTATCTGATACAAAACGGTTGTAAAAATGCATGAAACAAATTCGATACCAATCGGTAGTAAGGAGTATTGAACTAATCTGATACGATTTGGTTGTAGAATGTATGCTACCCCTTGCTTTGAAACCAAACACCTACCAACCACCCATCCCCCCAGGCTAATCAAGTGCAGACAAGGCACCATGTGAGTCCAATTACCACCTCAATCTGCCAAAGAACCCATACAAACACATGCTAATCTCCAAATGGATTTACAAATGAATCGTATGTTTGGCAGAAGGAAGTTACAAATGTACTACGCCTGAGCCAAATGATGTTGGAACATGAGCAACAATAACTCAGAGGCAGATTTTTTTTCCAAAAGAGATGCTGGATAGGAAGCATAACGAATTGCAAGATTGCACAAGATACAAAAAGGTTTGAATCCTACCTGCGACAGTAAGCGGGAACCGCCGGCGAAGACCATGAAGGGAGAAGCCACAAAGCGATTGCGATCCACGGTGAGGGGACCCTGATTACGTCTGGATGCGGACAGCATTATCTATCCAAGACGGAATTCAACAACATTATCGAGGATTGAGTTGAGGCTCCTTTCTCTCTGTTGGGAGGTAAGCGCTCTGTGAGCACAGTTATCTTTGAAGGCGCCTCTGGATTTTTCCGATTGCTTAAAGGGATAGAAGCTATTGAATTGTTTGACACAATCATTGTCAATATTTACTTTTTTGGACTGGTTTCTGCGTCCATCACTATGCAGTTGTGATTTATCACTAACACTGGACTTTGGTTTATTTATTATTCATTGTTCACGTTTTTGTGGTTGTAATTTGTATTATTTACACTTTTTGCCTTTAGGGGCGCCATTTGCGCCTTTTAGTTTAGTTTAGGTTTTGCGCTCATCACCTTCTATTTCACATTTATCTTCCCGATATATTTCTGCACATCAATATGAACATTGAACTTGTTGATAGTTTTTTTTCACTGCACATTTCAAACCACAATTTAATATACCGTATTTATCGGCGTATATCGCGCACTTTTTTGCCCTGAAAATCAGGGCAAAATCGTGGGTGCGCGATATACCCCGATACCCGCTTTCCCGGCCAGTCTCGGCTTCTTCCGCGGTCACGTCCTGGACGTACAGGACGTGAGCGCGAAAGTTGCCGAGCCTGCCCGAGTGTACTGCGCTCAGTATATGCTGGCGCAGTATTCAAAACTCGGCGCGGGAAACGAGCGGGGAGGACGCGAGGACGCCGCGAGGACGCCGGACCCGCCGAAGAGGACACCGGACCCGCCGAAGAGGACACCGGACCCGCCGCAGAGGACACCGGACCCGCCGCAGAAGGACACCTGAAGCCGCAGAAGGACGCCAAACCCGACGAGGCCGCCGGAGGTCGCCGCGCAAGACACCAAAACTGTAAGTACAAAATAACTTTTTTTCCACAGGATTGGGGGGCACTTTGGGGGTGCGCGGAATACGCGGGAGCGCGTTATACCGCGATAAATACGGTATTTATTTCCTACCTAGTCAGGTCCTCTTTAGCCAGGTTATAGATATCCGCCAATCTATCTCCCTTCTCTCTTTTTTTGCTGGACTCTTCATCCACTTCTACAACCTCTCCCACCAATCCACCACCCTTGATCTCTGGGTTGCTGTGAAATTTTTGGAGGGCGGCCTCTCTTACTTTTCTTTGTGTTTGTAAGTGCAATCTGTATGGGGGGACGGGAACTACGCTATGTATATGCATCTTTTTTCGTGAGGAACATCAAGATGCAAGGACCGATTTACTGCTTCCTGCATGGATGATAACACATAGCTCATACCTATTGTTTATCTGGTGAGTTCATTACCATAGGGGTGAGATCTCACGCGATGTGGTGATGTTCAATCAATTAGGATATATATCGCACATGAAACGCATGGACAAACTTTTATCTGTGATTTCATTTAAGCCAACATATGTGATTCTATGGATCGATCTATACATTCAATTACATGGACTTTCTATAATTTAAATTTGAGCACTGCTAATGTTGGATTTTTTTTCAGCATATATGTCTATACTCTATTTTGTTTATAGTAACTGCTAATACACTCTTGGAATTTGGTTCATAAGCGCTGGGAGTGGGGTGTTTTGTTTACTATTGTATACTGATTATTACACGCACATTTTTTTTAACTCATGAGATGTATGACATAATTTTGGCCTAGGCCAGAAACCAGGAAGCAACTAAAGAAATGTAAAAAAAAAAAAAAAAAGTTTAAGACAATATACCTTCCTATCTATTTAACAAGGCCTGCTCAAAAGCTGTTGATTGTTACCTGACATTCAACATGGAATACATCAATATGTGTAAGTATCTTCTGAATTAAAAAGTGCAGCAGAGTGAGATGAATACAATGAGTAAATAACTCAAAGCACCCAACAGAAAAACAACTCATACTACCTCTTTAATGTATGCAACTCTATGATCTGCACCTCCCACTGGTTACTTGAGGCATGCAAACCAAAGAAATCTACAGGGAATCTTTAAAGAGTATATAAACATTAACAACATATCTTCGTTGCTCCTTGCTTGTTATGTTAAATATACATTTGAAAGTTTGTTTTATAAAGGTAACAAAAATTACCTTTAAATCTCCCAGAAATCTTGTCAGCTGTGCTCTCTGCAAATGCTGTTTTCCCATAAATGACATTGTTCAGAGGACTACAGCAACCCAACTTTCTGTGTCACAGGAAAGAAAAAGGACAGTGTCTGTCTTATCTGCTGATGTGGTAGGTTGAGTAACTATTGTTCAAAAAAGAAGGAGCAGAAGCTTTGAGGAAAAAAAATGAAAAGACTGCGCCAATATATAAGTTCAATGAAAATTAAAATTGAAGAATTACACCAATACCAATTCCCATTAAAAATTGGCATCCAGGGGCTGGTATGCCAAAAACGGTGCACAATTGTTATGTTAACCAAAACCAAAAATCATAGTGCAAGGAAAATTTGTGTATAGATTCACAAAAAGAAAGTCCAAATAAATATGTAAACAATGAGAGGTTAGTATGCCAAATCGATGATCACAAATTAGTATGCCAACTGCACACAATTGGCAAACAAAACCTCAAGAGTCTATACGGCCATTACATTAAACCAAGGGAAGGAAGGAACACAAACCATAGTGTAATACCACAAGAAAAGTTTAATAAACAAAAAGTAGAACACTGAGGCCGCGTACACATGATCGGTCTAAACCAATGAAAATGGACTGAAGTTCAGTTTCATCGGTCCAAACCGACCGTGTGTATGGCCCATCGGTCTGTTGTCCTTCAGACCAAAGTTTTAAAACTTGCTTTAAAATCGGACTGATGGAAGCCTGACCATCGATCCAAACCAATTGTTAGTAAGCAAAAGCATCGGTTCAAAAACCTGCGCATGCTCAGAATCAAGTCGACGCATGCTTGGAAGCATTTAACTTCGTTTTTTTCAGCACGTCGTTGTGTTTTACGTCACCGCGTTCTGACACGATCGGTTTTTGAACTGATGGTGTGTACGCACATCAGACTATCAGGCCACTTCAGCGGTGACCCGATGAAAACGGTCCGTCAGCCCATTCTCATCTGATGGACCGATCGTGTATACGCGACCTGACATCAATGGATTAAAAATTCATATAAAAGTTAGCCGGCCGGCAAAATACAGAAGCCCGTCCCCCTCTGCTACAGCGTGGTGACGTCAGAACGTTGCACCCATGCGCGTTTTGTCACAGCAGACATTGTCAATGGGGATGGCTTTGAGGCAACTTTGGACTTTCATGGTACGGTAAAGACCTACATAAACAATGTATATAAAAAAATATAAATGTATTAAGACAAAAAACAGGATTAAAATGAGTCCCTTAAACCGAAGGTACGAAACACACAAATTATTTAACTCTGAAGGAAGGAACTGTAGACATAGACGTAGAGCCCTCCATATAGAGGGGTCCGGTGATTCGTCCCTTGTCAGTTGCGCCTCTACTAGTTTTGCGGTCAAATTCAGGAGTATATTATTTTCTTCTCTCAGAGTTTATATGTATAACCACTTCCCGCCCGGCCAATAACAGATTTACGGCCGGGAAGTGGTTATGAAATCGTGACTAGACGTTCTCAAACGTCCTGCAGGATTTCATGCCGCGCGCGCCCGTGGGGGCGCGCAGCGTGGCGATCACTGATGCGTGGTGTCAGTCTGACACCCTGCATCACCGATCTCGGTAACGAGTCTCCGGTGGAGGCTCGCTACCACGTGATCAGCCGTGTCCAATCACGGCTGATCACGATGTAAACAGGAAGAGCCGTAGATGGCTCTTCCTCACTCGCATCTGACAGACGCGAGTACAGGACAGCCGATCGGCGGCTCTCCTGACAGGGGGGGGTTCACACTGATTGTTTATCAGCGCAGCCCCCCCTCGTATGCCCACACTAGACCACCAGGGATGTCCACACTGGCAGGCAGTCCATCAGTGCCACCCCACAGTGTCCTTCAGTGCCACCCCTCCGTGCCAATCCATGCCCAGTGCCCACCTATTAGTGCCCATCTGTGCCACCCATAAGTACCCATCAGTGCCACCCATGAGTGCCATTCTGTGCCGCCTATGAGTTCCCAGTGCCGCCCATGAGTGCCCATCAGTGCCACCTATGAGTGCCCATCAGTGCCACCTATGAGTGCCCATCAGTGCCACCTATGAGTGCCCATCAGTGCTGCATACCAGCGCCGCCCATCAGTGCCACCTCATCGGTGCCCATCAGTACTACCTCATCAGTGCCCATCTGTGCCGCCATATAAGTGCCCGTAATTGAAAGAGAAAACATACTTATTTACAAAAAAGTTAACAAAAAAAATAAAAATATATTTTTTTTTCTAAATTTTCAGTCTTTTATTAGTTGTTGCGCAAAAAATAAAAACTGCAGAGGTGATCAAATACCACAAAAAGAAAGCTCTATTTGTGGAGAAAAAAGGACGCCAATTTTGTTTGGGTACAGTGTAGCATGACCGCGCAATTGTCATTCAAAGTGCGACAGTGCTGAAAGCTGAAAATTGGCTTGGGCGGGAAGGTGCGTAAGTGCCTGGTATGGAAGAGGATAAGTATCTCTATAATGAATTAATGCATTTTCTATATATATATATATATATATATATATATTCCATCATATATATATATATATATATATATATATATATATATATATATATATATATATATATATATATATATATATATATATATATGATGGAATATATATATATATATATATATATATATATATATATATATATATATATATATATATATATATATATATAAAATGGAATACAAACATACAGAAAAAATTTGTTGCAAAGATTTTTGAACAAAACGTGGTATCACAAAACAGTCTGCCATAGTCAGGAAACACCTCAAAAATCAATCAACCTAGATATATAAAGGCTAAAAATTGAACTTCATAACTGTACCCCCTAATTACAGAATGGATATACCAAGCTTACCCGCAGGACAAGTACTTGAATCAAAAGGATGTTCAGAGCTCCCAGGGGGATTCCTGGGCGAGTGTGGGAGGCAGTTCCCAATACAAAAGGTAGACAGAAAAACTGTCAGAAATAAAAAAAGGAAACATACATGACTAATAATGTATTATCATATAATTCCTATCACAGTAGGATGCAAATATATATACCAGTAATAATTATCAAAGAAAGGTGAGTGGCGATTCTCCCTGACGGGGGCATCAAAGATCTTGGAAATGGAAAACAAAAACGAAGGGCGAATGAGGAGGTACTGTGTAAAATCAGTTGGCATAGATGAATTTGTATAGGCACTGTACATTTTGGAAGATATGTAAATGCTATTGGGAGAGTAGAGTTGAAAAAAAATTCTTATCCAAACTACTTACCCTAATAAAATGTGAGACAAATAGAGCAATGTTCGACCGTTTAAGCTACGGGTCCACTACACAGGGTATTTCTCATCAAACCAGGGTCCAATGCATAGACAAAGGGAAAAGTAAGGTTCACCTGGGCTAGGCTACATAGACAGCCCTGGGATCAATAGCCCAAGAGGCTAACAACCTCTGACAAAGAGGAAAACAAGGCTTTTACCTCAATTTTACCTCAATAGAGTACAAGGACACTGCCAACCGTCATACAGACACAGAATGCGGGAAAGCCCCCATTATATAAGCCTGGCTGCTATCTGTGTGCGTCATGGCACGGCGCACAGGCGCAGGCCAATGACATCACCAGACACAATCTCAGACTGCGCAGTTGGATCCTTGTATTAACCAACCATGGATGTTGGACCAATGTAGGACCGATGTAGGACTGATTACACATTGCAAAGTAGGAAAGTTGTATGGCTGTCGTGTGGTACCAGTGTGAACCCAGCCTGAGGCAGTCATACAACTTTCATCCTACTTTGCTCTGCAAAATCAGTCCTACATTGGTCCTACATTGGTCCGACATCCATCCGACTTTCATGAACAGGTTACTACTTTGATCCAACTTTGTGATAGTCTGACTTGTTCTTTGACTAATCAAAACAATCCCAGTGTGAGATAACTTCCTTTTACTGCTGCTGTATACAATGACGGATGCCACAAGTCAGATGGTTAGGACAAGGATCCTACTTTGATCCGAATTCTATGATATTCAATGGGCTGAAATAGGATCAAAGTCAAACCAAAGTAGTGCAGGAACTTTTTTTAAAGTCGGACCGACTTGTGTCGGACCAGTTAAGACAGCTCTCATAGGAAAACATTGATATTCATACGTAATGCGACATGAGCTCCTAATGTCGGAGCGTTTGTCGGACAAGTGTGAACCCAGCCTGAGGCTCGGTTCATACTGATACTACACGATAGTCATATGACTTTCATCCTACTTTGCTCTGCGACATCAGTCCTACATCAGTCCTACATTGGTCCTACATCCATCCGACTTGAATGAACAGGATACTACTTTGATTCGACTTTGTGATAGTCTGACTTGTTTTTTGACCAATCAAAACAATCCCAGAGTGAGATAAATTCCTTTTTCTGCTGCTGTAATCACATGTCGGATTTCAAAAGTCGAATGGTAAGGACAAGGCTCCTACTTTGGTCCGACTTCAATGATATTCAATGGGCTAAAGTAGGATCAAAGTCGGAGCAAGGAGCATTTTCAAAGTTGGACAGAATTGTGTCGGACCAGTTAAGACATCTACCATAGGGAAACATTTATTTTCACACGTCATGCGACATGAGCTGCCAATGTCGGAGCATTTGTTGGACAAGTGTGAACCCGGCCTGAGTCAGCACTTCTCGAGATAATCCATCCACCTCACAGGTGTTGCATATCATGATGCTGATTAAAATTGCACAGGTGTGCCTTAGGCTATAAAAGGCCACTCTAAAATGTGCAGTTTTATCACACAGCACAATGCCACAGATGTCGCAAGTTTTGAGAGAGCGTGCAATTGGCATGCTGACTGCAGGAATGTCCACCAGAGCTATTGCCCTTGAATTGAATGTTCATTTCTCTACCATAAGCCATCTCCAAAAGCATTTCAGAGAATTTGGCAGTACATTCAACCGGCCTCACAACCCCAGACTACGTGTAACTGCACCAACCTAGAATCTCCTCATCCAGCATCTTCACCTCCAAGATCATCTGAGACCAGCCACCCAGACAGCTGCTGAAACAATTGGTTTGCATAACCAAAGAATTGAGCATTTGCCCACTCAAGTTGGTTACGACGATTAACTGCAGTCAAGTCAAGACCCCGATGAGGGTGAAGAGCATGCAGTGTGATAAAACTGCACATTTTAGAGTAGCCTTTTATTGTGGCAAGCCTAATGCCACGTACACACGATCATTTTTCAGCATGTCCAAAAAACGACATTTTTCCAACTTCATCATTAAAAACGATGTTGCCCACACACCATCGTTTTTGAAAAATGATGAACAAAGCGTGGTGACGTACAACTTGTACTACGCCACTCTAAAGGGGGAGTTCTATTCGCCTTTGGGCTGCTTTTAGCTGATTCCTTGTTAGTAAAAGACGATTTGCACTTTTCTGTCTGTTACAGCGTGATGCATGTGCTTACACCATTATGAATGGTAGTTTTTCCAGAACAAGCGGTCCCGTCTCATAACTTGCTTCTGAGCATGCGTGGGTTTAAAACGTAATTTTAGCCCACACACGATCATTTTATTACAACCCGAAAAACAACATTTTTTAAAACTACGTAAAAAAATGCAGCATGTTCGGAATTTTTTTTTTCGTTTTTCAGAGCATGAAAAACGATGTGAAGCCCACACACGATCATTTTAAATGACGTTTTAAAAACAAAACTTTTTTTTTCATGCCGAAAAACGATCGTTTGTACGCGGCATAAGGCACACCTGTTCAATAATCATGCTGTCTAATCAGCATCTTTATATGCCACACCTGTGAGGTGGATGGATTATCTCAGCAAAGGAGAAGTGCTCACTAACACATATTTAGACAGATTTGTGAACAATATTTGAGAGAAATAGTCCTTTTGTGTATACAGAAAAAGTCATAGATCTTTGCATTCAGCTCATGATACATAGGGACAAACACAAAAGTGTTGCCTTTATAATTTTACTCAGTGCAGATGGGTGTTTTCTCTGGTCTCCTTTATTTCTATCTGCGATTATAATAAAAGTACATTTATGTCATACAGAAAAAATTAACCGTCTCTCCTGGATGTTTTATTCTCTGTGATGATTCATAGACAAACATATTGGAGTGTGAGTAATCTTTTTCAGCATACTTCCAGACTGTAACTAACACAACATTAAAGACAGTGAAATCAATTCATTTAATAGCTAATTTCAGCTAAAGTCTTTTCGTAACCAGTCACAGTTAAAATAATTAATAGGGTACATTAGGGAATAGTTCATTTAGAAGTCATAAAATAATTTTCTTATATAATCACTACATAATAATTGAAGCATTTAAAGGTATGTCTTACTTCCAGTTATTTTCTTCTTATTAATATACTGAAAATACAGTTATTATTAGCTCTAGATCTCTCAGCATCTTAGTATTTGTACCGGAGTGAGTAATACGATATGATCTTAGATTTCAGAAAGTAGCAATGAAAGTTATGAAAAGTGTCAAAATAAAAACTAACTTTATTACCTCAAAAAAAAATAATCATATTCCATATTTCCATTTCTTATTTTTCAAATGCAAACTTAAATCATATGGGCATCTGTGGGACAATACATACAGTTTTAGCCTATAGCATTGTTCAGATGAGCAAACTGAATCAGATGATCTTAGGGCCCTTTTACACGGGCGGATCAGTAATGATCCACCTCTGTGTGTCCGCTTTGCTCAGCGGGGATCCTCTGTAAAAGCCCCGCTGAGCCGTCGGCTGACAGGGCAAGCCCCGCACACTGTGCAGGGACCGCCCTGTCTTTCCTCCGCTCTCCTCTATGGGGGGATCGAATGAACATGGACCGTATGTCCGCGTTCACCCGTTCCGATCCGCCAGACGGAAGAAAAACAGGAGTTCCTTCCATCCGAAAAATCAGATCTTTGCAGAGGCGGACAATTATGGGTGTCAGCGGATAGTCATCCACTGACACCCGCAATCACATAGGGACCAATGTATGTCCCGTTTTCATTCGCAACGGATGGAGGAAAATGCGAACATACGGTCCGCACATGTGAAAAGGGCCTTAGATTTCCATTGGATTTCTTCTGGGGTAGATGTCAGAGCAAAGTTTTATTTGTACTAATCTTTACTATAATATATCAAGGGTAGGGCATAGCTAAATTTGAGAGCCAGGGCACTTGTCACAGGTCTTCTGCTTGGTGCCCCTGGGTTCCTTGAAGCACTGCATCACAGCAAGAGGGATATTACAGATCCCAGAAAGCAATGCGGTCTGGGAGTAGAAGTGGAGATAAATTTGGTGAGCTGCTCGGGAAGGTTTGGGTGTTCTTAGCGTCAGACCAGGAAAGAAAGCTGACACCCAGGCTTAGATACACTGGCTTTCCACTGCTGCCTAAGCATCTCCAGCCATACAGAGAGTTTACTGGTCTTCTCCTGTATCTCCAACTATACAGAGTGGGTTTGCCAACACTCAAAACATCAATTCATGACCTCCGCCGTCAGTACCCACAGCTGAAGCGCAGAATTTGTGAGAGGGTTGCCAATTTATCAAACACTTTGCACCGCAAAACCAAGCAAAACTCTAGCTAACAGTTTTCTATACAGTTCTGAAAACACCACTGTGTTGTCCTATCTTACTATTCATTAACTGACAGCCAGTTAACAAAAACAGAGAGAAATAGCTTTGTTCTTTATTCCGAAATTGAATTTACTTCTATCAATAGTTCTGTAAACTGCAACACATTCAGAGAAACTTAGAATTACGACATGTATTACATGTGACACTTTGCATTGAGTACAACATTAAATATTACTATACAGAAAGATGATATTTAAATCATATATCAAACACATAACAGTGCAGTCCAAATGTAAAATGAACTTTAGGAAATAATAAATAGATTTACAGGCATTTGTGTATCTAGAGGCAAATTTGAAGACCGTCACTTGTCTGCATCATAACTAAAATGGCTTCTGCAACTAAGGTAAAAACTTTGGCCCGGATTCACGTAGATCGGCGCATCTTTATGCCGGCGTAGCGCATCTCATTTACGCTACGTCGGCGCAACTCAGAGAGGCAAGCATGGTATTCAGAAAGAAAATGCTCCCCACAATGCACCAGCGTAATGTAAATTCATAGGCGTAAGCCGGCGTAATTCAAGGTAGTAAGGAAGTGGGCGTGATCCATTTAAATAAAGCGTGACCCCATGCAAATGAAGGGCCGAACAAACGGTGCATGCGCCGTTACGTGGACGTATGTCCCACACCCCTCTGCGCATTCTCAAAACTACGCCCGGTGTAACCCCTGAGATACGCCGGCCCACTGCCTACGCCCAGAGCATAAATACGCCCAGACATGCGCCAATCGAGCGCAAAAGTACACCCGTCTGTTTGGTTGTGGTGTAAGTACTTTTGTGTTGAGGCATGTCTGCTCTAGTGTCAGGGAAGGAGAGGAGGAAGAAGAATTTCTCCGCACAGGAAATGGAGATTATCATCTCGGCCATGTCAAGGTATGATGTGTACCTCCATGGGGCAGAGAGTGCCACAACTAGTAAGGCCAGGAAGGAGGAGATCCTGGAGGATATAACCACAAAGGTCAATGCCCTTGGCCATGAGGTTAGGACCGCCAAGGACATTATAAAAAAAATCAATGACCTGCGTCGTGTGGTCAGAGAAAAGCTGGGCACGATGAGGAGGCATGCCAGGGGCACTGGAGGTGGACCAGC
The DNA here is from genome assembly GCA_029574335.1 of Rana kukunoris. Classification (NCBI taxonomy): domain Eukaryota; kingdom Metazoa; phylum Chordata; class Amphibia; order Anura; family Ranidae; genus Rana; species Rana kukunoris. The sequence continues at coordinate 490,766,442 of CM056050.1, read as the reverse complement.
CACTGCTATGAGGCTCACTCCTGATGAGTAGGTGGTTGCCAGATGCCTTCAGAGGGAGCAAGTGGAGGGAGTGGAGGGCTATGACTCCTTTGAACAGGCCCTGAGGACAGGTAAGTGTGTTTTTTCTCCTATCCTGGGTGTAACATGTGAGGGGGTGCAGGGGTACATGTGACAAGTGTGTGGGTCCACCAACATGTGAATGCTTTGTGTCATCAACAAATGTGCTGGAGGGAGCTGGGCCGTCGTCGGCTGCTGGGTGACCTACGCCATCCCAGCAGGAGAGTGCCCACACCTCTCCTCTGGTGGAAGTTGAGGAGGAGCCAGTGGACATTGAGGAAGGTGTCTACCTCCAGGAGGAGTCCACCATTCCTGGACCTTCTCTCCCATCAGGAATAGCCCCTCAAGGGCCTTCTCCCCCATCAGGGAAACCTCCCCAAGGGCCTTCCCATACAGCCTCTCCTGCCGCCAGGAAGGCTACGCGCAAGACCAGGGGTGATCCAGATGCCCTGGAGGAAAATCTTACGAGGCACCCGGCCCGGCAGACCCGCCATATGGGTGCTATAGCAGATGACCTGCGTCGTGTGGCAGAGAGCCTGGCCTCCTCGGCCCAGACCCATGCTGCCTGCACCTTGGCAGTGCAGCGTGCCCTCACACTGCAGGCTGATCAGAGTACCTCCAGCTCTGACAGCCTGCAGGATGTGAGTGCGAACTGCACTGCCATAGTAACGTGCCTTGGGGAGCTGCAGGCCACCACATCAGGCCTTGTGACAGAGGTCAGGAGCCTTGCAGGGGCTGTACAAGCCAACACAGCTGCCATCGAGGCGGAGGGGAGGCAGACAAGGCGGATGCATGCGGAGACCATCTCCTTCCTTGAGCGCATTGCCCTTGCCCTGGAGGGCAGGCAGCCAGCATTGGGCGGGAGTGAGAGAGGAGGGCATGATCCTCCCCCTGATGCCCCACCCCCCCACCCGAGGCTCCCCCCAGGCAACTGAGGAGCAGGAGCCGTGGCACCATGCGTGGCCCACGACAGGGCAGATTAGTGCCTTTTTTTGTTTATTTTATTTATTTTATGCTCAGGTTATGAGTTTTTTATTTTTAGTTATGTGCTCAAAATATGATTTTTTTTTGGTAGTATCTGCACACGGTGAGGAGTGCAGGCTACAGTGTGACTGGTGTGTGACTGGTGTGTGAATGTGGGTGACATTCCTGCCAGTAAGGGGTGTCACCCTGGGTCGTTATCCCCACGGCCCTGTGAATGTGGTATGAATGGACAACATGATTGGTGCCTTGGCGTGGCGTTGCTGCTCCCAAGTCCTGCATGGTGGACTTGGGCTAATCCAATGTGATGTGGATGTGGTGTGTGTAAGCTAGGCACCACAGTGGTGTGCATGCGTGCATTGTCCGTGTGCTATGATGAATGCGTGTGTTTAACGTGCAAAGATGCCTACCATGAGGCACCCCCTGACTGCTCTTCCCTCAGCAGACGGGGTAGCCTCGGGCAGGGGGGACTGTGTGGCTAGGGGGTCAGGTCATCACATATGTCAATCTCCAGGCTCTTTCTCATGGCGTAGTTGTGCAGCACACAACATGCACCTATGATCTGGCACACAAACTTTGGGGAATACAACAGGGCCCCCCCCGGACTTATCCAGGCATTGGAAACGGGACTTCAGGATGCCAAAATTGCTCTCCACCACTGCACCGGTGCGTATGTGTGCCGCATTGTATCTTCTCTCTCCTCTGGTTTGGGGATCACGGTATGGAGTCAGGAGATGGGGCCCAAGTGCATATGCCGAGTCACCTGGAAGGGAAAAGTCAGGGCGATGTTAGCCATGCATGTGCCCCTCGTGATGTCTGCATGGGGGTCGGACAGTCATGCCTGACACCCATTTCACTCACCAACCAGCCAGCTGTCCTTGTACACGTTCTGTTTAAATTCTGTTGGGATGTTGCTTTGAAGGTATATGAGGCATTGGGCATCGGCTATCACCTGTACGTTGATGGAATGCCAATGCTTACGATTGCGGTACATGTGCACTGTGGCACGGAGGGGCTGTAGTAACACATGTGTGCAATCAATGGCCCCGATGGTGCGTGGGAATCTGGCAATTCTGTAGAAATCCTGCATTGCCTTCTGCCGCAGATGCTCATGGGTGGGTCTGATGATGTGGTGGGACATGCATGTGAGGATTGCGGGGACAACCTGGTGCACACATCTGCTCATGGTGAATTGTGACATCCCAGACACGACTCCACTTGTACGCTGAAAAGATCCACTGGCAAGGAAATGGAGTGTTGCCAGTACCTTGACCAGTGGCTGCACTGCATGTGAGCATCCCGTCTGGCTGGTGATTTCATCATGTAGGGCTGTGGCTAATTCCAGGATGGCATCAGGGCTGAATCGGAAGATGCGATACAACTCCAATTCCCCCATGCCAAAGACGTTCATGCGCGTTCGGTATATCCTCTCCCGTGCCCTCCTCCTCCGTGCCTGTAGACGCAGTAGTGCTATGACTATGGCTGCCCCTGGCATGTTGGCATACAGATGTGTTGTTCTGCAAGTGTGGTTGCTCAGCTCGTCCGTAACGGTGCTGCTGTAGCTGCTCTCCAGCTGACCTGTGCAGGGCTGTTGCTGAGTTACTCCTGCTTTATGAGGGGTAACTTTCGGCCCACGATACGCCAGCGAACGAAAGTTACGTCGGTCGGAAGAGGCCTGTTTTCAGGCGTATCTTGTTTTCTGGGTATGGCGCATAGATACGAGGGCGCATCTTTACACTTACGCAGCACATCTCGAGATACGTCGGCGTAAGTGCTTTGCGAATCTGGGCCTTTATGTTGTTCAATAAGAAACTTTATTAACAAAGGCAAGACTTTTCTGTGAGACATTTAACTATAATTGCAACAGGCAACCACTAGGTGTACCCTAAATGACAATCCTATAGAAAATTCTATAATAGACAGCACACTCCCCGTCTGGTAAAATATACACCACCATTATATAATCTATGAATTACTGTACTATTCAAACAGGTGACTATCTTTTGGACAAGAACAATCAAATCTGAAACAGGCCTGAGATATACTGTAGCAATTCCTTGTTTAATGATTTTAACCTCTACTTTGCAAATTCTGCCATCAATCCGTGGAAATGGTTTTCACGACAAGACCCATTGGCTAATCATTGTGCTTTGCCTGAGGGTCTTTCAACAACACAGGATCTCCTTCTTCAACATTTAATTTTTCTCCTCTTTCCACTTTCTTCTTATTTGGAGAGATGATAAATAATCATGCCTCCAACGTTTCCAAAAGGTGTGAGCAAGGTTCTGAACTAGCTTCACTGACACTTGTGAAGATCTTTTAAAGGTGAACTCGCCAGTAGGAGATAATGATGCACAAATTATTATTTTTTTGAGTCAAGAGCATTGCTTACGTAATAATTTCAGGTCTCACAGGGTCTGTTGAAATGTAAACCAATGATCTAGAGTTTATAAAAGCTGTAACTTCAGCAATCAGGGTAGTAAGCACATCATGTGACAGTCGAGTGTTTTTATTTTGCAACAACATTGAGGCTATAATATGCCTAGCAATGCCAATCATTCTCTCTCACACTCATCCCATATGAGATGAGTGGGAAGCATTGAAGGCCTAAGTGCATCTTTGACCCAATAGGTACCTTTGGATCTCGGGATCTTCTGAGTTAATAATTTGTAGTTCCTTGCAGGCTCCTACAAAGTTTGTCCCTTGGTTAGATTGGAATTGCACGACTGGTCCATGAAAAAACAAAAATCTTCTCAAGGCATTAATTAAACTTGAAGATAACATAGATTTAATTGCCTCCAAATTAACCGCTATAGTATTTAAGCAAGTGAACACAACAGCCCATCTTTCACTCTCTGAAGAGTTTGCTCTAGTATAAGTAGACTGTAACGGTTACCACCGCTTACAACCTTCCATCCATCCACGACAAGCTTATCCGACACACCAACAACCAGGCAGACATGATCCATTCCATTTCCCAGAATAAACGAGACTGCGCTCCATTCTCTAGTTTCCAAAATGTATGAATATCTTTATTGGTTCTTAGCTTGCTTATATCCAGTACAACATAATGCAGTTAATCACAGGACAATGTAATCTCCACCCCCCTATTCACTCACTGAGGATAATTCTTTAATTGGTAGCTAGACATGACGGCACCGTATTATCAATAGGGTTCAATTAACCTTGAATAGTAACACAGACATCTAGTTGAATAAGTTCTCTATACAGCTTTGTCACACAATGGCAGTGAGAGTGGGTGTCTTTACATTGAATAGCCAACACCTTAGGATATTTCAATAGCCTATTATACAAAAGGTATGACTCACTGGCTGACCTGGTCATGTCATCATGACTCCTTGTGATATCTCAGTTCTGCAATATGAAGTATTATTAATGTCCCATCTCATGTAATATGAATTATGATTCACTATTAGCCACCCTATACCCAAAAGGGCACAGGGTGGATTTCGACCCAAGAGTTTTTGGTGCTGCTGGCACAAGAGTATCTCTCATCCTTCCAATGTCTCTGGGTGTCACGGGCCATTCTGTTACATCTCTCCCCTTTCGGTGGGAGACAGACACAGGAGGGAACCCCGAACGGGTTGACTCCAAAGTCCGTCAGTAGTTCCCGTCCTCCAATGCTGGTATCCATACTGTACCCCAAATAAATGGCTCCAAACTGAGCATTACTCACCCCGCCAACCTCTGCCTCTCTCAGAGAACACGCCTGCCGCTGGGGAGAAGGCAGGGTAGCTGGGCTCAGTCCATCATGCTGCTGGGGGTCTGGGCCAACTGCCCCCCCTTCCTGGGGTATACCAGTGGAGACTGAAGTCCCATCCACTGGTGCTTGGTGAAAACCCCCCGGTGCTTGCAAAGCAAAGCAGACATCCTCCTGTCCCAGTCCTGTACCATTTTCTGGGGTTGTGCCAGTGGAGACTGAAGTCCCATCCACTACCCCAGGAACCCCCTCTTCTGTTAGTGAGGAGCAGAGGCCTATGACACTCTGCTCTGTTGCCAGCTCTTCCGCTGGGTTGCTGTGAGTGGAGACCATAGTCCCATCCACTACCACAGGATCCCCCTCTTCTGTTAGTGAGGAGCAGAGGCCCATGACACTCTGCTCTGTTGCCAGCTCTTCCGCTGTGTTGCTGTGAGTGGAGACCACAGTCCCATCCACTACCAGAGTGTCCCCCACTTCCGTTAGTGAAGAGCAGAGGTCAGTGACCCTCTGTTCTGTTGCCAGTGATTTAGCTGGGGGTAAAAGCTTTACCACCTCAGCTTGTTGTTGGAGAGAGGGGCCAACCGCCCCGGCTCTCTGGAACTCCACACCATCCGCTTTGGCTTTAGGGAAGGCAATCTCCGTATTTTCCACTGCCGATTCATCAGCCAGGAGTTCAGTTGTCATATGAACTTTCCTCATAGTCCCAGGCAATGGGAGCCCCACCCTGCTGCTGAGCGGAGTCTAGCAGCTGTCTGTAGGCGACCTCCAGCTCCCATTCCCGAATGGCCAGAAATTCTAAATCTTCCTGTGACCAGTGGCCTCCCGAGATATTAAATTTTTCCTCTCTGTGCTCCATTATATCCTCCAAGCGCCACTCCCGATCATCCCCAAAGTTGGGATCACTGGACATCCTCCAATACAACAATCCCAGGCCATCGTAGTCATAGCCTTCTGTGGGGCTGTCATCCGCTGACCACGGGCACTCTTGGGCTACATACCACCGGAGGGCTCTGTAGCTCTCATCCAGCTGCATCTCTGCCCGGATCAGCCTGCTCAACTCGGCTGTCCACTCCTGCTTCGGTTGTTTCCCCAACAACAGCATTCGTACATCATACTGCGGCCAGTACCTTGCATAGATGGACGGCAGGACCTTTCCTTGGTGTTGCTGCTCCAGAGCTAATGCTTCCTTCCAGAGTTGGCACCAAATCACATCCGACCATCCCAACAGGACCTCCTCTGATACTGGTCCTCTATGCTGTATCCGCATCTCTTGTAACCTTCTTTGGAATTCCTCTTCCATGGAGACTGGTATCTGCACCTCTCCTCTCTCTTTAGTTGGTGCTGCTGTGACTTCAGCTGCTGCAGCACTTCTTCTCTGTAGCAAGGTGGCATTCAGAGCCGCTATAACTCGGTCCCTGATCTCCGGTGGAGGGTTAGGACCATAATGTGTCAGTCTTATTTTAACCGCCCGATCAAAACTTGCTTCTTCGGGTGTCCTGTCTGTTACGGCGGGCCTTTTAGCTCTATCCATTTCGACCAGTTCTGCGATAATGTCCCTTTTCTTACGGTTGCTGGCTGGTCTGCCCCGGCTCTCCAGTAAGTCCATGAGGGAAGAGAGCTTCATACGTTCATACACCGTCTCCATTGTCATGTGTCCTTGTAGCCGTCCTTCTGAAGATGGAATCATCCCACTGCTGCCACCAATGTAACGGTTACCACCGCTTACAACCTTCCATCCATCCACGACAAGCTTATCCGACACACCAACAACCAGGCAGACATGATCCATTCCATTTCCCAGAATAAACGAGACTGCGCTCCGTTCTCTAGTTTCCAAAATGTATGAATATCTTTATTGGTTCTTAGCTTGCTTATATCCAGTACAACATAATGCAGTTAATCACAGGACAATGTAATCTCCACCCCCCTATTCACTCACTGAGGATAATTCTTTAATTGGTAGCTAGACATGACGGCACCGTATTATCAATAGGGTTCAATTAACCTTGAATAGTAACACAGACATCTAGTTGAATAAGTTCTCTATACAGCTTTGTCACACAATGGCAGTGAGAGTGGGTGTCTTTACATTGAATAGCCAACACCTTAGGATATTTCAATAGCCTATTATACAAAAGGTATGACTCACTGGCTGACCTGGTCATGTCATCATGACTCCTTGTGATATCTCAGTTCTGCAATATGAAGTATTATTAATGTCCCATCTCATGTAATATGAATTATGATTCACTATTAGCCACCCTATACCCAAAAGGGCACAGGGTGGATTTCGACCCAAGAGTTTTTGGTGCTGCTGGCACAAGAGTATCTCTCATCCTTCCAATGTCTCTGGGTGTCACGGGCCATTCTGTTACATCTCTCCCCTTTCGGTGGGAGACAGACACAGGAGGGAACCCCGAACGGGTTGACTCCAAAGTCCGTCAGTAGTTCCCGTCCTCCAATGCTGGTATCCATACTGTACCCCAAATAAATGGCTCCAAACTGAGCATTACTCACCCCGCCAACCTCTGCCTCTCTCAGAGAACACGCCTGCCGCTGGGGAGAAGGCAGGGTAGCTGGGCTCAGTCCATCATGCTGCTGGGGGTCTGGGCCAACTGCCCCCCCTTCCTGGGGTATACCAGTGGAGACTGAAGTCCCATCCACTGGTGCTTGGTGAAAACCCCCCGGTGCTTGCAAAGCAAAGCAGACATCCTCCTGTCCCAGTCCTGTACCATTTTCTGGGGTTGTGCCAGTGGAGACTGAAGTCCCATCCACTACCCCAGGAACCCCCTCTTCTGTTAGTGAGGAGCAGAGGCCTATGACACTCTGCTCTGTTGCCAGCTCTTCCGCTGGGTTGCTGTGAGTGGAGACCATAGTCCCATCCACTACCACAGGATCCCCCTCTTCTGTTAGTGAGGAGCAGAGGCCCATGACACTCTGCTCTGTTGCCAGCTCTTCCGCTGTGTTGCTGTGAGTGGAGACCACAGTCCCATCCACTACCAGAGTGTCCCCCACTTCCGTTAGTGAAGAGCAGAGGTCCGTGACCCTCTGTTCTGTTGCCAGTGATTTAGCTGGGGGTAAAAGCTTTACCACCTCAGCTTGTTGTTGGAGAGAGGGGCCAACCGCCCCGGCTCTCTGGAACTCCACACCATCCGCTTTGGCTTTAGGGAAGGCAATCTCCGTATTTTCCACTGCCGATTCATCAGCCAGGAGTTCAGTTGTCATATGAACTTTCCTCATAGTCCCAGGCAATGGGAGCCCCACCCTGCTGCTGAGCGGAGTCTAGCAGCTGTCTGTAGGCGACCTCCAGCTCCCATTCCCGAATGGCCAGAAATTCTAAATCTTCCTGTGACCAGTGGCCTCCCGAGATATTAAATTTTTCCTCTCTGTGCTCCATTATATCCTCCAAGCGCCACTCCCGATCATCCCCAAAGTTGGGATCACTGGACATCCTCCAATACAACAATCCCAGGCCATCGTAGTCATAGCCTTCTGTGGGGCTGTCATCCGCTGACCACGGGCACTCTTGGGCTACATACCACCGGAGGGCTCTGTAGCTCTCATCCAGCTGCATCTCTGCCCGGATCAGCCTGCTCAACTCGGCTGTCCACTCCTGCTTCGGTTGTTTCCCCAACAACAGCATTCGTACATCATACTGCGGCCAGTACCTTGCATAGATGGACGGCAGGACCTTTCCTTGGTGTTGCTGCTCCAGAGCTAATGCTTCCTTCCAGAGTTGGCACCAAATCACATCCGACCATCCCAACAGGACCTCCTCTGATACTGGTCCTCTATGCTGTATCCGGATCTCTTGTAACCTTCTTTGGAATTCCTCTTCCATGGAGACTGGTATCTGCACCTCTCCTCTCTCTTTAGTTGGTGCTGCTGTGACTTCAGCTGCTGCAGCACTTCTTCTCTGTAGCAAGGTGGCATTCAGAGCCGCTATAACTCGGTCCCTGATCTCCGATGGAGGGTTAGGACCATAATGTGTCAGTCTTATTTTAACCGCCCGATCAAAACTTGCTTCTTCGGGTGTCCTGTCTGTTACGGCGGGCCTTTTAGCTCTATCCATTTCGACCAGTTCTGCGATAATGTCCCTTTTCTTACGGTTGCTGGCTGGTCTGCCCCGGCTCTCCAGTAAGTCCATGAGGGAAGAGAGCTTCATACGTTCATACACCGTCTCCATTGTCATGTGTCCTTGTAGCCGTCCTTCTGAAAATGGAATCATCCCACTGCTGCCACCAATGTAACGGTTACCACCGCTTACAACCTTCCATCCATCCACGACAAGCTTATCCGACACACCAACAACCAGGCAGACATGATCCATTCCATTTCCCAGAATAAACGAGACTGCGCTCCGTTCTCTAGTTTCCAAAATGTATGAATATCTTTATTGGTTCTTAGCTTGCTTATATCCAGTACAACATAATGCAGTTAATCACAGGACAATGTAATCTCCACCCCCCTATTCACTCACTGAGGATAATTCTTTAATTGGTAGCTAGACATGACAGCACCGTATTATCAATAGGGTTCAATTAACCTTGAATAGTAACACAGACATCTAGTTGAATAAGTTCTCTATACAGCTTTGTCACACAATGACAGTGAGAGTGGGTGTCTTTACATTGAATAGCCAACACCTTAGGATATTTCAATAGCCTATTATACAAAAGGTATGACTCACTGGCTGACCTGGTCATGTCATCATGACTCCTTGTGATATCTCAGTCCTGCAATATGAAGTATTATTAATGTCCCATCTCATGTAATATGAATTATGATTCACTATTAGCCACCCTATACCCAAAAGGGCACAGGGTGGATTTCGACCCAAGAGTTTTTGGTGCTGCTGGCACAAGAGTATCTCTCATCCTTCCAACGTCTCTGGGTGTCACGGGCCATTCTGTTACAGAGACATTACATTCCAAGGCCAAAAACATCAAGCCCTATATGTGAGAATGGAGGAGCTACAGTGAGCCTGTCCATTGGGAGATCTGACATTTTTTGTTCCTGCAGCTTCCCCTCAACTTCCCGCAGATGACACACTTATGGACAAAACTGGAGATGAGCTACTTAGCGCTAATAATCATAAGCCTGTTGAACGTAATGCACCTTCAGTAAGGCGGACACCTTGATGTGCTACTTTCTCATGATAATGTTTAACTAAGAGAGTGGCTATGTAATGATTGACTGGAATTAGAAGAGGATGTTTCTCTTTTTCAGTCATGTTTGCATTAAACAAACGTTGTCCTACTCTAACCAATCCATAATTTTCAAATATGGGATTCAAACATTTAATTTGACTTTGATCAGGGAGTTTTTTCCTTTTGACCAAGACTTTAACTCTTCTAGAAATATCTCTTGTTGGACACATTTGATACTTACTATTATTGCTTCAGCTGGATTATTATTCAGCCTCTTATAGGAGTTGTAAAGTTAAAAAAATGTTCACCTTAATGCAATCTATGCATTAAGGTGAAAAAACATCTGAATGCCGCCCCCAGCCCCCGTTATGCTTACCTGATGCCTTGAAAGTCCTGCGCGGTCCTGAGATCCTCTTTGCCGCTCAGCCTGGCCGCTGATGGGCTATAGCGGATGGATTGAGAGCAGCGCAGCCATTGGCTGGCGCTGCTGTCAATCACATCCAGTGACGCGGCGCGCCGAGGGGGGGCCGAGTGATACAGTCAGCGGCTATGGCCTCTCGCTGTATCACGGGAGCGCGCCTGCAATTAATCACCACCACGCGAGCTCTCGCATGACTGTGGTCAGTACTTGTGGGGAGGACCAGAGACAGCCACCGAGGGACCCCAGAAGACGTGGATCGGGGCCACTCTGTGCAAAACGAACTGCACAGTGAAGGTAAGTATAACATGTTTGTTATTTTAAAGGAAAAAATGTTTTCCCTTTAATAACCCTTTAAGGTTCAGTTCCTTGGGGACATTAAGGTTAGAACTTGATCTTTGCAGAACTTGGACTTTGACCTCTTTAGCTCCCTCTTGAGGTTGGGCCTTCTGCTGCTTCAAGCCTACGGCTATTATTTTTAACACCTTATTGGCGTGGGCATGCTGTTTTACAATAAGCTTATGCTCCTGAGGACCAGGCAAGGTCTCATTCACTTTTGCATTAAGGTCACCCTCTTGGTTTTTAAGAAGGCTCTTGTCCTGGTTTTGCTTCTTCCCTGCCCCCTCCTCTTCCTGTGTTGGCTTCTGTATATGAATCACCTGCTCAACTGGAACTTTGGCTTCTGCTTTTTGTTGTGAAATGCCACCCCTCTGAACAGTGAGATAGCCCTTTGTCTTGTTCACCACCTCGGCCTCTGTTTTTTTTTCAAGATATATAGATCATTATTGTTCTGAAGGATGGAACTTTCCTAAGCTGCTTTGATCTCAGGTGCGGGCAAGGCTACTCTCTCGTACCTTTTCTCTGCTATTCCTTATGTGGGTCTGGCGCTGTCTCCTTATCAATAGTGGGATATTTATCTTCTGCTCTTCCCACTTTCATCTCTTCTTTATTCTGTGGATATTCTGTAGCGAGGCCATCTGCCTTGTCACCTTGCTGCTCCTGGTGGATCTCCATGTGCTGCTCCTTGATCACAGCCAACAGCTTTTCCTGCTAATCCAGAAGACGTTTCTGCTGCACCTATTGTTCTTTAATGACTTGTAACAAAGATGACCTGATTCAGCATCTTCGCCTTCCTGGCTTCTGTTTCCAATGGTGGGGCAGGTTCTGCTTGGTCATGGTCAAAGATCTTCTGCATAAACCCCACAAAATGTTCTTGCATCTCAGTTTTTTTTGCAAGAGAACATTGTAGAGCCAGGAATCTTTTCTGTCCTTGCTTTATATTGTTTGGTGTTCTAAGACGTGGCAAGCAAAATGGTAGGGGTACTACCAAATAATTTTCTTCATTAACAAACATCTCTTTTTCAACTACATCAAGGAACATTCTATCTTTAATAGACATAGCCGATTTTTCATCATTTAAAGTTCTAACAAACACATTATCACCTAAACTGTCTACACCATGGGTCTTCAAACTACGGCCCTCCAGTTGTTCAGGAACTACAATTCCCATCATGCCTAGTCATGTCTGTGAATGTCAGAGTTTTACAATGCCTCATGGGATGTGTAGTTCCGCAACAGCTGGAGGGCCGTAGTTTGAGGATCCCTGGTCTACACTGTGGGGGTTATTTACGAAAGGCAAATCCACTTTGCACTACAAGTGCACTGAAAGCTCTGCTGATTTTAGCATCCAGTCACGTGCAAGCTAAAATTATGTTTTTTTATTTTCCTTGCATGTCCCCCTCAGATCTACAGTGACTGCACTTCCAAGTGCACTTTCAAGTGCACTTGCAGTGCAAAGTGGATTTGATATTTGTAAATAAGCCCCTGTGAGTTGCAGTTCCTAAATAGCATAGTGATGGGGTGTGTGGCTGTTGTTTGTAAGCATCAAAAAACTCTTTAACCTGTATATAGCTTGTGCAAGGGCTGACGAGAGAAGTGTGTGTACTAGGCAGCACATTTGTCTTGAAAGAGTTCACATCTACTGATCTATGAATTCCTCTTAAGCATACTTCCCCAACTATAACTCACCCTAAATCCAAACATTGTGCACTTGGGACATCCCTTCCTAGCAAGAGAAGTATTTGGGCATTAGGGTCAAGTTCTGGGATCTTGTCTTTTAAGGATTTTAGATAGGAGAAATGCTGTGTAACCTCATGTGTTGGAATTTCTGACCTGTCATCAGGTATCATGTCATATTCAATGAGTGTGGGAAGTTCTATGTGTATTTGCTTATCAATAGACTGAACAGTGAAGTTGGATGCCCTACGCCCTATTTTCACCATAATGCTTGAGCATGTTTTTAGAGTGTAGGAAAATATTAAAATAATGTTAAAAATATTAAAGAACTCTATTTGGCTAATGACCAGTTATTCTGATCATCTAACACTGCATACATTTTCACTGCACAGTCAGGTTTGTTAGAGGGATACAACAAACAAATCTTGGAACATGATCTGGGCCTTGTCCCTTGCGCATATATCTTTGTACTCTTGGATTCAACAGTGGACAGGGTAGCTTCATCTTGCTCACTCACTGCCTTGCTTATTTCTGTTTATAAGAGGCTCTGCTGTCCAGGGGGCTGGACCTGGATGCAATGCTGAGATATGCTTGTCACTGTTACATTCTCTGCATCTTATGTTAGCTTTGAAGTCTTTAGCAAAATGTTTGGTGGATGCACAGCATCTGAAGCAGATACCATTTTCTTTCAGGTAAGCTTTACATTTATCAATGTGCTTGCTTCTGAACCCATGGCACTTTGACAGTGAGTGTGGTGTATTATGAATTGGACATGGACTGTCCAGTTCCATGGATTTCTTTTCAGGGCTGCTCACTTGTGGAGTAAAATTCGTAAATGACACCTCCATCTTTCTGACTGATACTGATGGTCTGTTGCCGTACTGTGCTCCTGTCGTCTCTGTATTTGTTGTAACTTGGTTGCTGCATGTTCAGATTATTAAGCTTGGACCATTTCTAGTCTTTGCTGGTTGACAATAAATCCTGCAGACTATATGGGATCTTTTCAATTATTGGTTTAATTCCACAAGCTGTGTCCAGGTATGCCAGTCCTGGCAAGTAGCCTCCTGACTTTGCTGCATTCACTTCCAACAACATGTCACCAAGTTCTCTCAACTTTAGATTGTCTTTGTTAGAAATTCTGGAGAAATGTTCTAGTTTCTTTAACAGTGCATCCTAAAAGGCTTCAGGGCTGCCATAACAGTCTTCTAATCTCTGCCATACCATTTTAACTCCAACAATTGGATTATTAACATACACTAATCTGATTATTTTGGCCCGTTAAGCTGACTCTGACCCAAACCACTTTGTCAGCAAATCTAGCTCTTCTCTGGCTGTAAGATTGAGATCTCTGGTTATGCCCTGGGTGGATGTCTTCCATGCCCATTAGTTCTCTGGGTGATCATGATCACCAAATGTTAGCAGCACTATACTCACTAACTCTTGATGAATAAGGTGTTTTGCTAGATCAGTGGTCTCTGAAGTTTCTAATGTGCCATCTCTGAAAGAGGATACACAATAATCCATGTTATGGGATGGATGTTGTATATTTGCAAAATCTCTGCTTTCTTGGATGTGCACCCTTGGTGTTGGGACATTGTCAGTATAGATGTGCAATTTAGACATATTTGGAGTGGATTGAAGCTGTGGAGTTGTGCAAACTCTGTTTATTTTGTTCCAGAGCATGATTTTGAACATACTTATGAGTCCTTTGTACTGGATTGTGAGAAGCTATCTCTGCAAACTCTTGAAGCAAATACTCTTCTAAAACAGCTGCAGCTTCATAGACTGCAGCTACTGCTGCTCTTTGACTCTGTTGCACATGCATATTAGCTTCCAACTCTGCTTTCTGCTTCATCGGGTTTGCCTCTTTTTTTTTAGCATAAGAGACCTCTGCCCGTGCTGTTTCTGCCTTTGCTCTTGAGTGCTGCGGGACTCACTGATGATCTACTGGAGCGCATAGAATTTCTAGAGCTGGAAACATGAGATCTGGTCTCCAAAGTTAAAGTTATTTTAATACTCGTATCTGAATACATGATGGTCAATTTGAAGTGGATGCTTTAACTTCAAATGTAGATCTTTTGACTTTGCCTGTTATACGTATGCCTTTTACTGCGCTGTCCTACTATCCCTTAGCTGACAGCCAGTTAACAAAAACAGACAGAAATAGCATTGTGTTTTTTTTCCAAAACTGAATTTACTTCTAGCAATAGTTCTGTAAACTGCAATACAATAAGTGAAACTTAAAATTACAATATGTATTGCATGTGACAATTTGCAATAAGTACAACATTAAATATTACAGAAAGCTGATATTTAAATAATATACTGTCTCAAACACATAACAGTGTAGTCCAGGTATAAAATGAACTTTAGGAAATAATAAATAGATTTACAGGCATTTGTATATCTAGAGGCAAATTTGAAGACCTTCACTTGTCTGCATCAGAACTTGAATAGCTTCTGTAACTGAGGTAAAAACTTTATGTTGTTCAATAAGAAACTTTATTAACAAAGGCAATACTTTCCTGTCAGGAACTGAACTGCAATTGCAACAGGCAACCACCAGGTGTCCTTAAAATGTCAATCCTTTAGACCAGGGGTCTCAAAGTACCGGCCCACGGACAGGTAATAAATGGCCCGCAGGCAGGGCGGGTGCCACGGAAGTGTAGATCGAGGTGCATGAAGAGTAGGGCAGGAAGCATCTGTCAGAGGTTCACTTCTCTCTCATGTCACGCTGCTACTCCCCGGCGGCCCCTCCTCTCTTCTCGTCCATCCCCATTTGCTTGTGACATCATCTGGGATGGACGAGATGAGGAGCGGCCACCGGGGAGTAGCAGCGTGACATGAGAGAGAAGTAAACCTCTGACAGAAGCTTCCTGCACTGCTCTGCATCTGAAGAAAAAAATAACAAGTAAACGCTGACCTTTGCCCTGATTGTGCCCTGATGTGCTCTCATGTTCCCTGATGTGCTCTCATGTGCTCTGATTGTGCCCCATGTACCCTCATGTGCCCTGATGTGCCATGTGCCTCATGTACCCTGATGTGCCTCATGTACTCTAATGTGCAATGTGCCCCATGTACCCTGATGTGCCTCATGTACCCTGATGTCCCTCATGTACCCTGATGTGCTGGGCTCTGTACATCAAGGTACCCTGTGCCCTGTACCCTGATGTGCCATGTGCCCTGTACTGATGTGCTGTGCCTGATGTGCCCTGGTGTGCTCTCATGTGCCCTGATTGTGCCCTGATGTGCCCTGATATGCCCCATGTGCCCTGATTGTGCTCTGATTGTGGCCCATGTACCCTGATGTGTGCCATGTACCCTGATTTGCTAGGCTTTGTACCCTGATGTGCTGTTTCATGTGCCCTGTACCCTGATGTGCCATGTGCCCTGTCCTGATGTGATGTGCCCTGATGTGCCATGTCCTGTACCATGATGTGCCATGTGCCTTGTCCTGATATGTCCTGTCCTGATGTGCCGTGCCCTGTACCCTGATGTGGCCTGTTGTGCTGTACCCCTATGTTCTGTGCTCTGATGTGCCCTGTACCCTGTTGTGCTCTGATGTGCTGGGCTCTGTACCCTGATGTGCTGTGCCCTGAACCCTGATGTGCTGTGCCCTGTACCCTGATGTGATGTGCCCTGTACCCTGATGTGCTGTGCCCTGTACTCTGATGTGCGCTGTGCCCTGATGTGCGCTGTGCCCTGATGTGCTGTGCCCTGTACCCTGATGTTCTGTGCCCTGTACCCTGATGTGCTGTACCCTGATGTGCTGTGCCCTGCACCCTGATGTGCTGTTCCCTCTACCCTGATGTGCGCTGTGCCCTGACGTGCGCTGTGCCCTGTACCCTGATGTGCTGTGCTCTGTGCCCTGATGTGCTGTGCCCTGTACCCTAATGTGCTGTGCCCTGTATCCTGATGTGCTGTGCCATGTACCCTGATGTGATGTGCCCTGTGCCTTGATGTGCTGTACCCTGATGTGCTGTGCCCTGTGCCCTGATGTGCTGTGCCCCGATTTGCTGTGCCCTGATTTGCTGGGCTCTGAGCCTTGATGTGCTGTGCCATGATGGTGAGTGGTCAGAGTGTAGTGGTCTGTCGGCAGATTTGCCCCTGATTTTAAGGGGAAAAAAGTGTGCGGTATACGCCGATAAATACGGTAACTAATAGCACTGTACAGAGCTCTGTCTCTCTCCATGCCAAAATTACACAGAAAATGACTGCCATTGAAAGAATACTTTTATACTGTGGGGCGGGAATGAGCCATGATTGGGTAAAGTCATGATGACAGTGTCCAGTCATGACTCTGACAGTGCTCCGTGCCCTGATTGGCTGAAGCTTTCACTGCTTCAGCCAATCAGGGCTTGCAATGCACTGCAAAAAATAACTATGTGCCTGTTTGTAGAGTTATTTAAGACAGAAACACTATGGGCCAGATTCAGGTAGATGAGAGCATCTTTGCTCCAGAGTAACGCTTCTCATTTACGTTACTCTGACGACCCTTTCAGCGCAAGTACTGTTATTCACATAGCAGTTGCGCATAAACTTGCGCCAGAGTAACGATAATGCGCTGGCGTAACCCGACGCAAGGGGAAGTGGGTGTGATCATATGTAAATGATGGGCGGAGCCCAGCGCAGAGGCTTACGTTCAGCGCATCAACCACGGAGCATGCGCAGTGAGTGAGGCTCCACTCGCCCCCTTTGTGCGCATGCTCACAACTTCCGTCGGCACCACTTCACGGGAAACGTCAGCGCAATGCCTTCCGTTGGGCGTTTAAATGCACCCGTAGAAGCGCCATTCCGGCACTAAAGTATATCCTGCTCCCCCTCCCCGCAGTGATGTTACTTTTGTTCTGAGATGGCTGCTCCCGTTCCCCGCAAACACACAGGAGAAAGCTGAACTTTAATGGCCAGGAGCTGACAGCCGTCATCTCGGCTATGGAGACCTATGATGTCTTCCTCCATGGCTGTAAAATTTGACAGACAAGCATGGACAGAGGTGTTGTCCTGCAAGTGGGGGTGCTCAGCTAGCTCTTATCGTCGGTAACGCTGCTGTAGCTGCTCTCCTGCTGACCTGTGGCCATCTGGAGTAAAGATAAAGCAGCCTTTTGTAGAAATAACTTTGCGCCGGACGGACGAGATACGCGCGGCGCATGTAGCCAGCGTATGGTGCTAATCCGTTCGTGAATTGGGAAAAATCCCTCATTTGCATATTTGCAGGGGAAATCAATAGGCGCGACTGATGCGCCAAGCGAAATTAAGCGCTGACGATACTCTGGCGTCGGAACGTTCCGCCGGTCGCAAATGGCCCGTTATTGGGCGCATCTAGTTTGGTGGGTACGGGCACATAGAAACGACGGCGCATCTTCACAGTTACGCGGCGCATATCGAAATACTCCAGCGCAAGTGTTGCTGAATCTGGCCCTATCTGTTGTAGCTTTTAAATGTTTTATGTAATTTCAAGGTGAAGACTGAAGCATTTCTATTATTATTATAAAGTTTTTAATATGAATTTAATGATGTATGAAAATATATTTTGAAGCTTAATATGATAGTCATTTTAGATGCAAATGAATAACAAGTTTACAGCTCTTTGTCTGCAGTAGAATTATTCTGTACTTTGGTAATAGCACCAAAGGGACTTATTTAATGCAAGCTTTGGTAGCTCTGGATAGTTGTACAGAACAGTAAACAGACGTTTGGTTGAGTGAATTTGAGTCAGATTGCGAAATTACAGTAGACCTGCCTGGAACAGTGTGCTACATTTCAGCTTTCATCTCATCAACATATAAATTGTATATTTTTACTGCAATAAATTATTCTGCTTTTACTATGTTTTAGAAAAATTGCATCATATAATGCAAAAAAAGAGAACTGTAGTTCAGAGCTGGAGTGCAATGATTGTAAAGATCTACTGATGCATTTGATGAAGATCCTTTTTGAATTTCTCTTGTAGCTTCATGTGACCTTGGGCAAATTAAACCACATCCTAGCTGAGTTTAGAGAACTAGAACAACATAGCTCCCAACTGTCCCTGATTTCGAGGAATTGTCCCTGATTTAGAGTAATGTCCCTCTGTCCCTCATTCATCCTCAGTTGTCCCTCATTTTGGTCTAAGCTATATAGATGTATATAAAATTCACTTTTAAGCTATCGAAAAGTGTTTCCCAGTGCTAAACCTTTCATCTGATTTCTAAACTGTTGCATTTCTGCGTTCCGCTTTAAAAAAATCACTTGTGGGTTTAACCAATCTTGTTTCTTTTGTACAATTCTCCTTCAAGGGAGCGTGGCAAGGGGTGTGTCCTATGCCTGCATACTTTTGCTGATAGGCGTCCCTCATTCCCATCTCAAAAAGTTGGGAGGTATGGAACAATGATGGCTAAACAACTATTTCATCCCAGCTAACCAGATGCAGTAAAAGGAGCACACATAAAAACCTCTAATTTCAGGATTAAAGAGTCAACGACCACAAAACTGTCCAAACATTTTTAAAGAAAAGAATGTAATAAGGTAAATCAAAAGTTACAGTCAAACAGAGAGTTAAAGTATATATGACCTAAATCTACCCTTGGACCCAGTCAGTGGAGTAGCGTGGGTTGTCAGCACCTGGGGCAAGGAAAGAAATTTGTGCCCCCCCCTAACCTGCAGACTTTGTGCACTCCCCGAGTCCATTTCCTTCCTACAATAGTACTTACCAGCCTGATTCCTATACTGACCACTATACTGACCTCTACACTGACCCTTTATGATTCCTATACTGACCATTACACTTACCTACTTGTCCACTGCACTGACCTACCCGATTCCTACATTGGCCACAACATTGCAAACTGACCATTACACCATACACTGATCACGACACTGCATACCACACTGACCACTACACCAGGGCTCAACATTTCAGGTCTTGAGCCACTAGCCAGGCCTCGAGGGTTACTCGCCAGTCTGTGTATTGGTGTGTATGCTGCATGGTACCTTAACGCTTGCCAGCAGCAGGCAAGACCCTTCTCCTTCTGGGTGATGGGGATGGGGGTGGG
The DNA here is from genome assembly GCA_029574335.1 of Rana kukunoris. NCBI lineage: Eukaryota > Metazoa > Chordata > Amphibia > Anura > Ranidae > Rana > Rana kukunoris. The sequence continues at coordinate 490,747,068 of CM056050.1, read as the reverse complement.
GGTGCTCTGCTCCTTCCAGAAGATCCTCCTTAGACCGCAGAGGACTGTCCCGGGTAGCAATCACTGGCTGAATGCATGCAAGCCCCGCCGTCCTCGGGGGGTGGGGGGGGGGGTCAATCCACCTGTCTTCTGGCCTGTTGCCGGAGCTTGGAGTTGAGAGCAGGATGGCAGTCCCTGGCTATGTGCACCTCCCGCTGGGCCTTGGGGGCCCCCGATCTGCCTGAGAGAGCAGGGTAGCGGTCCCTGGCTGCATGCACCTTTCGCTGGTTCTCCGGGGCCCCTGATCTGCCTGTCCTCTGGGCCACTGTCGGAACTTAGAGAGGAGGTTGGGGGAATACAGCCTCTGGGTGGTGCAGCCACATCAGGGTTGCGCCTGTCACTCCTCACCTCTCTGGTGGTCAGAGAGCTCTTTCCACTCTCAGGCTCTTACTTTTACATTGCTCCCGATCATCCCCGACCGCCGGAAATGCTCGCCCCCCCCCCCACTCCCATGCAGCCCAGCTCCTCACCAGACCTAATTTTCCACTCGCAGAATGCAAAATTTGAGGTCTGCACTACACCATACATTGATCACGACACTGCATACCATACTGACCACTACACTACACACCGACCACTGATCACTACACTAGACACCGACCACTACACACTGACCACTACACTACACACTGACCACTACACACCACTAAACGCTGACCACACCACACTGACTACTACACTACACACTGACTACTAACCCGCACACCGACCACTACACTGTACACTGACCACTACACTGCATACCACACTGACCACTACACCATACACTGACCACTACACCATACACTGACCACTACGCTGCATACTACACTGACCACTACACTATACACTGACCACTAACCTGCACACCACTACACTACACACTGACCACTACACCATACACTGACCACTACACACTGAACACTAACCCACACACTGACCACTACACACTGAACACTAACCCGCACACTGACCACTATACACTGACCACTAACCCGCACACCACTACACACCGACCACTAACCCGCACACCACTACACTACACACTGAGCACTACACTATACACACCACTACACACTGAGCACTAACCAGCACACCACTACCCTGCACACTGACCACTACACACCACACTGACCACCAGGGCTGGTGCAAAGATTTTTGCCACCCCCCACCCACCCCGGCTGTGTCCTGACTCCACTTTACCCTGCAACACATGTGATCTATCTGACCCCTACACTGACCCCCTGACACACCTACCTGACACATGCACTGATCAACGGTCCACCTGACACCTTCTTCCTGCAGTACTCACTTTACACTGACCCACGTGACCATTACACTGACCTACGTGACACCTACTACACTAACCTAGGACGAAGACTGGACAGCCGCACTCCAAAATTACTTAAAATAAGTTGTCTTTTATTTTCAACTGTACACACAGTCACTGCAACCAACAAAATACAGTATGGCCGACGCGTTTCGCACTTACAGTCAGTGCTTAGTCATGGCTAAGCACTGACTGTAAGTGCGAAACGCGTCGGCCATAATGTATTTTGTTGGTTGCAGTGACTGTGTGTACAGTTGAAAATAAAAGACAACTTATTTTAAGTAATTTTGGAGTGCGGCTGTCCAGTCTTCGTCCTTCCATTTGCTATCATTAGCATTGCCAGCACCTTGGTGGTTCAACAACCCTTGATTGCACACGGGGCTCACCTGGAGCGGTGAGAAATCTGTCTACTACACTAACCTACCTTACACTGACACTGACCCACCTCACTCATACTTCCTGCACTTACATTACACTGTCCCACCTGACCATTACACTGACCAGACACCAACACTGACTATTACACTGACTGACACACACTGACCCCTGACAAGTACACTGACCCACCAACCTTACACCTACACTGACCCACCTGACTGACTTCTACAGTAGAAGTCCTACTTCCTGCACTAACACCCCAGCTCCCTCCACACAGCTCTGTGCAAAACTGCAAATCCATCCTCCTACTTACCTCCGTCTCCTCTTCTACAGCCTACAGGCAGGACTCTCCTCAGGAGGACCTCAGCACTGGATGTGCAGAATTGGTCTCGACTCCCCGTCAGCGCCATCCACCCACAGCTTGCGCCATGTGTCCCCGCAGGGCAGGAGGTCAGCTAACACGCTCCACTCCGCTAGACAGGAAGCGCTGCGGCCGAACCAGAGGAGAGGGCCAGGCGCCAGGCGAAGGGGAAGACAGCGGCTCACATTTCCAGTGGTTCTCTCCCCCCGCCATGTTCAGTGTTTCCCGGCGCACTGTGATTGGGCGTATGGCGATCATGTGCGGAGGCGGGACTTCAAGAGAGATTGAGGACAGGCCAGCCCCACACCGCACGTGACCCCCATACACCCAATCACAGGGCGCCAGACACTAAACATGGCGGCTGGAGATCGGGGACACATGAAGTGAAAATTAGGAGGAGGCAAGGAATTGCGCCCCCCTAAATGTCACGCCCGGACCCCCCTGCCCCCCAACGTTACGCCACTGGACCCAGTTAACACTACTGTGATACAACTTTGGTACGATTTACAATGCAATTATGTGATTCAACTTTGATGTGACTTTGATGTAACTTTGCATATTTTTTTAGGGGCTAAGTAACACTGTAAATCACACCAAAGTAATGCAGGAACCTTTTCCAAAATGTGACTGTTCTTAGTTGCCTAGATTAGAACAGGCAAAACAATGAAATGTCCATTGTCATGCAATTCTGTGTGACTCCGTCACATCAGAAGTCACGCTAGTGTGAACCAGGCCTTAAAGTCACAATGTACAGTATAAGATTTCCTATCATCTGTGACCAGTCTTGCCACACAGAGTTAATCCAGCTCTGAGCAATCCTCTTTTATTGTTCAGTGAAAGAAAACGGACTTACAGAGAAGAACCTTAGTCCGTTCCGCCCCCTTGCTGTGATTGACAGGTTATTTACATATCTCATGCACTAGCCTGGAGACAGGCATTATTTTTTTAATTCCCACCCTCACTCCCTTTCTGAAGTCATGTGGTTACTTTTCTGGATTTTGACTGGATGTTAGTGATCATAGCATAATTTAGTGTAATTTAGTAATTTAGTGTAATGCCACGTACACACGATCGGTTCATCCGATGAAAACAGACCGATGGATTTTTCCATCAGATATCCGATGAAACTGACTTTTATCAGTCTTGCCTACACACCATCAGTTAAAAATGTCAGAATGCGGTGAGGTTAAACACTACGACGTGCTGAGAAAAATTAAGTTCAATGCTTCCGAGCATGCGTCGACTTGATTCTGAGCATGCGTGAATTTTGACCGATGGACTTCACTATCGTTTTTTAACCATCAGATCATGTTAAAACAGGTTCAAATTTTTTTCACAAATGGGAAAAAAAAAACGATGGGGCACACACACGATCGGTTTGTCCGATGAAAACGGTCCATTGCGTACACACCAAATGTTCGTGTGAACTTTAGAACCCTGTTAAAGTCTATGGGACTCGAACATTTGAAATCTAAAGTGCTAATTTTAAAGGCTAATATGCAAGTTATTGTCCTAAAAAGTGTTTGGGGACCTGGGTCCTGTCCAAGGGGACATGTATGCAAAAAAAAAGTTAAAAAAACTGCCGTTTTTTCAGGAGTAGTGAATTTAATAATGCTAAAAGTGAAACAATAAAAGTGTAATATTACTTTAAATTTCGAAACTAGGGGGGGGGGTGTAAAGTCAGCAAGTGAAAAAGCGCATAGAAGAAAAATTATGGACAGCCGCACTCCAGTGGAATATAAAAATATAAACTTGAGCCTTTTATTCTGGTAAATAAAAACACTACAAAAGCAAAAAACAGCAAACAGTGGGGTAACGAAACTGACGCGTTTCACATTGATGGACAATGCTTAGTCATGACTAAGCATTGTCCTTCAATGTGAAACCACTGGAGTGCGGCTGTAATTTTTCTTCTATTATTTATGCTACGTGCATTGCCTGCACCCATCGGGTTTTGAGCCATATATCTACAACTGAAGTGCACTTATCTGGAGCGGCGGTTTCTCTTTCCTATGGTATGGATATTTGGGTGGAACCCCACGTCATTTTTTTTTTAATTGACGGCGGGGTTCCCCTTAATATCCATATCAGACCTGAAGGGCCTGTTAATGGAATTTGGGGGGACCCCCATGCTTTTTTTTTTATGAATGAATCATCTCTGAATTGCCAGAGCCGACAATTCATTATAGCCGCAAAGCCGGTTTAAGTGAGTTTTTTCTTTCAGAAATTACACTTTGCAGGGACAGTTCTATGTACGGGAAACATGCGCTTTTTTACATGCTGACTTTACACCCCCCAGGTACGAAATTTAAAGTAATATTACACTTTTATTGTTTCACTTTTAGCATTATTAAATTCACTGCTCCCGAAAAAACTGCAATTTTTAAAACTTTTTTTTTGCATTGATACATGTTTCCTGGGACAGGACCCAGGTCCCCAAACACTTTTTAGGACAATAACTTGCATATTAACCTTTAAAATTACCACTTTAGATTTCTCCCATAGACTTTAACAGGGTGTTCTGCGGCTTTTCGAATTTGCCGCGAACACCACTAATTGTTCGTTGTTCGCCGAGTAGGCGAACAGGCAATGTTCGAGTCAAACATGAGTTCGACTCGAACTCGAAGCTCATCCCTATTGTTGACAAGGGGAGTGTAGAGGAGAGCGGGGAGTCTACTGACATCACGACTCCACCCACAGAGCACCAGACAACCGATCAACCCACAGAGTCTGCAGTTTTTAAGTTCTTTTCATTTGACAGGTAAGGATACATGCAGGAGGCATGTATATCCTTATAGATCAGCACTATGGCAGTAGTTTAGAAAGGATGAGAGTGGGTTTACATTCACTTTAAAGCTTTTTCTCCTCTAAAGCATGTTCTATATTTTTCTTTAACCTCTTTCCGACCACGCTATAGACAAAAGACGTCTACGCGCGGTCGAGTTGATCTGGGAGGACGCCCCTGGGGCGCGCTCCCAGAATCATCCGTGAGCGTCGGGTCTAGACGACCCGGCTGATATCGGCCGTTTACCAAGTGATTGCTCTGTCCAATGATTGTGGTCTGACCAAGGGCAGGGGTGAATGGTGGCTTTGGATGAGTTGGCTAAGAGAATGGGTGTACAGAATATGTAGTCCAGACGGGCATAGCAGTCGTGAGGGTGGGAGTAGTGAGTATATTCCTTAATTCCAATATTGTGTGCTCTCCAGGAATCAATCAACAGGAGTTTACTAAGTGAGCGATTTAAGGATTTAAGGAATGCTTTGGAGGAAGGAACCACTCTACTTCTGTCTAGCGCTGGGTGGGCAGAGAGATTAAATTCTCTGCCGACTATCATGTGAGGGGAGTTGTATTGATCGAGGGTATCCAGGAATTTGGTGAAAATCTAAGGCCCCGTACACACGATCGGATATATCCGATGAAAACGGTCCGCGGACCATTTCCATCGGATATGTCCGATCGGGAGTTTGATCCGATGGCGTGTACACACCATCGGATCAAATTCCCCGCCGCCGGACGGCGCGGTGACGTAGTGGTGACGCGGCGGTGACGGTGACGCCGCCGCGTCACCGCCACGTCACCGCACCAGGAAGTAAAACACTTCCGCGCATGCGCCGAATCCATTCGGCAGCGGCGCGGCGGTGGTGGGAGCCGACATGTCTGCTGGTAAGTGTACTAACCAGCAGACATGTCGGGCGGACAGATTCCCACCGGATAGATTTCAAAGCTTGCTTTGAAATCTGTCGGGTGGACAAATCTGTCCGCTAGCCCATACACACGAGCGGAGATGTCTGCTGAAACGGTCCATCGGACCGTTTTCAGCGGACATATCCCCTCGTGTGTACGCGGCCTAAGACTAAGCTTCATTGGGAGCGTATATGGAGGCTATTGTGATATTACGTCTGTATGGACTACCTTTCTGTACCTCAAAGATTACAGCGTTTCTAATAAAAATAGCGAAGCCTCTGGATTTATTAGAAAAGGTTGTAAAGTGGAACTGGTTAAAGGATTTGTCAAAATATTGTGGGTGGTTTGTAGTGGAAAAGTGAGTCTCTTGCATTAAAATTATATCAGCTCCCAGTCTCTTGTAGTGCCTAAAAGCTTGTTTACGTTTGTTGGGGGAGTTAAAGCCCTGAACATTATGTGAGAAAATTTTAAGGCCCATAGTTAAGTGGTAAGAGGTTGCTAGGTGAGTGGGGAGTGATAAAAAGAGGCAAAATGGTGTCTCCTAGAGTGTGGTAATGGAGATGGCATTTGCATAGAACCATATCTGTATAAATATAAGATGATATAGTAGTGCCAACTGTAGAGTCTACTATAGTGAAAAGTTGTGAAAAGTGAGTCTTGTTACAATGGTGGAGTGTAATCTGATAAAAAAATCTGTTAAAAATACAGCAAAAATCTGATAAAAATACAGCAAAAAGATATAACAAGTCTTCCAATATATGAAATTACTGAGTTTGTATCCGTAAAGGCAAAAATAAGAACAACAGAAAAATAGAAAAAAAGGGGGCGTGGGGACTGTGGGTCTCCCAGCCCAGCAAAACTATGCGGAGGACTCTTCAGTCCAGATTCTCCCAGCGAGGCCAGCAACCCCCCCCCCCCCCCAGAAAGGGGCGGAGCAGCAGGCCACACAGGCAGAATGGGGGGTCAAACCAGTGACGGCGGATGAGCCAGGCAGATAACAAATCATATAAAACAAAACCTTAAGGGTGCATAGAAAAAATTCAAAGGTGAGTAGTGTATGGTTATACAAACTTAAACTCCAAAAAATAATAGGATACCCGCAGAGGTACATTGTAAGTATAAACAACAGAGAAAAAAGTGATCAAGCGAGTTAAGATAAAACCGAGTTGAAACCTGTGGAAAAAAAAGAAGGGATTTGCACGTCACTCCTCTCATCATCCTTGAACTTAAAGAACAAGGTGGAGGGAGCGGAGTTCTTCATTCCATTGTCATTGGATGCCGCAGTCTAGAGAAAAGTACCAGGGAGAATATATTAGTAAAAGAGCCAGCAGCCTCCAAAAAGGAGGGGGGCGGGCAATCATGGGATCTGTAGAGGGGTTGGCAGTCTATGAAATAAATAGGCTACTGGTATAGTACTGGGAGTCAGCTGGAGATATTAAATGAAGTAATGCCATATTTTGCAGCAGAGAAGAGAAAACATAAATGAAAATAAAATGGAAAAACTAAACCACAGGTGAACCACAGGTGAGCTTGTAGTGCCTAAAAGCTTGTTTACGTTTGTTGGGGGAGTTAAAGCCCTGAACATTATGTGAGAAAATTTTAAGGCCCATAGTTAAGGGGTAAGAGGTTGCTAGGTGAGTGGGGAGTGATAAAAAGAGGCAAAATGGTGTCTCCTAGAGTGTGGTAATGGAGATGGCATTTGCATAGAACCATATCTGTATAAATATAAGATGATATAGTAGTGCCAACTGTAGAGTCTACTATAGTGAAAAGTTGTGAAAAGTGAGTCTTGTTACAAGGGTGGAGTGTAATCTGATAAAAAAAATCTAATAAAAATACAGCAAAAATCTGATAAAAATACAGCAAAAAGATATAACAAGTCTTCCAATATATGAAATTACTGAGTTTGTATCCGTAAAGGCAAAAATAAGAACAACAGAAAAATAGAAAAAATGAGGGCGTGGGGACTGTGGGTCTCCCAGCCCAGCAAAACTATGCGGAGGACTCTTTAGTCCAGATTCTCCCAGCGAGGCCAGCAACCCCCCCCAGAAAAGGGCAGAGCAGCAGGCCACACAGGCAGAATGGGGGGTCAAACCAGTGACGGCGGATGAGCCAGGCAGATAACAAAAAATATAAAACAAAACCTTAAGGGTGCATAGAAAACATTCAAAGGTGAGTAGTGTATGGTTATACAAACTTAAACTCCAAAAAATAATAGGATACCCGCAGAGGTACATTATAAGTATAAACAACGGGGAAAAAAGTGATCAAGCGAGTTAAGTTAAAACCGAGTTGAAACCTGTGGAAAAAAAGAAGGGATTTGCACGTCACTCCTCTCATCATTCTTGAACTTAAAGAACGAGGTGGAGGAAGCGGAGTTCTTCATTCCATTGTCATTGGATGCTGCAGTCTAGAGAAAAGTACCAGGGAGAATATATTAGTAAAAGAGCCAGCAGCCTCCAAAAAGGAGGGGGGCGGGCAATCATGGGATCTGTAGAGGGGTTGGCAGTCTATGAAATAAATAGGCTACTGGTATAGTACTGGGAGTCAGCTGGAGATATTAAATGAAGTAATTCCATATTTTGCAGCAGAGAAGAGAAAACATAAATGAAAATAAAATGGAAAAACTAAACCACAGGTGAGATTAAACCACCAAACTCTGCAACCGCATGGGTCAACCTAAGAGGTTGCTTTAGTGTCAGTAAACAGACAAACAGCCCAAGGAGCTCTCCAACAGGAAATTCAAGCAGTAGAAAAAACCTACCTGTATAAAAAGGGAGATAATGAGGGGCATAGCCCAACAATATTCAGCAAAGGCAGAATAAACTGGTCAAGCAACGTGATCCTAGAAAGAGTGATGCTGCCATCTTCTTTGCTCCCTCTGGGTTCATCTGGAGGATGGAGTAGACCATATGGGTGATGATCTAGGGGTACTGTAGTAGGAAATCGATGGGATGGTTGCTGCTCCAGCAGGCCAAGTTTGATCAACAGCTCATTCCCTTCAATGACATTGTAAACTGTGTATGTAGTGCCATTGTGCATTATAGATAGTTTAAATGGGAAGACCAATCTATACTTGATTCTGGCTGTTTGGAGGATACTCTTCCATTCTGTGTCTTCGGTCCAAAGTTGCAGGAGAGATATCAGGGTAAATCTGCAGTTTAATCCCATCCAATTCAATATGGGGGCGTTTCTGGAGGCTCTCATAATGTCTTTCATGCACATTATCACATCTCTGGGGGGGTTTTCAGGTGGTGGTTTGGGTCTCAATGCTCTATGCCATCTGCCACAAGCAAAAGCAGACAAGGGCTTGTCAGGAACATGACCATGAAAGAGCTTTGTGATGGTCTGAGTTAAATCAGTGATTGATTCAGGGATACCACGCACCCTTGTACTATTGCGTCTGTTTCTATTGTCCAAATCCTCTATGTGTGCTTGCATGAAGGAGAAACTGTCAGCAAGGGTTTCATAATCCTTCTTAATATCATTGTGTGCAAGGGCTAGTTCATCATGCTTGGTTTCAAGTATGTCAGTGCGGCCTCCTATATTAGCAATCTCCTGAAAGAGAGAGCATTGGTAGATTTGTGAAGCTCCTGCTCAAGCTTATCCACTAGTTTCTCATAAATGGCAGTCAGACTTCCATCCAGATCAGCCTTAGAGAGCGGCTGAAAGTACTCACTGTTTGTAGGAGGGCGAGCTGGAGTTTGAATAGAGCTGCTGGGGGCCGCATGTTGGCCGGTGCCATTTCGGGTAATTTTCTCAGCGGTCAGGAGAAAGTTTGTCAGCGTGTGCTGGGAGCAGCGATTTTGCCCTTTTTTGCTGGATGACATGCACCGGGATGTTCCTGGGGGGTGGTGTGGGTGTTGTTGGAGGATTTGGTGGTGGATTAGCCCCGGGAATCCTGCCTGGCCAGCCTAGTCAGACGGAGCTCTGTTCACCAACGTCCGTCCCGCATTGCACTGCGCATGCACCGAGGAGGAATATTTCTAATACTGAATTACAGCAAAGTACAGTATGTACAATATATAATCATGGGCATGCGTCTACAGTTCAATAACGACTAAATAAAGCATGTAAGGTCAATATGTTTATCTGTTGTTCTGACTGGAGGGGGAGAGATTGCAGCTACAGCCAATAACAGAAAACCTAATGGAGGGAGAATTTAATATTTAACCGCTTCCGGACTGCCTCGCATACATTTACTACAGAAGGGAAGTTCTTCAGCGTAAAATAACATATCTGTAATTGGACACAGTGGACCTGGGAGCTGCTGATCATTCCCAAGGCAGACAGAATGGCAGTCTGTATATGTAAACAAGGCAGATCACCATTCTGTCAGAGGGGAAGATGGAGATCTTGTCTTTCTGCTTGCCTCAGTCATGGCACCCCCCAGTTAGCAAGCACTCCCAGGGATCCCTTTGATCGCTCCTAATATTAACCCCTTCCCTGCCTGTGTTATTAGTACAGTGACAGTTATTTTAGCACTGATCACCTTACTGGTGTCACTGGTCCCCATAAAGTATCATTTATTGTCATATTTGTCCAGTGCAATTTGTCCACCGCAACTTTGGAGGGCTCCGCGGGCCACATGTTGGGCACCCCTGATGTAGAGGATGAGGTACAGCTAGGTGCAGCTAGGTACAGCTAGGCCTAAGGCCTAAGGCCGCGTACACACGAGGGGATATGTCCGCTGAAAACGGTCCGATGGACCGTTTCAGCAGACATCTCCGCTCGTGTGTATGGGCTAGCGGACAGATTTCTCCACCCGACAGAATTCAAAGCAAGCTTTGAAATCTATCCAGTGGGAATCTGTCCGCCCGACATGTCTGCTGGTTAGTACACTTACCAGCAGACATGTCGGCCCCCACCGCCGCCGCGCCGCTACCGAATGGATTCGGCGCATGCACGGAAGTGTTTTACTTCCTGGTGCGGTGACGTGGCGGTGACGCGGCGGCGTCAACGTCACCGCCGCGTCACCGCCACGTCACCGCGCCGTCCGGCGGCGGGGAATTTGATCCGATGGTGTGTACACGCCATCGGATCAAACTCCCGATCGGACATATCCGATGGAAATGGTCCGCGGACCGTTTTCATCGGATATGTCCGATCGTGTGTATGGGGCCTTACTCTTATGTGAGTAATTGGGACCTGTTATTTGTTCGGTTATTCAATTTCTCCATCATTGGATACATAGGCCCGGATTCAGAAAGGACTTACGCCGACGTATCTATGCGCCTTATTCTTGAAATTAGATACGCCTGAATTTTGGCTTAATCCGACCGACGTAAGTGTCCTACACCGTCGGATCTTGGGCGCATACTTACGCTGGCCGCAAGGGGCGCTTCCATAGATTTACGCGTCAAATATGTAAATGAGCAAGATACGCCGATTCACAAACGTACTTGCGCCCGTAGCTGTAATCTACGCCGTTTACATAAGGCGTACGTCCGACGTAAAGTTACCCCTGCTATATGAGGCGCAGGTAATGCAAAGGTATGGGCCAGGGAACGACGCCATCAAATTTTACGTCGCGTACACCGTTTACGCAGTACTACGTGAATAGGGCTGTGCGTAGGTTACGTTCACGTCATAGGCATTGAGCCGTCGTATCTTAGGGAGTATATGCGATGTGATTCTGAGCATGTGCGCGCATGCACCGTTCGATCGGCCATTCATTTGCATGGGGTGACGCTTAATTTAAAAGATCACGCCCACCTCCTTCTTACTTTGAATTAGGCGGGCTTACGCTGGCCAAATTACGCTACGCCGCAACTTACGGAGCAAGTGCTTTGTGAATGCTGTACTTGCCTCTCTATGTTACGGTGGCGTAGCGTATATGAGATGTGCTTCGCCCGCACACATATACGCCACAAGCTTCAATTAGAGTTAATTTGTGTCTGTATACTTTTTTTCAGATATGTGGATGTATTAGCCCCTGAAGAAGTGACTTTGTGCCACGAAACACATAGGCCTCGTACACACGATCAAATCTGTCCGCTGGAAACGGTCCGCTGGACCGTTTCAGCAGACAGATTCGATCGTGTGTACGGCCGAGCAGACAGATTTGTCCACCTGACAGATTTCAAAGCATGCTTTGAAATCTATCAGGTGGGAATCTGTCCGCCCGACATGTCTGCTGGTTAGTACACTTACCAGCAGACATGTCGTCCCGCACCGCCGCCGCACCGCCGCCGAATGGATTCGGCACATGCGCGGAAGTGTTTTACTTCCTGGTGCGGTGACGTGGCGGCGTCAACGTCACCGCCACGTCACCGACACGTCAGCGCGCCGTCTGCTGGCGGGGATTTTGGTTTGCTCGTGTGTACACGCGAGCAAACCAAAATCCCAGCAGACAGATTTGTTCAAATCTGTCGGACGGACAGATTTGAACAAATCTGTCCGCTCGTGTGTACGAGGCCATAGAGCATTGTAGGATGCATCCATTCTCTTATTATATCCATTGTCCAACTATTGAATGCACTCTAACAAAGAAAATGTCCTTTTTTTTTTATTGAGTTTTACAAACTTTCTGGCCAAATAAAATGTTCATATGGAGTTTTATTTATCTTATAATTGGCAACTGGAATGCGTTGCTATGACAATTTTATGTAAATATATTAATTGGTTTCTATTTGTGTGTGTGCGCTTGTGCATATGTATGTATATATGTATATATATTATATGGCTTTGCATTTGCAATGTTTGTCAAACACTATATGAATTTTCTGAGTAATCAGTAATTTGAGGGGTCTTAATTAAACATGGCTCCAGGGTTAAAAAGGCAAGAGAAGAACAAATAAAAAGAACTCTTAGAAAAAATACAGAGATTAGAGATACAGCTTAAAAAAAAACAGAAGTAGGCTTGGGAACGGAATTAACACATTTAAGAAGACAAGTAGCAGACCTCCTACGATACAAGGCTGAAGCAGTTCTATAATACTCAGAAAGGATGTCGTATAATTCAGGAGATAAATGTGGGAAGTTACTGGCCAGGAAATTAAAAAAACTACAGACTCGATCATATGTCCCATTTATTAAAACAAAAGGGGATCAAAAACTCTATCTTTCAAAAGAAATAGCGCAAGAATTTAGGAAATACTATGCCTCCCTATATAATTTTCAAAAAATGGTGAACCCACCTGGGACTATTGAAAAATATGTATCTTCTTCATGTCTAACTAGACTAACATCTCCGGAACGTAGAAATTTAGAAAAACCGATTACCTCGGAAGAAGTGAAAACAATAATGAGAACAATAAAACATGTTAAGGCGCCAGGCCCAGATGGGTTCACTATACAATACTATAAAAGTTTCAGTCCGCAATTGGGAACATATATGATTAAAGTATTTAACACTGTAGGTCAAACAGGGATGCTACCACCGGAGGCATTGATGGCGCATGTTACGGTCATCCCGAAAAAAGGGAAGGACCCAGGGGTATGTAGCAGTTATAGACCAATATCCTTACTGAATGTTGACCTAAAAATAATGACAAAGATCCTGGCATCCCACATACAGCCCATGCTCCCCAAACTTGTCCACTTAGATCAAGTGGGGTTTATACCAACTAGACAAGAGAGAGATAGTACTATTAAAATGCTAAATTTGATACATCAAGTAAATAAAAAAAAGTTATCGAGTGTCTTTCTAAATACGGATGCCGAGAAGGCATTCGATAGAATTAATTGGAAATGTATGCTTGAGACCTTAAAACGGATGGGACTAGGAGAGAGGATGATATAGTGGATAGCTGGGGTGTATGCGGGGCCCAGGGCCTCGGTCAAAGTAAATGGGGTATATTCTATGCCCTTGACAATCACAAATGGAACTAGGCAGGGCTGCCCCCTATCGCCTCTGTTATTTGCATTAACACTAGACCATTGTTAAATAAGATTAGACAAAATAAGAATATTGCTGGTATTGAACTTGGGGGAAGGGAATATAAGGTGTCGGGATACGCAGATGATATGCTTTTCTCCTTAGCAACACCACAAATTTCGCTACCTAATTTAATGAAAGAAATAGAATTGTACAGGAAGATGTCAAATTTAAAAATTAATTATAGCAAATCGGAGGTGATGGGGATAGCACTCCCAGGGGTTATCAAAAGAGGCTTGAATGAATGAATGAATGAATGAATGAAAAACTTATATAGCGCGGCACATGCAAACTAAATCGCCTCTGGGCGCTTGTTGTTCCTGTCTCCTTTGGTATCAAAAGAGATGTGTCTTGATCTTTCTCCTGAATGCTAGGTGGTTATCCTCCAACCTAATGTTGGTTGGTAAAGCGTTCCATAGTCTAGGACCTTGGACCGCGAATCTTCTTTCTCCTTTGGACTTGTAATTGGCTTTCGGTATCTGGAGGAGATTTTGATTGGTGGATCGCAGAACGCGATTGGGATTATGAGCTTTTATTTTTTCGCATAGATAATGGGGAGCATTCCCATGGATACATCTATGCATTAGACAGAGTGCTTTAAAAGTGATTCTGTCTTTTACTGGTAACCAATGAAGGGATCTCAGTGAAGGTGAGATTGATTCCCAGGGTTTTTTCCCAGTCACAAGTCTAGCGGCCGTATTCTGAACGACTTGTAGACGAGCAATTTGGTACTTGGGGAGTCCGAGGTAGAGGGCATTTGCATAGTCCAATCTTGAGTTTACAATTGCTCCCACCATGACCGCTATATCTTCTTTGGGGATGAAAGGAATAAGTCTGCGTAGTAGGCGCAGCAGATGGTGAGATCCGCTGACTACTGACCATATTTGTGCGTCCATTGTCATGTAGGCTTGGAAGATAGCTTTAAGTTTAAATGGATGACTAGAGCAGTGTTTTTCAACTCCAGTCCTCAAGGCACACCAACAGGTCAAGTTTTCAGGATTTCCCTCAGATGAAATGGCTGTGGTGATTACTAAGGCAGTGAAACTGATCAAATCACCTGTGCAAAATAATGGAAAGCCTGAAAACATGACCTGTTGGTGTGCCTTGAGGACTGGAGTTGAAAGACACTGGACTAGAGCATTGAACTATCTGGGAACACAAATGCCCCCGGATTTAAAGGATATCTTTGATTTAAACTTAAAACCAATACTGGGCAAAATTAGAACCCTGCTAGAAGGCTGGAGTAGAGGGATGCACTCATGGTTTGGAAGATGTAATATTCTAAAAATGTGTGTAGTGCCAAAATTCTTGTATCTCTTTCAAGCTTTACCGGTTCAGATCTCCATGTCATACTTTAATCAAGTCCGGAAGATATTTACAAAATGTATATGGGCATGTAAACGGCCAAGGATTGGCAGGAAATTATTAACTCTACCCAAGGAGGCGGGGGGAATATCAGCACCTGATGTGTTAAAATATTATCAGGCCGCCCAATTGGGGAGGATAGTAGATTGGAGTAGACATGGGGATCATAAATTGTGGATTGCTATGGAGCAACAAATGTGCCCCATACCTTTACAGAGGGAATTATGGTGCTATGCGGCACTACCTCAGACAGTTAAAACCCACCCCACAATAGGCCCAACCCTATGGACAGGTAACAAAGTATGTCAGAACCTGAAATTCTCTACTAAAAGTTCCCCCTCTACCCGATTGTAGGACATATAGAGTTCAAACCAGGCATGGAAGGTCAGATATTTAAAAAATTAAGAGAGAAAGGTTTATTCCAAGCCTCACACCTTATGGGAGAAAGAGGGTGGCTAACAATAGGGGAATTAACACAAAGAGGGGGACGTTGGGAATTACCGTTATGGCAAGCGCGGCAGGTTTGACATTTTTTGGAAACTCTGGGGGA